>OZ004705.1:58143373-58768017 GCA_963924515.1 Vespertilio murinus
GTGATTCTCATAATGAGAGAAGTTTGGGAAGCACTGGTGTAGAAGATGCTAATGATAAGTGCTTAAACGTACCTCTAATATATGGAATACATATAGTGGCCTCTATTTGTCAAAACCTTGACTGACAAAGGCCTCCTCAAAACGTTTGGGGACAAGATAAGTTTTCTTTCTTTCTTTCTTTCTTTCTTTCTTTCTTTCTTTCTTTCTTTCTTTCTTTCTTTCTTTCTTTCTTATTGCCTGAAATTTTACATATGTCTCCTTTTTCCCTGATTGACTCCTCTACCCAGCCATTCCCACCCCAGACAAGGCCCCGCTGTCCCAGTGTCTGTGTCCATTGGTTATGCTAATATGCAGGAATACAAGTCCTTTGGTTGCTCTCTGGATCTATTCTTGTTCATCAAATTATGTGGATCATTATATCCCACATATGAGTGAGATCATGGGATATTTATCCTTCTCCTACTGGTTATTTTGCTTAGCATAATGCTCCCCAGTTCCATCCATGCTGTTGCAAATTGTAAAAGTTCCTTCTTTTTTATGGTGGCATAGTATTCCATTGTATAGATGTACCACAGTTTGTTAATCCACTCATCTTCTTAGGCTATGAGCACTTAGGCTATTTCCAAATCTTAGCTATTATAAGTCATGCTGCTATGAACATATGGGTGCTTATATTTTTTTTCTGGTTGGTGTTTTGGGTTTCTTGGCATATAGTCCTTAAAGTGGGAACACTGGGTCAAATGGGAGTTCCATTTTTTACTTTTTTGAGGAAACTCCATACTATTTTCCTTAGTGACTGCATCAGTCTGCATTCCCGCCAGCAGTACAGGAGGGTTCCTTTTTCTCCACATCCTCACCAGCACTTGTTTATTGATTTGTTGATGATAGGCATTCTGACAGGTGTGAGATTGTATCTCATTGTTTTGATTTGCATCTCTCAGATGATTAGTGTCTTTGAACATGTTTTCATATGCTTTCTGTATGTCCTCTTTCAAAAAGTATCTATTTAGATCCTTTGCCGATTTTTTGATTGGTTCATTTATCTTCCTTTTGTTAAGTTGTTTGAGTTCTCTATAAATTTTTGAGATTAAACCCTTATTGGAAATATCATTGGCAAGCATGTTCTCCCATGCAGTGGGCTTTCTTGTTGTTTTATTGATGGCTTATTTTACTGTGCAAAAGCTTTTTATTTTGATGTAGTCCCATTGTTTATTTTCTCCTTAGTCTCCATTGCCCTAGGAGCTGTGTCTGTTTACTACATCATATGTCTGCCATTTTGCTGCCTATGGAGTCTTGTAGAATTTTCATGGTTTTGCATCATACATTTAAGTCCTTTAGCCATTTTGAGTTTGTTTTTGTGTATGGTGCAAGTTGGTGATCTAGTTCATTGTGTGTGTGTGTGTGTGTGTGTGTGTGTGTGTGTGTGTTTCTGACCAAATTTCCCAGCACCATTTATTGAAGAGACTGTCTTGACTCCATTGTATGCTCTTGCCTCTTTTGTCAAATATTAATTGAGCATAATGGCTTAAGTAGATTTCTGGGTTCTCTATTCTATTCCATTGGTCTACATGTCTGTTCTTGTGCCAGTAACAGGCAGTTTGAGAACCATGGCTTAGTAATATAGCTTGATGTCTGGTATTGTGATCCCTCCAACTTTGTTCTTCATTTTCAGGGTTGCTGTGGCTATTTGGGTCTTTTTTTTATTCCAGATGAGTTTTAGAGATTTTTTCTAGATCTTTGAAATATTCCATTGGTATTTTAATGAGGATTGCATTGAATATTTAGATTGCTTTGGGTAGTATGGATATTTTAATGATGTTGATTCTACTAATCCATGAACACTGTATGTTCTTCCATTTGTTTATGTCTTTATCTTTTTTTTCAGTGCCCTGTAGTTTTCTGAGTATGGGTCTTTTATGTCCTTAGTTAAGTTTATTCCTAGATATCTTAATTTTTTTTTTTGGTGTAATGGTAAATGGGATTATTTTTTCCCCCATTTCTTTCTGTAAGTTCATTATTGGTGTATAAAAGGCCATAGATTTCTGGGTGTTAATTTTGTATCTTGCTACATTGCCAAATTAATTTATTAGGTGTAGTAGTAGTTTTTTTATGAAGTTTTTGGGGTTTTCTATGTATACTATCATGTCATCTGCAAATAAGGACAGTTTTACTTCTTCTTTCCTAACTTGGATGTCTTTTATTTCTTCTCCTTGACTGTTCGCTATGGCTAGCACTTCCAGTACTATATCGAACAGGAGTGGTGAAAGTGAGCATCCCTGTCTTGTTCCTGTTCTTAGGGGAAATTAGTTTTTGTCCATTGAGTATGATGTTGGCTGTATATTTGTCATATAAGGCTTTTATTATGTTGAGGTATGATCCCTCTACTCCCACTTTGCTGAGAGTTTTTATCAAGAAAGCATGTTGGATTTTGTCAAATGCTTTGTTCTGCATTGATTGATATGATTGTGTGATTTTTGTCTTGTCTCTCAATTTGTTTATGTGATGTATCACATTTATTGATTTGCGGATATTGTACCATCCTTGCATCCCCAGAATAAATCCCACTTGGTCATGGTGTATGATCTTTCTAATGTATTGCTAAATTCAATTTGCTAGAATTTAGTTGAAGATTTTAAGCATCTATGTTCATCAAGGATATTGGCCTGTAGTTCTCTTTTTTTGTGGTGTCTTTATCTGGTTTTGGGATTAGGGTAATACTAGCTTCATTGTAAAATCTTGGAAGTGTGCCTTCTGCCTTCCTCTTGAATTTTTTTTGGAATAGTCTGAGGAGGATAGGTTTAATTTTTCTTTGAATACCTGGTAGAACTCCCCTGTAAAGCTGTCTGGACCAGGGTTTTTGTTTGCTGGAAGAATTTTGATTGCTGCTTCAATTTCTTCAGTAGTTGTCTGCCTATTCAGGTTTTTTAATTCTTTTTGATTGTGTTTTGGAAGGGTATATTTTTCTAAGAATATATCCATTTCATTTGTGTTGTCCATTTTGTTGTAATATAGTTGTTTATAGTATTTTTTTCTTAATCATTTATATTTCTCTGTGACCAGTTGTTATTTCACCTCTTTCATTTTTGATTTTGTTTATTTGGGTCCTCTCTCTTTGCTTCATGTTGAGCCTGGCTAAAGGCTCATCAATCTTGTTTATCTTTTCAAAGACCCAGCTCTTGGATTTGTTGACCATTTTTAATATTGTTTTCTTGTCTCTATGTTGTTTATCTTCACTTTTATCTTTCCCCTCCTTCTGCCTACACTGGGCCTTTATGTTGTTCTCTTTCTAACTCTTTGATTTGTAGAGTTAGATAATTTATTACCATTTTTTTGAGGTAGGCCTGTAGATCTATGAACTTCTCTCTCAAGATTGCTTTCACTGTGTCCCATAGATTTTGGATTGTTGTGCTTTTATTGTCATTTGTTGCCATGATGCTTTTTATTTCTTCTTTGATCTCTTTGATAACCCAATCATTGTTTAATAGCATGTTCTTTAGCCTCCAGGTGTTTGATTTTTTTTATTGTAGTTGATTTCTAGTTTTATGCCATTGTGATCTGAGAATAGCTTGATATGATTTCTATCTTCTTGAATTTCAAGAGACTGCCTGTATTCCATTATGTTCTCTATCTTAGAATATGATCCATGTGCACTTGTGAAGAATGTATATTCTGTAACTTTGGGGTGAAATGTTCTAAAGATGTCAATTAATTCCATCTGATCTAGTGAGTCATTTAGGATTGATGTTTCTTTGCTGATTTTTTGTTTAGAGGATTTGTCCAGTGATGGTAGTGGGGTATTAAAGTCCCCTACTATATATTACTGTATTACTGTCTATCTCTCCCTTGATATCCTCCAGACTTTTTTTATGTATTTGGGTGCTCCTATATTGGGTGTATATATTTTTACCAGTTATATCTTCTTGTTGAGTTGCTCCCTTTAGTATTATGAAGTGGCCCTTCCTTATCTTTTGTTATGGCCTTCACTTTGAGGTCTAATTTGTCAGATTAAGTATTGCTACCCAGCTTGTTCTTCATTTCCATTCACCTGAAAACCCATTTTCTATTCCTTCACCATCAGTCTGTGTGAGTTCTTTGTTCTGAGGTGGGTTTCCTGTAGACAGCAGATATATGGGTCATGTTTTCTTAGCCACTCAGCTACCCTATGTCTTTTGATTGGGGCTTTTAATCCATTTACATTTAAAGTTATTATTGACTAGATGCATGAAATTCATGCTAGTGTAGGCCTTCCTTCCCCCAGCTGTCAGCACCCATTTCCCTCTGGCATCCAGGACCCGAGTGTTCCCTCCAGCTGCCGGCAGGCACCCAGGACCTGGGCTTCTCTTGCAGCCCAGCTTCATCTAAAAGGTCATCTGGAAGGACATCTGGTCTAATTCACATATTATGCTTTTATTATTATAGATAGGTACTTGTTTGTCGCCATTTTTATTCTTTACCCCTGTGTTCCTTCTTCCCTTCCTATTTCTTCTTTTTACAGAAGACCCTTTAGTATTTCTTGCATTGCTGGTTTGGTGGTAATAAACTCCCTTAGTCCTTTTTTGTCTGTGAAGCTCCTGATTTCACCCTCAATTTTGATTAATAGTCTTGCTGAGTACTGTATACTTGGATTCAGACCCTTGTTTTGCATGACTTTGTACATTTCATCCCCTTCTGGCCTGAGATGTTCCTGTTGAGAAATAATTTGATAGTCTGATGGAAGATCTTTTGTAGGTAACTTTCTGTCTCTCTCTCTGTCTCTGTCTCTGTCTCTCTCTCTCTCTCTCTCTCTCTCTCTCTCTCTCAGAGAGTGATGCTCTCTGAGAGAGAGAGAGAGAACTCCAGTAAAATCTCTGAAAAGCATCACTGCTATTTGATTTGATTTGATTATTTGCATTTTTAATTGGTAACATCTTAAATTTTAAATGGTATTTTGCACATCATTTACTGGTTATTTTTACTGACTTGTTATAGTGCCCTAGCACTTGATTTATTGGTCTTACACTACTTCTAAGTGAAAATTTCTCAATGTACATTCTGGAGCCATCTGCATTAGGACACCTGGCAGGAGACTGTTCACAAAGCAGATTTCTGTGACCCCATCACACCTTCAGAATCATAACTGCTGGGTGGTGAGGCCTGGGAATCTGTATTTTGAAAAAGAGATACTCCAGGAACACTTAAATCTTAGAACCTCTATATTTGCAATGAGTAGATTTGCAAAGGAATCTTTAGTTAAAAGGAAGGAAATGAGCAAAAAGAGTGGGAAAGTGGTTGGAAGCAATCAAGGTGTCCAGTAGGTAAATGGATACAGAAATTATGGTATATCCAGACAATGAAATATTTGTATGTGCTGAAAATAAATGAGCTATGAAGCCATGAAAAGATGGGAGGAGGAGAACTTAAATATATATTACTAAGTGAAAGAAGCCTATCTGAGAAGGCTACGTACTGTATGATGCCAATTATCAGACATCCTGGAAAAGGCAACACTGTCCTATCTAATAAAGAGGGAATATGCTAATTGACCCTCACACAGTTGCAAAATATGATGGTGCCCACAGCCAATAAGGAGGGAGTATGCTAATTGACTGCCCTGCCCTGCCCTCAAAGATGGCTTCGCCCACAGCCAAAGGTGGAGGCGCCCAGTCCCCACAGTCCCGCTGGGGCGGCAGACTTGTGGCGAGGCACTGGGGATTCCCCCAATCCTCTCTGATCCCCAGCCGCCCAGGGCTGGCCCAAGGCACAGGCAAGCCTCAGATGGCAGCTGCCCAGCCACCCAGGGCTGCCTGAGGCTCAGGTAACCAAGGCTGGCCAAGGCTTACACTGCCAGCAGTGACAGCAGCAGAGGTGTGATGGGACATTGCCTTCCCCTGATCATTGATCAGCGGGTTGCCTCCCACCCCTTAGGGCTCCTGGACTGTGAGACAGGGCAGACTGGGCTGAGGGACTCCCCCTCCAGTGCATGAATTTTCATGCACTGGGCCTCTAATGGACACAATAAAAAAAATTTTTTTTAAAGTGATTGCCAAGAATTAGTAAGGGAGGGAAGGGTGAATGGGAGGAATACAGAGGATTTTTAGGACAGTGAAAGTATTCTGAATGATATTACAAGGATAGATACATATCATCACACATTTGTCCAAACCCATAGAATGTACAACACTGAGGTGAACCCTAATGTAAACTGTGGACTTTGGATGATAATAATGTCAATGTAGGTTCATTGATTATAAATGTGCAACTCCACTGCAGAGTGCCCAAGGTAGAGGAGGTTGTGCATGTGTGGGGCTGAGGAAATATGATAACTCTATACTTTCTGCTTGGTCTTTCTGTGAACCTAAAATTGCTTTGCAAAATAAAGTTTATCTTTAAATAAAGGAAACAAGGACTGAATGTGGAAATAATAAAAGAGTAATACCACTAAATCCTCTTTAAATCATTTTCTTAAACTCTTAAAATAATGCATTTGAGTCACTTAAACTTGGGACTTTCCAGTTTTCTGTTATCATGGCTTAATCAGTTCTTTCCCAGCGTAGACTCAATTCCCATTTTCAAATCAACAGAAAACCAGATTAGAAGGCCCCTAAATCATGTGATTAGAGCATCACTTTCACTTAGCACCTAAATCAGCCTGACAATATTGTATAAAACTTATTTGCCCATTCTCATTCAAATTACTCACCACAGATTCCCCATCCGTTAATTTCCTTTCAATTCTGAACCATCATGGTGCTCACGTTAGCCAAAACATAATGAAGTGCTAATAATTCAGACATTTTGGGGGTAAGAGTTCCTGGGAAATTATACTTTGCACCCTGAGACAAAGGAGAATCTCAGACTGTTATCAAGGACTGACTTCACCCACTGTCTGTTACCACCGAAGTCCAACAGGTCCACTGGGAGCTGCCACACATGTTTGTCATGTAGGTTGTGCTCAGCATAGCAACCTTTGGTAATTTCATTCATTTGGTAAGTTGAATGTATCTGGTATGTTCTAAGGAGTCTCAAACATTCTAGCATGATGAGCTTGAGAGATTCTTATCAGGTAGAAAATATCTTGGGGATGTTTTTGAAAAGCAGAGGACCTTTATAAACCTAACCATATATAAGAAGAAATTGTTATAAATTGTAGATTTACAGCTATTTTATAAAATATTTTTGCTACTCATTTCATTACTATCTATTTTTCAGTTCCAGAATTAAGCTTTCATAGTCTTTGTCATTTTGTACTAAGAAGTGAGGAAGTAGAAGACACTCCAAAGATGGCACTAACTCTATTTTTAACTTTCCAGTGACTTTTTCATGCAAGGCCAATTACTTACACCCTCAGTTATTATTATTATTATTATTATTATTATTATTATTATTTTAGTTCCCACTTATTGCAAAGAACATAATTACTCAGATTTTCCTGATCACACAATTCTTTAACTTCATCGAAAGAAAGCCTTATCGATAAAAGTTTTAGATTAGTTATAGTATATTTTATGTTTTTCTTCTTTGCAGAAAACAGGAGGAAATGGGTATAATTTTTTTAATATTAGGGTAAAATATAAACTTCCTTTCATTCTCTTTCTCAATTTGTAGATTGAAAGCCACTTTATTGAAATTCCCCCACTACCCTCACTCTACACTTCTCTACTTTGTTGAAACCCTCCCTTTCTAGAGAAATGTTTTCCTACCAAACTGTCTGGGTTTTCCCCTACCACCTGTGCTCTCACCATTCTCTGAACACCATTTGTAATCTTTACTTTTCTTATAGCACTTTCCCCATTCTACCTCATACTAACTCTATTGCCACATGTGCCTATTCCTTATTAAAAAGGCCTTTCTTGTAAAGCTGGGTTCAGTGTCAGGCAACTTTGGCCTTCTCTACTTAGTGTGTTAGGTATATTAAGCATGCATTAAGTATGCATCTAACTGATCTGGGTTGTAGGTTTGGGGGAGGGCATGGGGGCAATTTAAATACAGTAATTATCTTGAACTCTTTCAAACTCTTAGTCATATGCACCAAAATTGTTTTTTGAATTTCATTTCCTTGTTGACCAAGGCATGATACTTTCACAATACTTTTCTCCCTGGGGGAGCCCATTCTTCTCTGATGACCTCAGCTACTACTTATGAACCAAATGCTTCCAAAGTATTATTTCTGGCCCTTCTAGACTGCCTAGGGACTACCTATTGAATCAACACATCAAAGAAACATTAATTTGCTTTTGCATTTTATCTTTTAAGAGAACTGTTAGTGATATTTTTAAGCACATAGATACTGCATTAGAACATTTCATTGTTTTTCTTTTCCCTGGGAAAAGTTGTAGTCTCTCTAAAAGAAATGAGTTGATGAGCAGATAACAGGCCTAAAGTAGAATTCAGAAACCTGGAACTTAGTCCAGTCTGTTACAGATTTTTTTTTTTAAATGAGAACCTGTGTAAGTCATTTAATTGTCTATGTCCCGCATCTTCAAAGTAGGAATAATTGTCTTTATTGCCTGCCTCACAGCACTGAAAGGCTCAAATGAGCTCAAGTATGTGGCAGGCAGCACATGAGAAAGGGCACAGGGGTGAGCAAAGACTAGGCAAGTGGCTAAGGGCACAGGCTCTGGAGTCAGACTTCCTGGGTCGGAGTTGTGATGTTGCCCGTGCTCCCTCTGTGTGCCTGTCTCTGATGCCATTTGTAAAATGGGAGGATAACAGGAAATATCTCTAGAGTTCATGGGAGGAGTAAGTGAGAAAGTCATTGAAATGCACTGAGCGCTATGTCTATTATTAAACTAATGGTGTGGTTTCAATTGTGAGTTGGCTAGTATCTTTTAATTACCCAAAGAACTTTCACGTACCTTACATGGCCCAAGCAAATGAGTAGTATATAAATTTCCTGGAAGGATCTAAAGGAATTAACAGTTTTATAAAAAGAGAGTGTGTCTGTGTGTATTTAACTATTACATCGTACACCCAAAATCTTTTACATATTGGCAAGAGTAGAAATGGTACAGCTACCTTTCATACTCAAGCTAAATACCTAACATTCAAAAACAAATATGATTTTAGCCCAGGAATAAAACTTGACTTTCAACCTGTTTCAATGTATGAAGCACTATCCTCTAGATCTCAATCTACTGATTTCAAAGAGGCTTTAACTTTCTCATTATATGTTAATTGCTCAGCTCCTATGTACATCCACTGAGCAAGAATGTTCTATATATATATACTACAGTGTTTTATACATTTTGCCTAGCAAACTCTAGACAAAAACAAAACAAAAAAACCAACCTTCTGGTAGCCTATTTTGACAATTCTTATAATTTGCGGCGATGTTTTCATTACAGTGTGTCACACAGGAAGCCACTAAAGGATTAGACATAGACCAACCCATCCACATTTCTTCCAGCCAGTAACCATTTGCTGCCTGCCAGCGACCCAAACTTTTTTTGATGCCAGCTCTTCCATTTACTGGAGAGTGTGGCCCCTAAACTCGTTAAAAAAAAAAAAATGGGTGTGCCACCGAGGCAAAAGTGCCATTATCTGTGTTTTATTAGGCTCCGTGTTTTGATCTTCCAGACATATCTGAACCCACAACAAGATGAATGTCAAGTATTACAAAACTATGCCAGTGGGATTTTGAAAACCACGGAGAAACTCTATTGGAAATACTAGGAGAGAAAAGGGCAAGAAACAAGTGACCTGGAAAAAAACATATACATAGCATAAAATGGGGTCGAAGCTACATACTCCTTATGGTCTTACATGATACATTTTGAAAATCCAGAAATCATATAGACTTTATTCAAACCTATCAAATCTAAAAAATTGAAAAAGTCATAACCTTTATTAAAAGAATAAAAACCAGGTAATATGTTTGCTGACACAATGGAAAGACCACATCGGAAACTTTATATTTGGTGATTTTTTCTTTCTTTCTGTAGCTGCTGCATTACTTTTTGTAGGTATGAAGGAGCCTAATATTCTAAAGAGGAATAAAACCATTTTAAAACTTTGAATCTAACAATTACCGTATTTGCCGGCATATAAGACGAATTTTTGGCCCTGAAAAATATGCCTCCAAGTGCGGGGTAGTCTTATACGGCGAGTATATAACAAACTCTGTATTTTTAGTGGAAATGTTAGGGGGTCGTCTTATATGCCCAGTGGTCTTATATGCCGGCAAATACGTATTTTTTTCAAGGCCAAAAAAATCGTCTTATACGCCAGCAAATACGGTACTTAAAGAAGCTATCAATAATGCTTTATTTTATTGTAATATTTCATTTCAGTCATTCCATTTGAGGCTACAAAACATTTGACATGATTTAGATCTTTTCAGATCTTCCCTTCTTGACATTTAAAATGGGTCTCCTGGTTTTACTCCATCTCCCTTGATATTTCCCCATCATTTGTGTCACAGGCTTCTCTTCCTTCATGTATGGTTACATATCTAAGTATTGGGCCCTCCTCTTGTTCTGTACTCTCAGAGGAATCTTATTCACTTCCATAACTTTATCACCTATAAATCAATCATATCAAAATTCTGCTTTCTAGTCCTAGGCTCTGTCCGGAACTCCAGATTCACATTTAACTGCTGAACCCACAATCATCTATAAGGATGCTGCATCATTCATAAATTCAGTTGTCATCTTGATCAATATAGCATAAAGTTATACTTCCACATATTCATTTTATATTCTATATTACTATAAGGCTATATATATATATATATATACATATATATATATATATGCTATTTTTCTTCTCACAGCTACATCCTGGATCCCACATACAACTTGCTGTTGTAATTGGATGTTTTTTTTCTCACTGCCACCCATAACATCTTTTGTGTAAATATCATAATATTTCATATGGTAAAAGAATTATTTATTTTCCTGCCTGTGTCCCTGATTACAGTGAGAATTTTATCAGCAATAAGAATTATTTTTGTTAACCTTATATTCCTACCATCCAGAACAATGTCTAGCACAAAGGGAAAATTCAGTGGTGACAAATGGATTAATCAGTCATACAACTCATAAGACTGACTTTATCTTCACATTTTATTTATTTACTTATTTATTTATTTGTCAGAGAGGGAGAGGGAGAGATAAAAACAAACACTGATTAAAGAGAAACATTGACTGTCTGCCTAAAGGGTATCTAGCCCCAAACCCAGGCCTGTGCCGTGGCAGAAATTGAACAAATGACTTCTTGGTGCATGGGTCAACCAACACTCAACCACTGAACCACACTGGCCAGGATATCTTCACCATTTTAACAGCTATGATTCTTAAGTTCATATGTTACACAATTATAAGGTTTTTGACCTATACTTCATTCATTGTTTAAGACATATTTTCCTAAAGTTTGCAGTTCATAGTTACATCATTGGTGAATTGTTTGGAAATGTTAGGAGAGTGATGACGTATGTTGTCATATAATTTTCAATGTAATGCTTTAGAGAACAGACAATAATTAAGTCCTTTTTACTGTCTCAAAGAAGCATAAATATAAGGAAGTCTTTGAACGCTTTAATGATTTGCAACCTCTCACCACCTTCTGTATCCAGCTTCCCAATGTAGATGGCGTGAATGGTCTGTATTCCAGTCCTCATCCCAGCCATGCTTCTAGTCCATATTTTTTTATGCTACATGTCCTCTTAATTCTCCCTGTAATGCCATTCTCAACATTTAAAAGTCAACAATAACTATATAATGTCTATTATTAATTTATTACTTAGGCAATGTATTTTCAATGTTTAAAGGCATTTTGATGAAATAGTAATGAATAACTCTGTTGACTGATGGAACTCTATTTCTCAATGTGTTGATTCTTCTGAAAATAATTTCCTCCATTTTGGCCTTTTTTGTTATAAGTTGTAGTCCCTTGGAACTTTTATTCATTCAACATATATTGAGCAATAGCTATGTGTCAAGCATTTTTGACACATTAATTTTTTTTTTAATTTCACCCTCACGAAGTTTACTTTCTAGTGAGGAAAACACGCAATGAACAAATTACATTTAAAAGCAATTAAACCATGAAAGATGCTCAGAATCACAATATGCAGGGAAAAGGAAGAAGGAATGGCATTATATAGAGTCACCAGGAAGGCTTCTTTGCAAATATGACATTTGAATGAAGACCTGAAAGAAAAGTGAGAGCATACAGATTTCCAAGAGAGGGCATTCCCAGCAGAGACAAAAGCAAATGCAAAGGTCATGAGGCAGAAGTACACCTGGTGTATTAGAGGACATACAAGGAAGCCAGTTATGCTGGAACTAAGGTGGCAGAGATAACGGATGAGTGGCAGATAACGGGTGTGTGAGTGTGGATGTGTGGATGAGAGAGGAACTGAGGGGATGGCAGATTGGATAATCCCTTGTAAATTACGTGAGAATTTTGGCTTTACTCTGAGAGATATGTAAAGCAATTCAAAGATAGTGAGGAGAGGCTTGTCCTTATATTTTAGCAGGATAATTGTGGCTGCCGCATGAGAATAGACTATAGAAAGCAAAAGGTAGAAGCAGGGAATCTCAGGCAAGAGGGGCCAGCAGCTCTCGGTACAAATTACTAGAGGAGGAAGTAAGGAGAAGCAGTTGGATTCTGGATATTTTTGAGAGTGAAGAAAATTTTTTCCTAGGTTGGATTTGGTGAATAATAATCTAGATATATAATACCAATTCCCTATCCCCTGCCTGTTATAGCTTCCTCAAATTTAAGTAGAATTGTTGAATTTTTCTTAAGCCTTCCACCCATATGCACATCTAGTGAATCAGAGAACTTACCATTTCCAATTCTAAAACAGTTTCAAATCCGTTTCCTCTTTCCTTTCCATGACTACTATTCTATGTACTGACTCTTGTTACTTCTTACCTGACAATTTTTATAATCTCTTAATGGGCCTCTATGTTTCCAGTTTCTCGAATCTCTACTCAATGCTCCTCAGGGCCGATAGACCATATTTCCAAAGCATGGATTTGTGTCCCTCCTTTGTGGTCAATCCTCAGTAGAACCACACTGTCACAGAACAAGTCCCGGGGCCTCCTTTTCCAGCCCCATCACCCAGAAATGCAGGCACTCATGACCTCCTGCTATTCCTCAACCTTTTCCTGTCCATGTGCTTATTGCCTTTGCTTATTGTCGACTCCATTTGAAAGTCACTTTGCTTTGACATCACCTTCTTTCTGACTCTTCCCCATAGGCCTGAAAAAAAAACTCCAACCCCCTGTGTCCCCAAAGACACTTGTCCCACATCGGAGTACCTATGACTCAGTAGAATAGCTGGTAGTCTAACCATCTCCCACTCTCTCCATTTTAGTTAAGGCCTCGTATATAAAAGATGCTCAAAAGAATGTCTGACAGATGTGCATATATTAAACCTAACATGTGCCTTATGCTTTTTTGAGCTCCCATTGCCCTGGGCTTACACAAGGCCAACCCGTGATCACCCTTTAAAATTACATGGCAGCAATATATATACAGCTATGTAGATCTATTGTGCTCGTACTGAGGGACATCCCAGAAAGGAGCCTTAAAAATGCAAAGTCAATAGCCCTTTTTCATTCCCTATAGTTTTTATTACCTGAATCATTTGTCAACGTATATATAAAAAATTACTTAACAAACCTTTCTCTGCCACCACATTGCTCTTTTATATTCATTCATCTAGTGATTTTTTTTGCCTTCTTTACTGATTTCTCTTTCCTTCCAACAGTAGTATCCTCATCTATGCTATTATCACATTTCTTATCTAAGACTACTCTCAGGGTTTTTTTCTCTGTAGACCTTAATGATTCATGAATCCAGAGCTACACGCCCTGAGCTCTCACCTAGTTTTCCATTCTGTATTTCCAGCTCCTTTCATTACTACTGTGACAAAGAACATTCACTGCATCTACTCCATAATCATCCCCATTTCAGCCCTTCTTCCCTGTCATCCCTTTTTGTCCGAGTAACTATTATTCTAATTTCTCAGCTTAAAATATTGAGGCTATTGTTGTCTCCTCTAATTCATATTTTACATCTGAAATAATAAATAGTTCTTCAGAATTCTTTATATTCTTTATATCCTCAACTTCAGAATCAGACACTATTACATTAATCCCTGCAAGAGCAGCCCAATTGGCCCTAATGGCTACAGAACCTTCCCTTCCCCACTCCATTCTGCCTGTGGCTAAAAGCTAATTATGGTTAGTAATGCTAATTGCTGTTTGCAGTAAATCCTAAAATCTAAGTTGCTTAACACACCCACACACTCTCAAGTTACACTCCACTACAGAACTCAAGATCTTCCTGCTTTAAGACCCCACCCACATCTAGGTCCCCAGAGTGCCTCCATTCAGCTAGCAGATAAAGGAGGACACATTCACTTCATAACCACTTTGACAAAGAAGTGACACACATCACTCCCATTCAGATTTCACTGGTCAAAACCCTATCACCTGGCTTCACATAACCACAGAAAGACTGGGATATAAGTCTAGCTGTGTCCCAGGGAGAGCAGAAAATGAATTCCGGTGTATATACGTAGCAGTCTCCGATGCATTCATCTTTTTAAGACAGGACTCAGAACCTTGTCCAGAGACAGTCCTTGCTGAAGGAATGAAGTCCCAGTCACTGGCTTGAGTATCAAGACCTTCATAATGAGATGCCACTGTTGTGCAGCTAAAGATAAGTTGCCTGAGCCCCACACCAGATATGCCAGGAAGAGAGTTGCTTTTTCTACCTACCTCAAGATCTGACCCTGAATAATGAATGGTACGTTTTCCCAATTTTTAAAGAGTTGTTGAACCAAACAAAGCAACTATACTACTACTTATCTGGGTCAGTGGCAAGTAGATACTATTAACATCACAGTAACTTGAGAAAAAACAGCCCTGCTAAATGCTGCTAGGAAAAACCAGTTGGTTGACTATCACCTGTAGCCAATTAACCAGACCCCTTCATTTCCAAGCTCATCCTTGTGGCTGTCTTGACACTCACTCGGTCACATCAGATAAGAACAACTGCAGCCAAATAAACCATGCAATGATCTCCACTCTGAGTAAGATGACAGATATAATCAAGTTAGCACGGCCATAGTTGCATTCTTGTCATTCAACTAACTTAATATAGAAATGTTATTGAGGAATTAGATCCAAATTTTAGAACAAGATGAGTCCTGTCCTCACAGACCACATGAATCTACTTTTCCTTTTATAGAAGAACAAAGGCACAAATCCCAATTACCTGTCACCTATTTTTAAAAAGAGGAATTATGTCACTATTGGCCAAAGATATAAACATTGCAGCCAGGGATATGCCCCGGCTTGCAGATCCTTCAAATTGTCAGTGCTCTCTGCAATACAACAAACTCCCTTTCCTTGCAGTATCAGCTCCAGAATACAGTCAACACATTGGAAGTTGAGAAGAGATAGTTTGAAGACAAAGTGACATATAGCCACACAATCGCTTAATTGAATGAACAGAGTTACACTTTTTGCAAACTGGAATACTGTCACTCAAACTGACACCTGGCCTTTTGCTCATTGGACAGTCTGTGTTTGTATATAATGGCTCCTCCAATTGTTGCTAAGAAAAGAGCAGGTGGTGAAGGCAGCTATTGCCTGAATTCCAAATAGTGGGAACATTTAGTATTGGGCTCTGTGGTTTACAATAGCAGGTTGTCACAAGTAATAATGAAAAGCAAATAATTATAAACACTAAAGAGGAGAGAAAAAATATATACTTCTATGTTTTTCAGTTCTACCAAGGCATTCTCCATTATTTTTTGGTGTGGAGTGGGGAATAAGAACCAAGATGATTTCCCTGTCTACACATCCTAGAAGAAAACATCACCCAACACATTTAGGATAGCTGAGGCTAAGATCTACATATGTATATGAATATATATATATATATATATATATATATATATACCAAATATTTGACATCAGCCTTGCAAATGAACTTAAATTCCCTCATAGCATGCAGTCATACCCATTGACACTCCTCAAGGCTGCAATAATAGATATAATAAGGCACCCAAACTGTGTCTAATTCATAAGGAACAAACCAATTATTCATTTACTCATTCAGTGATTATTGAACACCTTTGCTCAGGGTCTATTTTTTATTACTTATCAGAACTAGACACTGTTCTAAAGGTGAGAATATAGCAGTGATCATAAAAACAAAAATTGATGCCCATATGGGGCTTAAATATTCAACTTGGGATAGATATTAGACAAAATAAACAATACAACAGAGAACATATTAATAGATGATAATAATTTTGCAGGAAAACAATAGAGTCAGATGTCTTAGTCTATTTTAACATCATGGAGGAAGATGGGGATAATTAGGGGTTACCATTGTTAATGGGGTAGCCAAAGACCTTGAGGCAAATATCTGGAAACACCCCAGTATGAGGTGTGCAGGAGACAGCTGTTCAATGTTTCTCTATCATTGATGTTTCTAACTCTCTATCCCTCTCTCTTCCTCTCTGTAAAATATCAATTAAAAAAAATTTAAAGAGAGAGAGAAGTGACCAGTAAGTAGGAGGGACATCAGAAGTCAGGTAAAAACATTTCAGATATGAGGGTTATTGATATGCTGATAGACACTAATGGCTACAGCAGTTGGTATCCACAGTCAAATAACTTGCTATCCAGTCTAAATTGAGGTATCAGAAAAGAGGAGTACTATAGGAATAACAATAGGAATATGTTACATAATATTCTTACTATATGCCAAGTGTACTACCAAGCATTTTATAGCTACAATCTCATTGACTGCTCTCAAAAATCCTATTAAATACATATTATTTCCCCTCTTTTGTAGAAAAGTATTCTAAGGCTCAGAGAGTCCTTGTGATATTCCTGGGGTCACATAACTCTTAAGAAGAGGAACTAGGACCCAAACAGGATAATGTCATACACTGCTTAAAACTGCTATGTCAGAGTGATGCCCCTCACATTGCAGTCTTTATTATTTTGTATTTCCAACTTTAAAGAACTTTAAAAACTTTAAGAAAAGACCTTTTATGAAAGACAAAGAAAAATAGTACTGCCTAATGAATGATAAAATTTCTTCATAATTACACTGAGTAGCCAGATTATTATGATCTCTGAACACATAATAATCTGGCCACTGGGTGTATATCCTATATAACAAAAGGCTAATATGCAAATTGTCCCCTCGACCAGGAGTTTGATCAGCAGGCAGGCCGGTCAACCACCCATGTCCCCTCCCCCTGACCAGGCTGGCCGGACCACCCACCCACCCATACATAAATTCATGCACCGGGGCCTCTAATACACACACACACACACACACACACACACACACACACACACATACATATACACTGAGTGGCCAGATTATTATGCGTTTAGAGATCATAATAATCTGGCCCCTCAGTGTATACCAACTATTACAATCGTTATACCAACAAAT
Source organism: Vespertilio murinus (assembly GCA_963924515.1). Lineage (NCBI taxonomy): Eukaryota > Metazoa > Chordata > Mammalia > Chiroptera > Vespertilionidae > Vespertilio > Vespertilio murinus. Next base: position 58,160,795 of record OZ004705.1, read on the forward strand.
TGTTCATTTATTCAATTGCAATCTGAATATAACTGGTCATCCTAAGTATGGGGGTGTCAGGGAGAGGGGATACATAGCATTCAACATAAAATTCTTTCTAAATATTTTATGTGTTTTCCTCTCCCCCAAATTTACAGCTACCTTTTTCATAATAATCAACTCTGGCATTGTGCCCCCTGAAACTCTAATCAATAAAACTGTCTGCCTCATTTGTGAAGCAGAATAGCACAGTAAAAATGCAGGCTCAGTTGCTGAGCCCTACTGTGGGGTGTTAACTTCTCTGTGCCTTGGTTTCTTCACCTACAAAATGCAATGATAGTACGCCACTCTGGAGTTACGCTGTGGATTAAACAAATTGCTATATGTAAACATTTAGAACAGTGCTTGACACATGACAGGTGACAAAATAAATGTTAGCTACCATGTACTGTTGCAGCACCTGGTTATATCTTGGTAGTGTTTCACAAAGACTAGCATGATCTCTCAGTGCCACCCTGGGAGTCCTCCTATTCACAGGGTGGATTCTCATACTCCGTTTCCTTCTCCTTCCTTGATCCTTTCAGGCAATATGACCCTTTAAAGCTCCTCTTATCAAGTCTGTGTTGCTAATAATATAAGGAAATAGGTATTTTCTCTTAATTGCTTCCCTCATGGGGCTTAGAGCCACCAGAAGCCCTTGTCAAAACAGCAAGAGCAAAGATGAGATCATCTATTGCCCTCCTAATTTCTGAGCAGCCTGAGTATGCTAGGGTCTGCAAAACCCTGAAGAATGGGTAGCTCAAGAACCAAAGTAACTCTGCAATGATCACCATGCCACTCCTGAAATGAAAAAGAGAGCAGTTCTCCAATCTGATCATAACCGGCCTCTTCAGGGTTTGCGATCGGCTTGTCTTCTGCCTCGGGAGACCTTATTTGCTAGGGATCAGACTGCATGAAACTGAAGCATAATCATATCCCAATTGCCCAGATCAAGCCAGCATCGCAGGCCTAAACTTAAAGAGCTGTTTGTCTTCTTGGAGATTTACTAGAGTTGCCTAGTTTTCCTCCTGAAAGAATTGTGATGGCTCCTTGGTTTGGTAAAAAAAAAAAAAAAAAATTCAAAAGGTTGCCTATAAATAGTAAATCTGTCTCAAGCTCCCAATCGACCATACTTCAATTTACTGCCCCCTGGTGGATGGCCCAGAGTTCCAGCTGCTTCCATCTGAACGCGGAGGTCTAAATATTTTCCTCTTGTTGATTCAGAATGTCAGTTCAAAATGTGAGTCTCAGCTATTCCACCTGGCAGTTCCTGGTGGGTGTGAATCTGTGGATGGTCTGAATGCCCGTGGACTCGCAATTAGTCAGTGGCATTTCCCTGCTTCTAGGCTATTTGTCTTTGTTTCATTTCAGTGGCATTTCTAATCACGTGTAGAGACCTTTACTCCAGTCCCTGGCATAGCACCTTCTACTAATTTCTCAAGTTCCCCGGTGAGTTGGCCTCTACCTGTGGACTCATAGCCCATTTAATTCCAGTCCCACGGCTGCCACAAAGTCCCCAGGTGTTTATTCTTGTCCAGTGAGGAAATGCAAAGCACTGAAGGAAGCCAAGCATGTCTGTCACTGAGCTCTTCTCCCTTTCCATGAGCAACTCCAATTTCCTTAGTAAATGGGTGTTCATTGAGTCTGTGTTAGAAATCAATTTTCAGCCTGTTAGTTCACAAGAGAATTTCTAAGACTTCTATGTTGATCCTTAGACATTAATCACAAACCAGCCAACATGGTACCACAGAACAAAGACTGACAGCACCAGATCCACCCCTACCAGAGACGGTTCCCTAGCAAGCCAGAAGCAGCAGTCACCTTCCCTCTTAAGAAATTGTAGACATCACACAGACTAAAGTAACTTTTCCTCACTTGAGAGCTTTATCTTTAAAAAAGCAATATTTAGCGAGTTAAGAGTCTGGCCAAGAATCAATGACACGGTGAGTGATCTGGCTTACACATAATTAAAGAAAAGTGTTCTCTTCTCTTTTCTCCCCTTCCTCCCCTCAGTTTATTCCCCAGCAACTCACCACTTATCCTCATAACCTTAAATTCTAGCTATTGTATATGCCTTCTTACTTTACTGTTTTCTTATTGATGTCTTATGACCTACTCATCCAGAGACTTTATCTTCTAGAAGATAAGAGACTGAGTCCTTTCAGTCAGCTTTTCTTCTCTTGATACTTTTGGATAACTCCTCATCTAATAACAATATAGAATCTAAGGTCTACCTAGAGTTTGTCGCTAGACAGTTCTTCCTGTGTTTGTTCTTATTTAGAATTACGGGTATATGGTTTACCCCTAAACCTCCCCATAACCTCTGCATCTGTCTTTCCCTATTATAGATATATTCTATAGACAGATAAATGCCTATTAGAAGAAATCCCACCTGTCCATATTTTGTAAAATCATGTAATGCTACATTATGTCATTTCTTCAATTGAAATAACTATGTGGTCCAAATTTCACAGTACTTATCCTTCCTATATAATAAAAGGCTAATATGCAAATTGACCAAACAGCAGAACTACTGGTCACTATAACATGCACTGACCACCAGGGGACAGATGCTCAATGCAGGAGCTGCCCTCTGGTGGTCAGTGTGCTCCCACAGGGGGAGCACTTCTCAGCCAGAAGCCAGGCTCACGGCTGGCAAGTGCAGCAGCAGTGGTGGGAGCCTCTCCCACGTCTGTGGATGTCTGACTGCTGGCTTAGGCCTGCTCCCCGAAGCCATCAGTCAGAGGGAGCCTAAGCCATTGATCAGACTCAGACATCCCCTGAGGGCTCCCAGACTGTGAGAGGGTGCGGGCCAGGCTGAGGGACACTCTCCCCCCACCCAGAGTGCACAAATCTCATGCACTGGGCCTCTAGTTTCCATATGATTTTAAAGTATATATGATCATAGTGAAGGTGCATTTTTAACTTAGTTCTAAGGCATTGACTTGAATACAAAATATTATATGCAGCTCGGATATAGCTGGCTCCTATTTGGACAAGTTTTTGCATCGCAAGCATTACCTTCAATGAAATAGCAGCCTGGCCACAGAGGGCCTGAAATATTTTGTCAGTGTTGATTTTGAATTGCCATTAATGGATAATTTATACAAAAGTTCACAGAAATTTCTTAAAATTATAGTTGGGCATCTCTCTTTCTCTCTAGTTTTCCCTCTCAGGGAAGTTGCTCTTACTACCTCTCCATGCTCACTTCCTGCCAGCTTTATGCTAATGTACCAAAGAGATTTATTCTTTTTGCTGGCTATCCCTCCTACTCTGCCCAGCATGGCTTATACATCTAGAGCTCCCAACATGAGAATCCCTGTACCATCTGCAGACTAGATGGAGCACAGTTTGTCTTCTGCTCAGAATGCTTTTCTCAAAGCAAAAAGACTTCACAGGAATTGTGTTGAACAAAAATACAAATTCCCCACCCTTTTAAACTTTCAGTGTATAAAGTGTACAATCATTCACCCAACCGCTAACATTTTTCTGCAAATAGAAATTATTTTCAATCACTTCCTCTGTATGTCTTTTCTTATTTTAAGCTACAAATTCAATTTAAGATGCCCCACGATGGGGAAATCATAACAAATAGGCAAAAGGCAGACTCTATCACTGGAAATATCAATGAATTCAAAGCTATTTTAGCAGAGCAGACAACATTGGGGTATGATAATTATATCTTGCTTAGCTTATGTGCATGGGTATGTGTGTATGTATTTTACCAACATAGAATATCCGCATTTCTATTTTTTCATTTACATCTTTACATTTGGGAATAGATATGCCTGACTCTCTATGGGATTTTACGGCCCTGAGGGCCAATTTTCGGAGACCAATGCATCTTGTCAGACTAGGTCTGAGACTAAGGTCTGAGAAGAATAGTAAGGACTTTGATGGGTTTTCACTAAAACTGAACTGTGCTGAAAAGTTGTAAATCTTCAACTTCCTTCAAGCTTAGACAGGACTGATTACTAGAAGAATCATCAAAGTCACCAAGCTGTCCTGAGCCCTAAAAAATACATTAAAAAGGGCATCATCCACCAAAAAAAAAAACGTAAACAAATATAACACACATTCCAAGCATATGAAGTTCAGGCACTAATCATCTCAGATAAACGATAAACAAAAGATGAGTTACATGTAAATCAACAGTGTTGTCAAAACATTGCCCTTTTAATCCCTGATAAATGATGAAGTTTATAAAAGGAGAATTTTTTGGGGTCATGGAAGATTGTTTAAACATACGTGGAGAGTGGTTTAAGTGCTAATCCATTGCCATTTGTGTAAACTGCATTTCTATCATCAGTCTTTGCTGCATAAAATTGCCTCATCGTTTCATAAATCCCCCGACCTAGCTGAAACTAGTCCCTGCTGAGAACAAATTTTTCACATTAAGCTTAAAAGTTTTAAACTCCCTTCTACATACACATAGTGACGCAGTCTTGAAAACCTCAACTCAAGACACAACAAAGTTAAAATGCACTTCACAACTTTTATAGGGTGTCACCCACTATCCAACTCTGAAAGATCTAACAATGCAGAAATGCACCCTCCATCCAATTCCAAAAGATCTAACAACACATCAAGATGTTTCACAAGATACTTTATAAATGAATCTGTATTCTACCAAAGATGTTACACATCTGCTTTACTTTACCAGTGAAGAACACAAACATGCTGATGGTTTCGGACCAAACCCATTTTTGCAAGCGAGAAGGAAATGCAGAATGTTCAGCTAATTGCTAAGAGGAAATCCATATGTGTTATTTGCTTTCCATGAAAGAACAGGTCCTCTTGCTATTTAATTGATGAAATGTTGTACACAAAACCGACAGTGATTAATACCATTCTGAGATACCATTTTAAGAGCTGTAAGTGTAATGCTCTGGAATATGTTCTGTGACATTTACATTGCTATTTCCTAGGTATAAAATCTAGTTCTTGCCTTAAGCATTTATATTTGGAGGGGGCGGGGGGGTGTTAATAATTTCAAATGGCAATTTTTTTTCCTGGGAAGCCAATATTTAAAAAGCCAGAAACTGATCACTTTTCATTCCTGGTTTCCTTATTAAAAACAAACAACCCTTGGGCTACAAATGCATCTAGAAAAGTTACCGGTGACATGAGGAGGCCTCCGGTTCTTGTCTTCTTGAAGGAAAGGTTTCAATCAAGAGACAATGTGTAGAAAAACAGTCAAGAATTTATTGACCTCCACACAATATACTTAGGACAGTGAGACAAGGAAGGGCTTAGAAGAAGCAGCGGGAGAGGCTGGGCTGGGCTGCTCTGGTTCGCTGGGAAGTCAGAGAAAAGGGGGCCTTGGAGACAGGGTCAGGGGGTTAGCCCCAGAGGAGCTGCCGCTGCCCACTGCTCCCCTGGTTGCAAGTCTCACAGGACCCCTTAGAGCAGTGGTTCTCAACCTCTCCAATGCTGCGACCCTTTAATACAATTCCTCATGTTGTGGTGACCCCCAACCATAAAATTATTTTAGTTGCTACTTCTTAACTGCAATTTTGCAATTATTAATGAATCAGAATATAAATATCTGTGTTTTCCGATGGTCTTAGGCTCTGCAGAGGTTCTCAACCTGTGGGTCTTGACCATTGGAAAACACAGATATTTACATTATGATTCACAACAGTAGCAAAATTACAGTTATGAAGTAGCAACGGAAATATTAAAGGGTCGTGGCATTAAAAAGGTTGAGAACTGCCAAAACCGGTTTGGCTCAGTGGGTAGAGCATCGGCCTGTTGACTGAAAGGTCCCAGGTTCAATTCCGATCAAGGGCATGTACCTTGGTTGCAGACACATCCCCGGCAGGGGGGTGTGCAAGAGGCAGCTGGTCGATGTTTCTCTCTCATCGATGTTTCTAGCTCTCTATCTCTCTCCCTTCATCTCTGTAAAATATTAATAAAATATATTTTTTAAAAGAAAGAAAAAAAAAGGTTGAGAACCACTGTCTTAGAGGCTAGGGGACATGTGCCTGTGGAGGAAATAGGGGGGAAGGAATAGCACAGACATGCTCCCTGATGGGGGAGCACGCTGGGACCTTCATTTTCAGGGTTTTTAAAGGCTGGGCATTTAAGGGGGCTCTTAGGGGCAGATCAATAGAATATTCATCAGGTTCATGCTGATGTACCAATATGAGATTTATTCTCTTAATTTGTCTGTCCTTGGGTGTGGTTGACAAATGATACTAATTGGATTTCTATTATCTGTCTCCCTGAGTAAGGTGATTTAAGCTATTTACCCTCTGGTTGGGGAAGAGAAGTGCAACCAAAAACCATTTACTCTTAAATGCCCTTGGTTTAGAGAAGATAGAATTTACTGGGTGGCTGCAAACTGCTGTGGAACTATCTGTCTTAGTTTCCATATTCTGTTTGTCCTGGCATTCTCCTAATTTCTTACTATGCCGTGACAGAAATATTTATCAAGCATCCAGAGATTAGTTTATGTGATTTCCTCTTGATGTGCCTCATTCCACAAAGAGGCTAGATGATTATAGATTGCCCCAAATTTAAGGGCACTAGTCAAGGGAATAAATTTTTAGCAGGTTCTTCTATCCATGGTGCTCTTCCCACATGTACACATAAAGCTCACCTGGGAAGCCCGCCCTCCAGGGAGCCTATAGACAATGCACAATGGCTCTCACATTTCTTTATTTGAGGCAGTCTCAAAAGAAGGTAAGGTTCAAGCCCGGGTTCTCTTTTGTAATCTCCAGCACAGAGAAGGATATGAAGGGCTGTATTTTTCTTCAAAGGATTCACAGTTCATTATACTTAAGCTTTCCACAGTCCCGTGACCTCTCAGACACCCTCCCCACCCTAGTGCATCAAGCCATCCTGAATCACTTATACCGAACAGAGATAACAGAGTCTCTCTTTTACATCTGCCTCAGACATTATTCCTGATACCACAAGCATTCCAAACCCAGAATTTTACGAAAGGAAGACATAGGAAATAAATCCAACAGACTGTGGAGCCTCCATGTCTTAATAAGACACTGTTGTCTGCTCTGTATTTTTCAAGCCTTATAGAGAGAGGTGAAGGCAGGCACCAAAAATGTAAATATTTTTAGGAGCCAAGCAGGTAAGTATAATGGGAAAAGAAAGCAAAGTGGCATAGGCACAATGTTAAAGGTTTCTAATTACCCCTTTACAAAAGCAAAATTGCAAATAGGCTGAGTGGCAATAGACGCTGGCCTCAGTGACTGTCCTTATGGACAAACATGCCCATCTCAAAGGGTCAGTGAGTATCAGTCTCCATCCAGCTGTTTTGCAGGTAAGAGTGAAAGCCCAGTACTGCCCAACCTTAGTTTCCCATGGTTCTCGAATTCAAGAATAAAAATTCTCCCAATTTTTAAGTTTTTAAGTGATGACAGCTAAGTCCACCAAAAGGAAAGAAATAAGTAAAGAAAGAAAGAGAGAAAAAAAAAGAGTCATTTGATGGAATATAAATGTTCAGACCAAACAAAATCTCATCTGTGCACCAGATCCGGTCCAAAGGCTGAGTGTTTGCACCTCTAGTCTTGACAATGCTCAGAAAAATATTTTCTGATTTTAGTTCAAGCATAAGTTTTACTACTACTTAAGTCAACATTTTGATGCTAAGAACACTTCCAAAAATTAACTCTGGAGTTCTGCTCTCCACTCTGCACTGTCTCATCGGAGCCAGACTCTGTAAAAACCTAAAGGAAGATAAGTTTCTTGTCACCTGTTGTTTATCTTAAACATCAGAGGATGGGATTCATTATAACCAATATAAACACCAATAATCAGTTGCAGATCAATTCAACTTCATTGACTAATCGCTTAAACTATCCAGAAGTTCTTTGAAGACAAAGAATAAATCATAAGAAAAGTTGAAACACTTTTTTGGTGATAATACAAGATCAGAAATGTCAGTGAAGGCCTACTAAGCATTTTGGAAATTGGAGAAACAGAAGGATTTGTTTAGGGCCAATGACAGCAGTGATGAGGTGGCAATTTGAGCAACTGAACAGCTACCTAACATGGATGGAATTCCAGTGCTTTCCTGAACAGCCAGCCAACTGAAACCTCCTTCTCCTCTCGATGTCAGGTACACAGGACTGGTTATGACCCACAGCCTGTTTGTGTTTCCTACCATGTCCTGCTTTCCTGCTCTGTGGTCCCCAATGCTGGCACATACACACACTCACCCGCACCCACACACATTCTGAGTTCAGGCACTGAGCAATCAGCATTCCAAAGCCAACAGAAGTCTTCTATGCCAGTTTCAGCTCTATTCTAAAGATGCTGACCAGGGGAAAAAGTAAAATCCTTCATCCAAAACCCTCTCCTTTCTGATGGGGTGGGTGGGTGTGTGAGGGGAGAGAGACCCCATTGCGGGAGGGACAGCTGTCTTGTGCCAGCCCCTTTATGGTTTGTCTTTGACAGATCAGTATCAACCCAAACAGCTATAGGCCAACCATTTTAAAAAAATGTGGAGACCAAGAGATTCATGCCTGCCGCTGAAAACTTAAGCAGGCATGTGGGTAATATGAGTATGACAAGCTAGCAGCCCACAGTCTTTTTGAAGTGAAGAGCAAACAAGTTGAGGATTTTTATAATGCAGGCTTTGTCCAGTAATTCAGCCAGAAGCCATACCAATACAGCTGTTTCCCAAAACTAAAACACATGGGGTCGAGCGCATTGCAATTTAAAGCAAACAAGATTCGCAGCCAGGACCAGCATTCTCAACAGCTGAGGGGTAGACACGCTCTGCCACTAAAAATAAAGCAGTGGCTAGATTGTGAATGTCTCCCAGACAGACCAGAAGTAAATGGTGATGGACAATTATAAACTGTAAAAAGAACAACTAAAAGAGACTGTGATCAGTGTTTGAAATAACAGCTACAGAAAGCTCTTTTAGGATGGAATGTGAGGGTAAGAGAGCATATGGGAAAGAGAGGCAACTGTTGTAAAAATTAGTGCTTCAAGTAAGAGAATAAAGACACCATGATTACTTTCTTGTTAAATATATAGCACCTATAACCCTCCCCCTTTAGTCTCGGGAAATATTTTATAGATCTTACAATTTAGCAAAGATAAATGGGCTTGTGTACTATAAGAATATGCAATTCTGAAGTCCACATTCAAAACAAAGGTTGCCTATCCCCATTGTTTTTATTGCTCCTCACAAATTTGTTTCTCTCCCCAGGGCCTTTTCAAAGGAACACACCCCCTTTGGCCCCGGTTGAATTTGAGCCTTCTTTGACACAAGTAACGTAAGAGGCCCTATAATTTCCATTGAAGAGAAAATGTACCTGTCCTAACACTAGATCACAAATATTGCAGATACATAAGTCTGAAAGTTCTCACATGTTATGTTGTGATTGACCAAAACCCAAAACACTAGAGAAAAACTAGAAGACTGAGAATATCTGTGAGTTCCTCCTGCAAAATGGGTCAGCGATGTCTCTCATCCAAAGGAGAAACCCTTGAGCTTGCCATAGGCAGCCTGGAAAAGCTTTACATCTGCTGGGCAACTAAGTGATGTGCACCAAGGGGTAGGTAGATGAGGAAGGCGTGAAAGGCTGTTTCAGCCAGAAATGCATTCTTCGGGGGGCGGGGGGTAATTTGTGTTCACATCTCTGTCTATACAATGGATTCCCCCGTTACAGTACTTATTATGAATTATAGATAAGCACTCTGTTGTAATGTTCTGCTCTCCATTTCCTACAAATCAAATTACCTAGGGTTATATTGGATTGTGGGCATATTTAGAAAATCCTTTTATGGTGTTTAAGCTTCCTTCTGCCAAGAGGCTCCAATCTCTCCTTTGGCCAGATGCCCCTGAAGTGCCTGCCTTGGTAAGAACCCTGCACTGCAGAGCGAGGCTGCTGTAGGGCGGGGCCGGACAGGCTCCCAAATCTTCATCCAGAACTACATAAAGTTTGGTGCATGGTGGGTGCTCAGGACTTACTTGTTGAGTGTCCACACTGGTTATTATCCCGAGGAGACTGCCAACAGAGACAGATTTTGCTGAGAAAGGCTTCTAAACTGGACCCCTAAAGGACGTCAGCTCCTTCCTCGAGTGCTTGACAAGGGGTGGTTAGGGCTACACCTGTTATTGTGGATGGAGGAGGAAGATGAACCCACAAATCAGGTTACATCTACGAATGTTCCTATTATGAATAATTAATCCCTATTTACCTCCTTGATCAGCTTATCAAATCTGGTTGTGGGTACCTTTGCAGCCCTTTAGATCATAATGACGGGCTATGTATATGTATGAGGCTCAGAAGCCTGCCAGTAACCTAAAAGGTCTTTAGATCTAAGGGATGGCAAAGACCAGAGCTACAGAGTGGGGGAAAAACCCAAAACTCCAGGATAAAGCCACCCAGCATTGCCTGTCCTTTTCATAAGACCCCATGCCTCACACATAAGGTGCCATCATCAAAACTCACGTCCCATCCTTGAGGACTGTTTACTAGATGGCAGTTGTTACATGGAATAAATCTTGTTACAATGTTAATGACTGGCAAAAACACTCTGTTATAAAAATAGCTAGCATTTATTGAACACCTACTATGTGCCAGGGACTGCACTACAGACTGTATAGGTGTTATTTCATTTTAATCTTCTCAGTGAACTAAAGAGGTTAGTAGTATTATTTATCATGGAATTAAATTTCATTTGCAGGAAGGTTCTTAATCTTTAAACATTTTGAGAGCATGTTTGGAGGTTCTAGCAGGGGAGCGCAGCTACTCATACACCCTTTGACCCAAGACTGGTCCTCTCCTCTGGGGGGAAGCTCATCCTCTTTGACTGAGCGCGCAGCTTCGGGAGGGACGCAGCTTCTGGAGGACCTCTGTGGTTCTTACATGCTCTATGATGACAAATTACTTTACCTCACTAAAGCATAGTCCACTAGGCAGATGTCCTCCTCCTCCCTCATGGATCGGTGATGGAGAAGGAGGACACCCGCCTCGCCAGCCAGATCAGCCAATTCAATCCCGGCGATCAATGGGGTGACACGTCCCAGCCAGATCGCCCTCACATCCTGAATCTTTAAACACTTTGAAACCCACTAGTCTAAATTATGGATCATAAACTGACCCATGGCTCAAAGGCAGCCTGCATATTTTTTTGTTTGGCTCCAAAGATTTTTATTTTGTTTTGCTTTAATATCAATTATATACCAAAATTTAAAATGTAGAGTATTTTACAGAAAATTGAGTCTCTCTTGAAACATTTGATGTAGAAGCATTGGACATATCTTCTGCCCAGAAACCATGGTGTGACTAGCCTTCTAAATGGTATGTGCATTCTGCAGCTCACTGAAGCTCCCACCCACTTCCCCCAACACTGTACTTGCCTGACCCCTGTAGACATTTGAGTGTACAATCCCTGGTCTAGATTATTTTAAAAGTCCTTTCTAGTTCTAAGTACACCCCTCCTGAAACTTCTGATGGAGAGAGCTTTGTCTTATTCATATTCAGTATTCCTCAGCACTTCCTACCTCTATCCCACTCAACCTCCATCTCAGTGCACATGCATGTACACACACCAGAGGTTCAATATATAATACAGGCTCAATAATTGTTCTTTGTGTTGAAGAGCATCTATACCACTCGATAATATTTATATTTACCAAAAAAATTTTGAGCCCCCAATTTCTTAGCCCAAAAGAAGGCATTTCTAATGATGCATTTCATCATATTGTAATATCAGGCAAGCCCAAAAGAAATTTTTGGATTGAAAGATTGTGAGTAAAGCAATTTATTTCCAATAAATATAGACTCACTCCGTTTACCTTAGTGGGAGCTTATTATAAGGATATTGAAGGACAAAAAAAGAGAAGCATGGAACACTTTTAGAGATGAGAATATTCTGGAATGAGAAAAATCCAACATGGTTCCAGTGGCCACTAAACGTATTGTCCCTTTAGTAGCAGGGTTTTGTTGATCACTTGCTTTTATGGTGGTCACTTAGCTCCTTTCCGACTGCATCTATTCCTTCCACTGGTATCAATTAATCACCTTTCCCTCCACTCTCTATCATTTCTGTTTCAGCTTACTCATAAATTCAGTTTACTTATATCATCAGTTTGTTCATCTTTCTTGCTGCTGCAAAGCCTCTTCTTGTGGTTCTTTTTCACTTATACTCCCTCCCAAAACCAACTAATTGACTCCCTCCCCAGATGCCCTGGTTCAAATTCCTAAGCTAGAACATCTGACCCAACTAATCACGGTTTTGCCTGATTGGGCAGTTTTTTTATGCCAAACCATTTCATTGCACACTGGCCAGCCTAGAGATCGGTTAAGGGTAGGACCACCCTGGTCCAGCCAGATAGGTCTGTGAGAAGGGGACTCTCGGCCACCCAGGGCGGTCCCCACAGCCTGCTGTGGGTAAGGCACTTTCCCTTAGAAGGAAGCTATTGGTATGGCAGGCACTCTAATGGACTTGTCTAATAGGATCTTTAGATTTTAATTCAAGTCATGTTAACGTCTCCATCTTTGAGAATGGTTTTCCTCTGAAACAGAAGCCAAAGCACAGATTATACGGCTATAACATGTGGACCATTAAGCAGGAGCCATCAGAGGACCTCTGTGGTTCTTACGTGCTCTATGATGACAACTTGCTTTAACTCAGTAAGGCATAGTCCCTCAAAACACAGACCTCATTTGTTTTAGAAGAATCTGAACAGACTCTTTTACACATTATTATCCAGGCGTAAGTGCCAGTGAATTAAATTGACCTCCAAAACTTTTTATCAAGTCCATTCCCATGGCTTCAAATATCATTTATATGCTAAGGAATTCTAGCAGTGTAAGCCCAGCCCAGATCTTTCTCCCAGACTCTATTTCTATCTAACCCATCTCTCCCTAAATGTACCATACTTACTTTATGTTTCTTCAATGTTGCTAATATTCATAATGTCCAAACTAATTTTGCCTACCTAGTTCCCACTTAACCTACTTTTCTGCAACCATCCATTTGCTCATATCATAAATTAGGGCATCACCCTTCATTTTTACCTATCCCAGACTCACATCTAATTAATAGTTACAATTTCTATTAAATATTACTTCTGAAATATCTCTCAACTCTGTCTCTAGGGTTTCACCTCCATGAAAATATTTTAATCTTTCAGAGACGAATGCTCTCTGTTGCCTTTAATCTTTCATATAATAAAGCTATTCCCTCTGGCAGAATATGGTCTTTATGGTCTTCCCATCCATTATCCCCATCCAAACCCAAACTACTTTGGCTAGCTAATTTCTACTTATCCTTCAAGTATCAAGTTGGAGTCACTTCCTCCTGGAAGTCCTCCCTTACTTACCAATTATCGGGCAAATACCCAATCCTGTGTGCCTCAACGTTGTTAGCTATTTCTTACCACATCATGTTTGTAATTGCCTGTTTGCTCCTCTGTAACCTCCACTAAACTGTTTGCTCTCTGAGATAGGAACATGGCTGTCTTGTTTAAGGCTGTGGCCCTAGTACCCAGAATAGTAAGTGACACTTGGCAGTTACTTAATAAATATTTGTTTAAAAAAACAACAACTCCCTACTCTATAAGACCCATACGCCTTTAGTATATATTGTCTTTAAAATTGACTTAGAGAATAAGATTGTGATTTTGATAGAGTACCAAAGACAATTGGAAACAGCCATACAGAATGAATAACATACAAATAAAAAGATGTGAAAATCAAATGAAGATGCAAGTCACACAGAGTCATGTAAATCACTAAGATAAGCAGAATACAAATTTTGTACCTAAATGTGTTTCCCAGCCCATATTTCTAAGGACGGTAGCACACCATACCCCTGAGAATGACAGAATACCTTTTTACTTTTTCTGCTGCTCATACTGATTTATATTTCTGAAACTCAGATATTCAGATAACAAATAACCAAGTGTTTGAAGGAAAGTTACAAATTATAGTCATATGTCACAGTCCAAGCAAATGGCAGCTAAATTTCACTATATAAATTGTAGAATTCTCTTATGATTTCACAAGATGTATTGAAAAGAAAAACTAAAAGAGAAATTTATTTTTACTCAGCTAATATAGTATATGGGTAAAGGATTCATGTTTAAACTGTTACAGATGAGTGAGTTTTTCCAGAAATGCAATTTTAACAAAGCATAATACCACTGAGGTATTGAAGCTGAATTTGATTTTTTTAAAATTAGGTTACCACCATCAGAGCAAATCATGCTAATATCATATGCTTTATGGTTCATTTTAAAGAAATTACTTAGCAACAAGAAAACATATTTTTCAAAATACAATAGGAAACTAAACTGGTCAAAAGTATCTTTAGGGACAAAATGACTTGTAATTAACTAAAAACTATAAACTAGTAATAAAGATGGTTTTATGTGGGTGTGCCTTTGGTGTTTTTATGATGTTTTTGATATGGCTATTGCTGATAATTATTAAGCCCAAAGTTATTAGTTGAAAAGTGGGACAATGGTGAAGGAGTCATAATTTCAGATCAAACTATTAGAATTTATTGCTGAGGGGAAAAAATACATTGAAGACAAAGATTTGTTTTAAAAGTGGCAATTACTAATTCTCATTATCCTTCCATCATGTAAAAGAACGAAGAGTGAAATCCTGATGTGGGACTGCCTCAAAGAGAAGATGTGAGAAGCCAAAGTCTGCAGCCTGAGGTTTCTATAAAGAAGTGGGTGAACACAATAGGCCATTAAAGGGTAGTTATTTGTAGGCAGATAGGATTTAAGACTTCTTTCACCCCCAACCCTAGCTCCCTGTGTCAACTACTGGCCCCACACAACACAGGTCCCCAAACACTCCATTTTTCACCCCAGTAAGAACAAATCCTTCAGGAGCTCTTACTTAAATGCTACATGTGTTCTGATCATTCAAAGATGTGAATTTTGTCATTTGCAAATCGGTTTGCCCTGATCTCAAGTGGAAAAAAAAGTCAAATATATCCTTATGTAGAAACTCTCAATGTTCCCAGGAAGAAAAAGAGAAAAAGAAAAAGAAGAAAAAGAAAAGAAAAGGGAAAAAAACTTGTTCTGGCAAGGCCATTTGGGGATTATTAGTTGGCATCTTTCAGCTGTAGTCAGAAATAAGTGAGCATCCATTCGTAGCAATCCTTATAACATTATCTCTCTGTTTGCATTGTTATTATGCTTATAAGTGCTTTTGAAATTCAATTCATGCTCTTCTTTTAAAAAAGATCAAAGATCTATTTTTTACTTATTTTTTTCTCCATCAAGAAAGCTAAATTCCAAACATAACTTATTTTCATAGACTATCTAAGGGACATGAAAAAAAAATCCAAGTGGAAGTCCCTGTGAAATGTATTTGTGATCAGTAGAATTAGACCTCTTCCTAGTGTCCCAGTGACTATCAAAACAGATGTGTGATATCTGTCTGTCAGGTGCCTCTTTAAAGCCTTACGTGGTTGTCTTGTCCTTGTACAGCTCAGTCATTTGAAAGCTAGCCATGAGAAATACAAATCATTTTTCAAAGGTATGTACAGCTCGGCAAATTACAATGAGTTTACAGATGCAGTCTTATTCTGGGTAACCTAGAGATGAAAGAGTTATCAAGGACACTGATGCTCATTGCTGCATCAGTGAAATACTCATAAACTCAAAAATCGTGGCAATAATCTCTTTTGTGGAAATATATCTATGAAGTTTTCAAGCAGACGGGCATTGGATTTCCTCCTAAATGAAGAGGCCCTGTGAAATAGTGTAGGGCCTCCAATAGCAGTAGGCAGCAAGAGCAGTAAATAGAGATTGCAATGATGCTCAATCCCTTGATGACCTGCTGGAACTTGAAGGGATGAAATGGGGCAGACACAGCACTGGTCACTTTCTCATACATTGGCCCACTTAAAGCTCAGAGATATCTAGACCATTATTTTGTTCTCTAATTTAAAGTTGAGGAAGCTTAAATACTAAACGTTTAAGCAACTTTCTCAAGATTATCAAGCTAACAAATGCCATAGAAGATTCTTACTCAAAAAGGAACTAAAAAAGAAGAGGCACTTGCCACTAATTTTCAGACACACCCACACACACACACACACACACACACACATACACACACACACACAATTTATAAAATCAATATATTATCAGGACTCAACGGCTGGTTATTACCTCATTCTTTCCATCCATACTTTCTAGTGCATGTGCTATTCTGATACTGCCACTCTTCCTTTTCTGTTAATGGCTTTTCCATATGTTGATGAGAACCTGATTTTCTCTTTAATTTTTTCCTAAAGCTGACCCAGCAGTGGGCAGTAGGCTAGTACATGTTTATCACTCTCTTTCACCTCTTGTTTCATCAGCCTCCCCTCTGTATTACCAAGTGCCACTGTTCATACTTCTTGCCATGCTGATGCAGCTAAGCACTGTTCATGAAAATCCGAGAACCTAGCTGACCTGGTCTAATAAATTCTATGTTGTCACTCTGTCTTGCTTACTGCAAAGCAACATAAAAATAACTACCACTCCATGACCACAGATGGCTCTCAGATCAATATCTTGGGTCTTAACCCTTGATCCTTTTTCTAATGACATATTTTGTGCTGTCTAAAAAATAACTCTGCTTGGTGACCTGCCAAGACCTAACACTAATTATGACAAAACTGAACTCAGAGTTATTCCCCTCAAACCATTGCCCCATTTCAAGTTGTCTACTATGGTCAAGGGGCACCATTACCAATTTGGGCATACAGCAATGTAGCTATGGGGTGTCCTCTTCAGCCCCTCTCTCTCACCTGTCTCCCGGTTTCGGCACCACTTTTACCTATTCATCCTTTCTAACTTGAGGTCGATATGTTCACATCTCTACCTCTTTGTTCCTAAAGCTGACTCACAACCACCAGCATTAATACTGGAAAACTACAAACCTGTGTTTGTATTTCCAGATTCTCCTGATCCCTTCTACTCAGGTCACAGACACAACTGCTATGTCCTCATACTTAACACCTTCCACATAATTCCCTTCATTGCCGGGGCCCCACCTATTTCTCCAGCCTCATCTCATGCCATTTACCCTTACATGCACTATCCTTTTTCTTCCTTTCAGACACCCTACCTTGACATGCTGCTTCTTCCTCAGATCCTTTAAACATTCTCCTTTTCTGGAATGTTTTTTTAGACTAGGCAATGCCTGCTCAGCAGCATCCTCCAGTCTCCATTCTAATAAGAATCCCTTATTGCACCCTGCACTTTTCTTTCATCACCCTTGTCATGGTCTGTAAGTATCCATCTATTTCTGAATGAATGCATGCTTCTAAATGTTTCTCCAAGTAGAGAAAAGAGCATTTGCAAAAGATTAAAGAAGAAAAGGATGATGGCTTGTCTGTGACACTGGAAGGAGTCAGCGTAACTGAAACAGAGAGGTAGAGAGGCTGAATGGCACAAAATAAGGATGAAGAAGTGGGTGGAACCATAGTGTGAAGCAACCATATAAGTCCGTGGTAAGTAGTTTAGATTGATCTTGTACTAATGGAAAGACAGTAAAGAGTTTTACACAGAGTAGTAATATGAACAGACTTGCATTTGTATGCCACTTTAGGCAAAAGGTAAAAACAAATGAACTAAACAGCACAAGAGTAATTACATAAAGACAAGCTTGCAGGTTCTTATAGGTATCTTGGACTAGAAACATGTTATGAAGGTGAAAGATAGATAGATAACAGATGTTTCCTGCAGTAAAATTGACAGGATGTACCCACTGATTGGAAATAAGGGTGAGATGTAGGGGTGAAAAGAATGAGTCACAAATGTCTTCCTTCAGAGGATGGATGATCTTGTTGGTGTAATTCAGGTGTTAAGCATCGACCTATGAATTAGGAGGTCACGGCACATGATTTCTGGTCAGGGTACATGCCTGGGTTGTGGGCTTGATCCCCAGTAGGGGGCATGTAGGAGGCAGCTGATGAATGATTTTCCCTCATTACTGATATTTCTATCTCTTTCTATCCCTTTTCCTTCATTTCTAAAATCAATTATATATATTGATTTTTTTAAAAGAGGATGGATGGTAATGTCTTATACTGAGAGAGGCAGTATGGAGAGGAGCAGAATGGAGGACATTGAAGAGTTTTGTTTTAAATAGGTTGCATCTAGGAATCCTCTGGAAAAGCCAAGTCAATATAAAAGTGGGCAATTGGATCTACAGGGTTGAATATACAAATTTGGGAATAGTCAACATAGGAAAAATGTTTGAAGTCGTGATGTGGCCTAGAGATGTAAAAAGGGTGTAAAATGAGAAGAAGAGATTGCCTAGGACATTCTCCTTGCCTGTGTTGCCCAAAAACAATCTTTCTGCCAAGATTTCTGCCTTCAAAACATTTAAAACCTTATTCAAAACTCACATTTTCCATGAAGCCTTCCAAGATTCATAGTGCCTTTATCCTATCATTCTAACAACACTCATTACCCTTGAAAAAAGTTATCATTGGCTACACATATATGTTTATGGGACTCTCCCCAGGCCAATATTATGTTGCAAGCTCCCAGAGGACTTCTCTCTTGGTTCTTTTTTCATTAAATATTTACCCTTTTCAATGGATATTCTTGACAAGCCAGCTCTATACCTGCTAGTAATAAATACCTATTTGGGTTTTCTATATTTGAGTTTCCTCTTGTCACAGAGCAATTTTGGTAATTTTATGTAAATATTTTTGTTTTGGCCAAGTCATGTATGTAACTAAAGAAGATATAATCACATGATTTACTCAAAATAGAGGGTGGAATTATAGCTAGCCAACACATTAACCAGAGAAGAACATTAAGGCAAAAAATGCTATTAGAAAATAAAGTCAACCAACATCTTCCAGTGCCATTTCCAGTGTAATTCACAGCCCTATTTGTGACCCTACACAATTTAGAGTTCCCTGTTCATTTAGGCTCCTCTAAGAATTGACAGCTGTCACAAAGCATTACTGACCAAGTAATGTTGAGCACCCATATAAGCTACAGGGTGTCCTGTAGAGCACACCCCTAAAGCATTGCCCACTGGTGGCTTGGCAGAGAGTGGGGGCTCTGGGGCTGCTGATGGCAGTCCACCAGGCTTGTCTTCCACTGAAACTATTAATTTCCCCTAGCTGGGTGGTTGGAGATAGAGAAAGGAAGGATGAGTATCTCCAAAAGTTTTTTTTAATCGGATTTCTACATCCTCCAACATCATTAAGTCAATCTTTTCTTTCTGAATGGCACATAGCAGGCTTTTTTTTAAAAATATATTTGTTGAATGATTTAAAGAATGAAATTAACATGAATTCTGTACAAAAATATGTCCTAGGCGGTGCACTATGTGTGTGTTGTTTTTGTTTAAACAATTTTTCACCAGTGTGCTAAAGATAAAGAAACAAATTCAAAGGTTGCTGAAAAATTCAAAAGGCTAGTCTTTCAGAAGGTAGAAACCTTTAATGTCTGAGGACCAGATTCTTCACTGCTATATTAGTTTCCTGGAACCTTCATAACAAGTTACCAGGAACTGAATGATTTAAAACAACAGAAATTTATTCTCTCACAGTTTCAGAGGACAGAAGTCCATAGTCAAGGTGTCAAGGTCACACTCCTTCTGGAGGCTCTGGGGAGAATCCCTCCTTTTCTTTTCATGCTTCTGCTGGCTACCAGCATTCCCTGTGGCTGCATCACTTCAACCTCTTCCTCCATTTCCACATAGTCTTCTCTTCTGTATGTCTGTGGCTTCTCCTCTTCATTCCCTTAAAAGGGCACTTGCCATTGGATGTAGAGTCCATCCAGATAAACTGGAATAATCTCATCTTGAGAGACTTAATTACACCAGCTGAGGCCATTTTTCCAAATAAAGCCATATTCACACGTTCTGGGAATTAGGACATAGACGTACCTCTTTAGGGGTCATCATTCGACCCCACTGTGACAACCATAAATTATATCATAATCTTGTAGTTTTACTACTAATAATAAATTATAATATGTGGCAGCTCTTGTCTATTAAATCTCTATCCATTTTCACCTGTTTAAGTGCCCTCTTTGTGCAGATGGTTTTAGGGAATGGCTATACCCTTGGGAACCAAGCAGCCACAATCCATGCTGCCTTCATGAAAGTTGTAGGTTATTCTGATAGACATTCAGTAAACAACTGAAGGTATGCTTACATACTCCTGGCCACTCATGGGAAAAAGAACATGGTACTATGCAGAGGATAGCTCTGGGTAGAGTATTTAGGGAAGGCTGCACTTAATGTAAGATTTCAGATAAGACTTTGGAATATGAAGAAACCCAACACACAAAGAATTAGGGGGTAAGGGAACTTACAGAAGAAGCAACTTATCGAAGTCCTTAAAGCCTAAAGAGTGAGGAAGTTGCCAGGAAATGAAACAGGCAGCAATAATGCAGAGTGAGTGAGTGAGTATACAAGTATAGGGAAAAGGACAAGAGATGTGTTCAGAGGGGTGTAGAAGAGTCAGAGCATGTAAGACCTTATAGGTAATGGTATGAAATCTTTTTTTAAATTTATTTTTATTGTTGAAAGTATTGCAGTTGTCCCCTTTCTTTCTCTCATTGACCCCTCCACACTGCTTCCATCTGCTCCCTCGGCTTTCACTACACTATTATCTGTGTCCAGGGGTTAGGTATACACACACACACACACACACACACACACACACACACACACACAAACTCTTTGGCTAATCTCTTCCCATCCACCCATGCATCCAACCTTCCCTCTGAGATTCCACAGTCTGTTCCATGCTTCTATGTCTTGGATCTATTATGTTCAACACTTAATTTTGTTCATTAGGTTGCACATATAAATGAGATCATGCAATATTTGTCTTTCTCTAACTGGTTTATTTCACTTAGCATAATACTCTTCAAGTCCTTATGTGTGTCTCAAAGGGTACAAGATTGTTCCTTTTTACTGCTGCATAGTATTCCATTGTATAAATACATTCTAAAACCATGAGAATAATTGAGACAGTGAGAAGTTTCCAGAATTTATTTTAATTATTTTATATATCTAATTTTACTTAAAGCTTACAGCAACTCTATAAAATAGGGATTATAACTCCTAATTTACAGATATGGAATTGAGACTCAGAAATTAAAATTTGTTTGAAGTCACACAGGTAAAATTTAAACCTGGGAATGAATAACTCCAAAAAAACTCTTAATCATTATGATATTATTATTTTTTCTTTAGTTTCAGATTATTTTATCAAAATTTTTAAACTGCTTCAACTTTATAAATAAAATAGAACAAATAATTAACTAAAACACAAAGCCCTTTTGGAAACCAATTTTTTAATACATACAAATAGCTGAGATTATTTGAATGCCATTTGTCACAGTCATTTCACTTCTAAAATCTACTCTAACGAAAGAGGGGAACAGAGAGGTGGTTTGCAAAATAATGGTCTTTACCAGATTACTAATAATCTTGGAAACCTGAAATAACCTAAATATCCAAAAGTATATAAGTAATTAAACAATTGTGTATTCATTAGTACTCATTATACAGTCATTAAAAAATAAGTTCAAAAGTATTTTACATTTGAAAATGTCTTAAATGTAATATTAGCTGAAAAAACACACATACTCCTAGTAATAATGTAATGTAAAAAAATATTTGTATATCTACACTAATAAAAGAGAAACATAAAAATTAACCATAATTCTGCTACACCAAGCCACGCCCATGAGCCAATCAGGAATGAGTATGCAAATTAAACCAACCAAGCTGGCAGTGGCCACAGAGCTGGAGCAAGCAGGAGGCTTGGGTTGCCCTGGCAATGGAGGAAGCCAAGCTTTCCGCACACCCTGACCAACCCAATCTCAACAAAAATGGCAGTAGCTACAGAAAAGGAGATAGCAGGAGCTTTAGGTTGCCTTCAGTGATGGAGGAAGCCAAGCTTCCCACCCACTTTGGCTGGCCCTACCCTCCGCTCAAGGCTGCAAAGTTTCAATTATAGAAAATAAATAAATCCTAGATACTTGCTTCCAGTCAGCCCTGGCCTCCACTCAAGAAGGTGCTGGGGAAAAAAAGAAAAAGAAAAAAAGGAGGGGCTGGGACCTTGAGCCTCTGGGGGGTGATCAGGCCAAGATGGTACAGCAGGGGCTGTTTGGGGTAAGCAGATCAGCAGGGAAGCCAGTTGGGGGTGAGTAGGCCATCACTTGGAGTTGATCAGGACATGGGGGAGACAATTGGGGGTGAGCAGGATAGTGGGGAGGGAAGATGGGGGTGAGCAGACAAGCAGGGGGGCAGTTGGGGGTGATCAGGCTGGCAGGGGGCATTTGGGGACAAGTAGGCCAGCAGGAAGAGTGTTTAGATGCAATCAAGCAGGCAGGTAGGTGAGCAGCTGGAGCCAGCAGTCCCAGATTGTGAGAGGGATGGCCAACTACCGGTTTAAGCCCAATCCCTGTAAATTGGCAGTAGGACATCCTTTGAGGCATCCCAAATTAGAGAGGGTACAGGCCAGGCTGAGGAACACCGCTCCCCACTATGCCCGAATTTCATGCACCAGGCCTCTACTGTACATATAAAGAGGATTTGTAGAAAATATACCAAATATTAAGAGTGCTTCTCTATTATAGGAATGTGGGTAGTTTTTATATTCTTCTTGATATTTTAAGTACTTTCCAGATTTTTCTACAAATGAATATATCTTATTTTATACTCAGAAAAAAATTATTTTTAATAAACATTGAATGTCAAAATTCAGGAGCAAAGATTGTAACAGCTTCTATTCTCTTACAAACTAAGCCATTTAATATATTAGCTCCAACTATAGCATGGGTTTATATTTTATTAAAAAATTTAATGAGTTTAAAAATACTGATCTTCTAGAGAATTTTTAAGAATTAATGTTTATATTAAATATTGGAATCGCTGGATAAAAGGTCCTACATAAATGCAATGTATTATTATTAAATGTTATTAAAGTAAATTGAAGGCAAAGTATATAATAAAAATTTCCCTGTAGCAAAAATTTCAGGTCCATATATGGTTCTATAAGGTATAGATCACATTTAGCTGTGAAAGTACCACCATTGACATGAAAATATATTTTGCTGTGGTATGAATCAGCAATGAATATTCATGATGGAGCATTCCATTTTTAATTACATATCACATTTTATTGTAGATATTAAAATTATAGTCCACAAAATTTTATATTACTTGAGTGCCAAAATTAGAAAAAATGAAAAAAATTATAGAACTCCCACAGCTAAAGTTTTATTTGGTAAAAGAACATTAAGGACATATTGATGGCAATTGAATTTTAAAATCTCAAACCACCATCAGACTTTCCATGTGTACAATCATATTTTCAGCAGTTCCTAATTATTCACATTAGAAGTGAGTAATAGAGAGCATCTGTCAATCTGGTTCTCAGATATGACCTACAAAAATCAAGACATTAGCAAGATGCAAGGGGAGGGGGCGGGGAAAGGAGGGACCACAAAAAAATGCATCAAGATAATAGAGAGGATGAAAATGGAAAGGGAATTTAGTATTTATGATGTGGGATGTTCAATAACAGCTTTAGGATAAAAGGAGAACTGGAGAATTTAGGAAGGACTTTTCAAAACCTAATTAAGGGATCCCCTTCAGTGTGCTATGAAGGAGGTAGGTAGACATTAGGAATTCATTTTTTTAAAGGCAAACTACTCTGATTTTATTTTAAAACTAGAGGCCTGGTGCACAAAAATTTGTGCCAGAGTAGGCCTTCCTTCTCCCAGCTGCCAACACTGGCTTCCCTCCAGCACCCAGGACCCGGCTTCCCTCTCTAGCCGCCAGCAGGGGCAGGCACCTAGGACTTGGGCTGCTCCCTTCCAGCCACCTACAGGCACCTGGGACGAGGGCTGGCTTTCCTCTGGCCCCAGCTTCATCAGGAAGGACGTCCAATCTAATTAGCATATTACCCTTTTATTATTATAGACTACAGGCCCAATGCATGAAATTCATGCGCTCAGGGTAGGGTGGGTTCCCTCAATCCAGCCAGTGCCCTCTCGAAATCCATAACACCCCCCCCCCAATCTGAGCCTGCTGGCTCCTAACCACTCACCTGCCTACCTGCCTCATTGCCCCTAACCATTCTGCATACCTCCCTGATTGCCCTTAACCACTATGCCTGCTGGCCAGATCGCCCCTAACTGCTCACCTGCCTGCCTGATTGCACCTAACCGATTCTGCCTCAGCCCCTGCCGGCAAGGCTTCGTCTAGAAGGACTGCTGGAATGACATCCAGAAAGTTCTTGGGCTGCCCGGTCTAATTAGCCTATTATGCTTTTATTATTATGGAGCTTAATTTTGACCTACTAATTAACTCTGTGGGTCACTAATGAGTCACAACTTTCAGTGTGTGTTTTTTTAATTAATTAATCTTTTAGATTATTTGTTGCTTAAAGTATTACAAATAGTATTATATATGTTTCCTTTTCCCCCCCATTGACCTCTCCCCACCCCCCAGCACATACCCTCATGTCCCTAGTGTCTGTGTTCATTGGATATGGTTATATGCATGCATACAAGTCCTTTGGTTGATCTCTTAACTCCAACCCCTGCCCTACCCTGCCTTCCCTCTGAAGTTTGATGGCCTGTTTGATGCTTCTCTGTCTCTGGTGGATCTATTTTTGTTCATCAGTTTATGTTGATCATTATATTCCACAAATGAGTGAGATTATGTGATATTTATCTTTCTTCAACTGGCTTATTTTGCTTAGCAAAATGCTCTCCATGCCCATCCAAGCTATTGCAAATGGTAAGAATTCTTCCCTTATTACCACAGCATAGTATTCCACTGTGTAGATGTACTACTACTGTTTTTTAATCCATTCATCTGCTGATGGGCTGTTTCCAAATCTTAGCTATTGTAAACTGTGCTGCTATGAACATAGGCCCTTATTGGATATATGACAAATATATCCTCACATGCAGTGGGCTTTCTTGTTGTTTTGTTGGGATATTATTTTGCTGTGCAGAAGCTTTTTATTTTGATGTAGTCTGATCTGTTTATTTTCTCCTTAGTCTCCATTGCATCCTAGGAGCTGTATCGATAAAGATATTGCTATGACATACAACTGCTATTTTGCTGCCTATCGATTCTTCTAAGATTTTTATGGTTTCCTGTCTTATGTTAAAGTCCTTTATCCATTTTGAGTTTATTTGTGTGTATGGTATAAGTTGGTGGTCTAGTTTCTTTTTTTTTTGCATGAATGTGTCCAATTTTCCCAACACCATCTATTGAAGAGACTGTCTTGATTCCATTGTATGTTCTCTGTTCTGTTTCGTTGGTCTATATAGCTGTTCTTGTGCCAGCACCAGGCAGCTTTGAGAACAGTGACTTTGTAATATAGCTTGATGATCTGGTATTGTGATCCCTCCAACTTTGTTCTTCTTTCTCAAGATTGCTGAGGCTTTTTGAGGTCTTTTTTTTATTCCATATGAATTTTTGGAGAATTTGTTCTACGTCTTTGAAATATACCCTTGGTATTTTAATGGAGTTTGTATTAAATCTATAGATTTCTTTTGGTAGTATGGACATTTTGATGATGTTGATTCTACCAATCCATGAACACGGTATATTCTTCCATTTGTTTATGTTTTCCTCAGAGTGAGCAGAAGGAAGAAAATAGTAAAGATCAGAGCAGAAATAAATGACATAGAGACCAAATAAATAACATCAATGAAACCAAGACCTGTTCTTTTTGAAATGATAAAGAAGACTGATAAAATTCTAGCCAGGCTCACCAAGAAGCAAAGAGAGAGGATCCAAATAAACAAAATCATAAATGAAAGAGGCAAAATAACAATAAACCTCACAGAAATACAAATGATTGTAAAACAATATTATGAACAACTATTCTAAAAAAATGGTTAACCTAAAAGAAATGGACATATTCCTAGAAAAATACAACCTTCCAAAACTCAATCAGAAATAATAATAAAAAAATCTGAATAGACTGATAACTAAGGAGCAAATTGAAGAAGTCATCAAAAAACTTCTAGCAAACAAAACCCCTGGGCCAAAAGGCTTCACAGGAGAGTTTTACCAAACATTCAAAGAAGCAGTAAAAGCTATCCTCCTCAGACTATTCCAAAAAAATTCAAGAGGAAGGCACACTTCCAAGCTCTTTCGATGAAGCTAGCATTGCCATAGTCCCAAAACTAGATGAAGACACCACAAAAAAGAGAACTACAGACCAATAGATGCTAAAATTCTAGCAAATTGGATCCAGCATTAGAAAGATCATATACCATGACCAAGTGGGATTTATTCCAGGGATACAAGACTGGCACAATAGCTACAAATCAAGAAACATGATACATCGCATAAACAAATTGAGAGATAAAAACCACATAATCATATCAATTGATGCAGAAAAAGCATTCCACAAAATCTAATACCAATTCAACATAATAAAAGCTTTATATGATAAGCATACAGCCAACATCATACTCAATGGGCAAAAACTAAAACCATTTCCCCTAAGAACAGGAACAAGACAGGGATACTCACTCTCACCTCTCCTGTTCATAGTACTGAAAGTGCTAGCCATAGCGATCAGACAAGAAGAATCCAAATTGGTAAAGAAGTAAAACTGTCAGTATTTGCAAATGACATGATATTGTACATAAAAAACTCTAAAGACTCCATCAACAAACTACTCGATTTAATAAATGAATTTGGCAATGTAGCAAGATACAAAATTAACACCCAGAAATCGGTGGCTTTTTTCTACACCAATAATGAACTCACAGAAAGAGAAACAAACAAACAAATCTCATTTACCATTGCACCAAAAAAAGTTAAGATACCTAGAAATAAACTGAGGAGGTAAAAGGACTGTACTTGGAATTAATTTTTAATTGTATTTGTGGGCTGGTCACTTTTTAAAAATATATTTTATTGATTTTTTACAGAGAGGATAGGAGAAGAATAGAGAGTTAGAGAGTTAGAAACATCAATCACATGCATCCTGCACACCCCCTTCTGGAGATGTGCCCACAACCAAAGCACATGCCCTTGTCTGCAATTGAACCTGGGACCCTTCAGTCCACAGGCTGATGTTCTATTCACTGAGGGAAACCAGTTAGGGTTGGACTGGTCACTTTTTGGGGGAAAAAAATGATTCTCTGTAGAAATTGTGCTGTGTGGAACCCCGAGATTTCATTTGCATTACAAAGGAATACAATTGACTAAAAAAACCAGACAATTTATAAGTATACTCACTCTAGTCAAGTGTATATATTAAAGCTCTTTTCCCTTTTATTATACAAGTCAAAGGAAAATAGTTTCATGTTTTAAGAGCATAATTCTAGTATTGGTTTGCAAAACCATACTTGCCAATTGAATTATTAGAATTAGTCAGCCTTGGGAAAATATGGATGAGGTTAGGCAGCCGTTCTTCACATCTTTTGAACTATGCTTTAAGATGTAAAGAACCATCAATAATGCATATTTTCTTTGATGTTTTTCAATTGCCTAAAGTGAAGTTAACATTTTTTAAAAAGTAATAAAACAATGTAAATTATATATAAGACAGAAAACAGTTTCGAACAACAGCAAATTAAGTGTCTTAAGACATGGTGAGGTTACAGAGGGATTCTAAATTTTAGACTCAACTGGACAGTTTATTGCAAATGTAGATTGCAGGGTTTTGTACCGCTGTGAAGATTCTGATTCAGAAGGTCTGACATGGAACTCAGTCATTTGGCCAAGTGTTTCAGAAGCAGAAGATTCAAAAATCACAATTTGAGAAACCCTGAGTTGAGGTTCAATTTTAAATAATTGAAGACTGTTTGGAGTATACAAAACTATATTACATTTTCAGCAATACTTTACACACATAATATTCTAAAAATATATTAATGGAAAGCCAGTTCTATGTTCACATACACAATTTGAGAACCACATAAAATTTCCGTGCAAATTTTGGTCAGTTCATTCTTAAACTTGGCTCTGCATTTTTAACTTCAGAAACCAATGTTCATGTGAAGTGTTTTTATAGTATACTTATTATGGTAAATTATTGGCATAGTGTTGAAGAATAATACTAAAGTTATGAAAAAAAGTCACTATTTACATTAGAAAAATTGAAACATTTACCCCTGCCTTCTCAACATTTGCTAGCTGGTTTTGTCCATAGGCATAAAGCAAAAGAGAATTATGTAATTATTCTGTGAATCTGAGTAATGGACCCTTGAGTCTTAATAAGAAAACATCAGATTTTCCTTGACAACTTTTTCTTCTTCTAAATTGTCTGGGTCATTTCCTTGACTCTCCAATTTACATATCTTAAGTACTATATTTATCACTAATTGGATCTGTATGTCTTGGAAAATAATATCAGAATCACAAAGTTCTGTCAGAAAAATTGACCACAATCAAGGTAGTTCAAAAATTTTGGAATTCAAATATTCAGATCTCAAAGCATTTAATATGCACTTTTATTTTTTAACAAAAAAAATATTGCACAGGTTACTATTTTGTTAATGGGTCCAAATGTTTGGTCATATTGCAGTTGGAAAACATTAATACCAAGCTTTGAGCACCTCCCAGACTGGAATCTGGTTCTATTCACTGCTCTATCTCAGTACCAAGAATAGTTCTGACAAGTAATGAGAGTTCACTGTATATTTGTAAGAGCATATGCTGTTTGGGTAAATTTTTGTAGATCAAGGTTAAAGATTGTGTACTATTTGGGAGGGTCAAGTAGATTTATTCTTCTATGTGCAAGGGGATGCCTATCAATGGTTTGTGTGCAGAAGATGACAAATCATTTCAAGATGGTACTAATGTTTGCAGTCACAACAGTAGTTCAAGGTATGGGTTACTTGTCTTTTTGCTTTTATTGCACAGGTAATCTGGAGCTGGTTGATAGTAATTTGAAGTCTTTGTCAAAAGCCTCACAGTAAACTCTCAGCAATATAACAGTCATATCTTCGATGCATTCGTCACTTTGTCGGTTACTCACAGAGGATATATGAGTTGTATGTGCTGTTGACTTCGACTGCATATAACCTCTGCAAGATTTTAGAACATTTCTCTCTTTTCTTCCTAAGGTCAGACATTGCATAAAGCCGTGGAAGCCAAACACATCATTACCTTCTAATATGCTCCTTAAGGAAGCTGTGAGTCAGACCATGGATTAGCTTAGAAAGAGATAAGGTGAGTTCCAGATGTTGTGAATCAGTCAGAACCAATTCAGCATCTCTCTTGAGCATGGAATCAGTAACAGGGAAGACTTTGGCAAGTGATAAAACAGAATGGGGAGCAGGGGAATTTTCCAACTCATATATTCAGAATGTGTTTTTATCATTTGAGTGGAAATGGTGTAAACTCCCAACAGACCAAACACCTGGATTAAATAAAGTACAAAAATATAGAGCAAACAAAATATAAATTATTTGCAATTTACCATTCTTGCATTATCCTTGTCAATGTTCCCCTTTGTTAGCATAAATAATTCAAACTTTCAAAATAATAATTTGTGCCCCAGTATTTAATTGTAAAATAATTGACTACATTATGCAATGTTTACAAAAATGGGCTGTGGCCAAAACCGGTTTGGCTCAGTGGATAGAGCATCAGCCTGAGGACTCAAGGGTCCCAGGTTCGATTCTGGTCTAGGGTATATACCTTGGTTGCAGGCACATCCTCGGTAGGAAGTGTGCAGGAGGCAGCTGATTGATGTTTCTCTCTCATCGATGTTTCTAATTCTCCCTCTCCCTTTCTCCCTGTGAAAAATCAATAAAAATATATTTTAAAAGTTGGGCTATGCATGAAATTTAATTGTACTTCTGTATATTTAGATAAACTGGGTATATATTTGGAAAAACATTGTTGGGTTCATGTTATTCTTCTATGTTTGTTAGTAAATATGCTAATTTGGTAGGATTCTAAATATATTGCTATCTACAGTCTTGATCAAATGGTCACATTTGAACTTCCTGTGAAGCTTGGTTTCAACAAAAAATTTGTTTTTCTCTTTAAAAAATAATTTTGGGAACTCCATTAAAATGGTACTATTAAGTTGTTTGTTGACAACTCTCTGTCACAATCCAAACATATAAAAATGATAGAATAATAGAATAAGGAAAAGATGAGCCGAAACCGGTTTGGCTCAGTGGTAGAGAGTCAGTCTGTGGACTGAAAGGTCCCAGGTTCAATTCCGGTCAAGGACATGTACATTGGTTGTGGGCACATCCCTGTTAGGGGTTGTGCAAGAGGCAGCTGGTCTATGTTTCTCTCTCATTGATGTTTCTAGCTCTCTATCTCTCTCCCTTCCTCTCTGTAAAAAAATCAATAAAATATATATTTCTAAAACCTTTAAAAAAAAGGAAAAAGATGAAATATTATAACTAAGCTCAAACAAAATAAGGCAGTCATCTCCAATGACTAGAAACACAAGAAGGCAGTGGAGCAGAAATGGCAGACATCTTGGCTTCTGTGTCTAGAAACAGCCAGGGGCAATGGGGAATCGGGTACCTGCAGAGGCATTGGACTAAAGGATGTGGGGGCTGAAGCCTGTCTCTCAGCTTGAAAACAAGGCCAATATAAGTTTCTATACCCATGAATGGAATTTGGAAAAAATTGAAGTTGAATATTGCCTGAGGTTTTAAGGGCAGTTTGGCATGTGAGAGGAGTGGTAAGACAAATACATGTTTTAGTGCAATTTCCATATCTACATTTTATATCTTTAAAATTCCACATAACTTTAGGAATTTAAAAATAAATATAAGCAAAAGGGGCAAGACCTTCATTCTTAGATACACTTAACCACAGGGAGACCACTCTTGCTCACAGAGCTGCTCCCCTGATAACTAAGCAATATCTTTAGGTCAAGTGTACAAATGCAGCCAAATGAAGAAGAGGATCAAAATTTTATTTATTTATTCAGGAAACACCAATGACTATATAAGAGCAAATGTATTTCTGTTTATGCCAAATGAGAATAATCTAAGGAGGGCTTAATAGAGGACTGTGTACAAAATCATGGGCAGAGTGAAGGAAACGAAGCAACAATTCAGTGCTCTGGGTATAGTAATACACAGCTGTGAGCACCATAAATCTGAAGGGGTAGGTAATCGAGAAGCTACTGGGGGGGGGGGGGTAGATGTCTGGCCAGCCGCCCTATCTCTGTATTCTCTCTACTTGAAACCAGTGCACAGAGGAGCTCATTCCCTTTTACACACCATGTTGGACCCCGCCTCAATTAATAACCTGTCCAAATATTTGATGTTTTATAGTAATGGCAAATAACTTCACTCTCAAGGAATTTGGACACTCATAAATGAGATCAACACTTGCAAATTTCAAAGCCTTTGCCTCAAACACTCCCAAAGGGTCTCTTATGAAAAGGCTGGGAGCTCTTTCTGGCAAGGATGGCTGATAATAACAGCTTAGTCAGGGGTGGCTCCCACAGCCTGTGCCTGCGTAAGAAGACTTCAAAAACCTGGGCTACGAGTTGAAATTTAGGCTCCCACTAGAAAAGAAAGCCTTTAAAAATTATCAAGGCCAGTAAAATGAACCAACATAAACTTTCCGTGTCATTTTTCAAAGCATCTAAAGAAAACATGCCCGCATCAACCTCCCCTTCCCACCACCTTTCTTCTCCTTGCCCCAAACTTTATCTGTCCTTGCTTTACGCCAATTACTGAAAACTTTTAGTCTCCACTCATTCCCCTTGTATATATTAAATGTCTTGAATACCCTTTAATCCACACATCTCAAAGTATTTCATAAACATTAATTTTCCTAACAAATATGTGAGGTTGAAACATAATCATCCCTTTCCTCCCAATTGTTTAACTATACGGAACACAAAAAAACGTTAAGAAACCACACCCTTGGTCTCAGAGCAAGTCTGTTGCAGAACGGGATCCAATTTGCCCAGTTGCCAGCATTCTTTGCAGCTCTTACACCCTGCAAAGAGTGTGCAGTCTTCTACATTTCATTACCCTTCCCCAGATAAGTGAGGAGCCTCCTAAGGAGACTGGTGATTGTGGAGCACATAGCACGAGGCAGGCACCGTGCTTTAAATCAGTGATTCTCAGACGGCACCACACATTCAGAGCGCCTGGGGAGCTTTAACATATCCTGATGCACACGCTGCACCCTGTGCCAATTAAACCAGGAACTTTGGGGATGGAGCCCACAGATCAGATTTTTTTTTTTTTAAGTTTCCATATGATTCCAATGTGCAGTCAACTGTGAGAACTAGTGTTTTGTTTTTCTAATATTTTATTGATTTTTTTACAAAGAGAAAGGGAGAGGGACAGAGAGTTAGAAACATCGATGAGAGAGAAACACCGATCACCTGCCCCCTGCACACCCCCTACTGGGGATGTGCCTGCAACCAAGGTACATGCCCTTGACCGGAATCGAACCTGGGACCCTTCGGTCTGCAGGCTGACGAGCTATCCACTGAGCCAAACCAGGTAGGGCAGAACCAGTGTTCTAAAGCCTTGCCATTTAGCCCTGGCTGTTTTTTTCTCAGTGGTGAGAGCATTGGCCTGCTTTCTAAAGGGTCTCAGGTTCGATTCTGGTCAAGAGCATGTACCTCAGTTGCAGGTTCCATCTGGGCCTGGTCGGGGCGCCTGCAGGAGGCAACCAACCAATGTGTCTCTCACACATAGAGGTTTCCCCCTTTCTTCCATTCTCCCCCCAAAAAAAATCAATGGAAAAAAAATATCCTCTGGTGAGGATTAACAACAAAATTACCATTAAAGTGCAATAAGCAGACCCATAACATGAACACCAGCCGGGAGCCTCTTGAATGTGCGGAGTGTCATGGGCCACCCCAGGCCTAGTGAAATAGTGTTCCCTTTAATAAGCTCCCCGAGGTGAACGCGCACAATGCAGCTTGGGGGGAAAGAAAGCTGATTTAAATAAGCAAGTGAGGTCATCAGGTGCTTGAATCATGTTGTTTCACTTAACATTTTATTACATTGATGAGTGGGAGGTGGGGATGATTCCCAGCCAGGGCTGCTGCTCCTGTGAAGTTTGTGCCTTCTCCCCACGTGTGCATTGGTTTTCTCCAGATACTTTATTTCCTCCCGAATTCCAAATATATTCAGATGTGACTCAATTGCCCCAGTCTGAGTGAGTGTGGGTGGGTGTGGGTGTGGGTGAGGGTGAGAGTGCCCGTGTGAGTCGCCCTACCATGGAGAGGTGTCTTGTCCACCCTGGGTCCCACCTTGTGCCCTGAGCTGTAGGGATAGGCTGTTGCCACCTACAACCTTGACCTGGAATGAGCAGGTTGCAACATGATGATCTTATTTGTGGTGGGTTTTTTTTTAGTCTTTCTTAAATGTACATAAAACTCAGATTTATTTTATAATTTAATACTAGAAGTGTTTTGGTTCTTTATATAGAAATTTGGTAATGTTTATGTGACCAGAAATACTCTGTAGGGTCTGAACTCCTACTTATGTCAATTAGCCTGTGGTAACATTGGTTTTGTTATGAGTCATTAAGCTTAAAGTCGCAGTTTCCAAGAATCTATGGACGATGTTAAGTGAGGACTCACTGTGATAATGGAGAGATCCAAACACAGGGCTGATTGACTTAGTTCAGGAGTGTTGGACCCTTCCAGTTTAAACTCCTTGGAAAAGCTCATACAAGTTTTGAAACTTTACCCAAAAATTAATGCAAAAAACAAACAAAAAAACAACACTGGTTTTGTTTGTTTTGATTTTATTTAGTTTTCTGTCATTTATCTCTTCTAAGCTCTCTTCCACCTCCCCTCCCACCAAAATCACCACACTATAGTCCATATCCATGTGTTCTCTCTCCCTCCCTCTCTCTCCCTCCCTCTCTCTCTCTCTCTCTCTCTCTCTCTCTCTCTCTCTCTCTCTCTCTCTCTTTCCCTCTCTCTCTCTTTAATTATTTATTTGATCCCTCAAACCAACCCCACAACATCACCCACCCCATAGCCGTCTGCCTGTTCTCTATTTGGGAGTCTGTCTCTATTTTGCTTGGCAGTTCAGTTTGTTCATTAAATGCCACTTTTGAGTGAAATCATACGGTACTTGTCTTTCTCTGACTGGCTTTCACTTTAGCAAAATGTTCTCCAGGCCCATCCATGCTGTGGCAAAGGGTACATTTTTCTTCCCTTTTACAGCAGAGTAGTGTTCCATTGTGTAGATGTACCACAGCTTTTTGAACCATTCATCTCCTGATGGACCCTTGGGCTGTTTCCAAATCGTGGCTATCGTGAATAATGCAGCAATGGACGTAGGGGTACATATATCCTTTCAAATTCGTGTTCTGGGTTTCTTTGAATAAATTCCCAGTATGGCGTTACCTCAAAAGTTTTAAAAAATGGAACTGCCTTATGACTCCATTATTCCACGTCAGGGGGGTGGGGGAGCACCTTGAAGAGCTTTATCATCCAGGGGCTTCCCATGCAAACCTGCACGTCCACAGGCCACGGTTTGTGAATACCTCTACTCCCTTCCATTCCCTTCACCCAGGACTCCACGACCTCTGTAATAAGAATATTTATTCTCCGTTCACTTTAAAAGGAGATGTATAAAAAAGGGTAAGCTTTATTATAGACGGATACACATGCACCCCATCTCCTCTGAACAGCCCAAGTACCCTGGGAATCTTACAACCAAAAGTCCTTTCAAAGGCACATTGACAAAAGGTAACATCACACGTGGGCCCTTCTGCACACCTGTTAGCAGTTGAACGTAATTGTTCAGCAGCTGGTACTGATTTGGGATTCTTTCACTATATCTCATTATTCCTTTTTCCATGATTTTTTTTCCTCTGGTTTGGAGCTGCCGCTGCAGTTTCTGCACAATGTATATATTTTTAAAGCTAAAAATACATACTTTGAAAGGACTCTGGAGAGAGACATAAAAGTTACTTTTTTATGTACCATTTTGTAGTCGAATTTATTTAAACTGACAGTCGGTGATTATCAGGTGTGGAAAAATCTAAGGGCAAGCAAAGATGTAACTAGTTGGCTATCTTTCATTTTCTTAGGTCTCTTTTTAAAACCTGAGGTAGTTTGGCTAGATTCATAAACATCTGATTTGCAGATATTTGTGGATTAGAACGCCAAGGAATATTGTCATGCAAAGGGAAAGATTTTTTTTTTTCCTTGTAAGAAACCCTCTGAAGTAGAAGTATATGGCATAGTGATTGCATCATTGAAGCAAGATGCCCCTCATGGAACATTTTAGAAAATAAACCATTTCAGAAGAATATGAGGGGGGCAATAAAGGCAAGAGATTTTAAATGCATAGAATAAAAAGAAATGGTTGCAAACCAAAAAAGTACAAACACACGTGTGAGATGATCACATATCAAGTGCATACTGAGGAGTGTTAATTTGCAAGGCTAGCATGGCTTTCCTGGCACCTGTATACACACCCGCGAGGCCAGGGACTACCTTGGAAACCAGAATGCCATCCGAGATAAGACTATTTGAGGCAAACACTGATCAAAGCATTAAACAATCATGAATGGCATCTTTAAAAGAAAGTAAAAATAGTGATCTTTAATTACATCTAAAACATTCCTACAGAGAAAGAAAATGAGTTATCTAGTAATTTTATCTACATTAAAAAAAACTATTCTTAAAAGTGTATAATTAATAAACTGCTTCTTTAGAAAACCTGGAAAATAGAGTATATTCTCCTAATGATTCTGACCTGGAAGAAATATTAATTCTTCATGGCTGCATAGTATAACAGAATGCATATTTGAAATAAATACTCAAGAACATGAAGGTGGCACTGGAATTAAGCAAAAATCAGGCTTGCGTTCATCTTCATCTAAATTTAATATTTAAGGACCACAGACATCTAATACCAAGGCAATTTTATTAAGCAGGACTTCCAAGGAGAGCTATAAAGTAAGATATTTATTTTTAAATATTTTTAAATGACTTGGATTTCTTAAGTCACTAGGGTAAAGTTCACTAAGATAGTTCTGTGATTGTATACTTTTATAGCATGGACTCACATTCACTTCTGCCTTCCCAGAAGTCTCTCCCTTTAAATGAAGGTTGATTAAGCATGCTGCCATGATACTTTTTTCCAGTTTCTCCATGCCTGAGCTATTCTGCAGGGTCATTTTTTTTTAGTCTCCTCACTCTTCACCAAGTGACTGGAGTTCCTCTGAACCCAGCAGATGGTCTTACAAGTGCTACTCAGGCTATTGACAAAGGCTGTGGGTCAATGGCATTGAAAGGTGTTGGAAAACATTTTTAACCATCTGTCATTGAATCTTTGGCTGGTAGTACACATTTCTTCTTCAATGATAAGAGCAGATGTGTCACTAGAGGTTGTATGTTTAACTGAGATCAGAATATTCACTCTGTAGATGATTGCTTTTGTCATGATGTCAACATATGCATCATGTCCTTTTGCACGCATTTAAAACATGCAGAGTGTGTGTTCATTATAATAGACAATTTGCATGAATATTTATAACTCCAAGTTGAAGAGATAGAATTACATTAATTTGCCTCACTATTAATGGAGTTAGGTTTGGATTTATCTATTAGTGTTCTTATAAATCTCATTAATAGATGAAATAGAGGTCCCTTTAGCAATGTACCCTCAAGTAATTCTGCAACCATTGCAATAGAAAGCATTAAAGTGTCTTGAGACAATTTTTCCTTTAAAATAGCGTCTTTCTTCCTTGCTAGATATTTATTACGACACTGTGTTTTATGTCTTTATCATTCTTAATGCAGAATTAGCAATGATATTGGCTTCAGAAGGGAATTATTGTGTTGAAAGAATGCCCAAATGATGAAGAAAGAACATATTTACACATTCTCATTAAGGTGAGTAGCATATCCTATATAATAAAAGCCTGACAACCAAAACAGTGGAATGACCAGAACGACCAGAGACCAGAGTGATCAGGCAGGAAGGCAATCAGTTAGGAGCCTGCAGTCCCTGGTTGTGAGAGTATCAGTTTAGGCCTGATCCTGCAGATATTGGACCTAAACTGGTAGTCGTACATCCCTGAAGGGGTTTCAGATTGTGAGATGGTGCAGGCTGGCCTAAAGGAAT
The DNA here is from genome assembly GCA_963924515.1 of Vespertilio murinus. NCBI lineage: Eukaryota > Metazoa > Chordata > Mammalia > Chiroptera > Vespertilionidae > Vespertilio > Vespertilio murinus. Next base: position 58,197,834 of record OZ004705.1, read on the forward strand.
GCCCCCCCTACACAAATTTCATGCACCAGGCCTCTAGTTTATAATGACTTATCAGAATAAATACATGCTGACCTAAAGATTATGATCTTCATTAAAATAAGATAAACATTAACATCTAGTTCACAGTCTAAGTTGTACTTTTCACTGACACTTGAGCTGTTGCTAGCATGGAAAAGCAGATATTTTGAAAGATTAAATGAAAACAGAAGGTTGATGACCTAAACTATACATTTGAATCCATGCTTCCTTAATTTATGTTTTGCCACATTCTCCTCCCAAATCAAATATTTGAGTGCTGATGAACCTGACCCCAAAAAAGAGGCAGAATGGTGAAAAGGGTCTGAGTCAGACTAGGGACTCTAGTCCTGCCTCTGTCACCCTCTAGTTACTATGACCGGACAGGAACCTTTGGCTTTGCAGAGTTCTATTTCCTTAAGGTAAAATCATGCTTGTAGTGTTACCAGAGAATTAGGTTTCTATTGTTAGTGGAAGTGGGGTGGTTCTTACAATATCTTTAGAAAATGAATTTTCTAAGAATTGCATGGGAGAATGAATGGTTTTCATTGGTGTGTAATTTATTTCTCAGGTTCCAAAGTCCCATGTCCCTTAACCCAGGAACATGGGGTAGGGTGCAGCTAGGGCTTTAGTAGAGCTAAAAGCAAGGCCAGTGGCCAGAGTTTCAGTTCCATGGTGGAGCGGGATCTGGTGTAGCATCAGGATAGATTCAGTCCCTCAGTCTATTTTGTGGGTCCCACATGGCCATGAGCCACACGGGTGAATGCAGGGGAGTATGCCCCCTGCAACAGGAGAGCCAGGAGCACAGGTGAGCAGCAAGAGAGGGTGGGGAGGGAGCTCCTTTGTTCAGGAGCTTAAATATAAAATCTTTCTGTGTTTGCAGTGGCCACCCCTATTCTGGCCACTGACTTGTTCCCATGTGTGACTGACAGGTAACTATCTTCCCACATCACCCAGACCTGGGCCCAGTCCCTTTCCCCTGCAACCTTCAGGGAACAGACTTGGAGAATGTTAACTGCACCTTCCTGGCAAAGCTTTATAAATGTCATGCCTATATCTGGTCTCCCCTTTACTCCCTTCCTGTTAAATAATAATGAGGTTATTATAATGGTATCAATAGGACAAGATGATCTCTTCAGTCCCTTCCGGCTGTGTTCCTCAAAGCATCAGCAACTTGGTAAAGACTTAAGAGAAAAGAAGCAGGCAGGAACCACTTTGTCCCCTTTCTTAGTTGGTTGCTCATTGTGTTATAGTAAAGCTCACATAAGGCAGTATCTATAGAATTGTTTGAAATGTGAGGAGTATGAAGCAACACAAGACAAGGAGAGACTACGGCAGAGGTGACATTCCACAGTTAATTATCTCTTAACCCATCAGTATTTGTACAAGTCCCCTGCTAATCTGGGTCTGCATTCTTTATCTTGTTTGTCTTTCATTTATTGACCCACATTCAGAGTCTCAACCTCAACCCAAAGAAGGACACCTTTTTAACATTATAAAATTTCAAGGGGCAGCGCATGATATTTGTAATTTCTCGACCTATTGGTTGAGAAAATATACTTAATCAACATTTAACAAACTATTTTGAGTACCCAGGGGCTTAATGGAGTGTGAAAACAGATTCATGGAGTTTACCCTATAGTCAGGAAAGACACATAATAAAATAATCACACAGGCAAAAGTAAAATACAAAAATGATAAAGAGACACAATGATTTTAATAACATGTAATTTATTAACCAAAACACTTCTCACATGCATTTTTTTTAAAAAGCATGTATAAGTGTAAATTTGTTCGGATTATGCTTGGTGTATTATTGCAGGCCCTTTACAATAAAACTTCTGCTCCAGGTTAGGAATTTCTATATTATATGACTACTGTATCCCTTGCCAGAATTTAAACTGATTCATGGCAAAGAGATTGCATGTTCATTAAATATTTGCCAAGTAAATGTGTTGAGATAAACTGCTTGCTGCTACCTCGGACAAACGCCATATTAATTATTCACTTTATTATCTTCACAATCTTAACTGCTGATAAGAGGCAGGGCAGAGTGGGGGTGTAAAAATGTGTTCTACACGGGACAAGCTAACAGGATCTCTACCATTTTGTATCTATACTCTCTGGCATACATGCCCTCTGCCAAGTAAGGCTAGCACAGGTATGGAGGAAGTATTCCAGTTTTGAGTACCTCAACCCAGACCTGTATCATCATTTAGTATAATTTACTCCATTGCCTCTGTCTTCTCAACCACATCGGCCTGTATCTTTAGCACCCAGCACGATGCCCACTCAGCAAATCCTTTTTCAATGAACCAAGGGAATGTGAAAAATCAAGTTCTTTGCAATCCAACATGACATACAAAAGGATTTTTAGTCCTTTCTACCATGACACAACAGATTCTATAGCACTAGAAAAGTAAAATTAAAAATTTAGTGTCAGCCACCACCTGGGAACATTGCACTCTCCTCAGTTGTCTGTGTAGTGTTCCCATGACTCCTTAGGAAAAGGAGATGACTAGTGAGAGCCCAATGGCTGCTACCTCATCATGTCTGTCCAATAGGATTCATTCCTACCCCTGTTCTTGAAGGAATAAGAGGAGCCTGCTCTTTCCCACCAACACTGAGTCTATCTCCTGCCATTTCAAAGAAAGGGTAACAGAAGTCCTTTCAATAGAGTAAAATATTCACACAGATACCCAACATATCCAAAAGAAGGAAATGTTAATTTTTTGCAAAGTAATTATTTCTGTCACTAGTCAAAATTCTGGAGTTTTGGAATAAAACTGCCTTATATCTCCAAAGGTCTTTGAGTCCTCAAAGCACTTTTCCATTAGTGATCTTATTTGACCACCAAAACACCACCACGCAGGAGTTTTTATTTGAGAGGTCAGGAGAGTATTCATCAGGTTAGAGGGCTGCCTGATGTCATGCAGCAACGAAGAGCTGGGACTAGAAAGAACCTAGACTTCTGACTTCAAACCAGTGCCCTTTCAACATCATATCATGATTCTTATCTTCAAATCGATGAAGATCCTTTTGACCCTGTGGTGTGGTTTGGGCACAATCGCTCCCTCCTTTGTGATTACTGTCAAACTTGGTTATTGCCTGCAGTACTTGCTATTTAAAATGACCACAGATGGGGAGCAGTTAATAAAAAGACTGCTGAGAAAATACCTCTATCTTTCTGTATTCCCTTCAGTACAGTCAAGAGCAGTTTCAGGAAGTGCACAGATACCCAGTCCTTTTAAGCTTTAATACTAAGCTACCTATAGAGTTAACATTACAACAACTCTGAGAATGGCCTTAATTCCCAATATAATTTTTCACAAACACTAAAACTTAACCTGTCTCTCTCTCTTTTTTTTAAGTAGACTTTATTTATTTTTTTGATAATCATCGTATGATATTTTTCCATTGCTTTTTAGAGAGAGTGTGAGAGAGGGGGAGAAATATTCACATGAGAGACTTAGCAATTGGTTGCCTCCTTCATGCAGCCCAACCAGGGCCAGGGATTGAACCTGCAACCGAGGTACATGCCCTTGACCAGAATAGAACCCAAGACCCCTCAGTCCACAGGCTGATGCTCCAACTACTGAGCAAAACTGGTTAGGACATAACCTGTCTCTTTTTATGCCAAAACTTTTATATGAAATTCATAACTCAGCCTAATAAACAGATTGCATTCCTAAAATGACACCTGTGCTTCCTAAAATGACACTCTGTACCTTATAGGACTATAAAAATTGTGGGTTTTACTTCTTCAGTTCTTAGGAAAAGGACATATATTTATAATGGTTAACAATAATTAATCACATTTAGTTTGTATTTAAATAAGGCTGTTTGTGTGTATTAGTTATGCATCAGCACAGTGCCGTGCTTACATAGTTGTTCAGTAAATATTCGGTGAATGATTGATGCAATGCTCCATGAGTACACATTGTCTTGGTGCTGCTGTATGACTGTTAGTAGAGAATATATAAAGAGAATTATAAAGCATAGAGAATTATGCCTTTGATGACAAAGATTCTAGTCATTAGCACTATATAATGAAATGACTTAGGGCAAGCTGCTTGACTCACCAGGCCTTCCGATTTCTTAACAAAAGAATAAGAATACAAATAAGAATTCAGATGGTCTCTAAGGTTACTTCTAGTACTAGTATTTTCTAATTGCAGATTGAAAAAGTATCAGCCAGAGCAATATATCACTCTCACCAGAAAATAAATATGGAATGAAGGGTCACTGGAGAAAAGTTTTAGCTTTCTAAGTTTAAATGTGCCTGGGGGTAGGGGGTGGGCGTAAGAATTGGAAAGAACTTCCCTGAGTCTGGTAGAAATTGCTTTTAGCGCATTACCATCCACTGCAGAGATCTATAAAAGGATTGCAGTGGAGGGAGCTACAGATAGGCTCTAAGGACAAAGAAAGGGTGCTAAGGAGAACTGAAGTTTCTTTTCTTTCTTTCTTTTTTCTTTTCTTTAACAAAGTAGATGAAGGGAAGGAGAAAATCTATGATGAACTGTTCTGAGTCCCAGAACTCAGGGAATGACTGATATAAGTCCCTAGTAGTACAAAATAGAAGAAAACTTGAGAAAATGGCACTCATGAAAAGAGAACCCAGCAGAGGGCTCTTAATTTTTTAAGAAACTGGCACCTCGAATAAGAGTTTCACCCAGACACCAAAAGGCTAGATCTGGGATCCAAATAAGAAAGGACTGTGCTTTGACAAAGGCCACAAAAAAGCTGAAGAAGGTACCTCAGCCTTAGAGGAGAGGATGGAAAGAGACTGCTAATAGGACCCCTAACCATGAGGGGCAGCACCTTGAAGCTCGGAGAGTAAGTGTTAACCATCTGGAAGGAGCAGAACCTTTAACCCAGCACCAGGTAGTGGAGTCTTTATCTGCTTCAGACTATGATCCTGACGGTCCAGAATTTTCTCCCATTGTGCGACAGCACTTGAAACAACCATGCAACTATGTGTGTGTGAGAATTCTGTAGGCAGGAGCACCACAGGAGAACTTGAAGCAGAGAAGTGGGTGACTCCGAAATATGATCTTGAAAGGAGACATTCGCTTTCTTATTCCACCGCCCATCACAGCTCTTCAGCTTCCTTTGTTTCCTCTGGGACAGGGATGGCAGAGAAAGTGTCACAAGAAAAAAAATTATATATATGCTAGCGTCCACTGAGGCCTGCCAAGGATTCCCTTGGCTCTGTCTCTGGAGTGGGTATCTCCACCAGCTCATAAAGTTGCCCATCAAGAAAAGCATAGGTCCCACAGGAACACCCACTGTGCACACATTATGTGTAAGGTAGTGATTTTTAGGGGTAAAAAGATGGGCAAGACATCCTAATTACTGTAAGAAGCTTCCAATCCTGTGGGGAAGATAAAACAATGAACAACTAAGTAGAGTAAACAATGTGCCATGTGTGTGAGGTTGAAACAAAGGCCTAGTGCAGGAAAGGTGAGATCAGTTCCAGGGTGACTGGAAGGGTGGGGTTACAAGGAAAGGTATCAGAGGCAAGAGTGGAAGGATTATCTATTTCTCTCCGTTCTTTGCCACCACCTTCTAAGCTATACTCTTCTCATCTCTTGCCTGGGATTATAGATTTCCCACCTTTGTTTCTACTGCCTCCTATCAATTCTCTTATCAGGGGGCCAGAGTGGCCTTTGTAAAATGCCAGCCTCATGCCACTCCACGGTTTTCAAACTTTCTAATTGTACCAACCATACAGTTCAAGGTTCTTAACTTGGCTTATAAGGAAGGCTTCTCCAGTCAGGCTTCTCTCTACCTCTGTAGCCTCATTGGAGCCCCCTGCCCCAGTGTGGTCTATCTCAGCCTTGCTGGTCTTTAGTCATTTCTTTCCATGTAGTTTCCAATCTGGTCTAGAACTTTCCTATTTTCCATATTCTCTGCCTGGGATGTGCTTCTCTCTCTTTCTCTACCTTTATTTAACTCCTGCATCGTCCTCTCATATCTCCACATATTCCTTTCTTGATATATACCCTCCTCCCACGAGGTCCTCCGATGAACCCTTCCCGTGGCACTCTGTGCTTTTCCTTCATGGCACTTATAATGGTTGACAAATGCCTGTTTATTTGTGGAATAACCCATTGACAGCTGATGCCCCAAGCTCCCTGTGGGAAGAAACTGTGCCTTTGTTCTCACCATTGTATCCACAGCACCTCTCTCAATGCAGGCATACAGTTAGCTCTCGTTAACTAGTTCTTGAATGAAGTAATGGACATTAGAGATCAGTCATCCAGCTCTTTATCAAAAGAAGGAGCTGAATCAGAAGAAGTACTCTTGTTTCCAGATCCTCAATCCATAGCTCTCATCCAGTTCTACCAGGAAGCCCTGAAGCTTGTTCAAAGGCTGCGTCAGAGCCTCCAATTCTATTGCTGGGACAAAAGGTGATTGAGAAGAAAGACAAAAGGAGTTGTTCACTGGGTCATATGAACAGTTGGACATAAGTGAGAAATTGAGAAATGAAAGGCTGAAACTCGAAAGAAAAACTGCTGAGTGGGCGGTGTGGTTCGCGTATTGACACACAGCTGAGAGACTGCCCTGGCTGGCTAGTCTGAGATGCACACACATAAAGGCACAGGGCGCGAGGCTCCACAAAGACGGTGCAGATACCTGGCCAGCTCCTAATTAAGAGAAATTATTTTCAGGGGAACAAGTGAGTGTGCTGGAAAGTACTACAGGTCAAGTTTTGTCTAACTGATTTTGGATCATGAATTCTTCCTGGGGGTTGGGGAAGTCGTAGTAAAAGGGATAAAGGAACAAGGTGGGAAACAAGCAATCTACTGATGTTTTTATACTTGAGAAATTATATTTTAAAAAAAAAACAACGAGGGTGCTGTTGAGGTTTTAAAATGCCAAGTCTTAAAAAAAAAAAAAAGTGATGGAAGAATTCAAAGCCAAAGAAATAGCTTATGTCTGATGAAGTGATGGGGGCCAGAGATGAGAGAGGGGCTCCACCACGCTGGCACCACACCCTTCTGTGCAGCCAGAGCACATCTTGGCCGCAATCCTTCCTTTCAACCAGTGCCAGTCACAAGGCGGACGTGTGAGTGTGGGGCCGAGGGCAGGAGCACAAAGGGCAGGCCTGCCTCCGCCCAGGCAGGGAAGGCAAGCGCTCTTTTATAGTTCCGCCGAAGGAAGCACAGTGTTTTAACTCAAAACTGGGTGCTTATTAGTTTACGGACCAAACGAAAGAGCGTCTCAAATGTGGGATTCCACACAGCAGGGCTGCTTTTGAACTCCCCAGCCTTCAACATCTGCAGCCGTTTCCATTCTTCGGTTGTTGCCAACGTCTGTGTTGAGGACTGATATCTGCACAGACACTTGGGTTCTGGCAGCCTCTGTTTCAGTGCAACAGGCAGAGGGTGGGGGGGGAAGCAGAGTCAGCAAGGAGAGGGGCAAGGAATTCTGTGAGCCTGGCTCAAAACCTCCCCCTATGGAACAGCTTCGGATTGCATCAATGTGATGTGCAGGCTAGACACACATTGAGCCTGCCGTGTGAAAATGCCTCCAGACTTACATCAGGGTAATTACATAACAGGTATTCAAAACAACTCACTGTCTCGGGGTGCTGTAGGTAAGACGAGTTTTAGATTTTAGAAGAAGAACAATACATTTTTAATTTTTTTTTTTTACACAGAGGAAAATCAGAACATCCTAATGGAAAGATTATAGACTTTGGACTTCAGCCTGGTTTTCGTTCCTGACTGGGTAACCATGAAGAAGTCGTGGAACCTCTCTGAGGATCTGTAAGAAGAGAAATGCAGCACCTATTTTGGAGATTGGGGGCAGGACTGGAGACAATAACTGAAATACACAGAGCCCGGGATGTAATAGGCACCCATTAAATGGCAGCTAGATTTACACAGAACTATGAAAACACCCACAGCAATGCAGTCTTTTTCTTTGTAACAATCACTAATGAGAATGCAAAGCTTCCATTGATAAACTGAGTAAACTGAGTTGGTCTCTGACAAGTCATTCTTCATTCTTATTCCAATTTCCAGTTATCAGCTATTTCCCTTCATTCACACAGAGGCCATGAAGAGAGGTTCGGTATCCTTAAAAATATAGGTCGTTTATGGCATGCTTTTAGTCACAGCAAAGTTAAGGATTCCAAGTTCTTGCATCACCCACCTTGACTTTGCTTTGCTCACCTGCTTGCACTTAACATTGCTTAAAAATCTACCTTAGAAGAGGAATGTATTTGGCTTAGGGCTCCAAATCCTGTTTAAGTACTAACACTTGCATATTATTAGCTATTACTTCTCTGAAGAGGAATCCCAAAGCTACATCTTTCCTAAGTGCCAGCCACACGGCTTCAGCTTCCCAAAAGAAGATCATTCCAGCTCACTATGTAGGTGTTTAGCCTTGAGCAATTAATGGAAATTTTGTGAAGTACTTAGAAATTATAGAATTCCATGGACAGACACATTTCACTCTTTCTTTCTTTCTTTCTTTCTTTCTTTCTTTCTTTCCTTTGAGTTACAGGTCCTTTGCTTAATCACAGAATTACTTATTCTTTATGAGTGCATGGTAATCATTCTTCCTCACAACTCTCCTCATTGTCTTGCAATATAATATCTTTTCTCCAAGTTTCATATATATATATATATATATATATATATATATATATATATAATGCTAAGTGTCCATCCAACCAGTCACTATGACATGCACTGACCAACAGGGGGCAGATGCTCAACACAGGAGCTGCTGTAATATGCACTGGCCATTTACAGAGAGAAAGCACTGCAGACCTGGCACCCACAAAGCAACACTCAGATTTACCCAAGTGGGACACAGGCCCTGCCACCATTCCAGAGTGACATCCCACCAAATCTCAGGTGCTGCTGAGGGCTCCACAGTGCAAAATGAGGCCCATAGCCGAACCCAGCCCAGAAACCAGTGGCTGTGGGCACTGGGTAATGACGTCACATAGCAATGCCCAGTTTCCTCTTCCTTCTTGGAGTTTCTTCAGCCCATGAACACAACTTGTTTTATAGCCAGGTGGAAACATTTTACACTTAAACCAAATGTATGTGAAGCATTTCCCCCTGCCTCATCTCATTTGATCCTCACAGAAGTCCTGGAGTAGGTAGACAGGAGACTCGGTGGAATCCAATTTTCTTTTCATTAGCCAGAAATGGAGGTTTACAAAGTTTAGGAACTCGACCCAGCTGAAAAGAAGAAATGGTGGACCTTTGAAAATGACTTCAGGTTTTAACACTACACAGAATATAGTCAAATACTCCTGCAGTTAAATATTTTACTCTTTGTTCTCCCTGAGTGATCTACAACAATAATCTGCTTTGTGTTGATATTCACTGCTGTGTTGCTGACAATTGCCTGAAAGAATTTGGGGTGCTTCACTGAGCTGGAAAGTTTAGCTAAATCAGAAAGCAAGTCTAATTAAGCAAGTTTATTCCATACCTATAAAAGGCTAAGTTGACTCACACATGCGTGATACATATAAAGCTCTCACTGGTGCCAATCGCATGCATGTGTTTCAATCTGTTATTGCCAATCGTGAATTTGGTTGACACTTCTGTTATAGAGAAAGAGCAAATACAATATTAAAACATTTGTTCTAATTTATTTTCTTTCAGTTTTCATAGGGCTACTGGTTGACAAATAAAAGTGTACATAGTTAAAATGTATAACATGATGATTTGATGTATATTGTGAAATGATCACCACAATTAAGTTAACACATTCATAATCTCACATAGTCTTTGTGTATGTGTGTGTGTGTGTGTGTGTGTGTGTGTGTGTGCAAGTGTTAAGAATATTCAAGATTTCTCTTACCAATTTGAGTATACAATACAGTATTACTAACTATGCTGTACATTAGATCTCCAGAATTTATTCATCTTATAATGAAAGTTTAGAAAGCCTTTTGATCCTGTTTCTACATCAATTCCTAAGTCTGAACCAAGAGTCAGATTAGCTATTACATTTACCACCAAAATTTTGTAACCATTCTAACCCTCAGTGACGTCTACTTCCTGTGAACTTATTAAAAATATTTCTTGAAAAATGGGAGATATCTGTAATACTATTAACAATAAAAAGTTTACTTAAAATAATATTTCTTGAATACCTACAGTGTATTAGGTCAGGCCCACAGTATTCACCATCTGCCATTCTCCTTTGACATTTAACAATCTGCTTTTAAACACTTCTTCTATCATAATTTAACTCTAGTTATCTAAGTGGTCAGTGTATCTCATGTCTATTTGTTAGATTTTAAATGAATTACTATTCTCCATATCCCAGCATAGTTCCATGTGATAAAGAAAATACTTAATGTTTTGAATAAAAGAGCCAATGAATTTCCCATCAGATGCTACTTCAATATGTCATTGTTTATTCTTTTGCACAAATACATTTTGTATACTTATTCAATATGGCTTTTACCAGACAGGGTGGAAGACCCAGAATTAGAGTGGTTAGAAGCCAAGTACAGCTGACCCTTGAACATTGCAGGGTTTAGGAGTGCCGACACACACTCCTCCAGTGCAGTCAAAAACCAATATATGACTTTTGATTCTCCAAAAGCTAAGTTGTCCCTTGGTGTCAGTGGAGGGGATTGGTTCCAGACCTCCCCACAAGTACAAAAATCTGCAGATGTTCAAGTCCCTGACATATAATAGTATAAATCAATGCATAGCCTGGCCTCCATATCTACAGACTCCCAACCACAGACCAAAACAGTACAGCTTTTTATTTTTTTTTTTTAATTCTAACATAAGTAGATTCTTACAGTTCAAACCCCTGTTGTTCAAGGGTCAACTGTGTTTACATTTGCAAATTCTCATTCTGACTAAAGCCTGTTCTGGCTCCATTTTTTTCAATCCCCTCAATTAGGTAAAGCTCACTTTTTGTCAGAGATATGCCTAGTTCCTTTCACTTGAGAAATTTTTATTTTTCACTCTTACAAATATTTAAAGTAAAATGTTTTAAATTAAAATATAAGCCCTCCACTTATTATTCTGACTCAACACAGGTTTTGAGATATAATTTGAGATTATATATATGAATAAAAGAATAATATATAAATAAAAGTGGGGTCTCTCCATGTGGACAGAGGAAAACTTTCATAAGAATATCTGTGGAGTAAATGTTGATCTGCAAGCATTGAGTTTTAGCCTTATGAAGAGGAGCAGAATCTGTAAAGGCACCTCATATAAACATATTTACATACTTAGGAAGGTGAACTAACAGCCAACTTGCCTCCTCCTCTTTTCAATAAGTAGAGAAGAATTTATAGAAAAGGGAGTTGTAGATAGTCATTTACAATACCATGTCCATAAAACAGGATAAGGGATGCCTCAACATTATAGAAAAAAGTTATTTGCAATGAGGGCACTTTCTTTAAACCAAGTAATGTATGTTGATAAGATGAAGAAGGTGAAAGAAAGAGGTGCAACATCCATTGTTAATAATAATAAAATGCCTTAAACTTCTCCAGCCCCTTTTATTTTAGAATTTGAATTTGCTTATGTTGTAGAAGACCAGAGAAAAAAACAGGCCAGAAGTTTGCACAGGCCAGCAGACTCAGAGGAATAATTTCCCAAGTCTGAGCAAAGTAACATTGGGGGAGCTCCTCCTTTATATTTTTCTGGTGTCTTTGTCCCCTGAATATGGATTATACTTCTGGTCCTTTCCCAGGTTTTGCAAAAAAAAGGCACCAGGTGTTGGGGGTCTTGAGGCCATAGCTAATGGTCTGGCCTGGTACCAGCACTAATAACCTCCCCTGCCCTCACTTCCCCCCTCCCCACCAGGCAGTGTGCACTGTTCATAGTTTATGGCCTCTGTATTTAGGTAACAGATCTTGCAAGACCAGTTTCTGGGAAAAAGGCAGTGATTTAATTATAGGTTATCAAGAATGTACACTGTGCTTGCTGGCACAGATTCAGATTGCTAGTTCCCCTCCCACCCCCCCAAATATCAGAGTTACATTAGAATTAGCTTTTTAGTTTCTTCACTTATATTAACTGATTAAACTCATTTTTACTTTATCACCTTTTATAAGAGAATAAGACTATAACACTTGGAATTTCTGCAGCCTCTTGTAGTTGAGTACTTTGTAATCATTCAGTTGTTTAAGGCTACAATCTACTGAGTAAATTAGCGTTATAATCCCCTGTTATACAATTAGGGAAACTGAGACCAAAACAGAATCTCTTTCCAAGACCATATGGCAGTGCAGTATTGGCAGAGCCAGAATCCAAGCCAACTATTACTTGAACCCAGGGCTTCTGTTGAAGAAACCAAGTCAGTCAAGTTTCCCCACTCTCCTGCCTAAATAGCTGCTGTTACACAGTAACCTTAGCAGAAGTAACTTCAGAAGTTTTAAAAATCAACTTAGAAGTAATGGAATGATGTTAAAATTTCCAAATACTTCCATTTAGCCTTTAGGAGACTCAAGAAAGTCTAAGTACTCCACAATAGGACAAGAGGAGAAAAGACATGGGTAGCATTCATTAATTTTTTTAAAAGCTTTTCCCCTTTCATAATGAATCATTGAAGACAATAATATATAACCTGTATTTTATATATACATTGATATTACTTGGTCCTGGCTCAAGTATTGGGGAAGGGGCTGGAAATACGGTAAATGTATTAAGTTCCAGATTCTCCCATTAAACTCTCAATGACAGCATCAGTGATGACTCTTGGAGAACACTGAGCATTTTTAGCCCGTTGGAAACTACTCATTTGAAGTTAGTAAACTTCTGAGGAATAATTGCTTTAAATGTCATATTTTAAAAATTCAAATATTATACTGGGGGAAAAAGCAAATACTTTATCAGGCATTTGTGGTCACTTGACCTTTTTCAAATCAAGAAAATTAGCCTTATTTAAATCCACAGCTTTTCTAACCCTTTCATTGGGGAAGAGGGAAGAGAACAACCTAACCCATAGACAAGTATTTTATTTAACTTCAGAGACAACTGAAGTATTTTATTTTCCTTGGGAACTTTCCAAGTGCCTTCTGAGCCAGGCAACAAGCAAGGGGCGAATTTAAGAAGTGGTGAAACCAAAAGTGGCTTGGCTGCTCATACCGAAAATTAAAAATCAACAACATGTCCAGCAGTTGCGATAAATAAATGTCCTCCTAACTGGCATGTTCTGTATGAAGCAGGGTCAGATCAGGCCAGGCGAGGCTATCATTAAGTGGAGGGAATTGCTGGAGAAACATAATGTCACAGGCAAAGAACAATTAACCAAATAGGACAGGCCCCACACCCCATACCCTAAAGGCAGATAGCGTACTTTGGCATAGTCTTCAGGTTTTCTCCAAAAAACACAAAAACAGATGAACTACCTCTGGATGACTAGTCTCAAAGTAATGTATGAATGAGACAGCCTTGAGTACACACTGAACTGCACACTCTTCAGCATAAACTTGCATCACTTGTACTTCTATTAACACATTAATAGAAATACTAACATCAGAATCTAGGAGACTCTGGTTTTCTACAGAATACAATCACTACATGTCTGTTTATTAGCTCACCCTACAAGGTCAACAATAAAAAGACGTTCTCCAGATTTTTAATTGGCTTTCTGCAAATATTGTCAATGATGAAGCCACAATTTCCTCCGTTCAAACAAAAACCTCCGAAAAAACAACAGGTCTGGGCATGACCAAGGCATTGTAAGAAGAGGCAAAGGAAACAAGGTGTAGACATAGGGAATTACCGTATTTGCCGGCATATAAGACAATTTTTTGACCCTGAAAAATACCGTATTTGCCGGCGTATAAGAGACTGGGCATATAAGACGACCCCCTAACATTTCCACTCAAAATACAGAGTTTGTTATATACTCGCCGTATAAGACTACCCCCCACTTGGAGGCATATTTTTCAGGGCCAAAAAATCGTCTTATACGCCGGCAAATACGGTATTTAAAATCTTGGAAGTAAATATCTCTGAAGCACTTTAGACACACACACACACACACACACACACACACACACACACATCCAAATCAAAGGATATATGAAAAATTCTCATAAGGAAATATAACTTAGCAGATGACTGCCTGGTAGAAATTTACACCGCTGGTAAAAGTTATTTGCTGGATGCAGAACAGCTAAATTGCAAGTTCATGGGAGAAGCCAGCTCTTTAAATCTCAATAAAAGGCTAGAAGGCTGTTTGTTGCCTGTTGGCTTAGCTTTAAATCTGCCAAGCTGGCATGAGGGCAACTCGTGTTTTTTTGTTTTTTTGTTTTAAAATACTACTCTTCATTCAAACACAAATTGAACCTAACTGTCCCTTGCAATTACATTTCTGCGGCTCTAGCTGGGTGTTTGTGTTTTTTTCTAGGTGATTAATAGCGCTCACATTTAAATGGTCACAGTCAGCCTCTACAGTCATTAACACCCCATTAAGATGGATGAGAAGAACTTCGCACCTTTTGTTTCAGTCCAGTGGGCCATGGACTTAACAAAACAGCAAGGCATTGATTTAGGGAGGGAAGATTATCTGCACAGCCAGACAGGCTAAAACTTCCTTTAAAAACAAACAGATTTTTGAAAAGCCCTTATAAAACCTTATTTTTTTTTGAAAGACTCTTCAAATATCATGTTAAGACCTCTAAGCCCAGAGCTTCCCCATACTTGAGTGTATGCATATATTTGACATGGTTCTCCAGTAACTCTTACAGAGCGCTCCATTTCTTCCCTACTGTTGCCTTTGCTCTAAGCCTATAATTACGATTGGGAGGCTTCAGCTTCTGGAGAAAAGCAGTAGAAACATGAATATCTAGTTACCTTTGAGGATAAATACTTTAGTGGAAGTCAATGCGTGACAATCCAAACACTGGCTCCATTTCTCCCAAACGGTAGTAGAAGCATCATGTTTTGGGAAACTTCAAGGAAGAGTTCATTGTTTCTATTTAAGTAGAAAATGAATAATCTAAATTATTCAATAATCTAAATCTGAGAGCAGGATGCTGCCAGAGACTGTTTAACTAGTGTACAATGACACTTGCTATTTTTAATTTCTCTTCAAAAAGCATTTCTTCAAGAAAATCCTATGTGATGACAGAAGTGATTTTTGTAGCAAAAGCACTTGTTCACAAACTTGTAAAACACTGTACGTCTTTTTGAGTGGAAGCTTCCACAGGCAGAGTAAGGCACACGCTCCTTTTAGAACCAGCCTACACTCTGCTTCCAGGGTTGTTTTTATTCTAATAGGAGGTTGGGTGTCAATCAATCAACATGGTATCACCATATTATCATTTTTATTTTGCAGTTAAAGTGATTTTATTGAATCAAAAGTTATGTATTACTATAATTTTTATTTTCTTTCATTGAAACTGGTACCTTTCTAATCATGCAGCAAAATGTAATTTAAAAAAAAAATAATGACAACATGCATATCTTAACCCAGCCAAGTCAGAATCCATAATCTATGAACATTTCACACCCTTCACACACACACAGATGCACACACAGATGCACACACACACACACATACACACACACACACACACACACACACGCATCTGATATTCTTTGTTCTATACAGGGGTGACAAAGTAGGCTTATAGTTGTAAGTATGAGAAACAGGTTATTCTTGTAATATTATTAATTATTGTATTACTTTCCATATGAACCACTGTAAACCTACTTTTGCCACGCCGTGTATTATAAAGGAAATCTTTCCCCAGGACCACATGTAGCAGCCCACCCCCTGCATTCTGACAAGTCATCTACACCCAATTTTGACATAAACAAAACTTTTCCCTTCTAGCTATTTGAGGATCCCAGTAGTTTTAAAAATAACTAGATCTATATTCACCCCACCTCTAAAATTACAAAGTTAACCATTTTCTCTCTCCTTTCTTATTCCATTAGAAGTTCTGCCCTGTGGCTATAAAGGGCCAATCTCTCTCTATTAGAGTTGTAAAATGTGTCCCCTTCATCCCCTCTAGAATGTAGTACTCTTTTTTTACTGCTTCATCAGTTTCTTCCTCTCTATTGGCTCTTTCCCATCAGTATATAAGCATGCTTTGGTTTTGCTTATGTTTGAAAAAAAAATCTCTTTAGATCTTATATCCTCCTTCAACCAGCACTCTATTTATCTGCTTAAAGTCACAGGAAAAAAATTTAAACAAAATTCTCACATTCTTATCTCCCTTTCATTGCCCCCAACCAGAGTACTGATATTGTTGTCACAACCGCCAGCAACACATTCCACATCATTAATTCTATGAACCGTTTTTCTGACCTCATCTTTATAAGCTCTCGGCAGCATTTAATCTGGTTGCCTGCTTTCCTGCTCCTGAAACACGCTATCTGCTCTCCATTCTGTGACCGTTTTCCTCCTACCACCCTAGCCAGGCCTTCTCAGATGCCTTTCTTGGTTCCTAGGCATCTAGTTGACTTCAGATTTTGGGACACTCCAGAGCTTGGTTCTGTGTTCATTCATCATCTTCCACGGGGAGCAATAGATAAAAACATACAAGGTGAATCAGGGAAGTCATCCAGGAGAAATGGGTTATGCTGCTCGTTTTCCATCTTCTCTGCCTGGGGAGCCAGCCAAGGAGGCCAAGACAGCTTAGCAGGGCAGGAAGGAAACCTGTAGTGTGTGGAATTAAGAAAGTGGAATCGAACAACAGTGTTAAATGCAACCAGAAGTGAAGTGAAATGAGGAATGAAATATATACGCTGGATTTTTTTTTTTGACATAAAGGTTATTAATGACCTCAGAGAGAACCAGTTCATTGGATATGGAAATAGAGGGTAGCTGAGAGTGGATTAAGCTGTGAATGGTGAAGAGAGAACTATTAAGACAACTAGGTACTGATATACTTTAAAATTCTTCATTGTAAGTGGTGTGACTGATGTGTATATGTAAGTTAACTTCAGTTAAACCGTGATGGGAGGTTAGTTAGCACTTATGGGAGCACTTATGTTAGCACTTTAGTTAGGAAACTTGACTACTGAGGCACTAAGGCAAACACTTCCAATGTTTTCCCAGTCTATCCTGGCTAGTTAATTAGTGTAATGGATCTTGGATATAAATTTTCTTTTGTTGAATGAGTAGTATTCGTGATATTTGGAGAACAAAAAAGATTGTATGTGTTCTGCCATCTCCACCTGAAAAAAAAATTAGCAATCCTAATGGCCTAATGGCTTAGCTCCGTGGTCAGCAAACTGTGGCTCATGAACCACATGTGGCTCTTTGGTCCCTTAGGTGTGGCTCTTCCACAAAATACCAAGGCCTGGGCAAGTCTATTTTGATTAAGTGGCATTAGAAGAAGTTTAAGTTTAAAAAATTTGGCTCTCAAAAGAAATTTTAATCGTTGTACTGTTGATATTTGGCTCTGTTGACTAATGAGTTTTCCAACCACTGGCTTAGCTAAAGCCTACAGTTTAGTTTGTTCCTGCATCCTCCCCATGTATGAGGCTATAACGCCTAATCCAACTAGAAATCCTTCAGATTATCTTGGTATCTTCTTTAGAGTAAATTTTACATTCAAGTGCCAAAGGACAAAAATTAAGACTGATTAAATGAATTTGTTTGCTACTTTTCTAATAAATATTTGTATCAGTAGATTTCAAACTGAGACTTGCATTCAGTGTAACACCACCTAGAAGTGAGGTCATGAGGAGGAGCCAGGAAGCCCTAATTATCTCTGCGCATCGGAACCTGCACATGTTTGCCACAGCAACCTGACCCTTGTTGAGAGGCAAATTTGGCTTCAGGTCACATGCTAACAACTTTTGAGAGAAGTGTAGCTATAAGAGGAAGTGGAAAGGGAAGCAGTAAATGGAGGGAGAGTGAGCCACAATTCAAGAAAGTAGTTTTAATGTTAGTTTATTTATGTTTCTAAATGGAAGAGATACCAGCATGTTTAAACATTGATAAAGGATTCCAGAAAAGACAAAAGATTTACAGTAAAAGAAAAAAGAGAGCTCTGGTTCATATGACTCAGTTGGTTGAGTATCATCCCATGCACAGAGATCCTGGTCAGAGCACATGCCCAGGCTGTGGGCCTGGTAGGGAATGTGCAGGAGGCAGAAGATAAATGCTTTTCTCTCACTGATGTTTCTCTTTCTCTAAAATCAGTAAAAAAAAAATATATATATATATATATATATATATATATATATATATATATATATAAGAGAAAGAATACTTCATGGCAGCCAACAAGCAGAGGAAGAAGGGATTAAAGCAAAGGCAAGGGAAGCCTTCTACAAAAAAGATTCATTATTTTTAAAACAGATGGAAGGAAAGGAGGGTGGGGCAGTATTGAGTAGCTTTGAAGGGTTTTATGGCAAGGATTTGAAAGTGCTCTGTTTCTCCCTAAGATGAAATACGAGGTAAAGTCATTCTTTGGCGTTAGGGGGGGGCCATAGCTAATTCACAGATTTTAAGTTGCCCAAATATAGAATTGATCTATGGGAATGTGGTTTAATCTTTAGAGTTGCTGGTGTTGGTTATTCTGAAGATACCAGTACTGTGCTTGTATAAGAAAATAAAATCTGTGAATTCACAGTGGAAAATTTACTTTCTCCTACAGTTTTGTTGTTTCCAGTGCTCAAAATGAAGGAGGTCATTTCATTAGTTCATTTGGGAATTAGATCACTGCTTGGTAAAACAGTGTAATGTCCGTTACCACAAAGATACCTCAGTAAAGGGCATCGCCACTCCTGCAGCCACAGCCACACCCTGATTTCCAGGTGGGGAGGGGCAGAGAGGGAGAAGGTCAGTATGAAGAGTATAAATTAATTTTATTTCTTTTAGCTTTTCTTATTGTATTTCCTAAGTAAAGTAATTTGGGAAAAGGAACTTGCCTGCTTTTACCTGATTTTGAATTGATGTCAATGCAGCTTTAGGGTTGTTGTTGGTTTTGCAGCTGTCATCCCAACTTCTATTATATTCTATTTCAAAACCATTTTAAATAATTAGTTTTTAGATCCAGTCATATGGGAAAGAACCTATAAAGTGCCGAAGAGCAAATTTTTTTTAGTTTCTATAACAACTATTTCTTTTGTTTTGTTAACCCTCATCTAAGGAATTTTCCCCCCCATTGATTTTTAGAGAGTAGAAGGGTGGGGGAGAGAAACATGGTGTAAGAGAGACACATTGATTGGTTGCCTCCTGCATGTGCCCTGACGGGGGCCTGAGATTGAGCCTGAAACCAAGGTTCATGCCCTTGACTGGAATCGAACCCGAGACTCTACAGTCCCAGGGCCCACACTTTATCCACTGAACCACACCGGCCAGGGCTTCTTATTTGTTCTGGACATTAAGTGGAAATAGTGCTTAGCTTCAGTTTTCTTTTTAACTTTTTATTCTATATGAAGCTTCAGAAAAGTGATGTTTGACGGGGAGGTCATATGCAAAACGCAAAGGTTAGGAAGCCCATGAATTATCTGTCCATATGGCCCGGGGTTTGGGTGTTGCTGAGACTTGGAAACCTGGAGTGCTTCATGTTGATTACAGAGCTCTGTGGAATGTTCTGGAGGCCCAGCGCGCGGAGGAGGACATGGGAGAGCGCTGCAGAGGGCTCCCTCCCCACCCAGCCTAACTGCCTGAGACAGGGCAATTTTGTTGGGAAAGGCTGCTGGCAATCTGTAGGTCTCAGCTTGCTCCTCTGTGCCTTGCTGAGAGAAAGAGCTGTTGGAAGCGAATCAAGGCATGAAACTTTTGCTGCTCTAGTTTAAAGCTCATGAAAGCAAATGATCTCCAGGGCTCTAATCCTTCCACCTTGGTAAACATGCAGCAAATCTGCACGAAAGGAAGGCTGAGAGACATCCCAGTTCTCCTCCGATACCTGTAGGCTCCAGACTGACTAATAGGTGTCTCATGAGTCTCCATAGGAGGAGAGACATCCTAAGAAAACAAGAGACAGAAGTCTGAGGGTAAAAAAAAAATCACAAATTCCCATAAAGCCCGCAGCTCCTTGACAAGAAGCCCTGTGTTATTTCTCTGTCCTTACTGCTCAGGGGGGGAAAAAAAGACAGGTTGACAGAAATCAACGCGGGTTGCTAATAGTCATTTTGCTTTATTTGTTTGTTTGTTTTTAACTCACAACAGGATGTCAGGTTCGGTGTTGTTTTACTTTTTAATCAACCCCCTTCTTTCCCACTTACTGGTACAAACACCCTCAGCAACTTGCTGTGTCAGGGAGTGACTTTGAGAGGCAATCTATTAAACTCGAACTGAAGGATTTTTCCCCCCTGTAGATCTGTTTACCAATTTTAATTATTGATTGGAAATTGTTTGCAATGGGTAAAGATACTCTGAAGGTAGGGGATGAAAGCATACACACACCCCCAAATCTAAAGATTTTTCTTTTAAAATACATTTCTTTTAAAATATCAGTACAGATCGTCAGTGTATTTGAGGACACTTGGCAATCTGTACAGCTGCTTTCCTCCGGAAATCTAATATCAGGGCCAACTAGTGGTTTTCTCAAGCCCTTATCAGCAAACAGGAACATGAAAAATAGCATTTGATATATAGTCCCTAGAGAAAGTGGTGAGGCAACCTGGCACGAAATTACAGGAAAACTCCAATTATGGATGTTATACCAAGATTTTAATCAATAAAGCTGTGACTTTTCCCCACCAGGGACACATCAGTTGGTGAAAGACCTGAGTTTGCTTTAATAACAGGGCTTCTGGGCAGTGGGGGGTGGAAAGAAGGAGGATGCGAGTGGCTCGCTCTACGTCTAATCCTAACACCTGTAAAGAAAATAAGGGAAATTCATTCTGGGGGCAGAGCTAGAAAACCTTCAGAATAAAAGTGTCCTTCCTGAGTAATAGAAAAGACACCCCACCCCCATCCCCACACACCCCTGCCCCAGGATAAAGATCTCACCAGAGTAACAACAGTTTTATGCTCCCCCTTTCACCTTCTTCCCTCCAGGATGATGATGAGAAACCCTTTGACAACTTCTATTACCTCCTAGAAACCAGGGGTTTGGCAGTGGCACAGAATTTTTTGTTATCTGTGAATGAGACAGTGTAGTTGGAGGATTGAGTTTCACCCCTTGCTTCTCTGGAGACAGACTGGGACATGGAGGGCCCCAGGTTAAAAATGTAATGAACACCTTTTTTTAAAAGATTTTTTTAAATTATTTATTTATTTATTTATTTATTATTGTTATACTTATTGATTCAGAGAAGAAGGGAGAGGGAGAGAGAGGTAGAAACATCAATGAGAAAGAGTCATTGATCAGCTGCCTCCTGCACTCCCCACACTGGGGATTGAGCCCGCAAACCAGGCATGTGCCCTGACTGGGAATCGAACTATGACCTCCTGGTCCATAGGCTAACGCTCAACCACAAATGTAATGAAGACTTGACGGGCTGTCATTCCAAAGTCATGGGAATGGGTCTTCGTCTTACAGAAGTGGAGTAGGTAAGGATGATTAGGCAGAAGGAATCTGAAATCAGACTAAACCTTTCAAATACAGGGCAGGGTTCTCTGAAAGCTGGTGGTAACATCAAGAGTAGATGTTTAAAGCATCCGGTTTTTCCAAGAGACCTGAAGAGGATGTTCTAAATATTTATATTAAGATGATCTTCTTGAAGGACTATGGTCAATATTATACAAAACCTTCATATGTCTCCCTACTCTGCTGTCACTACCTTCAGCTAACTCAATCCATTGTACCATCAGTAATTCTACTCCTTGCGTGGCCATAGTGTGGAGAATGAAGGAATTGGGTAACAAAGAGATGTGTGTCTTTCCACAGCCAGGCTGTGTTGGCAGAGAGTAGGATGTCATCAAGTCACCGTGGGGTCTGATGGAGGAGTGTGAGAAGGTGACCACAGGAAGCAAGAGGACAGGGAGACAGAGCGGGTTCTTGGTGCTGTGGAGGACAGAGAGGCCTAAGATAAAACCACCTTCTTTTTCATTAGAGCACAACTATGACTCATGAAAGGGAATATGGGAGAGTGGATGATTGGGTTATCTACACTGTATCTTTTCAGAGCTTTCTTCACTAGAGCCTTTGATAACAACTTCCAAGTTACTCAGTTTCAGGCCAAAATGTTCAGCCTGGAGATTTTCTGAAATGGTGGCTGCCAACCAGTGGTCCGAGGACCACCAAGTGGGACCCAAAGGAAAGGCTAGAGCTGAAAAATACCTCCCCCGGCCAAAACCTTGATATTCCCTTCCATCCCCTCTCACTACTCATTCATTTCATACATATTTACTTATAATGACACTGGCATGTAGCAAGATAGGTTTTTTTGGAGTATTTGTGTTTTTCTTCTGAATCTTAGGATTTCCCCCCCAGTCAGCTGGAGGCGAGCACATTGCCTTAAGGAGAAGTCAATTTTGGATATTTGTTTTTAATTTTTAAAACAGTCTCTAGGGAATCGGAAGAGAGGGCCTGAGGGGAGCAAATAATGAAGTTCAGGCCATAAAAATAGAAGAAACAAAAGAATCGAGGATTGGGGAAAGCGTGTAGGAGGAAGGCTGAGGCGGGACAGGCCTGGAGGCCCCAGACAGGAGCGGGTCGCTGGACTGTAGAGGCTGCTCTGGCCCGCTGAAGCTTACCTCTCAGGATTCCGGGAGCACAGTACACACACTGGGAAGAGGAGCATACGGAATACGCTTTCTGATGCTGTGAAAGGAGGACCTTCCTCCATCAGCTGCCTGTGCATCCCCGTGAATCCTCTGCAGAAGGGCCTGGGACTTTCTAAGTTCATCTGGGCTGGCTTGACTCTCCCCTTCATTTCTGCATAAACCTCAAACATGCATAAGCCCTCAAGACAGAAAACAAGGTTGTCTATATGCAGTCGGCAGTAGTATACCAGGAGTATACTTCAAAGTATACCAGGAACCCTCAGGGCAAGATGACAGTGGCAAAAGGAGACTGATCACTTTCCCAAGCCTTTGTGCCAGGCATTTGCTGCCTGGGACTCCGAGAACATTAGACAAGGTTAGCACTGTTAAGCGGGGTATAACTGTGGGAGTAGAGGGCGAGGGCGAGAGAATAAATGGACAACCATAATGAAGCGGAAGGAATATTGTGTTAGCTGTGGGAACACAGAGGAGACTCCCCTACACCCAAATTGTTGCTTTAGCCTAGTCTTAAACAATTAATAAAATTCAGCCACAGGGGAGGTGCATTAGTTTCCTACCACTGCTGTGTGAGATTACAGCAAATGCAGTGGCTTAAAATAACAAACGTGTATTATTTTAAAGTTCTGAAGGTCAGAAACCTGAAATGGGTCTTACGAGGCTCCTGTCAAGGCAAGAACAGATCTGCATTCCTTCTGGAGGCTATGAGAGAACATCCATTCCTTGCTTTTAGTGGCCAAAGCATTCCTTGGTCCACAGCCCCCTCTAGAAATGATCTCACTAGCACATCTGCTTTCAGGCCAACTTCCCCATCTCAAGATCTTCAACCACATCTGCACAGTCCCTTCTCTGTCATAGGTGGTGGTCCTTTTATTTTTATTTTTTTATTTTTTAACTATATTTTATTAATATTTTACAGAGAGGAAGGGAGAGAGATAGAGAGCTAGAAATGTCGGTAAGAGAGAAACATTGACCAGCTGCCTCTTGCACTCCCCCTACCGGGGATATGCCCGCAACCAATGTACATGCCCTTGACTGGAATCGAACCCGGGACCTTTCAGTCCGCAGACCGATGCTCTACCACTGAGCCAAACCGGTTTCGGCGGTCCTTTTATTTTTAAATAACTCCTTGCCCTCCCTCTGCAACCTGTGAGTATGTTATCTTAAATGGCACAGGAGTATTCCAAGCAAAAGCAACAACCAAGGTAAAACTCAGAAGACACAGAGAACAGTTAGTGTAAGCAAAACCCCCAAGTTTGTAAGGCTAAATCCAAAGAGAACAAGCAGGAACCATGAGAAAGGGCTCGGTGGGGCAGGCAGAGAATAGGCCAGGAAGAGCTTCAATTTCATTTAAGGAAACTAGAATTTATAAGGACAGCAATATGTACCCACCTGTGAATTTTAAACAGGAACACAGCATCACCACATTTGCCTCCTAGAAAAAATTATTGTGGCTAAAGTATAGTGCAGTGTATAAAAGCCCAAAGAAGCTGTGAGATTGAAGGTGGGGAAATAAACCAACTGTTTTTATGAGTCGGGTAAAGCAATTACAGCCTGAACTTAGGCAATGTATAGAAAGAGGAGTAGGTGAGTTCAAGAAAAATCAGAGTGCCAATCGATGGGATATGATGATTAATCTAATATGGAGGCAAGAAAAGACTCAAAGATTATTATTTGTGGTGATCACATATAAGAGGAATATTTCTCAGTGCCTTTCACTGTGTTTGAGAATGAGAGGAGGTGGATCAGGCTTAAGATGGATATAGATGATAGCATATTTCAATCCCAGTTCTCCACTTCTTCATTCCTGTCTTTCAACTCTCAGCAGTTACTTATATGATGCTCCATTATTGAGATTATTGGAATGCCCAATAGTCCCCAAAGTTAAAAGTGCCACTTGTGCATTATTTTGTCTTCAACCAACCCAGTTTTTTTCTTATTTCTTCACATGATATGAATTTATCCTGGGAAAATTTGCACGGTTTGAGGTTGGTGTAAAGGATCTTCAGGATACCACCAAGGTCCCCCACTTCAAGACTTCGGCACTTATTCCTCCAGCTACCTATGTTGCCTGAGCCATGTGACCATGAGTTAAGGAAAGGAATCACTTCCCTCAAAGGAGTTATTTAAAAATAAAAGGACCACCACCTATGACGGAGAAGGGCATGGTGACCACTCCAGATTAAAGTCTGAGTCACCACACATAGCAAACCACCTAAACCAGCAGAGGTACCTGCTGAAGCCAACAACCCAGAATGGGTAGTAGATGAGGGCAAGGATATCAGTTGCAGCCCTGAGACCAAGGGCTCTGGTGGGGGCTATAGAGCCACTTACAGACCTTACTATAGTAAGTGTCCCCAAGAAATGAACTCAATTAAAATCATGGAGGAGTCATTCCCAGATGGGGTGAACCTATTACACAAGGCAAGTGGATCTGAGCAAGTACACGTGGGGGACTCCAGCACCCCCTTTCAGAACTGAGGCACTTGTTGCCCAGATGCTAGTTATATTGTCTGATTAGAGTCCACAGTTGAGTCCCTCCTCAGGGATTACCCTAAGTGTCAGGAATTAGCTCCACTCAAGGTTACACCCATATTAAATTACTAGTCAATGACGGGTTACAAAAGCCAGGACCCCTTACCTCAATCCAAGATTTCTCAAAAGAGCCCTCCCAACTTGAGAGTTCCACATAAGTTTGGCTAAGGGCTCTGTTGCATCTGCATTGCAGTTCAACTTCTCTTGGTGAACAATCTGGCCTCCCTCTTCCATTAAAATGGCATTTTGGTGGTTATCAGAGGGAAAGGAGGTGGGGAGGCAGAAGAGGGTAAAGTGGGGATAGATGTTGACAGAAGGCTGGATTTTGGGTGGTGAACACACAGTACAACATATAAGTCATGTATTATAGAATTGTACACTTGAAAGTTACATACTTTTATTAACCAATTAGAGGCCCAGTGCACAAAATTCGTGCACTGGTAGGGTCCCCAGTGACTGGCAGAGGCCGGCTGGGTACTCCTTCCCTTCCCCCTGCCATCCCTGCCCCCTGGTTGAACTCCAGGAAGAACTCCCAGTCAAGGGGACAATGTACATACTATTATTTTATAGGATGTCACCCCAATAAATTCAATAAAACATTTTTTTAAAGTGTCATTCCCAAGACCACTCCTAATAAGCTAGCTGCACACAAATTTCCATTGCAGCCAGCTTCCCATGGAACCAAAACTAACAATTGGCCTTTTTTTTTTTTTTTTTGGCACAACTCAATCTATTATAAAGCCTTTTGTACATTTACAGCACTGTGTAAATAAGAGCCCTGGCATTCCCAGTTGCATAAATTCGAATACCTCATACTTTTGGTATTATAAACAAGACCAGGTCACTACTGAGCCTTGTGGTTCACTATTGTTAGGTAAACCTAAAGCTATTTATACATTAACAAAATATAATATACATGCAAGACTTCTAAAGAATGTGATATATTCTCTCTGGATCAAAGCTAACATGTTTTAGAAAGAACTCGTTGTACAACGTGTACTTTTTCAAATATCTGCCAGAGTAGAATCTGTTAAATTTTTGTTCATCATTCTTTAGCTATCTTGGATTCAGCACTTATATACCCTTTCATCTGCAGGCAGCAGCTCCAATACCATTATTACAGAAGGAAATATCTTCCTTTGTAATTTTCTACTACTCTCTTATAAACATTTCTTAAAATAGATCTTTAAAATGTGTCTTACCATATAATGCTCTATCAGTACAGAACAATATTGCACATTGAACTATTAAAGGTAATTCAGACACCAGACATGGTATGTAGGATCAACTTGCTAGATAATTCTGAGTCTCAATAGCCTTAGTTTCTTCATTTTAAATATCTCACGTTTTGAAAGTGACATAAAACATTAACATTTTCATGTTATCAGTTTGTTTCATGTTCTTTCTATTACTACTTGGATTTTTATTTAAATGTGTCATAGGCTTTTCTCAAAACTATCATGATCAAAACAGAAGTCTTAATTTCTCTGCCTGGGAGGAGGGGAGAGACTGTTCTTCCCTAATTTCAGGAAGTAGCATCTCTCTTATCCCCACTCCAAAAACAATTCATAAGCAACCTCTGTTACCTCTATCTCTGCAACATGTCTTGAACCTGCTTGTTGCTACTTTCATCACTGCTCTCACCCTTGTCAGGACATCATCTTTTTCTGTCCTACAGTAACCTCCAAACTGGTCTTCCTACTCTATTCCTGCTCCCTTCGGCACACATTAACAATCAGAAAAAGGAAATTTAATGGGAAGCAATATACATTATGACTCTGTTTAGTTCCCAAATGCTCCCCATCGATCATAGAATAAAACAAAAACTCTTGTTGTAGCCAACAAACACTCTACTATATCTACCCATCCTGCCATCCTGAGCTGCTATCTGCCATCTCCTCCACACCCTCTCTCTCTCTCGACTTTTTGGCTTTAGTTGTTATTGTAGCTGTTGTTCAAATATGTCAATGTCCTTTCCACCCTGGAACTCCTGCTCATTCCTTCTGCCTGGAACATTCTCCCTGGGGCTTCACAATGTTTGTTGCATCTTATCAAGAAGGTCTCAGCTCCGTTGTCACCTCCACAGAGGTTTCCCTGACTTCTGACCTACTTTGGAGCAAATTTCCAAGTAGATCGCTCCTCTTCCCAGGCGCCATTAAAGATTAACCTGTTTTATATTTTGTGATCTTTTCACTATCATTTTAATTTTATATTTACTGTTTCTGCCTTACTGGTACATGAAAACAGGGATCTTCTCTGACTTTTTGTTGTTGAATATGTTTACCACACTTAGGACTTACTGTTCCACAAATATTTGCTGAATGAATATAAAAATATGATAACAATATAACTGTTTATATTTATGCTTATATTTATATTATTACAAAATACAGTTGCATATAAATATACATAGTTAAGATAATATGAATAGATATAAATGAATGAAAAATATCTTAGCATATAGGACAGGCAGTTTAATTTTATATGGAAAATGAGGTTTAGATTTAATGAAATGTATATTAAATTAAAAGCGTCTCCCTCAAAAGCACAAAATATATACTCTGTGATGTTTTCTTATAACAGCAAGAGGTTATACTCCAAACCATATTTTCAAAATTCTAAGACAAAATATTTTTTTCACATTTTAAATGTCTATACATATTTGTAATCCATGGGTTTACTTAATCCAATAAGGTTTATTTTATTTACAATATTAAAGTAATGGTGTGTCTTATCATCAATGATATCTTAGAGTTGAGGGAATAATGGTAATAAGAATTTAATTAATATTGTGAAATTGAATGCAAGATTGAAGCCCCTACCTTGAAAACAGTTGGCCACATGCATAGCTTCTGTGGTCGGCAAAATGCAGCTTGCGAGCCACATGGGGCTCTTTGGCCCCTTGAGTGTGGCTCTTCCACAAAATACCACGGCCTAGGCAAGTCTATTTTGAAGAAGTGGCTTTAGAAGAAGTTTAAGGTTAAAAAATTTGGCTCTCAAAAGAAATTTCAATCGTTATACTGTTGATATTTGGCTCTGTTGACAAATGAGTTTGCCGACCACTAGGCTAGACAACCAAAATCACAACAGAGTCAGTGCTTGCAGGACAGCCTTTTCTGTGTTGATCTAACTGACTCTGCTGGTAAGACAGGGAACTGAATCCCTGACTACTATGATCTCATTAATGCCAAGCTTCAATCAACTGATTTAAATGATACCTGGGTCAGAAAATAAAAAATGCAACTTCATTGTTGCAAATGAAATTTTACTAAATTGTAAAGAAAATCTGGAATTTCAAATAATGGGAGCTTTCTCCTATGAATGTGTTTGATAACCTCAGTATCTTTGAGGTTTTTTAATATATATAATTTATTCTATTTTGTTTAAGAGAGAGAAACCAACAGTACTTCATTTTCATATTTAGGCACTGTTAACACCTAAGGAGTGTATAGTGAATTTAAGTTCACACTTCTTCTGTTGCTATTAGTCAGGTGAAGAACATTTAATTAAAACAGTGAGATTTAATAATTTCTCATATTCCTCTTATCTGTGATCTCAGTACACCTTACCCCCTAAAAGATAAAACGAAGTCCCACATGTCATAGAAAGAAATCAGAAATAGCAGTCCTTGTTTTTCTCATCTCTGTCATTTCTGAGTGACCAGTAGGAAATAGGAAGCAAGGGCAGGTAAGTAATTTAGATGAATATAGAATGGAAACAAACTTTATATAAATTATTCCTAGAACCAATACATTCTCTAGACCATAGAATAGTAATTGGATTTTGCCTCATATGCTTATTCTGATTGGTGTCATCATCCTACAACACTGGTTTGAAAAGGATTTCTAAGGTTCAGCCAGGCTTAGGGAGAAAGAGTGTTATTATTAACTAACAAATTGGAGCAATTACATAGACTATAGTAACCTGAACTGGGAAATTTCAGGGATAAGTAAAGGTAATTTTTAACCACGGGATTATGTACTTTAAAAAATGTGGGGGGGTGGGGATGATAAAGGAAATTAGAAAAGCTTACTCTCTAATTCTTAAAGTCAATGTAAGTTTTTTTAAATGGATACTTTAAACAATTTTCTCAACATTAGTTTCTTAATGCCAAAAAGGAACCACATATTGTTCTAGGTTCTAAAAATCTTCTCTAATAAAAGAGAAACATGCAAATTGATGGTAAATTTAGTAGGCCTGCAAGCCATGCCCACCAGACAATCAGGGCAAGTATGCAAATTAAGCATCCAATATGGCAGTTAATTTGCATATCTAGACGAACAGCAAAGACTGAAGACAGGTAGAAAGAAGCCAAGTGCTGCAGAAGGTAGTGAAGCTGCAGAGAAGGAAACAAGAGGGCTGGGGA
The DNA here is from genome assembly GCA_963924515.1 of Vespertilio murinus. Classification (NCBI taxonomy): domain Eukaryota; kingdom Metazoa; phylum Chordata; class Mammalia; order Chiroptera; family Vespertilionidae; genus Vespertilio; species Vespertilio murinus. The sequence goes on from OZ004705.1 coordinate 58,227,349, forward strand.
GAAGGGAGAGAAGCAGGTGGGGCAGCAGAGACCTCAGCAGGAAGCCCTATTGCAGGAATCTTCCTGCAATGGGCCTCTAGTTGTCAATAAACAAAACAGCAGAATCCTGTCCTCATGGTGCTTATATTCAAATGAGGAAAAAAGGAAACACAAAATACAATCAAATACTTATATAATGTTCCTCATGTGCCAGACTTTGTTCTAAGTGAATTTTTAATGTATTATCTCATTTAATTTTCATAAGTCCCCCACAACATAGGTGCTATTGCTTCCTATAGTCAGGCAGCAATGAAGTGAGAGTGAGGTAGGACAGTTAGCACCCAGAACAAAGAACCGGGCTCTCCCTCTCCCCTCCCTTTCTAGATTATGGCACTGCAGACATGACTGGTGGCTATATACCTGCCCCCCCCTCCCCCATTGCTACCCTTCAAATTTTCTGGGGCATGACATAGTTGAAACAAGTAAGAAGTAGCCTCAGCCAAAGTTGACAGCCATGTTGACCTACATCATGGTTTTGAAGCTGCTCCACTCTCCATAAAAAGAGCATCACTGGGGGAGGGGGAACTGAGATGAGTAGCCTCAGAGACCATGAACCACCCCAATACCCTCTCCTCACTCATAATTGGTAAGAACCTCCGTCAAGACACCCCACCTCCTCCAGGTGACTTTCTTCTTTAGTTCTACCATACTCTCCTCCTCCGTGAATGTGTACTCTCACTTTAATAAATCTGCTATACTTTGCTGAATCTCTCTGTCTTGCTCTCAAATCGTTTCTTGCATGGTGACAAGAACCTGGACACAACCACTGGGTAGAGGCCTCCCTTGGCCTCCCCATGAGCCCTGCAGCATCAATAGGACTGAGTCTCTAACACAAGTTTTCTAACTCTAGGGCCTGTGTATCAATGCCATGTTGCCTCCTCTATGCTGTGCTGCTATTGATGCTTTTAGATACTGTGCTGCCATGGTGAACACACCAGGAAAAGTCCCTGTACTCACATTCTGAAAGAGGGAGACAGACCATAAACAAATAATAAAATTAGTTCAGGTAGTTATTAGAGCTGTGGATAAACCAAAGACGTCCTGAAATGAGGGCAGCATCATATAGGACAACCAGGAAAGGGCTCTGTAAAGAGGTAAGCATTAGTGATAGCTGGAATCACAGAGATGACATTTGGGACACAGAGAGCAACATGGGCAAAGGCCCTGGGGCAAGGCATCAGCTCAGTGTATCTTTGAAGGTCCCTGTGCCAGAAGCAGTGTGAGAATGGGGAGGGACAATATGAGATTAGATCAGAAAGGAAGGCTGTGGCTGGATCTTAGAGAACCTTGCAGGTCAAAATAAGCATTGAGAGATTTACTCTCAAGAGCAAAAGAAAGCTATGGAGTGTCTTAAACCAATAGAGACACAACATAATTTAAGTTAGTGAAAGATTCTAGGAAAAAGAAAATAAAAAGGAAATACAGAAATCTCTCATTGATAATAATTGGCATTTTCCTTTGTTTGCCCATTAATTAATTTTCATTTTCTAATGTTTGTGTCTTCTAAAATAAGCTTAAAAGTGGGTGGGCTGTTAACATTCTACCCACACGTTTCCGTCATATGCTCATTAGCAGAAATGCTCCACCATGGAACTTTAGAGCAATTGCTATAATCCCTAAGAAGGACTGTAAACAAAACCAGTTCCAAAAGTGGAGGCAGAAAGAATGAGGAAGGACAAACTACATCACATTCAATTAAAAACTGTCCTTAAAGAAGCATAGGAACCTGAAATTACCTGATTTCATGCTAGGGTCACTATCCTCTCATTTGATTACCGTCATTCTCCTGAGGTTTGGGGTCTTCAACTGATGCACTGCAATAACATTACCCTAGCTCTTTGTCAGGTGTCATTCAATACATTCAAGAGCCAGACGTGCTCAGGCACCAGCCAATCATAACAGATGCTGCCATTAGCACTAGAGCAGAGAGCCTCTGTTTTAACAGGAATTACGCCTGAAGTTGCTATATCTTAGACAGTTCTAGGGGTCCAGGATCTAGAGGAAGATGTAAAGGGGTTGTGGTGAGGAAGGCTACTCAGGACAATGGCTATATACCAACTGATACAGAAATAATTAAATATTTTAACAATTTTCGTGGCCATATGGATACTACTGTCCACATTACCTTCTCTCCCAGACCTTGGATAGTTAAACAAAGGGCATTCCAAACGGGGTGTGAACAACAGAAACAGCCAGGAACTGGTTTCACATAAAGCTTTGTCAGTTCTCTTCTAATACTTGGCTGTTTACACAAGAACAATCAAATGTATTGGCTGGAAAATTCCGCTCTCTATGAGAGAACAGACCGATTCCCACAATACATTTTTGCTGGAGTAGCTAGCTGGGCCAAACCAGCTCTGTTAAGAAAACACCACCCACCTCAGTCTGGTCAGCCTTGAACCAGACTGTTGTCCTCATACAGACACCAAATCATAGTACAATAGAGGGTAGTTTGCCAATGAATGTTAGTTGGCTAGCCAACAATTTAGTAATAAGGGCATTGTATCAGGCAAACTCCCAGTTATTATTCTTGAATGCCAAGCAACACAGCATCTACCTTGGATAACATGTAAGAAGCACATTTCTTTCTTTCAAGAAGTTTTTACAAATAACCACACCCAAATTTGAAATAATCAATAACAAAATATCTAATAAAAGTCAAAGATATTTCTCCATCTTTGAAATCCTTAAACCATATAACTTTTAAAGTGTTCTCAAATGATTACTTTATAATTCATATAAGTCAATATATCAAAATGCAATAAAACTTTAGATCCATAAAACATAAAATTTACTGTTGCATTAATAGATGATTCTCCAGGTGTTTTTGGACAAATTTTTGCTAGAAATGCCCCATACATCAAGGCAATATCTAGATCTGCAATTTCTTCAAAGATTTTATTTTCTTCTACAGTATTCTAGCGCTTTTCCTTTGCTGAGAAGAACAGGAAAACCATTTACATTAGCCTAAACTTAAGGTTTTTGTAACATTTTTTCAGCTATCTAATACTTTTACAGTAAGGCTAATTTTTTCTCTAAAGAAACGTACTATAGTAAAACCCAATTGATTTTGTAGTTTATAAATAGGGGGGTGGGGGCCTGTGCTGGGAGGCGGAAGTGGGCTGAAAGAGGCCAATGAGGGTGAAAAAGGAGGCATATGCAATAGTTTCAATAATTAAAAATTAAAAATAAATAAATAAAATTATAGTTTATAAAGCCCACTTAACTAAAGTAAGTTTCTATAAAGATTGTAATCATAAGCATACATTCTACAGTTTTTGTTTTTATTTAAATCATAATTATTTCTTTTTAGCTATCAAGCCCAGATTTTAATCAATTTATATATAAGCTTCCTATTAAATTAACACTAGAACACAAATTTAATTAAAAACATTTTATAAGATCAAAGTCAACATTAATTAATATCTATACCACTGAAATTTATTTTAAACATTTTAATCTATCATATTTAAATGAAAAAATTAACAAACTTTAGTTGCTTTTTGACAAGAAGCATTCATGAAGTTCCTCTAAACAGTCTTCCAATTCTGTGACTAAATTGATTCCAAATTTTACAATGAGAAAGAATAAGAGTGGTCAAATTCTCAATCATTACCACATCCAAACAAACATAAAGTCATCAGTAGCTTAGATGCCTAAAATTAACAGAGTTATATTTGTAATGACTCAAGGTACGTCATCTCCTAATACTTTCCCAGAATCAAATATGTGCTTCCATTCTATAAAGTTTTCTTATAATTAGTTCAATACATAATCGTGTCAAGGGGTTTTAGGCAACTTCAAGATGTACAGGCCTTCAATGGGCATTTGATCCAGCTTCTCTTCTTCAACAACAGCCCTAAATTTCATTTGGACTTCTACCCTTTCTTTAATCTCAATCTCTACCACTCTAAGGCCATCAGCACATCATCCATCCCTGGCCACAGCTATTAGTTCAATGATGGGAAGTGACCACAATTGCTAAATTGGTGAAATTTAGAGCTGTTGTGGGGCTGTCGTTGCTTTTCTACTGGATTAATCCTGAAATGATGAAGACCTTGAAGTCAGTACAGCTCTTTGGCTCCTGCCAGAACTGAGAAAGGAGGCAGCAGAGAAGAGGCCAAGATAGGAGATGGAGAGAAACCATTGACATTATTTTTTAAATTGAATTTATTGGGGTGATATTGGTTAATAAAATTAGACAGATTTCAGGTATACAATTCTACAATACACCATCTCTATATTGTATTTTGTGTTTACCACTCTATTTCAAGTCTCCAATCTCCATGGACATTATTTGGTCACTAAATTCAGTTACTTCTCCTTGTGTAACTGGTTTCAGTGGAATTATGTCTCATGGTAGGAGATGTCCTCACTATCTCTAAATCATTCCACATTTATGACTAATCAAATGATTACTAACTCTTAACAAGATTCACAAATTATGTGTGAAACTCAAAGAGAAAAAAATTACAATTTTAATAAAATAAAAATCCATTGTTTTAAAAGCTGGAGGCCTTAGACTCACAATCATCATGTAAAGGCTATTTCTTCTCTCCTTGTACTCTTCCAGTTAAGCTAACCCTCAGATTCCTATTCTGCAACAGTGCCAATGAGCAGTGCTGAAACCCACAAAAATGATTGGACCTACCATATATGGAGTACCATGAGTTCAATCTTAGCTAGGTCCACAATAGTCTTGTAATTTTTGAAAAGCTATCTTATATTTGGCGTTTAACCCATTACTAACTCACCACAGTGATTATTTTTAATATTCATTGACTCTCCTCAGGCCATCACTATACTCTCATCTTCGTCTTATTCTATGTGAACTTTTTCAGATTCCATCCTCCATCCCCCCACCTACAAACCCCCAAGCTTTTGAGAACTACCTACAGATTATGTGTGTATCCACAGTTATGTTACACATATAAACTAACAACCTATATTTCTAGAATCACTTTCCTTGTCTTTTAAATAGTACATGTTCCAAGCACTTACTGGGGAGACCTGGATTCCAGAATTTATGGTAATCATTATTCTCAGTTTACATGTATTGAGCGTTAACTGTGTAGCAGACACTATCCTCGTTGCTTCACATTATTAAATTCTAAAATCTTCTTAACAACCTATGAAGTAAATGCTGTTATCCTAATATTATGTATAAATAGAGACACAGAGAGATCAAGATCACACCTTAGTACATAGTGGAGATGAGATTCTAAGTCAGTCTTACTCAGAACCTATGCTCATAACTGCTATCGCATGGTGCCTCTTAAAGGTTCCATGAAGACATTGTCCAGAAATAAATTCTTATATTTGTATATACAACATTACAGTGTATGCACAGCTCTTATATTAAAATGCCCTATTAAATTAATAGTTGTTACCATTACTTCTGTTTTACAAATGCAGAAAAAAAATTAAAAGATTAATGGACTTATTTACCCAAGGTCATTAAACTAATGAATGGTGATTCCACATCTTCCACTCAAAGGAAATTTAGATCAGAAAATTGTTTTCCCACAGGCTCTTTCTATAGAGATAAATGTTTGAAATGTCCATGCAAATATCTGGTCAAACTCATTCTAAGTAACTTTACAGTATAAATGGCACCCTCTGGGCTATCTGAGTGACATAAGCACTAATGATCAATTAGTATTATAATTTATCTTCACTTTTCAAGTTGATACACTTGCCTTTACTGAAATTACTGTCTTCTTTATGCATATTTTGATTTTCAATAACATAATTTCTGGGTCTGACTCCTCAGCTGGTTGGGTGAGATTATGAGGAGATTACAGCACAGTGAAAAGCTCAAGAAAGAAGGTGGATCTCATCAATTCTTCACCTAACCTCTATCTTCCCTTTTCAAGTTATAGACAATAGAGAGATCAACTCAGTCTTGGAAGAGTTTTTTTTTAATCTGGAAGAACAAAAGTCTGGCTTTATATGACACTTGATGGTAGAAAGATTTATAAATCCTTGCCCCATCAAACAACCAAACAAAACTAAACATCTCCATCTCCTTGTTATAAGGTAAATTATGATCCCCCAAAAGATATATGGAAGCTCTATCCCCAGTAACTCGGAATGTGACCTTACCTGGAAATGTGTGGTTGCAAGAGCTAGAGGAGGCAAGGAGGACTCTTCCTCCAGAAGAGGGTATGGCTCTGCCAACACCTTCATTCAGATGTTAGCCTCCAAAACTATGAAAGAAAAAATTTCTATTGTTTACAGTAATCCAGTTTGTGGGACTTTGTTATGGCAGCACTAGGAAAGTGAAACACTTTTCTTCACTTCCCTTCTCTTATTTCCACATTCAAAATTTTTTTCAGGATATGTAAATATATATAATAAATATAGAAGATGAGTTACATATTTTAAATATATATCTTTTATAGAACATAAGATTTCAGTGAGAAGCTTTGAACTCAGAGAAGAAACAACGAAGATTATGAGAAATGGTTATTTGTAATTTGACTCTTGGCAGAGAATTAAAAGAAACAGAAATATGCATTTAGTTTCACGCAATTGTGTTGTATTTTATAGAGTATAAATAATAATCAAAACAGTGTCTAAGACAAAGTACTAGATAAATCACTTTGGTTATTCTAAAAGACCCACTCTTGTCCCCCAAACTACTTCCAATCTATTCTTACCATGTTCTTATCCCTGAAAATTTAGAGATCTAAGTCCTTCACAATAGCCAACAGTTACAAATGGACACTTTTTGTGATCTTAATTCCAATTGCTTAATTAGTAAGGCATGTCCTTTAAACTCAAGCCACAAACTGATTTCTAGCACCAATATCTAACTTCCAATACTTAATCCTGACCCCCACTCAGCTCACCCATCTTTCTTCATCTATGGGCCAAACAGGCCAAACTTGGTATGATCATTTGACTGGAGTGCCTGCGTGGACATATGGGCATCACAGCAAGCACCTGTCTAGATTTAAATTGGTCTCCCAGAGTGCTGCATCCTAGTGCCATTGCTTTCATTGTTTTATACACAAAATAATAAGCCTATTCAATGAAGAAGCTGCATTCCCTCCTGCTGCAACAAACAAGATGCCAAACATTCTTCTTTATGTTGGACAAACAGTTGAGTTTTCTCTGACAATAAAACCAACAGAGGCCTTGAGATTAGACTCATGAGTTTGTAAAAATTAAAAGGGGTCACTTCATCTCATTTCCATCAAAATTGGTAACATCTGCCAGTCAACCTCTAACATTAAAAATATATATTTTCAAACAATACCATTCAACAGATTTAGGTATGTTGTGCCTATTTTGCAGCTAACTCTTCCTGGCAGGGTTATCAAAATGTCGTTCTGCTTAGAAACTGGGCTTTCCACAGGTACGATAAAAATTTTTCTGGTGAATTCAAATCCATCATTCTCTATGGCGCCATAGCTAAAAAAAAAAAAAAAAAAAAAGGAAGATTTGGAAAACACTGGCCTTATCTGCAAGCACTGTAGCTGCCCGTGACTGTGCTAAAGCACACAGTGCTTTCTGGGTGAGTGAGAATGCAAGTTGGACTCGCATAATAGAGTAATTGTTCCTAGTCCCACCTCAGGGTTTCTGGTGAGAACTGACTGAGCTCCAGCACTTACTAAAGGCCTGCTTACAGCATCTGGAATTTGAGAGAAGCTGCCCAGGGGACTTGAAAGCACTTCCTCCTTCTGAATTCTCTCAGCTCCATCCCTGTATTAAGCCAGATCTTCAACAAGTGGAACACTTACACTTTATTATCTAAGCCCTCTTAAGAATGCCTTCACTGAGTAATGGCTTAATATCATATCCTCAACCTTCAAAGTGGACTGATTCAAGAAGGGTCAATTTGAACAATGTTTCCATAAGATGAAGTTGAAATTGGAGATGTTGCTTATCTTATTATTAAACTCTGTAAAAAGATTCACATAAAAAAATTTTCTTTGAGCCCTAACCGGTTTGTCTCAGTGGATAGAGGATTGGCCTATGGACTGAAGGGTCCCAGGTTCAATTCCGGTCAAGGGCATGTACCTTGGTTGTGGGCACATCCCCAGTAGCGTGTGTGTAGAAGGCAGTTGATCTATGTTTCTCTCTCATCAATGTTTCTAACTCTCTATTCCACTCCTTCCTCTCTGTAAAAAAAACAAACAAACCCAATAAAATATATATTTTAAAAATTATCTTTGAATTGGCAACCTGAATTAAGGTTTTCTGTACAGACTAATGTATATACCTGCTTTTGGATTAGACAATGAAGGTTATGTAATTTTTTTCTCTCATGCTTTAGATGCCAAAAATTTCAAATCAATTCCGTTCATTGAATTTGTTTATCATACCCAGAGATTAACCTCTGTTTCTTTCTACATTTATTTTATACTAGAGGCTCAGTGCATGGGTGGGGTCTGGCCAGCTTGCACAGATTGGGGATGATTGGGGTTGAGCCAGCTCGGGGGAGGGGCCCAGAGAAGTTGGCCGGCCTGCCCTCTTCCCCATTGGCTGATGGGCTGGCCACAGAGCATGTCATAATGACCGGTCCTTGTGGTCCTTCCAGTCTTTTCAGTCCTTCTGGTTGCTTGGCTTTTATATATATAGATAGCTGTGTATATCTGTCTTATTACATATGATGTATGACTCCATTTTACAAGGACTTCAAAATATTTTAGAAAAAGATGGTAATTCCTAAAAACTAAAATACTTCTGTATAATTCTTTTTCCTTAAAAGGGGAATGCATAAGACCCTGCAGGGAACCACAAATAATATTCTTCCTTGGAGGTGCAATGACAATGGAGGGAGAAAAATTATCCCACTCCTGTATTACACTAGCAAAATATTATACTAGCTTGATGCTCTGCCTTTTTTAAATCTCCTTTTTTGGTCTTAGTGATTCCCATAAGTATACAAAATTCAAAAAAGAAACTGAAGATAAGTTTATGCTTTCTGCTCTCTTCCACAGAGCATTAATAGCCTTTGGAATTGAAATTGTTTTATTAATTTGATTAGTTTGAAGGAAAATCCAAGGCTTTTATGAATAATTCAAATTTCTGTCAGATCCTTGAAAGCCTTATGGAAAGTACTGTTAAACCTCAAAAATGCCCTCACAGTAGACTATACATTTAATTTTCAATAACATTGATTTATAGTTTTATAAAGAAAAATAATAAATATAATGAATTACCTTCATATTTCTTGATCTCAGTCACTATAAAATAACTGCTGTAGTTTTACATTTCCAGTGTGAAATATTAAATGCATAAATCAAAACAAAATTATTTTTCATCTTAGAAAGAGAGACTGGTTCCTGCAACTGACAAATTCATTTTATTTTTAAATTAATGCTTTAAGAAAAAAATTCTATTGAATCTCTAGCAACTTTTAAAAGAATAAAAAGAAAGCTTGCATTTTATTATTTTGCTTATGATGTCTTCCACAATATGGGCTGTGTATAAAAAAATTATTAAGGTCCCTGCATCTCCAAACTTATCAGTTGAAATTACACTTCCTTACATAAATCATTTTCCTTTCCCACTTCCTTTCTCATGTTATTTCCTTTTCCACGATTGTTTTACCCTGAGTTGCTACCCAGAGATAAGCGTCACCTACAATATGTTTCTCTAATACCACCAGACTGGCATTTTTGTAATTTTAAATATTCCCTTCCAGCTACAACTAAGTAATCATGTAATGAGAAGAACATCTATAATAATAAAAGCATAATATGCTAATTCGACTGGATGGCTGAACGACCTTCGGGGCGTCCTTCCAGACAACCTTCCAGATGAAGCCAGGGCTGCGAGGGCAGAGCCCCTTGCACGGATTTCATACACCGGGCCTCTAGTTATCAAATAAGAACAATTCAAGAGAGAGACAGATTTTTTAAATAGAAACAGATGCATTTGCTTTTACATTTTCTCAACTTCATCCCCTAAATTTTATTGAGAGCAAGAAATAGTATTTTGCATCCTTGATTAAAAAGAGTGAACCTAATTATAAGAATTCATTTTCCCATTTAAAGGCCTCTCAGCTTTTGTGCATGTTCAACATTTAGAAGGAATGGTGAAGGCTGAATTCTAAAAGGTGCCAAGTCCTTGAACAAACAGGTAACTCTGAGCTAACAGGCTAAGAAGAAAAACTAAATCACTCAAGGACCATGATGTTGGAAACTTGCAAACAACGTCAGTGAAATATTGTTTCTAAGGCTCAGTTCCCATGCTAAAAGCGGATAAATTTAAAGTACCCCCTCTTGTAAGCTTATCGATGGGCTTGCATGATTCTTAAGACCATCATGTAAATTTTTTTGATCGATTATGAACACAATTCACTCGTTGATTATAAAAATCAAATAAGCTGATAAACAAATTTTCTAATTTAAAATAGGTTTGTCATATTGTTAAAAGAGAATTACTGTGACTAAGACAAGGAACCGATAACCTTTTTAAAAGTCTTTACGGTAACTCAGTCTACGGCAGTGTTTTCTGGGGGAGTTCCATAAAGAATCTCTGGAGTCCTGAAATAACTGTCTGGCAAAGATCTGCACAGGCCTCTCTAAAAATAACCATGGCTGTGGACTTCATAAACATTTTTAGAAATTAAATAGCTGCTAACTTGTTCCATATGGAAGCACATTCATGGAGTCCAACATGTTCATTGAGATCATCAGAACACATATACCAAAGGAAGAGGAAAAATTGTCCACAGTCGCTCATGATAAGCCAAAGGAAACAGATGATCCTGAAACTTCTTTAAAAAATAAAAGGCAGAGGGCTCTAAAAAACCACATGGTCTTCTTGGCCTAAGACTTCCTACAGGTTCCTAGGTCAGGCAATCTTTAATGATCTCCAAATAATAAGTATTACTCATTAAACAAGGGCAAATAACAAAAATTGCTAAAATGTTGGACAATAGTTATAACTACCAATGTTTTTATAGTTATATGCCTTATAACTATATGAAGGGTTATATATAGTTTATGTTAAACTATAAATGAATTTAAAATTTTGTTATTCAAGTGAAAAGGATGAAGCGGAGATTTTAAAAGGCTGATTGATGATACCCTTACAGAGACATAGTTATTCAAAATGCTCCATTTTGTCCTTTCACTCAATTCTAAGGAGTCCCAAATCATCTTCCCAAACACTGTTTTTGTTTTTGTTTGTTTGTTGTTCTATTCTGGTTTTTTTTTTTAATTCTCTTCACATAATAAAAGAGAATGAGAATGCAGAAAACTAACAGCACCTTCTCCCATCTGTTAGTCTGTTTACCAACATTTCAGCATCAGCTTATGCACGCCGAGGGTTTATTTCTCCCAGAGTTATGTGAGTAAATTGGGAAAATTGGTTTCCTCTGGTTAAAAAAAAAGCACCCAAAAAACACAACACTTACACTTCAAAGTATTTTTCCTACATCCATACTCCTAATTTTCCCTTTTTGATCTCTACATCTGTTGTTGTAGAGATCCAAAAGCCCTGCCTTGCCTACCTCCCTTCCAACCCTCCCAAACACATGGTTAGTATTTAACATCCAGAACTTCATTTTCCTTTTTTTTTTCTACTCATAATTTTGAATGAAACTGTCACAAGAAATGAAAGTCAAAGAAAAGATAATATCAAATACGTCTTTAAGACTAAATTTATTCAAGGTTTTATATTCAGATCAAATTGGTTTTTCTAAATAAAATGGGGTTTAAATTTCTGGGGCTGTTGCCATAGAGAAAAGTAATAGGAAAATCTATAGGAAAGAAACTTAGGAAGTCTGGTGCAGCTGATTGCATTCGCACTGGGGAAACCCAGCGGGGCTGTGATATTATTACCTATATGATCGTTACAACATGTTTGTTCTTGGATACCAGCAGAAGGGCAGGAAATATGTCGGAGGAAAAGGGATAAGATAAATACATAATCTTTGTAACATGGTACAAAGAGTAAAATGGCTCAGAATTGAAATTTGCTATGAGTTAACAGTTGGGTGTTTATCTCAGCAACAAAGAGCTTAAATTAAACTATTTTAATCTGATGGTAGGGCAATCAATTGGTTGTTCTTAAGTTAGTGGTGGGGTGCTGGGTTGAGACAATTTCTCAATATTAGAACCATTTTGTAATAGTTGGAACAGAAGGCCATAACACTACAAAGGTGTATCATTGAAGAAAGCATTTCCTGTCTTAAAATATCTCCCATCTGCTATTGGGAATTTTGTCATTAAAGCTTGCTTTTAAATAAAAGCCTAGTAAAAGTGTTTACTTGTAGGAGATGGAGGAGGTGATACAGAATGTACACAAAATCCTTTCAGTGTGACTCATTTTTCTTTTGATCCAGGTGAATGAATATGTTACCATGTATTACCACGATATATATATAATAAAAATAAGATTTTCTTGGAACTTCCTCTGAAAGTTCCAATTGAAATGTAAATGCTTCTACTAAAAGGGGCTCATTTCAGCTGATAACCTGCTGGGAATGAGAGGAACCCTTGACCCATCATGATCCTTCCTTATCTGTGTATTTGTCACTTCTTTGCAGTTTGCCCCATCATCCTGACTAGGCAGAGCATCCCTGGCTCTGTGTGCCTAGTCTGTGGATGTCATACACAGCACACTTTGGAATGTGAGACCAGGAGAAATTGGTACTGGGCAAATAAGAACATGGAGGGGCCGCTGCAAAGAGAGGTAAGAAAGCAGGCCAAATGCTCTCCTGTACCATATGGCCTACGTGCTCCTCATGTGTATAGATACTGTGGGAACACACACACACACACACACACACACACTCACTCTTACCCTCAAATACCATTTATAATTCTATAGAAACCAGTGGAGAACCACGAGTCACTTCCAGGCAGAAATATCTGGACTATTTTGGTATTTTCTGGCTTCTTTCAGAAGCAATTCGCCCCTTGCTAAATGTTTACTGTTCCCATTATAATCTAGCTGCCTTCTCCTCCATCGAAGCATGTTCTAAGCAGATCTTAGAACAAGAGAATAAATACATTATATGTATGTCTCTGACACTTCATGAGTTATGCTAGCTATAGTAACAAACAATTCCAAAAAAATCTCAGTGACTTCACAAAATAAAGGTTCAAAAATAAAGAGTTCAAAAAGGTTGGGGCAACTTCCCTGGGCAAGTCTCCACTAAGTAGTGACTCCAAGAAAGACGTTCCTTCCATCTTTGTTAAACCACCAGCTTCCACAGATGGCCTTCATTTTCACCAGGAAAGGGGAAGAGAGCGTATAGACAGCGATATGGGAGATTTTATGGCCAGGGCTGGAAGTTGCAAACATTACATTTGTTCACATTCCATGGCCCATAAATAACTTCAAGGGGAGTTTAAAAATGTATTCATGCTTAGGAGTATGGAACAGGATTGATGAACATCTAGTAAGTCTTTTACACAAATCCCCTTCTGGTCATCACATATCCATGTCAACCTCCTCCTTATAATATCTTCCGGCCATTGCACCAAAAGTAAAATTCTGTATCTCTGGGCAAAGCACAGCCTCTCCCCCAGGCTGGAGATGACCTATCTAGTGATGGCTACATTATGAACCAAAAAGAAGAGTTTTCTGTTGCTCATATGCATGTTCCACATACAGTGGTGGGACCGGGACAGCATAACTGCATTAAACACTCCCATTTAGAAAGAGGAAGAATAGGAATCACAAAGTAGTCAACGGTCCTTTCCAATTCCAAAGCTAGATAGAACTGCCATGGGAATTCCTTAATTTGGCTTTGATTCTGTTCACTGGGAGAAACTCCTTTGTCAGTCGTCCTCCATGGACCCTGATGCCATCTTCTGGGCAACCTCTTCTTGCCCACAGTCCTCCTTGGCGATGCCTGATGGAGATGGTTCAGAGCCTTGGTTCCTTTGAGGCTATGGAGCATTTGAAGCCCTGACTGCTGTCCATGGAAGGGGAAGGCCTGTCTTGATATGACCACCACCCTCCTCCCCCCAATAAAAAAGACCTTGGGGCAAAGATTTAGGTGCAAGCCCTTTATCTGAGAAGTGATCCCAAGAACACTATGAGGAGTGGAGAAATAAGACCTAGAGGAAAAAGTTGGTAAAGGGAGCATTCATTCATAAGTAGCTCAAAAAGGAGCCCCAAACCTCTGGGGCCTCTCCTAAGAGACTGTATGGAACATGATTTCCAAAAGCAGTGCAGACACTCTAGCCTCTCCCGGTTTAAGGTCACTCCTGAGGCACGGCTAATCCAAGCAGGTCTGCAGGCAGCAAAGTTCCCAAGAGCAGGAGACGCAGGCACAGGATGAGTCAGTGGTGTCCTGGAATCGGCTGAGGAAATAGGATGGTACAATGACCGCATCTGCTCCAGGGCCTATGAGTTACTTAAGATTCAAACAGCCAGGGAATATTTTAGTCTAGATTCGTTGTTTCTTTGGCAATACATTTCCCTCAATAATTTAATAGGCGTCCAGTACATCTGCCATGAGCAGGTAAACACTTCCAACATTCTTTCTGAGGTACAATTATTCAATGAGCTTTGTTACTTTGTTTTCTCACCCTCATGCCTCTCTCCTCCAATTTTAAGATGGCTGTCTTGAGGCTGTGGACAACCCCTCAAGGGTGAGGTCATCTTCCTTATCAGTAAACCACCAGCAAGAATTAGTTGATAATCAGCTAAGGAAAGCACACTCCCTTAATGTAATCTTTGCCCTGTGTTACTTGATTCAACTGAACATTTTTTATACCCAACTCTTCCTGTTTAGGCTTTAAAAACAACTTTTCCAAACAAACATTTCTGTTTTAGCATTTTAATGGCAATTCTTCACTTCTGATATAAATGTCTCCATAAGGATAAATAATCTTAGCTGCTACAACACACAACCTCAAAATCCCTAAGGCTCAGCAATGAAAAGGCATCTATTTGTCATTTCACATGGTCTGATGTGAATGGAAAGCTCTCCCAGGAGGCTTTTCTCCAATGAGGTCTCGGGAGTTCGGGCTACTTCCATTTTGTAATGGCATCGTTTCCAATGTAACTATGTCAATCACCGACTTAGGAGAGATTGCTTAGAAGAAGAAGCAGAGCTAGTAAGTTCAGGCCTGTAAGTGGTAGGCATCTCTTCCACTGACGTTCCTTTAGTACAAATCCAACTGCAAGGTTTACATCACTCATAAAAAAGAAATCCTAGCATGATTTCCAGCACAAAGACTGTAAGTCTAATGTGTTACCACTCAAAAACAGGATTAACCTTGAATCAAATAAATTAATCTCTTCTAATAAAATTCCATATTAATTACAGACCAGGTGGGGAATATGGGGCTCCTTGATATCTTCTCAATCATACCAGTCATTCAATATTTAAATTTATTCCGGTGTAAATTATCTCTAGTCTCCCTGTGAAGTAAACAACCAAAAAAAAATTGAGTGGAGATGCTCCCTCGTTCTGGTGACCTATCCTAAAACGATGGCACGTTTTCTTCTCTCCACTAATCTCCTACAAAGTGGAAACTTTGCCAATCCACTTAAAATATGGGTACGAGAATGCTTTGTTTTACTTTCCTATTTGTACCTTTGTTAAAACTAATATTCAACTGCTTCTAGTATTACTGGTATAACCTTGGAGAGCAAAGTATCTGACTGTTTTATCACCTTTTACCAACTACCTTTTATTCTGGGGGGGAAATACCAATCTTTAGATGTCAAGATGCATAAAAACATATGCAAGCTAAGAAAAAATAGTAGAACATGCAGCCCAGAAAATAAAATTTAGACTAGGGCCCAATCACGTTTTAAGAATAACATAATTAGTGCATTTTACTGGAGTGAATTTAAGTATCTAGGGTCAAGATTTAGTTTTTAATATTACAAAATGCTGAAAAACTACATTTTAAATATGTACTTTTAAATATACTATTTAATTTTTCATATATTATATTGCATTTTCATATATTACATATACTCTGTAGAGTTGCATGTACAAAACCAACTATATTATACTTCATGAGGGATAGAAGGAATTTTTAAGGGTAATTTTGACTATGTAATTTAAAAAAAAATTAATATATTTTACTGATGTTTTTACAGAGAGGAAGAGAGAGGGATAGAAAGCTAGAAACATCGATCAGCTGCCTCCTGCACACCCCCTACTAGGGATCAAGATCAAGCCTGCAACCTGGGCATAGGCCTTTGACCGGAATCGAATCCGGACCCTTCAGTCCGCAGGCAGGCACTCTATCCACTGAGCCAAACCAGTTAGGGATGACCTTATTTGCTCTTTGAGGGTTTGCCTTCTGTCCATGAGCAACTTGGTAACGGCCATGTCTCCTTGGGAAGACCCTTTTGTTTCATGGCCTGGCTTTAGCATTCTGTTAAAAATATATTAGTGAAGACTAGAATTTTGTCAAATGTTTTCTAAGCTAGTCATTTTCTAGAGAATGATATAATCTTGGATAAAGCAAAGATCTTTTAAATATATATATATATATATAATTCAGAGAGGAAGGGAGAGGAAGGGAGAGATAGAAATATTAATGAGAGAGAATCATTTATCAGCTGCCTCCTGCACACCCCCTACTACTAATCTCTAGTAGGGATTGAGCCCACAACCAGGCAGGTGCCCTTGACCAGAATCAAAGCCAGAACCCTTTAGTCCACAGGCCAACACTCTATCCACTGATCCAAACCAACTAGTGCTAAAGCAGAGACCTTGATAATGCTACATAAACATCATACAGAGGCCCAGACTCAAAAGCAATCACGGAGATCAGTTCAGGCTACTACTTACTGAGAGGAGAGAAACAACTCCTTTTGCTGCAGCTATTGAGATCTCAGCAGCCAGTCAGCTCTCATTCATGTTGGTCTCTCCCACATTTTTCTTTGCCCTCAACCCATTTTACCATAACTTTCCTTTGCTAGAAACAGTTTCCCTTTTGAGGAGCAAGAATGCACTTGACCAAAGTTTTTCAGCTCCTGGTTCCAGCTTCACCTAGAAGTCTGCAGGGCTTGTGTATTTGAATTTTAAAAAATAAATAAATAAACAAAAAACAACAAAACAAGCAAACAAAAAAACCACAAGCCTCATAATATCAATGAAAACAATAGTTACTATTTATTGAGTGCTATGTGCCAGACATTATGCTAAGAGCTCATGTGTAGTAGCTCATTTAATCATCACCACAACCCTGTGAGGTAAGTGCAATTATTAGCTTCATTGTGTGAATGAGAACATCAAGGAATAAAAAGTTTAGTAATCTGCCCAAGGATACATGTCTATAATACGTGGAGCTGGGATTTGAACTCACTCAAATATGTTGGCTCTCGTGTCTGTGCTGTTGTTACGCGTTTCTTCCCTTTTAGAAGACTCTAGTTTTATCTGTCAATAAACAATTGCTTATTTGTAGTAGCCCCAGGATTATCAGCAATGACAAAAATAGAAGGAAATCAGCACTTTACCACAAAAAAAAAATAGTTTTCCTTTCAAGATTGGTACTTTCTGGATGATAGACCTGGGTAAGTTCTAGAATGTTTTCACATTGATTGACTGAGGATGATCACTGAGTCCAGCATCTTTATTTTAGAAATTACTTACAGCTCTTTACCCTGGCAGAAAATCAGTAGGCGTTGTCATTATTTAAATCTGCTTCTGAGGCACGACAGCCACGGAGCTACTTCCTGAGTGGGTGCTCAACGGGGGAAGACAGATATTCAATCACTTAGACCCCAGAAAACACAAGTGAAAAATGCCAAGTTATGTAAGACCAGGTCACAATAGATAAATAAGCAATTAGCTTTGGGCATTTGTCCCTTGAATTGAGCCCTGTATTGTACAATGCGGGGGAGGAGGGGGAGGAAAAAGGGGGAAATCTATTAATTTGCTCAATCGAATCAGTAACAAATTAGTCAAAGTATAATATTATAGACAAATGATTTAGCAGCACAGAAGTATTAAATATATGTATAGGTATATACATAAACCCCCCAAAAAATGTTTACTAGCAAGACTTTGTAGCTATTGATTGGGATGCTTGATGAAATAAAGAAACCTGGACTATAATTGCAACAGGAGACTTTATGTGCAGTTGTTATATATGTGGATGCTTTCATTTACCTCATTTGGGGGTAGAAGGAAGCACCTCACAGAGGACCAATTTTGTAAAACAAACAAATAAATAAAAAGTGTAAAGCGTCCAATTATGGAGAAAGTAAAATAGAAGCAGCACAATGATGGTGAACTGACTTTAAGCTCTTCCTGTTCAGGAGGCAATTATGCTAGTGTGCTCTATTTAGGCTCCTGGGCACTTCTTCCTGTAGCCTGCCTTTGGGACTGTACTTGAATTCCCACCAGCAGAGTTCAAAGACAGGGGACAGTAGGCGGTTGGCTGTGCCATATAACCTGAAGGATGTGACAGGTGCGTTTGCCCCAAGATACCTGCCCTCTCATTCACCCACAATCTCCCCACAACCTGCCCATCATGAAAATTACACTTCGGGCCTTATTTTTTCTGCCAGTCATGCATAAAGATGGGCTCCGTTAAAACAAATTCATTACTTTTGGGACATTATATCTTTAACTCAGTAATGGTCACTTATACAATGTCCCAACTTACTTAGCAGAGCAGATGACATGTTTCCAGGCAGAGATCAAGGTTCTGAAAGAACATGATACTAGGCTGGTCTGTGTAATAGTGAGGGGATGGACAAAGGAGAAAAGGAAGTAAAGGGAACCACCCTGAGTATGCAACACTGAGCAACACTGGGTATTGAGAAGGGAGAGGGTGGTTAAGATCTGGAAGACAGCCCCACTGAGGGCTACTAAAAGGTTGCCAAATAATTCAGGTAGTTGGGGGTTGTGGGAGAAGAGTTTTGCTCCTTTCTCCCACATACTAGAGGAAGAAAGGATAAGAGTATATATAATATTTGAAACTCATTCCAAAGTTTTATTGGAAAAGAGATCAGAATATAACGACTAACAAGGTTGAAATTCATCTTTGGACCATCCACTTTTTAACCTTCAGGAATGCCGTAACAAATTACCACAAACAGGATGACTTAAAACAGCAGACACCTACTCTCTCACAATTCTGAAGGCCAGAAGTCCCCAGTCAAGAGGTTTATAGGGTGTGCTCTCTCTCAGACTCTAAAGGATAATCTAGGTCACCACAGATGTGCAATTAGCTTTGGGCATCTCTCCCATGAACTGGGCCTTGTCTGTACAATGACCAGATTCCATGCCTTTTTCTTATCTTTTGGTGTTGCCAGCAATTCTTGTCATTCCTTGGTGTATGGTCAAACCAGTCCAATCCTCTGCCTCTGTCGTCACATGATAATCTCCCTGGGTGTCTCTTTTTCTCTTGTCCTCCAAAAAAGCATCAGCCATTGGATTAGGGCCCACCCTAGTCGAGCATGTTTGCATGTTTACTTCTCCAAAGATCCTGTTCACAGGTAACCAGGTTTTGGAATTCAACACATGTTTTGGGGGACGTAAATGTTGGTGATCACTCTTCCCAAAGCCTTCCCACAACTTAGATGCGACCATTCACTGGAGAAGTAGCAGCCACTCCATTGAAGGAGGCAATTGAGAAAAACTCTATTAACTGTCATTATGCAACCGACTGAGCAGCTCCTGGAAATTTAGGGCCATATTCTTATTTTCTTCCATCAGCAGCTTTACTGGCAGCAGAACTGCCATGAAGTTTTCAGAGTTTCACCCTTAGCAATAATCCAACATATGAGCACAACAGGAAGATGTTGGCACAGAGGCATAAAGGACCATTGTTAGGAAGAGGAGTGGCGGCCCAAGAATCAGGAAGAAAGAGAGGAGCTAATCTCAGGGGCAAAGTACATTGCACACTAAATCATCAATATCTGTACTACCAAACAAAGGCAGGCTAAAAAGACAGGTGCTTGTTTTTAAAAGGGGGTTTGGAGGGTGGGGGTGGGGGCATGCTTACTGCAATTGAACATGATGAGAATTTGGGATAGCAACTGGATATAATGAATATGTAAATATAGTTTTGATTCTATAATTTTCCCATCTTTAATTTTTACTACACACACACACACCCAGGTTCCAAAGAAAGCAAAGAAACTAATTAATAGATTATTCATTGAATAAATGAAACTCAGGTTAATCTATGACATCCATTGAAAATGAGCCAGCATCAATACACCTACACATGCATGCCAACCAGTCAGCTGAGATGAATCAGTAACTGTCTCTCAGTGTTTAAAGTGTCAGCATTAGTAATGGAAGTTTCAGAATAATCCTTTTTTTTACTTTATTTTTATTGTTGACACTATTACAGGTATCCCCATTGTCCCCCATCTTTGCCCACCTTCACCCAGCCCCTGCCCCCCCTTCCTTCTGGCCATCATCACATTGTTGTGTGTGTCTATGGGTTATGCATTTGTCTAGCTAATATTTTCACCTTCTTTCATCCAGTCCCTTCCCTCCCCCTACCCTCTGACAGCTGTTAGTCTGTTCCATGTATTCATGCCTCTGGTTCTATTTTATTTGTCAGTTTACTTTGTTTGTTAAGTTCCACACATAAGTGAGACCATATGATATTTGTCTTTCTCATACTGGCTTATTTTACTTAATAATCTCCAGGCCTATCCATGCTGTCACAAAAGGTGAGAGTTTCTTCTTTTTCACTGGCACATAGTATTCCATTATGTAAATATACCCCAGCTTTTTTATCCACTCTTCTACTGATGGGGGCACCTGGGTTATTTCCAGATCTGGAGATACTATTACAATCAAGATTAACCATTAACAATACAGTTTATTTAAAATTGAATTAGAAAACTTAAAAAACATTTAGAGATTTAGGGGTAAGAATTATCTCTCAACTGTTACAATTCATTGGAATATGGCTTTAAGATCTGAATCTATAAGAACTTAGGCTAAAGCCTCTTCCCTCACCCTCCAACTTTCAACAAAGCTGGGCATTATAACTTTTTGCTTATGAATTTATCTAAGCTAAGGCCCCTGGAAATTAAGTCCTGAGCTGCTTTATGAAGCTTCATTGCCAAAAAGACAACAAAATGTTATTGAATACCTATATGTGCTACAAACTATTCTAGAAGACGGCGATTAACAAGTAAAAAAAGCAGAAAGAGTTCTGATGCATAGAGATTACACATTAGTGGATGAAACAGACCAATATCTCATTTCAGAAACAGGTATTCAAGAAGGTGTAAAAGAGATTTTGGAGTTTTGGTTGTATTCCTACAACATAAGTATTTTTATATAAGCTACTGCTAGTAACTAGAAGTTCATTCCAGATTTTAACATCCTTTTATAGACACCATAAAAATATATGTAAAGATGCTACAATGTCTTTTATAAACTAGATTAGGAGGCCTGAAAATTAATCCTATCAGGTCAAACATTTTGATAAACTTTCACTATTTGGTGCTAAGAAAACAACTGCAGTGCAAAGTGGGAAATGTCACAGCCACAAGACAAGCAGACCCGTGTTCTCCTCCTAGGCCTCCTCTGTCTTCCCTGTTCTCTCACTGGGCTTTAGTTTCATAACCTGCAATACTAATTCATCACTTGTAATTAGTTGTTTAACTATCATTGGAATTCCTCAGAGAAGCTTTGGGTCTTGTGAAATTTTGATTTAAAAACTTAATTTTTCAAATAACTTTAAAGCTGTTTTTAAATATAGCAAAGCAAATAGCACAGTCAAACAATGTTTTATACCAAATGTTAGCCCACTGGAAACTAACTACCAATATGATAATTTATGCATTCAAGTTAACAGATGTTTATAAAAGACTCATAATGATCTCTGAGTATACATTTGAACTTCTTAAAATTGAATTATTGATCAAATAGGTTGTATCTCTGACCTGGCTTCTCAATAAATGTGTTTCTTCCTATATGCACTTTGTGAAGAATGAGTCAAGGAAGTACTTACTGCAGTACAAGCCAGCTGTGCTCTGCTAATGGCAGCCCAGACTCAGCCACATCCAGTTAGTGTATATGATAGTCCCAGTGAAAGAGTCAGGTGTGACTAAGAAGCATAACATATATCTTGTGACACCATTGATGTAAGTGATTTTAAAATTTTCTTTGAGTTTTCTAAGTTTGTTGCCCTCTTTCCTATTCGTTGTAAAGAATTCAAGTATCCTATATAATAAATGCCTAATATGTAAATTGTCCCCTTGGGTGGTCGTTCAACCAGTAGACCAGGAGTTTGACCACTCCCCGATGGTCAAACCTACAGGCTCTGACCTGTAGGTTAGCTTATTGTTGGGTTCTGACTGATCAGGACTGAATGAGACAGGCTGGGCATGCCCTGGAGCTCTCCCACAGTCCCTCCCTGGCCAGCCAATCTCTCATGGTCCCTCTCCAAGCGGCCGGCCCTGATCAGGATTAGGTGAGATGGGCCTAGCATGCCCTGGACGAATCTGTGCACCAGGCTGGTTTTGGCCCGAACCCTACAAGCCAGGCCAAGGGACCCCACCAATGCATGAATCCATGCACCAGGCCCCTAGTATTAGATATAAAAATCCAAATTTTTAAAGAAAATTAATCATTGCTCCACTTTCAAGTTTCTAGATCAGCTTATTTGAAGAAAATCGTAATTTCAAGATGAGCTGTAAAAACCTTTATTATTCACACCTATTTGTTGGTGTGAATCAGGATATTTTACAATATTATGCAATGCAAAATACAAAAATTAAATACTGCGACTGCATCTATCATCTATAACCTAGAGTTCACATTGTTGTGCTCATTAAAACAATGTCATTTTTTCTCATTAGTCTGGCTTTATAGTAAGCAAATTTTACTAATATGAACTTTTAAAATAGATTTTCAACAATAATACTGCTCTCATCTCTTTTATATGTAAGGGGTTTTACATGATATTGAACTAGAAAAAAAAATGATTCTTCTATGAAAATGTTTTATAACTGTTCTAGCCATGGGTTGTTTGTTTTCAAAAAACCAAAACCTATTCCAGGTAGCTACAAATGAGTAGTCATAATTATTGGACTGTTGTTGGAAAACACAAGCACTTCCAATTCGCATGTTCAGAATGCTCTTAGCATGGCCTTCAAGGCCTTACATAGTCTCCAACCTATTACCCCTCTGATCTCAGGTTCTACAGATCGCCTCCTGGATCACTCTGCTCCAGCCATGCTGACTTTCTGTTCCTCAGCACCACTTGTTCCTCCCTCCCTCCTCTCTCCCCATATATATGTAGTTTGCCTTCATTCTTTCCTTAATTTTTTTCTCTCTCTTTCCTTTCATTCTTTCTTTCGATTTTCTCATCTAAATTATAAACTCCATGACAAAGGTAGGGACTTTATCTTGTTTACCACTCTCTGTAGAACCAAGAACATATAACACAGAGTCCCAAAAGAGGTTGTTCAATGATTATTGTGAAGTGGATAAAGAAGTCAATGAATGAATGAATGAAATTACAGAAGGAGTGAAATAGGGAAGCCAGTAACTTAGATGATTTCTTTCATCTACCATAGAACCCCATGTCTTCTCCTTTCTCTTTTTTTTGTCAATTGAAATCTCCTGTTCCTTTCTCTAAACTTGCTTTTCTGCTTATTATTCATTTTTCACACAGATGACAAATACCTCCAGACTCAATATGACCTGCAGTTCAAGTGCTCGTTCTCTGGATGTAATCTTGTCTCACGGTGCAAATACTCAAATGAGATAAAGCATGTGGTTCAGCTTAACCTCTAGATTGACCCAATCCTTGTCAGGTCCCCCCAAAAAAGGTGATGAAGCTCAACATCACATGGGACCAAAATGGCCTAGGTTCACCACTTTAGCAGGTGCAGTCAAGGATATTGATGGCAACTTAAAGGGGGGGAGGGGTAGAGGGGAGGAACTTCTGCTAGGCCCAAGCAGTATTTGCTAAAAACAACAAACAAACAAAAACTTCACCGAGGAAAATGACTTCACATAGCCCCACTTAAGTTGAACACTTTAATATCATAATAGGAAAATTACAGTTTAAGAAGTTTATTGCTTTATTTTCTTTCCTACTTATATTCATTTTTATATTTATAATTATTTCCATTGCAAACCATTGAAAGCAATAATTGAAATTTGCTTAAGCAAAAACAAACAAACAAACAAAAAACGAGTATCTACTGAATTACATAATTGAACAGAAAAGAGGTATTCTGGATTTAAGTAAGGAATGATCCAGAGCTTAGAGGGTTTTATCTATGATTTTGTTGTTCTTGTTGTTGTTCACCATTTCTCTACTCAATGTCCTCAATGGTGGCTCCAAACTGGCTGCCAGAAGCTCCCATGGCTCCATCTTCAGAATGACAAGTAGTCCTAATGGACTAATTTAGGTTGCACTTGAATCAAGTGTGTGTTAAAGGAATGTGTTATGTTGATTGACTTAGGCTTTGGTCACATGCTCTATCCTTAGAACTGGAAATAGAGTCAACTCTATAAGGTCCATGTGAGCTAGAATTGGGGTAGAAGAGGTTCTACTAATGCGTAACCTGGATGCTAAGCAGGTGACAATACAATGTCACCATAGTTGACACAGTACTCAACTAGTGATGCCTGTAAATAATTTCATATAAGACATAAAATCTAATTTTACAATTTGGCTCCGCTAACATTACATGAACACATTGACTATCAAAATCATACCATTTTTTTCCAATGGTATTTAGATAAACATTATAGACTTGATATTCATGCTTTACCCTTTACTTTTGGCTGAATGACTGATTCTACCAATCAGCCCTTAGCAAAATATTCACGAGACCCTACTCTCTAGACATGTACATTGGGAAGGAAAGTGAAAATTTAATCAATTAATATTTGCTGGCTAATGCTTTGACATTTACAAAGGCTGAGCACATCTGCATGAAACTCTACAATAAAATCAAGTAAGTGAACCAGAATAAGATTTGATAAAAAGGAGCCAATTGAAACCCCCAAATAGATCCATTTCTTAATGATTATGGAATTTCAAATGGCACTCATTGCCTCTCCATTGTGTGAAAACTATTTGTCAGTTCATTCCACCCACCACTAACTAAATAAATAGCTCCATTTCATGGACTCATAGTCAAATGATTGGTGAAATATTTCAATGTTCAATAGATTGTCTAAGCATCTTCTGGATGTATGCCTAAACAGATAGAAAATTCAAACCCCAATTCATTTTGTGTTATGACCTTTTGAAAATGAGCAATCAGGAATTTTTAGGTAGATTGGCAGCATTCTTTAGAGGTTTAAAAGTTGCATTCTGGTTTCAGGGCTTTGATCTTAAATCTATACTTAACTTGTTGCACCTCCATTTCCTCATTAGAAAAAGTTGAAATAATAACAGTAGCAGTCTCTTGGGGCTGTCATGAGAATTAAATGAGTCAATCCATCTGAAGCCCTTGGAAGCTCCTGGCAAATAGATAGTACCAAAGGAGTATTAGCTGTAATCTCCTTTTACTTTTTCTCCTCCTCCTCCTCCTCTTCCTCCTCCTCTCTCATTCTCTCTCTACATTTTTGTCACCTGAAGAAGTGCTAACAAATTGTTTTATGAACCACTCACTTCTATATAATGCATATTGCAAACTGTTCTACCCATGATTGACATATAATCACCAAAGAGATGCCTTTGACAGAGATGGAGGAGCTGACAAGTTGCTAAACACAGTGTTAAATTGTTTGTTATTGTTGAGGAGTGGAAGCTTCTCTTTTAAAAGACTCCCAAGTTTAAAGCCAACATGATTAATATGCTCAGCAGGCAGACTGGTTTATATAGACAGAGACACTGAGGTCAGCGTGGATGATGGGAGAGCATGCTCATTCCTGAGCCTGTAGTGACACATACTTCCACCTCTACCAAGCTCAGGCACCTCGGGCTTGTCAAGAAGAGGTGGGCCCATAAGGTTGTAAAGATTTGAACCTTACAAATGAGCATCATGTAGTCATAAGCATCCGGATGAGTCATGGCTTATTTTACGGGTGTAGCTCATCTTCAAAAAAAGATTGAACTGACCATAAACATCAGATTATGGAACATCAGCTTCCCAAAGGCTCCTCATAAAAAACATAATAAAAATAAATACAGCTATTGCTTCAAATTCAAAGTCTCACATAGATTTATTGTGACTCAGATGCATCATTGCTCATCTTCTCCATTTGGAGAATATCTATACCACTGAACTGAGTTTCTAAAATGTTGATAAAGCTATTTCTGCTAATGCCTGTAATCAGTTATAGAAGACAGCCTCAATGCAGCATGGGACATGAGAGAATTTGAAACATTTACATTTTCACTGTGTTTTCTAATTTTGATCAGACTATCAGGAATCTTGTTGACATATATTCGTTCTCAGCCCCTCAATATATAATCCAACATGACCTCAATAATATGCACACTTAGAGTGGCCAAAGTGCCAAAGATTTCAAGATTAAAAACAAAAATGTATTTGTATAACCTTTTGGGGACTCTCAAATGTCATGGAAATTAGAAAAATTTATTTGTCTCTTCAACTTGCATTAGTCCCATTGTTTGCATCCTTGGGTGTTGCCTTCACCCCTCAGCAAAGAATGCAGGTACATGGCAAGAAAAATACCCAAAATTGAAGCTTATTTTGGGGGAGGGCAGGGGAAGACGGGGGGGGGGGGGGATGTGTAGCCTACCCTGAATTTTATGAGACTAGATATGAGGATTATTTTCATGGAAGATATAAATAATGTTTTTGAAAGCTCTCAATAAATGTGAAATCAATTTATACTTACATACTGTTTTAGCATACCTATTACTTCCCAACACTATCTGAGTTCTGTAGGAAATTTAGAATAACTATGAGAGGCAATCTCAGCATCCTAGGTACTTACATTTTAGTGAGAAGATTATACTATGTGCAAACAATATCAAATATCATAAGGCAGACAATAAGTTAGTAGGGTTTTGGTGTAAATTGACTATTGTCAAGGTTTAGATGAGAAAAAGAACAGTGTATAAGTTTGGTAAAATTCAGCCAAGATTTATTTATTCATGAAAAATAAACATTGAAATGATTATTAATATACTCACAGAAGCCAGAGGAAAGAAGACCCATGAATAAAGTCTCTTGACATGGGATGCTAATAGATTTTTTAAGACATTGGCCTAAATAACAATAACATCATTTTTAAAAATGAGTGCAGAATAGAGTTGATTCATAGAGAATTTTTCAAATTTTCTTGATAAAGCAGAGGCATAAATGAGGGATAACTCTAGGATTTCAAATTTGGGTAATAGAGATCTTTGTCAGGGACCTGAGGAGTTAGAAAATAAATATCAAAGACAAGAGAAGTTCCATGTAAAAGATATTCCTGTTGAGATGACACCAAGATGTCTCACTGTTGATGTCTGTCTCACAAAAGGAGTTGATACTGGGAGTAGAATTTGAGAGGGAAATATAAAACCACAGGATGAAAATAACAACATCACTGAAACTCTCCTTATACAGTTTACTCAATAATGTCCAATATTTCGTGCCTCAACCCCTGGGAACAATATTAGAGTGTTTTGTTTGCTTGTTTGTTTTTGTTTTGATGAGATGCATCCCACCACTTCAGATTTATTACCATTTATTCAACTCTAATGAATCATAGCCAATCGAGCCATATTTGCTAAATATCCCCTTCCCCAATTCCTGTGGATTTTATCAGTATCATGTATTAGATATGCCAGATTTTTTTTCTGTGTAGTCCATCAAGCTACTACCAGCTGATCTAGTGTGATTCTAAAGCATTAACATTTTACATATACTGTTATTCCATGTGAGTGTTTTGAAGCATAAGAAAATTTCAATGTATTCATTATTTTATTCCCATTACTTGAGTCTCAGCAATTACACTGGAGTCATTTTATAACAACCCTATTAAAATCTAGAATGTGTACCCCAAAGTGTACAGTAAGTTATTATTATTTAAAAACTATATTGTATTTTCCTATACTGGCCAAATTATTTGAACTTTCATTTGACACTCACAGAATCAGAGACAGATGCCCAAGGTAAATAAAAGCAGGACTGGGAGATTTAGAGGATGAGAGGCTAGGATTAGGGGGGAAGCATGTTCTGCATGTGAACCCTAAGTAAAGCATTTTGGCTAATAGGATTTCCCCACATGATTTATCATGGAATCTTTGACCTCTAAGCTGAAAACTATAGAGATCCACTGGTGCTCACATTTCTTTGGAAGGATTAGGGCTGGGGCAAATGCAGAACGATGCTGTTGGTGGAATCTCTTTCTTGCGCTATTCTCCCACTTAGAGCAAAAAGGTAAGCTTTGTCTTTGAGTATTTGTAAAAAAAAAAAAAAAAAAAAAAAAAAGACATTCAAAAATTATAAGACCCTGGTTAAGGCTGACCACCCTTCTCCTAAAGAAATGTTGAAGGATTCTTAAAAAGAAAAACGGTCACAAAAGTGGCAACCAAATCACTAAGGTCATTGTTACCTTCCATAGCTGTTACTCCTAGATGGCCCTTGAAGGAATTCTAACAACAAGAGGCCAGGTCTAGCTGGCACTCAACCTCGCTACACCTGTCTTCCTTTTGTTGAGCTAGAGGCTCTACATTCCTACCCAGCCCCATAATTCTATAATTAGATGCATATTCTCAGATACTCTCAACGAAGTTTGTCAAATGGTTCCATGATGGAAGATTCCTGATTCGATTTACAGCTGAGATTACAATTTGGCAATTTTATGGGCAGGTAAATCATTGTTAATGCCTCAAAGATAACTTCTTAAACTTAGAGAGTTGCTGTCCAAAGCATTTCACATTTGATCAGTTCATGAGCATAATATTACACTCCATGAAAATAATGTGAATACCCAGTTTTCAGAGTGAAAAAAATAAACATAAGAAAAAATTAACCTATTTATTAACCTACCGAGGCAATTTTGATCAATAGTATGGTCCCATGCAAACTTAGAAGAAACTTATTGCCATGTTATGTTAATTTTACCTTAGGTGATGCTATTTGCTTCAGTATCCAAAACCATGTCACTAACTACAGCTT
Source organism: Vespertilio murinus (assembly GCA_963924515.1). Lineage (NCBI taxonomy): Eukaryota > Metazoa > Chordata > Mammalia > Chiroptera > Vespertilionidae > Vespertilio > Vespertilio murinus. The sequence continues at coordinate 58,256,362 of OZ004705.1, forward strand.
CCAGTTTTCCGGGCTATTTGTTTACATTGCGGAAAGAAACAAATTGGGAACCTATGCAATTTTTCAATTTCTAGATGTTTGTTTTTTCATAACCCAAAATTTGTATAATTGTTAAGTAAATCCCTTCCTCCCCTCCATCTGCTCCTATGTTGTTGGAAATTATAGAAGCGGGAGATGGTAATCATCACTAGAGGTTTTTGTTTGTTCATCTTATTACCTGCAAAACCAGACTGCCAAATTAGACCATTGAAATGTATTCTTACATGTGTCAGACCAAATAAACATTTGAAAATGTGACTCTGTCTCCCTCTCCCCAATGGCACGCATTGGCACGCCGCCTGTCTCCAGCTTTTGAACAGGTCACTCTCCGTGGAGCCTGCTGGGTGGCAGCTAAGCCTGTGGAAACAGCAATGAGTCATCAGCGCGAGGGAAGCCCTGTGTCAGCACACGCTGAAATAGCAGGCCTGTCCACACTGGGAGCAAGACAGACTCTGCTGGAAAAGTGTTTTGCCACCACCTCGTAGTTAGACCTGCTCACTAAAGGTCAGCTTTGCCTGCTCCTTTTCTAAACCACAAGGCATATTGCACCCAGTTTCTCTCCCCCTACCCCCCACCTTTGGTGACTGTCCCTTACATTCCAGAATGTTCTGCAGCACTTCTTCATCAGGATAGACAAGCACTGTCCTTCCACTTGAGTTTTAGTTCAGCTCAAGGAGGCCATTTCCTCTTCAGTACACTGTCCACATTTGTCTGACTGGTTTCTTCTCACTAACGGAGCTTTCCATTGACAGTGGCCCCTCGACTATCCACACCTAAGTTAGGGAGGGGTGGGTTTAAATGATGAGCATTTGTCTCCAGCAAAATCATCGCTCTTCAATGATGAGCAAGAACCGGTAAAGTAGAGGGCCCATTCGGACTCAGAACCGATGCCTGACAGGGACCAGGTTGTTCCAACTCAGCCCATGATGGTACACGTCGTGGGCTTCAGCGTTTCAGACTCTGGAATCTGAAAAACAACTCAGCTGAAATTTAAATACCATGTGTCATGTAGCTGCCCTTGGGAAAAAATTAGACAGTTTTAAACAAGGCTAATTTAAAAACCCAAATCAAAGATAGATCAGCTCTCTGAACTCAGAGGGGCCGCCTCCAAGGCGGAGGTCCACACGGCCCACCCAGCAGAGGAGACTCCCGCCCTCCCTGCCAGGAACAGAGCGGGTGGCTGGGAGGATGCCTCTGTGCGCTCTCTCCGGATGGGGAAGACGGCACAGGCCCTTGAAAAAGGCATTAATCACATTTGGTTCTTTGTACCTGAGAAAAAAGAGCTATCTCTGAGATCTGATTTTTTGTGTGTTTCAAACGGGAGAAAGCTTTTATGATGTCTCTTGATGAAATATAACCACTCTCTCATTCTAAGCAGCCTCTAAATTCTTAAATGTGTGTAAATGGAAAACATGCTATGGGTCTTTATTCCACTGAGCAGCAAGAAATAAATCAGAACTCCCCTTCTCATGCCCCTACTCTTCTCTCCCCTGATACCTCACAGATGTGCAGCGTTAGAGGAAAGAGAAGAAATGCTTCTACAAAATTAATATATGGAAATTGCTTTATTTACCCTAAATGCCAGCCTAGCCTGGGGGAGGGGCCTCTCTACAGTGCCCAGTCTAGATAGTAAGCCGAATTCTTGCCTTCTGACTACCAAAGCCCTCCCTCGTTTCTGACAGGCAGGAGGGTCTCCATTTGCCAGATAGGAGAGGCAGCTGGTGGTGTCCTGATGTTCACATCAAAGGTGAGGTAACTACAAGTTAGTGGTAAACAAAACATTTCACCCGTGATGTATAAGACTTGTAAATCATTTTATCATCTTGCAGGGTTCAAAGTCCTAAGTAAATATCTATCATTACTATAACTAGAGGCCCTGAGCACAAAATTTGTGCACAGGTCCAGTCCCTAGACCTGGCCTGTGATCAGGGCCATCTCCCCCAGCTGCCCACCCCCTGCCACCACTCAACCCCGGTTCCCTGTTCCCCAGCGGATGATCAATGCCTGATGGCCAGGGGAAGGACTGAGAGGTCCACTGTTCCCACCTGCTCGCTGCACCGGCCCCACCCCCACCCCCACCCCCGCCATGGGTCGCTGTGTGAGGGGCGAGGTGGGGGCCTTGGCCTGGTGCCACCCACAACCTCTGCCAACCAACCCCGGTTCTCTGTTAGCCATCAGGTGATTGGAACCTGCAGGCCAGGGAAAGGGACCGAGAGGCGGTCAGTTCACCTCATAGTGACTGGTCCAGTGGTCATTCTGGACTGTTAGAGTCAATTTGCATATTACCCTTTTATTATATTGGATTATATAGGGTTGATATTAAACTGGATGCTAGGGACCCAACAAATGCTGGAATTTGCCTCCATGGTGGTTCACTCATATCTAAAAATATGTAGATGATATTCTACAGAGCTGATGGTAAGCATTTAACTGATTTTTTTAAAAATATATTTTATTGATTTTTTTACAGAGAGGAAGCGAGAGGGATAGAGAGTTAAAAACATTGATGAGAGAGAATCATCGATCAGCTGCCTCTTGCGCGTGCGCGCGCACACACACACACACACACACACACACACACACCACTGGGGATGTGCCCGCAACCAAAGCACATACCCTTGACTGGAATTGAACCCGGGGCCTTTCAGTCTACAGGCCAATCCTCTATCCACTGAGCCAAACTGGTTTCGGCCATTTAACTGATTTTGATAGCAGTCATTACTTTAGAATATGAGACTTGCCTTGTAGGAGAAATGAACTGGGGAGAAACAAAGGAGGAGAGGTAACTAGTGCAGCACTCAGGCCCTGCCAGCATTATGGCTTATCTTTCTTAACTTTCAACAGTAAGGGCAAAAGGGGGCTGCTATTAAACCTGACAAGCTCAGGACATGCATGGTAGCCTCGCAAACTCAGAGACAAAAAGTAACCACCCATGTAGGATGGTCTGAAATGAAAACTTTCTAATTAAAAGCGAGTCAGTAGGTAGTGATGTCCTAGGCTGGCATCTTCCCTGGTGAAGGTCAGCCTTTACCTTACCTGAGCCTGTTGTCTTTTTGCATCTACAATAGCATACATTTGGAACATCAGGGTAATTTCATTTCCCCGGACCCCTTAGAGCACAATCACTGCTCCAGAGCAGAGACCACAGAAAACCCCTCATCGTGTTAATTGTTGACTCATCTATCCTGTACCCACAAATGTAACAGAAGTATGTGTCTATTCCCTTTACTTGTTACCCAATTCCAGAGATTCCCCTGTCCTTGCTTTCTCCCACCTCCTGAATCTATCACCAAAGGATTTCATGTAACCCCTTTGTGCTTCTCCTTTGGATTGTAATGTATAAAATAAGTTGCAAAACTACCATTCTCTGGGGCATTTTCTCAATCCATTGAGATTTTGCTTCCCAGCAGTTGTCGTCAGTTTGGCTCAAATAAACTCATAAAAATTCTCTACAGATTTGGACTTTTCATACATTGAACATCAGTTAGCCAGTTTCTTTTGTCAGACTACCACCATCTAATGAAACAATTAGGGCTTGACAATTTAAATATGCTTTTTTGTTCTTTTCAAGCATAAGCACCAGCCACTAAGATAAACTATACCCACCACCTTCGTTACCAGCAGAGCCATTGTTATCCCAGATAGAATGCCCTAAAAATAAAATTCATTTTGTATGTGAAGCTTCATCAAGTCAGGTCATGTCTGCTCCTCAGGGCAGACTGCAGTGTACTAATTTCATTATGCTATTTTTAAATGTGGCCTCCTTGGATCTCTTAGTATGTCCTACATAGCTCAACAAGGCCCTGAGTTAATGTTCAGGGCTTTCTTGCTAATCACCTCTGCTCACTCTCCCTGCCCTCAAACTTCACCTCCACAACCTTTCCAGGCCCAGATGGTTAACGAGAAAGAAATAGATACACTAATGAGGAATGTGTTCACACTTAGATCAGCATCACCTACCAGACACGGTCCAACACATGAGCTATTAGAAGTTCTAATTGACGTCTGTTTCTTGAATTCATTACTAAAGTTACTGTAGCTTTTTTAAAAAAAAAAAATCCATAAAAGGGGCTAGTGGCTTTCTAAGATCTCCTCTTAAGCTCCTGGTGAGTCTCTTTGTACCTATTTCTGTTTTGCCTCTTGTATCAAGTTATTCTTTTTTTCAGGTTGTAAAATGAACGCATTCATAGGTATATAAAGTATAGCAGAATTGCATATCATTATTCACGACTCCTAGTTGTGACTAATAGGAACCCAACTCAAACATGTTATGCAAAATAGGATATATTGTTCAATGTAATCAGAGATGGAAGTGGCTTCAGGCACCATTGGATTCATTATGACTCAAATTAATGCAGTAACAATAAGATTTTTCTCTCTCAATCTTTTTATTTTTTATTTTTTATTTTTTCCTGTTTAGTCTGTATCTCTGAGAGGCTCTTTCCTCCTGGTGGCCCATGACACCCCCAGGCTTACGCCCTACCAGCTGAGTAATGCAGATGAAATAACATCTTCTCAGTTGTTTTAGTCAAAGTCCCCACATTGGGTCTCCTTAGCATGGCTCGGCTTTGTGCCCTTCCCTGAACTGATCAGGGTTCAATGAAATACCTGATTGTGTAGGTTTCTGTTGCATGCCCACCCATAAAGCCAGCATTTTAGGTCAGCCTCACATAAACCATATGAAATGAGGAGTGAGGATGTTTCCCCAAAAGAACACCAGGGATATTATCACCAGAAGAAGAAAAAAAAATTGATGTAGAGCGAATAATAGATGGCCAAGATGGAGAACTATGTCCTCTCAACAAGAATCAAGGATACAAACTTAATTCTAGAGAAGATGGAGGATCCACGACTACTTTTGATAACTTGGATGAATTTGTACTAATTGAAATGGGGGGGGGGGGAGTCCCACACAAAGGTTCAGAAACCATCAGGAGAGAACAACATGGGAAATAATGGGGGAAAAATTATATAGGCTAGAGGAAAACAAATGATAAAGCCACTGGAGAATAGCATATACCAGTTCCAGTCTCCTATTGCACTCTCCTATTTGGAACAGGCTGTCCCACTGCTTCTGGCCTCCCTTGTTTCTGGTAAGAAGTTATTAACTTTATTGTGTAAGAAGTTATTCATTTCACTGGAGTTCCCTTGTACATGGTGAGTCATTTCCCTTGCTGCTTTTAAGATATTCTTTTTTATCTTTTGGCTTTTGACATTTTGATTATAATGTGTTTAGTATGCATCTCTGTGAATTTCCTGCTTGGAGTTTGAAAAAAAACAACGGCTGAAAACCTCCAAATTTGATGAAAAATAGTACATGTCCAAGAAGCACTACACGTATTTTTCTCTGCCTATTTCTCCTCCTCCTCTCCGAATGCTCCCCTTGACACATATGGTGGTATGCTAATGCCATCTCACATTTCCATAAGGCTCTGTTTAAGTTTTTCCACACTTCATTGTTTCTGTTCTTCAAACCGCATCCTCTCTATTGATCTAACTTCAAGTTTACTGATTCTTCTCCCCACTTCAAATCTACTTTTGAGCCCTTCTAGTGAATTTTTCATTTGGGTGCTTTTTTTTTTTTTACTTTAGAATTCCCATTTGATTCTTTTTAACCTTTCAATCTCTTCATTGATATTCTCTGTTTGATAAGACAGTGTCATCGTACTTTCCTTCATTCCTTAGACCCGACTTCCTTGAGTGCTTTCAACATATTTTTAATAGATGCCTTGCAGTCTGCGTCTGCTAAGTCTAACCTCTTTGGGCCCTCAAAGGCAGTTGCTATGGCGTGCTGTTTTTCCTGTGTATGGGCCACACTTTCTGTTTCTGTGCCCGGGTTGTAATTTTTTATTGGCAACTGGAGATGTTAGATAACGTGTTGAAGCAACTCTCAATGCCAGTATCCCTCAGGGGGCTGTTGTCATTGTTTGCTTGATCATTTGTTTCTCTTTTCAGTTAGGTACTTGAACTTGTTTTTAGCTTTCACCCTGGCTTTTTAGGGGTTGTCCTTGAGCTGTGTATTGGTCACAGGTTGTTGTAAGTCCTCATGATCGGTTAGCTTTTAGCCTTTAGCATTGGGTGTCCATGTGGCTTAGACGCTGCTCTCACAACTCAGGGAATTTATGTTTTTTTGCCTCATGATCAGCCTCAGAGGAGCTTAGAGGTTCCCTCTCTGATTGCTCCTGAGAGGGTGCAGTTTTGGGCATGCACACAGCCTGCCAAACTGCCAGGGATGAGTGTGATTTTATTTTGAAGCCTGGCTTTGTACGAGTTGCCCCTGGGCCAGTGTTTGGTTAGAAGCTGTGCTTAAACCCCCTGTGCCAGTGAGGCTTCCACCCTGTGTTGGGTCGGTGTGCAGCTGGGGAATGATCTCCAAACAGCCACAACGCCGGCTCCGGTTGCTTCTGACTCGATGCCTAGCACCTGGGAACCACCTCCCTGACCCAGAGCGGCCTGTGACACCAGGAGGTTACCTTTGATTTCTCTCTCTATGGTTCTCTCTGTTAAACTCCTGGCTCTCCCGCTATTTCACTTGTTGCTACCAGTTTCATGGAGCTACCAAACCCTCTTAATAGCTCTCTACCAAGGTCGCCCTTGTTTGCAACAATACCCTTAGGCCTGGAATTCTCCCAGCTCTGTTCCACGTACAGTCAGCCCCTTCCACAGAGCTGTTTGCAGCCTGCCTCCTCCCTGAGCCGAACCTCTGCACTCCTACAGGGAGCCAGGGGCAGGGACAGAGGACCACCTCTTCCCACGTGACACCCCTGCTCTACAAGTGGGTGCTGAAGTGGGGGGTGCAGCCCCTGGTCTTCTCAGCTTGCCCCCCTCCACACTGCTTGGGGCGGGGCAGTGAAGGCCCCAATATTTTTGGCCTGCCACTCCTACAGTAGGGCTTTTGCCCTATGAGTACGGGCTTGGGGGTTGGGGACCTCAGTCTTAAAGCCATCCCAACTCTAAATAGAGTTTCTGTAACCGGGGAAGGGGGCTGGGGGTGGACAGCACCTGCAGACTGCTCCTTGCAGGGTAAACACACAGCCCTAGCCAAGCTGGGCGCGGCTCAGCGCTGAGTGAGCATCAACCCAGGAGCCAAGAGGTCACCGGTTCGATTCCTGGTCAGGGCATAGACCCAGGTTGTGGGCTTGATCCCCAGTGTGGGGCTTGTGGGAGGCAGCCAGTTGATGATCCTCATTATTGATGTTTCTATCTCTCCTTCTCCCTTCCTCTCTGAAAACAATAAAAAAATAAAGATAGCCCTAGACTGGGTAAGAGCAAGGAGGAGAGGTTGTCCCCTGCGTGCCCCCGCCCAACTCCTAAAAACCCTTTTATCTTCCTGGCCACACCACCCGGAAAACTTTCCTCCAGGCCTATGAGATCTGAGGGGCTCAGGCAGGGGGTCTTGACTCATGCCAAGGACTCTCACTGTTCTTACTAAGAGTTAGCAGACTTTCTTGGATGAATGTTTCTCCATTTGCTGTACACCCTTAGGACAATTTCCAGGGCTTTAAAATGATTATTTTTCATAATTGTCATCAGTGAAATGGTTGTTTTTCTGGGGAGAGGGTCTGCCGGGCTCCTCGCTCTGTCATTGTGGAAGCCCCTCCCTACTCACAGGTCACTACCATGGCTGTTAGTTACAAACCCACGAGCCATGAGCATTCAAGGGCTTAAAGTTATCTCATCTGTTTCCTCTGCCTTTCAGCAGGATAATACCTTAGCCAGCCTAGACAGATGAGAGTCTATACTGGTTTTGAAAACCTCCGGAGGAAAAAAAATTTCACAGCCTTCTTTAATAACCTAAATCAGTGCTTAACAACTCTCAGTGCCAGGAATTCCTTTCTTGCGTTTAACCTAAAGCCCACGTGGTGCAGTCTAACCGCCACAGCTCTTCATCTGCCCTGGAGGTCATTAAAGAACAGCTGGTCAGCATGCAGCGCACTTCCTCTTTAAAAAATAAAAAAATAAAAATCCTTATTTGGCTCCGTCATTGGAATAAAATAGTCTTAATAATTCCTCATACCATTTTTCAATCCATAAATAACCTCTGTGCTCTCTCCCAAATTCTTTTCACTCTTGCTATTCCCTCCTACGACTGGCAGTGTTTCCCAAAGCGAGGTGGAAGCACCCCACACCTGATGCTGTTGGAGCCGCTCATTAACTACGCAGATTCCTGTGCTCACCCCCGCTTCACCCCCCACCCCTGACTCCGAGGGTCCTAGCCCTGGCTAGGCACCTGGGAAGCAGCAGGCCTAACCCATTCCCTGGGTGATGCTGATGCACTGAAGTTTAAAACCCTGGAGCCTAGATTGTAGCCTGCTCGCTACCCTCGAATTACAGGTTGCCACACTTGTCCTGCATGGAAGAATCACGTGGGAGCTTTTAAGCATCCTAATGCCGCGGAAACCGGTTTGGCTCAGTGGACAGAGCGCCGGCCTATGGACTGAAGGGTCCCAGGTTCGATTCAGGTCAGGGGCGTGTACCTTGGTTGCGGGCACATCCCTTGTGGGGGATGTGCAGGAGGCAGCTGATGGATGATTCTCTCTCATCGACGTTTCTAATTCTCTATCCCTCTCTCTTCCTCTCTGTAAAAAATAAATAAAATATATATATATTTTTAAAAAGAATCCTAATGCCCAAGCTGGGCCCCAGGCCTATCTACTCAGCCTCCCCGCCAGCACCTGGGCCAGCACGCTGCTTCTTCTCGCTCGCCCACCGGGTCCCCAGAGCAGCGAGGCGGCCCGCCTCTCCAGGCAGGGGCTGCTGGCGTTCCTCCCCAGCTCCTCCTCACACGAAGCCTGGTTCACGGGATAGTTCATCGTAAGCGTGGCGCTGTCTGTGTCACGGTGGAGATGGACCTCTTTGTGACCATGTGTGTTGGAGGAGGAGAGCTCCCCTTGCCGAGGAGAGAGAAGCGAAGACTTGTGGTTTGGAAACGAAGTTAGGCATGCTGAGGACGCCTGCGGAGAGACTCGAGGACTGGGAACGTGGGCGGTGAGTGTTACAATCTTCCCACTGAATGGTCTCAAGACTCCTTTCACGTGCCCCCTCGGACAGCCCTGGCTATCCCGGCTCTCATTCCATCCTCTCCCTGAGGGCAACCTCCAAGGTCTGCCGGCTCACAGCCTGCATCACCTTAGGTAGGCCTCAGCCGCAGGCCACAGGCCCCTCTCCTCTCAGGGGGGCTTCCCCGAGCACCCGGAGGTGAGGCTCGGCAGGTGGCCTAGGTGCTCACTGCTGGGCAACCGCCTACGTGTGAAGAAGTTAAGGCTCCAAGAGGCCACGCTACAACCTTAGCTTGGAGATGGGAGCTGGTAGATAAGGGTGTTACCCTTTCTCTACAGCCTTCCGATCCCCGCCATGGAATACTCTGCCACAAAGGCTGTAAAGCTTCTAGAGGACGGCTCCAAGAGACGCCGTTAGGGCGCTTAATGGGAGCAAACCCAGCAACACTTCCTATTCTCGCCCCTCCACCCTTGCTTCACCGCCCCATTCCTCATTCCTAACCCCACGGATCATACCCCTTCATTAGGGAGCATATAGGGACCACAGCCCTGCTGGGGAACCCAAGCTAAATGGATGGTATTGGGATATAATTCATGTTCACATCCTTACTGAGCACAGTGCCTAGGACACATTAGATACCCCCAAAAAGTAAACTAACGTGGACATGGAGCAGAAACTGCACTGAGGAATGGGAGCACCAAAATTATCTATGTGAGACAGTGATAGAAGAACCAAAGATTGTGACTTGACTTTCCCATTCCACAGCGCTGGGATCATGGGCAAACTGGCCACCTTTTGGATATTTAGCTACTTTATAAAATGGGATTCCGAGACGAATCAGAACCTCATGTGGATCAAATTAAAAACAAAACAAAACATATGGCAGTGTTCGCAAAATTACAAAAGCCAAGTGTTAACTTATTATTTTGGTATCATGGGCTTATGTGGTGGGGTTTTTTCCCCTTTAGATTTTGAGAGTAGTTTCACAGGTTAGCAATTAACATACACTAGAAAAAATTAGGAACCACTGTGTGAGATGGGATAACCATAATCAGAATTGTGAGTGATTAACTGAGGTGGACCTTTTCGTTTTTGCTTCATGTTCTATTTTTTCTTTTTTCCATCCACGGGACTTATAATTAGAAATTTTTAACTTTTGATCACCTTCATGCTTTTACCTACCCCACACACCTATCCCACACTCACCCCACCTCTGGCAATCATCTTATGTATCTATGCTTTCAGGATTTTGTAGGGGGTTTTGTTCTCATTCCACAATGAGATCATGAAGTATTTTTCTATCTGATCCATTTTACTCAGTGTATGCCCTCAAGATCTATACATGTTGTCACAGGATGTCCTTATTTATGGCTGAGTAATATTCCATTGTACTTACAAGTGTATGTGTATATATATATTTGAAAGCTGTTACAATAGTAGATCTAAAACTTCTTCACACTTAGGTGTTGGCCATAAGTGAGTACTTAGGGCCTAGTGCAGCCATGGGCAAACTACAGCCTGCAGGCCAATTCCACTGTTCAATCTGGCCTGCGGAGGGTAAAGAGCAGAGGGTTCTCTTGCTTTCCCCTCCGCTCCTTCACCAGCAGCCCAAGATGAGAGTGCCAGCATGGTCAAGTTGCTTTTGTTCCGACCCTCCAATCCACTTTAAGAACCCATTGTGGCCCTCGAGTCAAAAAGTTTGCCCACCCCTGGCCTAGTGTATATTATGGGCACCATCCTAGTGTATGTTAATTGCTAATCTCTAAAACTACTCTCAAGTGGCCTAGGTCCTAGGCCAGCGTTTGACAAACTTATTAGCCAACAGAACCAGATATCAACAGTACAACGATTGAAATTTCTTTTGAGAGACAAATTTTTTAAACTTCTTCTAAAGCCATTTCTTCAAAATAGACTCGCCCAGGTCCTGGAATTTTGTGGAAGAGCCACACTCAAAGGGCCAAAGAGCTGCATGTGGCTCGAGAGCCGCAGTTTGCCAATTGCTTTATCTCCATGTCCACATTTTCTTCTCCATCATCCATCGATAGTTTGTTTTCATGTCTTAGCTGTTATAAAGGTTTTCATGTCTTAGCTGTTATAAACAATATTGCAATAAGCATAGGAGTGCATATATATTTTTGAGTTAATGCTTACATTTTCTTTGGAAAAATACCATCAACTGGAATTGCTACATCACATGATAGTTCTATTTTTATTTTATTTTTTTGAAGGAACTGCCATGTTTCTAGTGTCTATACCAATTTACATTCCCACCAACAATGCACAAAGGTTTCCTTTCCTGCACATATTCACCAACACTTATTTCTTATGTTTTCTATAATAACCATCCTAACAGCTGTGAAGTAACACCTCCTGGTTTTGATTTGCATTTCTCTAATGAGTTGTGATGTTGAGCACCTTTTCATCTATCTGTTGGTCATCTGTATGTCTTCTTTGGAATATATCTATTCAGATAATCTGCCCATTTTTTAATGGGAATATTTTTTGTGTTGGGTTTTTTGTTTGTTTGTTTTTGGTATTTTGTTTCATTTTTCTCCAAGAGTTGTATGAGTTCCTTATATATTTTAAATATTAACCCCTTATCAGATATGATTTGCAAATACTTTCTTATTTAGTAAGTTGTTTTTCATTTTTTATGATTTTCTTTTGTTGTACAGATTTTTCGTTTAATTTAGTCCCACTGATATTCTTTTGCTTTTGTTGCTTTTGCTTTGGTGTCAAAATCAAAAGATCACTTCCAAGAGTGATGTCAAGGAGCTTATCTCCTGTGTCTTCTTCAAGGGAGTTTTATGGTTTCACATCTGGCATTCAAGTCTTTAATCCATTTCAAGTTGGTTTTTATGTGTGCTATAAGATAGTGGTGCAGTTTAATTCTCTTACATGTGGTTGTCGTTTATTACCATTTTATTGAAGAGACTGTCTTTTCCCCATTGTATATTCTTGGGTTCATGTTTTGTAAATTAATTGACCATGTATGTGTTGATATTTTCTTCCATGACTCTCTTCCCTGTTCCATTTATCTGTCTGTTTTTATGCTAATACCATGCTGTTTTGATCACTATAGCTTTGTGAAATATTTTTAAATCAGAGGGCATGATGCCTCTAGCTTTGTTTTTCTCAAAATTGCTTTAGGGTCTATTGTGGTTTCATACAAATTTTAAGATTTTTTTTGCTCTATGTGAAAAATGCAATTAGAATTTGATTACATTGAATTTGGAGATTGCTTTGGGTAGTATAGACTTAAAAATAGTAATTCTTCCAATTTATGAGTAAGGACTATCCATTTAAGTGTGTTACCAATGTCTTTCATTAATGTTTTATAGTTTTCAGAATACTGGTCTCTCACCTCTCCCTTCTCCCATGGTTAAATTTTTTCCTATGTATTTTATTCTTTTTAATTTTAAATGGGATTCTTAGTGATATATAATTGATATATAACATATTAGTTTCATTGTACAACATAATGATTTGACTTTTGGTATATATTGAGGAATAATCACAGTAAGTCCATCACCATACATAGTTACATATTTTTTATTATGTTGAAAACTTCTAAGACCTACTATTGTAGCAACTTTCAAATATATAATACAGTAATTATTAACTTAATGGCCATGCTATACATTGCATCCCCCTGACATTTATTTTATAATGGAATGTTTGCTTTGACCTTCATTCATTTTGCCAACACCCATAGTCCCAATCTGTTCTCTGAATCTTAAAAGCTGAATAATATTTCATTGTATATGTGTGTGTGTGTGAGTGTGCATGTGTGTATGTGTGCACGCGCCTATTTACATTTACTTCAGTCTTCATTTACCTATGGACACTTAAGTTGTTTCCATATCTTAGCTATCGAAAATAATGCTGAAATAAACATGGGGGGGGGGGAGGATGCAGAAAACTTTTCAATTACGTAATGTTTTTGTTTTATTTAGATAATTACCCAGAAATGGAATTATTGGATTGTATGGTAATTCTATTTTTTTTAAAATTCTGTTTCCTAAGCATCCTTTATAATGCTTTCCAAAGTGGCTGAAGCAATTTATATTCCCACCAGCAGTGCACTAGAGTTTCCTTTTATCTACTTTTTGGCAACACCTATTATTTCTAATAATAGCCAATCTAATAGTTGTGAGGTAATGTCTCATTGTAGTTTTGATTTGCATTTCCCTGATAATTATTTGAGCGTTTTTCATGTACCTGTTTGGCTATTTGTATGTCTTCTTTGGGAAAATGTTTGTTCAGAACTTCTGCCCACTTTTTAATTGGATTGTTTGCTTTTTGCTATTGAATTGTATGGTATGAGTTCTTTACATGGTTCTGATATTAACCCCTTCTCAGATACAGATTAACAAGCATTTTTTTCCATTTAGTAAATTGCCTTTTTTTAATCCTCACTGAGGACATGTTTTGTTTTTGTTGTTGTTTGTTTTGTGTGTGTTTATTGATTTTAAAGAGAAAAGAAGTGAGAGAGAGAAACAAATATTGATGTGAGAGAGAAAGATTGATTCATTGTCTCCCCACAAGAGCCCTAACTGAGAACAAACCCAAAACCTAAGGATGTGCCCTGGTTGGGAATCGAACCCACAAACCTGGTGTATAGGACAACTCTCCAATCATTTGAGCCACCCAGCCAGAGTGCGTTTTCATATTTTTGAGAATCCCCTGCAGATGTCACCCCACTTTTTAATTTTTGGTTTTGGTGCATTTTGTTTTTGGTCAAATCTAAAAAAATCATCATAAAGATTGTGTCAAAAGTTTACCCCCTATGTTTTCTTTTAGGGATTTGATGGCTTTGGGTCTTATAGTCAAATCTTTAATCCATTTGTGTTGTTTTTGTGTATAGTATATGATAGTGGTCCATCTTAATTCTTTTGCATGTGAATATGCCGTTTTCCCAGCATCATTTATTGAAGAGACTACATTGCCCTGCTGTATATTTGCGGCTTCTTTATTGTAAATTAAATCACCACGTGTAGATGTGTTTATTTCTGTTTTTATGCTGTTACCTTGAACTCAGGAATGATGCTGCATCCATCTTTCTGCTTCTTTTCCAGATTGTTTTGTCTATTGAAAGTATTTTACGGTTTTATTCAAATTTTAGGGGGGTTTTGTTCTATTTCTGTGAAAAAAGACTGCTGTTGTAATTTAAATAGGGATTACATTGAATCTGTAGAATATTTTGGAATGTATGGTCATTTTAACAATATTGTTCCAACCCATATGCTCAGAATATCTTTCCATTTATTTGTGTCTTTTTCAATTTCTCTTACCAACGTCTTACAGTTTCCAGGGTACAGGACTTTTTTTTTTTTCCTTGTTTAAATTTATTCCCAGGAATTTTATTCTTTCTTATGCAATTTCAAATGGCATTGTTTTCTTAATTTCTCTTCTTGATAGTTTGCTGTTATTGTATATAAATGTAACTGAATTTTGTGAATTGCTTTTTGTATCCTGCCACTTTCTCTGATGGGTTTTTCATATGTAATATCATCTGCAAACAGTGACAGTTTTACTTCTTTCTTTCCAAGTTGCATGTCTTTAATTTCTTTTTCTAGCATAATTGTTCTGCCTAGGACTTTCACTGTTCAAGCCCTTGTAACTGATCTTAGAAAAGAAACTTGCAGCTTTTCCCTGTTGGGTGCGATGTTAGCTGTGGACTTGTTATATATGGTTTTTATTATGTTGGCATACGTTCTCTCTATTCCCAATTTGTGGAGAGTTTTTATCATAAATGGCTGATGTGTTTTGTCAAATGCTTTTTCTGCATCTATTGAGATAATGATATGAATTTTACTCTTCTATCGATTAATGTGGTATAACCACATGGATTGATTTGGGAATGTTAACCATACTTGCGTACAGAAAATAAACCCTACTTGGACAAGGTGTATGATCTTTTTAATGTACTGTTGACTCTTTTATTAATACTTTGTTGAGAATCTTTTCTATGTTCAACAGGGATACTTGCCTGTAGTTTTCTTTTCCTGTGGTGTCCTAGTTTGTTTTTAGTATCCGGGTAATCCATGCTTGCTATGTAAGATGACTTTGGAAGTGTTTCCCCTTCTTGTATTAGTATTTATTTTGGAAGAGTTTGAGAAGAATTGGTATGAATTCTTCTTTAAAAGTTTGTTAGAATTCACCATTGAGGCCATCTAGTCCTGAACATTTGTTTGTTGGGAGGTTTTGATTACTGATTCAGTCTCCTTACTAGTAATCAGTCTGTTCAACTTCTTTATTCATGATTCAGTCTTGGTAGGTTATGTTTTTAGGAATTTATGCATTTCTTCAAGGTTGTCCAATATCTTGGCATATAAGTCTCATGATCCTCTATATCATGTGTTGTCAGTTGTAACATCTTTTTAAAAATATTTTTTTATTGATCTCAGAGAAGGGGAAAGAGAATCACTGATTGGCTGCCTTCTGCTCATCTGCTACTAAAGATTGAGCCCACAACCTGGGCATGTGCCCTGATAGGAAGTCAAATTGCGACCTCCTGGTTCATAGGGCAACGTCCAACCACTGAGCCACACTGGCAGGGCATAACCATCTCCTTTTTTATTTCTACCCTTATTTATTTGAGTCCTCTTTATTTTTCTTGCTGAGTCTAGCTAAAGGTTTGTCAATTTTGTTTATCTTTTTTTAAAAAAACAGCTTATTTTCACTGATCTTTTCTGTTGTCTTTTTAGTCTCTATTTATTTCCACTCTGATCTTTGTTATTTGTTTCCTTCTTCTGACAGCAGGCTTTACTTCTTTTTCTTTTACTACTTCCTTCAGGTGTAAAGTTTGGTTATTTATTTGAGGTTTTTTCCTTCTTTTATGACATAGGTATTTATTGCAATAAACTTAACTCTTTAGAATTTCTTTTGCTGCATCCTATATTTGGTATGTTTTATTTCTATTTTCATTTGCGTGTATTTCCTATTTACCTTTTAATTTCTTTTTGAACAATTGTTCAATAGCTTATTTTTTTAATTGCCACATATTTGTTAATTTTTCAGTTTTCTTCTTATAATTGATTTCTAGTTTCGTAGCATTGTGGTAAAAAAAAAAAAAAAAGATGCTTGCTCTGATTTCAATCTTTTAAAAACTATAAGACTTGTTTTGTGGCCTAGGTCCTAGAGAATGTTTCATGTCTATTTGAGAAGAATTTTTATATTTTTGCTTCATGGTGGAATGTTCTTGTGTATGTATTTTAAGTGTATAAGGTCTAATGTGTCATGTAAGGCCAATATTTCCTCACTAACTTTCTGCCTGGATGATATACTTTCATGAAAGTAGGGTATTAAAGACCCCAGATATTATTGTATTGCTATCGATTGCTTCCTGTCAATTTGTTAATATTTGCTTTATATATTTAGATGTTCCTATGTTGAGTGAATAAATATTTATAAATGTTATGTCCTCTTGTTGGTTAGGATGATATATTTATCATTATGTAATGAACTTCCTTGTCTCTTATTAAAGTTATATTTCGTGTAATATACAGGGTGAGGTAAAAGTAGGCTTTCAGTTTTGGATTCATGAAACAGAGTTTATTCTTCTATTATTTATTAATTACTGAATTACTGAATTATTTTCCCTACAAACAACTGAATGGATTTTTTTTTGCGGGGGGGGGGGGGGCTCCTAAGTCCATCCCACTGATCTATGTGTTTGTTTTTATGCCAATACAATACAGTTCGATTACTATAGCTTTATAATATACCTTTAAACCAAGAACTGTGATGCCTCCAGCTTTGTTCTGATAGCTTTGGCTATTTGGGGTCTTCTACGATTACATGTAAATCTTAAAATTGTGTTCTCTACTGCTGTAAAAAGGAATGCTATTAGATCTTGATAGAATTGCATTGAATTTATTGATGGCTTGAGGTGCATTTTAATATGTTGGGACATTTTTATAATATTAATTTTTTTGACCCATGAACACGAGTTATTGGTTCTTTCTTCTGTATATTCAAGTCTGTTTCTGAAGCCCTCTATTGAGTTCTTTAGATCTCTATTGAATTATATAGCTCTATAATCTTTGTTTGGGGTGTTTTAATAGTTTTTATTTGTTAATCTTTTCATTTTGTTCATGCATTGTTGTGTGTTTTTTTTATTTACTTAATTTAGCTGTGTGAGTGTTTTTGTCATTTACCTAACTTCCTTAAGAGGCTTGTTTTGAATCCTGTGTGTGGTATTTCTTTTCATATTGTGTATCTATCAATAGTAATTGTAATTATAGTTATTTTTACTACTTTTGTCTATTAACCTTTATACTGGCTTTATAAGTGATTAATTCACCACTTTTACCACATTATATAATTGAGAATTTTAGTTTTTACCTTTACCCATAGATTTATACTTTTATCTCTTTTCCTATTAGTAATTAGCAAAGTCCCTTTAACATTTCTTATGAGGCCTTTAGATGTGGGTTAACTTAGAAGCTTGCCCCTCAGGCTGAAGCTTTAAGATGGGCTACTTGACCTCTTCTCTTCCACAGAACACTGAGCGCTTTTAAACCTGGTTTCTGCACTGTGGCTTGTGGAGGTAGCCAGTTAAGAACTATCTCTCCATTGGTTGCACTTGTATAGAACCTTTGGAAGTAAGCCCCACTGGCCGCTGCAGCTAGACGACCCATGGATAGCCCCTGAGCAGCATCCGCAAAAATTGGGATGCCAGATGTGTGCACAATCTCCTTTCTGGGAGGTACTGCTGACCTGGAATAAGGTAGAAGAACCTTGCATAGGGGTGCCAGCTCCCTTTACTATCTTTAGGGAGTATTTCAGTATACCCTTAAGTGTATAATAAATTAGATGCCAGTATCTTAAGCTGAAGCTTTTCTAAGATAAGCAAATAGGCCTTTTCCCCCCAGAAAGACTGAACACATTTCATCCAGCTGCCTCTGCACTGTGGCTGGCCTGGGGCATTAGCCACAGTGAGTCCACGCAAGCCATTGAAGGGCTGTTTCCAGTTTGTATGGCTTGTGGACATAAACCCCATTGACTTTCAAGTCTAGATGTTTTTGGAATCTGTCTCTCAGGTGCAAGTCTTAAAAGTTGGGGCCTCTGATGTACAGTTCAAACCATGTGCTCCTCAGAGAAAAGCTGGGATTTGTGAGTTCCCTCCTGATTTGGACTCACTGCAAAAGGGATGGGCCTCATAGGAAATTGTGTTTCAGGGTCTCTTACACAGGATGTGTAGAAGTTGGTGAGTTAGTTTTTAAATTTCTTCAGAGGGAATTATTCATATGTAGCTAGCTATGGATTCAGTGTGCCTGTGGGAGGAGGTGAGGTCAGTGGTCAGTGTCCTTCTAAATCACCATCTTTAACTAGAACAGTTTTTTAAGAAAATAAAAGCCTAACATAAAATATTAATATGTGCAAAACTTTTTACTTCTTCATTTTTAAATTGCAATTCTAAAATATTGGGTAATAAATAGTCCTCCTTTGGGTCAAGTACTTAAATGACTGGTACTGAATCTTTGCAATCACACCAGCTAGCACTGTGCTTGCCAACTAAGCATATGAATACATAGGTTGAGTAATTATGAGATAGTATGTGTTGGCTATTACCAAAAGCTTTTCAGAATCTGGGGCCATTTCATTTAGTGGCAAAGGGATGGTGACCTTATTGAGTCAGAAGTCTGAAGAAGGGCATCTCAGTGATGGCAGAAACCTGTGCTCAATGTTTCCAAAAGTTTGGGACCCTTACCCCTACATTAAAGATGGACGATTATAAGTGGTAGATAAACATGACACTAAATAACCTCGCATGTCATATAAAGAAATGTACTTCCCTTTCAAAAGTCCTTTAGGCTTTTAGAAAAACTCAGATGGTACTAAAATGTATCTCCTAAACTTGCCAGTATCTCTCTCTCCCTCTCCTGCCCTCCCTCCTTTCCTCTCTCCCTCTCTCATTTTTAAACAGATAGCAAGGTTAGGGCTCAGAGGATTGACAGAGACACTTCCCAGCTAAAACTTTTTAAAATTGGTTTATTTTTATTATATGTATTTTTAGTTATCTCATGTTGAGTCTCTTTATATTAGTGACATAAATTATTATTTAAAAATTTTTATTCAGTTTTTTTCCCCTTCAAAATGCGAGCCATTTAAGGAAAAAAACATAAGCAAATAATACAGATGATATACAGATTTTTTTTTCAAACTATAAAAGAAAGTTTACTTAGAAAGTCAGAGGTAGAAGTGAGCAGTAGAAGAAATGGGCTCAGGGATAAGTTCCAGAAGCAAAAGGAGGGGAGAGAGGATGGTAATGGTAACACTCCGGGGGGGGGGGGGGGTTGGGGGGGGCAAGGAGAGGGACGGGAAAGGGGGCATGCTCCCGAGAGGGAGAGTGCCTTATACAGATTTTTAAAGTAAAAATATTAACGTAGTCCAGAACTGAACTTAAGAATCATTATCTAGGCCTCTGCAGAGTGCCTGAGATCTCTTGTTCTCTGGCCTAGACAATGAGGAAATGCAGTCTCTCTTGTTTTGTATGGGTGTGCCGAATTTTACTGAGTAATAGAAGAAAATTTGTTTTGTGTTTATTGTTTAGCATTTACTGGTAAAGTTGTCTTTTCTCCTTAGAACAGCCCTAGAGCATCTTCAGTTAGAGCTTCCTGGGATATGGCTATTAAGCATAGCTCTGGATTCCTGTTCATCAGAGCAAGTTTAGAATAAGAATTCAACTTATTTAATTAAAGTAGGACCTCAGTCATATTTTTTTTACATGTAAGATTATGTTTATAATATATACACATAAATTCCTATTATCTTTGTTCTTTCTGTGCAGAGTATGTACAGAGACATAGAGAGGTTAATACAAAGTAATCTTTTGAGAAAGTTTCACATATTACATTTTATGATTACATCAAAACATTAGAGTACATTAATTTAAATGCAATTTTTTTTTCACTAATGAAGTAGCTATGTGCAAGGCACACATAGAAAATAAAAATTGAGGCGAAACCAAGGTGACGGCGTAGGTAAACAACTGGTCTGCCACCTCGCACAACAATTTCAACACTACAACTAATATACAGGACGTCTATCACCCCAAACACAGGAAGGCTGGCTGAAAGAGAAAGGAGTGCAAGCACTGAAAAGCTGAGGAGCCTAGGTATGGAGGCACATGAATTGGGCTGGTGGCGGGGGATTGGGCATGAGGCTTTTTTTCAACCTGAAGGAAAACAAGCTCCGGATCACTTTGAAATCCAGTTTTTGGGGTCATGCAGGGGACCCTGATGCCTACGGGGAGAAGCTGGTCTGTTAGCCATTGGGTCCAAAAGTGAGGGTGACTCTTGCAGAGGTTCATGCAGCAATCATTGTTTTCTGTGCGGAGTCGCAGATATGCGGGGACTTGGAAATTCAGGGACTTGGAAACAAGGAAGGGCAGAGAAGGCTGATGGAAGCCATCACTGTTTGCCATGCCCCAGCCTAGTGATGTCCTGGGACCCCGCCCCACCCTAAGGACCCACCCCAAGGCCCGGCACTGCACATTCTACAGACCCACCCAGGCACACATAGCTGCTTTTGCATATAAATGGCCTATATTGTGTCAGCTTAATGAAAGAAATTTTAGCTCCAGCAACCGACAAGTCCCAAGCAAAGAGGACAAAACTGTAGTTCTTGCAGTAGCTCCTGCTGGGTGGCCTAAAACAGTAGCTGAACTGCACCCCATTGGAGATCCAGAAACTAGTGTATCTAGTGGTCAGTGTGAGACCACACCAGATTTCAACTACTCTCATAAGGGACACATTCAAGAGACAAATTCTGTGAGCACCAAAGCCCTACGGGAACAAGTCCTCCTCCATAAATGTGTCTCCAGCACAGCAATTCTCCCATTATAGATACAACAGGTCCCCACAGCCAATTACCCTGGAGGTCAATTCCTCTCAGTGACACCAACAACAATCAAGACTTAACTACAACAAGGCTGTACACACAGTCCACAAAGGGGTGCACCAAGAGTGTCCACATCAGGCAACTGTGAGGCTGAGCCATTGAACCATATAGAACACCCAGGCCCACAAAGCAACCCTACCAACTCAGGGAAACAGCGAAAATGCCAAGAAAAGGAAACATATCGCAAACAAAAGAAATGGAAGAGAACAAGAGACTGGATATAGAATTCAAAACCACAGTTAAAAGGTTTTTCAAGAATTTCCTAAAACATGCCAATAAATTTAATGAGACCGTTGAGGATATGAAAAAGGACCTACTAGAAATTAAACATACATTGACTGAAATAAAAAATACTATACAGAGACCCAACAGCAGACTAGAAGAACGCAAGAAACAAGTCAAAAGGTTGGAATACAAAGAGGAAAGGAACACTCCTCCGCAGAAGCAAGAAGAGAAGACAATCCAGATAGTTGAAGATAGTGTAAGAAGCTTCTGGGACAATTTCAAGAGTACTAATATCAGAATTATGGGGGTGCTAGAAGAAGAGAGAGAGCAAGACACTGAAAACCTACTTGAAGAAATAATGACAGAAAAATTCTCCCACCTGGTGAAAGAAATAGACTTACAAGTCCAAGAAGCACACAGAACCCCAAACAAAAGGAATCCAAAGAGGACCACTCCAAGACACATCATAATTAAGATGCCAAGAGCAAAAGACAAAGAGAGAATCTTACAAGCAGCAAGAGAAAAACAATTAGTTACCTACAAAGGAGCACCCATATGACTATCAGCTGATTTCTCAACAGAAACCATGAAGGCCAGATGGGAGTGGCAAGAAATATTCAAAGTGATAAATAGCAAGAACCTACAACCAAGATTACCCAGCAAAATTATCATTCAGAATTGAAGGGCAGATAAAAAGCTTCACAGATCAGAAA
The DNA here is from genome assembly GCA_963924515.1 of Vespertilio murinus. Lineage (NCBI taxonomy): Eukaryota > Metazoa > Chordata > Mammalia > Chiroptera > Vespertilionidae > Vespertilio > Vespertilio murinus. The sequence continues at coordinate 58,278,249 of OZ004705.1, forward strand.
AAAGCTAAAGGAGTATATCACCACCAAACCAGTATTATATGAAATGCTAAAAGGTGTTCTTTTAAAAGAGGAAAAAGAAGAAAAAAGTAAAGAGAAAAATTATGAACAACAAATATATATCTATCAACAAGTGAATCTAAAAGTCAAGTGAATTAAAAATCTGAGGCACAGAATAAACTGGTGAATATAATAGAATCAGGAGCATAGAATGGGAGGGGATTGATAATTCTCAGGGGGAAAGGAGTGTTTGTGTGGAGGGTATGGGAAGAGACTGGACAAAAATCATACACCTGTGGATGAGGACAGTGGGGTGGGGAGGAGGTAAGGGCAAAAGGTGGGGTGGGGACCAGGTGGAGAGGAGCTGGGGGGGAGGGGAGGAGGAGAAACAATTGTAATAATCTGAACAATAAAGATTTATTAAGATTTTTTTAAAAATAAAAATTGATGTTCTAAACCATAGATTAATTTTTATTACCTTATCATTTTTTTCTCTCTCTCCTGGTTTGAAATCTGCATTACTTAGTTGTCATGTGTTTCCTGGCTGGTCATTTAAATAATGCTAGATGTCTTTAAACATATAATAATGGCAAATGAAATTATTTACAAGAAAATAATTCACAGACTTTTATAAAGTGCAACATCTCTCTGAACCAAACAATTTTTTAATCAATAAGTCTTCTAGACAACTCTGAGTGAAGAGTTTGGTCAAGGTTACAAATTGCCTCAGAAATGGCAAGAGTGAAGGATTGGCTGATCACTTGAAAAGCCAAAATGTGCAGTTGAAGTACTTATCTAAGAGTTTAGATAAAATTAAACAACAGAAAACTTGCTGTAACTTAGAAAGTGGAGGTGGAGAAGGGAAAGGGATTTTGGCCTGATTACTATAATCAATTGGTCACAATGGTCAAATTCAATGAATAAGTGTTGAAATTATTTGTCTGGTAAGATATAATCATAAATCCAATGAGTTTCTAAGAAACAAGACATAAATATAGGGTATTCCAAAAAATGTATACACACTTTGAATTATTATAAAGTCAGTTTCTATTTAACATACAGTTTGTTTTCAAAATTTAAAAGAATCTGCAGAAATGGATAATTTTTTTGTCAATGCCTGTTTTCAAACTGATGACCGTTCTGGTCCAGACACTGCTAATAATGCAAAGAAATGGAATTGCAAACATCAAGAATAATTTTTGTTTGATATTTGTGTGCCCTCAATTTGTCAACTGTTGCGTTTTGTACCATAAACTTTATCTTTTATGTATCCCCGCAAAAAAAAAAAGTCTAGTGGATAAGTTTTCTTTGTTCAAAGCTTAATCTGGCTTCACCCATTATTTTAAATCAGTTAAACCTGAAAAGAAGTGAAAATTGAGTTACCAGCTGTTAAAGTTTGTCCCCCCAAATTATGCATAGTTTGAATAATTAGAAAGGCAATGTTTGTACATCAACTGCATTTTCAAACTTCCAGTAGCACTCATATTGAATTTGCTTTGTTCAACCTTAGTCTGGCTAAAAAGAAAGAGACAACAATTAAGCTATTAGCTGTTAAAGTATGTATACATGTTTTGGGGACACCTTGAATACATTTAATTGGAATAGTTTTAACTTTAATTTTTTGTTACAGTTATTGTGGGATTAACATTTTGAATGAAATAATTTCTATTTATAGCCCTTGGTTTAATTTAAAAATCATGGAATCGTGGGAAGGAGCTCCTTTTGTTAAGCCAAAGTACATTTATGCTGACCTGCAAAGTCAGACCTGAGGGCTGTTGTGAGTTCCTAGAGTGCCCTTGTGCACACTGGACAAGGTGCTTCATCCTTTGGGCTTGTGCAGCCATTCTTCAGAGCACCCAGGTTAGCAGATGGGAGCAGGCTACATTTCAGACCCCACTTAGTCCCTTTCTTAGCCAGTAACCTGCAAAACTATATGGAGCAGCCCTAAACAGAATCAAGGATTTCTAAAGCATCTAGAATATATCTTTGTGAGCCTTTTGTTGACAATTCATTTGAATGTTTAACAACCAACATTATCAAGTCTTGTCCATAGTTGATCAACTACCTTGACAAATGAGGTCACTTAATCTCTATGTATTAAAAACCCTTCTAATTTTTTTTTAACAAGAAACCCATTTCTGGTCTCATTTGTGAAAAAAAGAATGCCCTGTTATAGCAATAATCAATTAAATTTTCTTCAAGGAAAACATTGATTCAGGACTTGCAATGATTTCATCATTGACCCAGTGGCCCTGGGAGCACAAAGCCTGAGATAAGAGCAGAGCTTATGTGGCAATTCAGTTTCTATCAGGTGGAATTATACCATAAATCCAAAAGACAATAATGGTTAGATCCACTGAATTAACATCTGAGACAATAAATACAATAAAAACATCTTTTAATGCAATTTGGTCTGCCAGCCCAGGATTCAAAAGTGATTGGTTTTAAATTTAAAAACATATTTAAAATTAGACTTCAGGGTTAAATTCTGTAGTTCTCATAAATAAGTGTGTTGGGGGTGGTGGGGAGAATATACTTAAATTTTTCAGCTGGTTGGATGTCATTGAGTATATAATGGATATATTTTTCTTTCTTCCTCATTAGGAGTCTCAAAAGCCCTATTTCTTAAGCAGGGAAGAAAAAAACCCCACCAGAATCAGTAAAGGAGGTGACCTTTAAGTTAAGAAGGCTAGAATTATCATATCATGTGGTATATTAAACTTGCAAAAATGCAATGTCCTCATCTGGCTTGCTTTTGGGAACTGAGTAATCTATAAATTTGACATTAGTTGTATAAAATACATTAAAACAAAAAATGTAAGCTGAATTGTTATTAAATTTGTGCAAACGCAGTCACTAAATTATAACAATATAGCATTATTATGCAGATTATAGCAAATTTTACAATATCCCTATTTAATTGTTTACATTGCAGTTGAATTATGGAACTGTTAAGCAGGGCAGAATGTTGTGTGGAAGAGTATGATTTTAATTTGAACCACTTTTACTTCTGTGACTTTATTTTATTTTATTTTTTTTAGTCATAGTGAGCATGGAAAAGGGAGTTAGCATGGAGGAAACAGGGGCAGATGCCTCCTGCATTGTGTACTCAAGGACTTAGCTAATTAATATTTTCCATGTGCTTCAGACTCAGAGTTGGAGACTCGTAGGCTCTTTTCAGAGGTGCAGAAACTTCCTCTTCATGAGATGTCAGAGAGAACTGTCTACAAAGATTTGCTGTAAGGAATATTTTTAAGAGATTTGTTTTGAGATGAAGAGCTCCTTGAGAGTGAGGCATCCTGAGTGGTCCTAAGCCCCCAGCTGTGTTCCTTAGCGCTCGAACTAGAAAAGATTGCTCTGCTGTGACAGCACAGAATTAAGTTTGAATCAGCACTTAAGGAAAGATTTGGCAATGAAGACAAGGCCACTTTCCATCCAGTGGGAAAATGACAGTGAATAAGCATTTTAGCAAAAGGTTAAGGTTAATGAAGGCTACCTCAAAGAAAGACTCTTCATCTTAAATAGGCAACAATCACTGTCCAGAACTTGATTGTGGAGGGCACTGTGCTTCCTGTTCCCCCTGAACAATCCTTATTTTATCCTTCATATTACTCATGGATTTCAGGTAACTTAAACTATTGGCATATGAGAAACCTCTCTGCCAATGAGTTGAACTTTCTTTTCCTCCAGAAATCCTTGCCAACTTTATGAGCCAAGAAATAGCTGAATTATAATGGCTAAACCTTCAAAGAGAAAGAAGAGTGAAAGGTATTATTTTTTAAAAATATATTTTATGAATTTTTTACAGAGAGGAAGAGCGAGGGATAGAGAGTTAGAAACATGGATGAGAGAGAATCATCGATCAGCTGCCTCCTGCACACCCCCCACTGGGGATGTGCCCACAACCAAGGTACATGTGCTTGACCAGAATCAAACCTGGGACCCTTCAGTCTGAAGGCTAACGCTCTATCCACTGAGCCAAACTGGTCCTGGCGAAAGGTATTATTTTTGTAAAAATCCCTGACTCTTAAAATCAGCAGGGGCTGATAGATATGAGAATAACATAGTAAGTTTTATGGATGGGACAGGGAGGGGGCTGAATATCTACTGATAAAAAGGTGCCCCCAGGTGTATTTATTCCCCTAGAGAAGGAGAAATGTGACTATAAAATTCAAAGGAGAAATGTGTCAGGTGAACAGAATTGCTTTGTTTTTCTTGGGACTTAGCACAAGTTGCCCTGCTGATGTGATTCACTTTTTTTTTTTCCTTTTGTTTTGGAATCGTCAAAAAATCTCAATTCAGGGGACTCTTCCCTCCTCCCCACATGAGAGTCTGTGCTTGTTTCTCAAACTTCCATCTTTGCTATAAATATATTTAAAAATACACACACACACACACACACACACACACAAAGTCTCTTGATCACCCCTCCATTTATATTAAAATGAGTTAATTTATTAATATTTTTGGTTGTTTATTTGGTATGCCCTCCATGATACATATAAGTAGTATTTTTTTTCACTCTATAGCCTTCTATCTCTGTTTGCTCTCGTTGTAAAACTTGTTTATAGAAATTACCTTAAATTCCACAATGTTACTCTACCAGGTGATTGCATTTCAGTAGAGATCAAAGTTGAAGACTAACAAGATCCATTGCCTTCTAATTTTAGACCAGAGTATTAGAGATACCAATTAGGAATTGTTTGCTATTAACAGAGACAGGAAATAATAATGGCTTACTTAAATGGGTTTTTTTCTCACATAAAGGAAGTCCAGTAATAGTCAGTCCAGGGTTGTGGGTGCTCCATGGTCATCAAGGATGCAGTCCCTTTTATATTTCTGCCTCTTTATCCAGAAAGTATAGCCTTTATCCTCAGATTCTCCCTGTGGTCTGAGATGGGTGCTGTCCTTATGTCCACATTCAGGCAGGGAAGTGATAGGGGAGAGTGTGGAGATGTGACTTATAATAAGGAAAAGAATATATATATATATATATATATATATATATATATATATATATATATATATATATATATTTGACCTCCACCCCCATTTCTGGCAGAGTTCTTAAAACCCTTGGAATTTTCTAAGTGATAAAAATGTCTTTTGTTATGTTAATTAGATGAATTTTGGACCACATGTAAGAAGGGGGGCCTGGTTGACTGGAGACTCAATCAGGTGATTAAAGAATTGGAACTCTCTTATAATTCCAAATCCCACCCCCAAGGAGAAATGGTGGTCTACTAGTTGAATCAATTACCAAAGGCCAATGATTAAATCAGTCATGACCATGTAATGAAATCTCCTAAAAGGTCATGGTTCAAAGAGCTTCTGGGTTGGTGAACACATGATGACTTCAGGCGAGTGGCGCACTTGGAGAGGACATGGGAGCTTCCAACCCTTTTGCCATATGCTGCCCTATGCTTCTCTTCCATCTGGCTGTTTCTGAGTTACATATTTTTTTATAATAAACCGGTGATCTAGTAATTAAAATGTTTCTCTGAGTTCTGTGATCTGTTGTAGCAAGTTATTTGAACTTAAGGAGATCTTGAGAACCTGGACTGGTGTCTGAATTAAGTTGCCAAGGGAAAGGGACTTAGGAACCTCTAATTTCTCTCCATTTGATCAGAAGAACAGGTAACAGCCTGGGTTTGTGACTGTCATCTGAAGTGCTGGGCGAGGGATGCAGGACTGGCCCCTTAAGCTGTAGGATCTGAAGCTATCTCTGGGCAAATAGTATCATAATTTAAGATAAATTCTTGGACACCCTTTTGGTGTCTGAGAATCGCTTGTTGGCAGTGCAGAGGAACCCCCACCTCCCACTGCCGTCACATTGGAAACTCAGGCTCAGGATACCAATTCAGGTGGTATAAATGAATCCTAGCTGGCTGTCTTCCTTTATGGTGTTTCTTCAGCAGTTCTCCAAATAACTTTTTGTTAGAAATATTTCTATCCTAAGTAATGTCAAGGGTTTTGATATTAAGCAAAAATGAGAGAATCATTTTGGATAGGTGATTAGCAGTTTCTGATGTACTTTTAAAAATGCAAGCTCCCTGATAATCATCCACTTACTGTAGTTATGTCCAAGCCCAGTTCTTAGTTAGCCCTCTCCATCATTTTGTTTGTTTGTTTGTTTTTTAAATAAATATTTATTGTTCAGATTATTACAGCTTTTCCTCATCCCCCCCCATAGCTCCCCTCCACCCGGTTCCCACCCCATTCCATGCCCTTACCCCCCATACTGTCCTTGTCCAGTCTCTTCCCACACCCCCACAGAATTACCAGTCCATTCCCTTTCTATGCCCCTGATTCTATTATATTCACCAGTTTATTCTGTTCATCAGATTTTTTATTTACTTGATTTTTAGATTTACTTGTTGATACATATTTGTTGTCATTTTGTTATTCATAATTTTTATCTTTACCTTTTCTCCTTCCTCTTCTTAAAGAATACCCTTTAGCATTTCATATAATACTGGTTTGGCAGTGATGAGCTTCTTTAGCTTGTTCTTATCTGTTAAGCTCTTTATCTGACCTTCAGTTCTAAATGATAACTTTGCTGCGTAGAGTAATCTTTTTTGTAGGTTCTTGCTATTCATCACTTTGAATATTTCTTGCCACTCCCTTCTGGCCTGCATAGTTTCTGTTGAGAAACCAGCTGACAATCATAAGTATACTCCCTTGTAGATAACCGTTTTTTCTGCTTTTAAAATTTTCTCTGTCTTTTGTCCTTGTCATTTTAATCATGATGTGTCTTGGTGTGGTCCTCTTTAGATTCCTCTTATTTTTGGTTCTCTGTGCTTCATGGACTTGAAAGTATATTTCTTTCACCAGGTAGGGGAAATTTTCTGTCATTATTTCTTCAAATAGGTTTTCAATATATTAATATATTGCTCTCTCTCTTCCTCTGGCACCCCCATAATTCAGATGTTGGTACTCTTGAAGTTCTCCCAGAGGCTTCTTACACTATCTTCATGTTTTTGGATTATTTTTCTTTTTGCTTTTCCGGTTGGGTGGTTGTCGTCTTCTTCTTCTTCTTCTTCTTCTTCTTCTTCTTCTTCTTCTTCTTCTTTGTCTGTTTTGTTTTGTTTTTGCTTTTTCATATTTCAAATCTTTGACTTGATTCTTGGGATCCTCAGTTCTGCTGTTGGATCTCTGTATATTATTCTTTATTTCAGCCAGTGTATGCTTAATTTTCATAACCTTTGAGGGTCTCACTATATTTCTCAGAGGTTTCTAGAAGATTCTTGAGTAACCTTATAACTGTGGTTTTAAAATCTACATCCAGTATTTTGCTTTTCTCCATTTCTTTCATTGGTGACCTGTTCCTTTGTTTCTGCATTTTGACTGCTTCTCTGTGTTGATAGAATAGCTTTGTATGCTAGGTGTCCTATAGGACCCAGTGGCTCAGCCTCCCTAATAACCTGAGGTGGAAACTCTTGGTGTACCCCTTTGTGGGTGTGTGCACAGTCTTATTGTAGTTAAACCTTGATTGCTGTTGGTATCACTGGGAGGAATTGACCTCCAGGCCAATTGGTTGTGGGGACCAGTTGTGTCTACAGTGGGAGAACTTCTGTGCTAGAGACATCCTTATGGTGCAAGACTTGCTTCAGTTGGATTTTGGTACTCACTGAGTCTGCCCCCTAAATGTGTCTCTTAAGGATGTGAAGAGATGTAATCTGGATGCTCTCACTTGGACCACTGGGTACACTGGCTCTTGAATCTCCAAGGAGGTGCAAAGTCTGCAGATTCTGCCTCTTTGGGGTTTGGAGGTGCCCAGATGAGGCCCAGCTGTGAAGCAATGAAAGCTGCTGTCCAGCTTGGGCCGCCTTTTAGAGGATCTGGAGCTCTCTGACCCAACTGCAGTTTTCAGGTTTTTAGGCAAAGAAAGGCCAGGCTATTAGTAGGCAAAAACCTCTTGTGTACAACTTGGGTGGGGTTATAAATTGGGTGGTGTGGGGTTTCAGGGAATCCCCAGGGTGGAGCAAACAGCAATGGATGCCCATCAGCCCTGCCTCAAAGCCCCACCCCCACCCCGCCCCCGGTCTCTGCATCCCATGACACCATGCAGAAACAATGATCACTACAAGCACCTCTGAGAGAAAGCTGCCCTCATGTTCTAGCCTTATGCCAGATAGTCCAGTTTCTCTCCATGTGAGATATGAATCTGAGTCCCCAAAGTTTCACCCAGAACTGGAGTTCAGAGCAGTTGGGAGCTTGTATCTCCCTCTCAATTGAAAAAAACAACAACAACAACATACCCAGTTTCTAGCCCCTTCCATGCATGCCTCCGTACCTCCACATCTCTGCAATTCACCTCCGTACTTCTTACAAGACTCAATGCACTTTTCTCTTTTCTTCTAGTTGTAGAATTTCCACTCAGCCAGACTTCCCATGGATCTAGATGATACCCATTTTGTCTTTTAGTTGTAGTTTTGATATGGTTGTGTGCAGCAGCAATTTCAGGTATTTACCTATGCTGCCATCTTGGTGTTGTCTCTCACTTTTTTAAAATAATAAGTTATAGTTAATACTAGAGGCCTGATGCACAAAATTCATGCAAGGGGGTTGTTCCTCGTAGCCCCAGCTTCATCCAGAAGATCATCCGGGTTGTTCTGCTGTTTGGTCTAATTAGCATATTAGCTCTTTATTGTATAGGATATGGAATGAACCACTTGGTCCCATAATCATGAATATAGTTCATTCTTCATTCTTAGCTGAATTAAAAACAGCCAATTGAGCATGTTTGTTGCTCATTAGTCTCTCATGATTAGGCAACCCTTAATTTTTCACAGTAATGGGACACTAGATTATCATGGATAACAACAAACAAAGGAAGCTGGCAAAATGCCCAAATTAAACACCAGTTTTCAGAGTTTAAAAAAAAATCCTTATTTAAATTGCCAATTGAGTTTTATACATATCAAAATAAATGAAGAAATTGGGTACTTTTCTAAATCAAATTCTGTGCTTGTAGACAAACCCACACAGAGGAGAAAATTATAGTTTATATAAGTGAAAAGAGACAGAAGGAATTCTTGTTATTTAAAGGAAGTTGTCAAAAGAAGTGTCCCAATATTTAGTGTGTTGGTGTGAATTATATAGTACTTAGGGATAAACAACTATAAGATAATATCTTTTTTTAGTTTCTCTCTTTTGCATTTCCCTGCTTACCCTAACAAACTGGGTTTAATGAAGGACCAAATGGTAAACTCTTTAAAAAAAAAAAAAAAAAAAAGAGTTAATTGCCAGAAATGCACATGGAAAATGCTACCTGAAGGAGCAAGGGGAGGACATATTCAAATTCACAAGTGTCATTTGCAGTCTTTAAACTCTTGGATTGGTTGTATAATACTATAGCCTCTTCCCCTTATTCAATTGTAACCTTGGCAGAGGCCAATTCGTGGCTTTTGCTCAACCAGATTGAGTCACAAGGGCCTCTTTGCAGATCCTGGACTCGTATTCACACACAGTTGGCTTCATTTGCTCTACTCCTCTCATGTCAGAAAGCTTTGAGCAAAGGACCAGACTTTTGTGCTCAATTTCCACCTCTAACATGTTATTAAGCAGATGATGGAGATAACATGAGGGACAGACTTGGCACATAGTAGTAGTGTTTTGAAAATTAGTTGATGCCAGGGAAACAAGGGGAGAACTAAAGGCCAGTTGGAAATGTATAGATAAAATGTGTTCCTGTTCCTTTATGGTTCACTGGTGCGATACGATAACCAAACAAGTGCAATGATTGAGATTTGCTGTAAATACTGTATACAAATCATCAATATGAGTGATCAATTTTTAAAGAATATAATTATAATAAAATATAGTTAATACCACAACTATAATATGTAGCATTTTAATTGAGTTATAATTGACATAGAATATTAGTTTCAGGTGTACAACATAACAATTTGACATTTGTATATATAGTTAAATGAGCACCACAATAAGTCTAGTTAGCATCCTTTCTTGCTCAGTAACAAAACTGTTTTTCTTGTGATGAGTACTTTTAACATCTACTCTCTTAATAACTGTCAAATATACAATATGGTATTATTAACCATAGTCACAATGCTATACGGTATATTACATCTCAGGACTTGCATATTTTATAACTGTAAGATTGTACAGTTTTTACTATCTTGACACATTTTCCCACCCCTCACACACCTGTATCTGTGAATTGGGGGGAGTGGGGATGAGATTGAGGATCTTTTTAAAATTCACATGTGAGACCACACGGTATTTGTGGTATTGATTTACATTTCCCTGATGATTAGTGCTGTTCAGCACCTTTTCATGTACCTGTTGGCTACCTATAGGTCCTCTACCTATTTTTTAAATTGCATTGTTTGGGCTTTTTTTGCTACCGGTACTATTGATTTTTTATATATTTTAAATATTAGTCCCTTATCAGTTATGATTTATAAATGTTTATTTTCATCCCACAGGTAACATTTTCATTTGTTGGTAGTTATTTTTGCTGAGGAAAAGCTTTTTGGTTTGATGTAATCCTATTTCATTATTTTTGCTTTTGTCTTTGTTTTGGTGTCAGATCCAAAAAAAATAATTGCTAAGACTTATGTTTTCTTTAAGAAGTTTTATGGTTTCAAGTCTTACATTCAAATCTTTAAACGATTTGAGTTAATTTTTGTGTACAATGTATGATAGTGGCAGAATTTCATTCTTTGCATGCAGCTGTCCAGTTTTCCCAACCCAGTGTACTGAATAGACAGAACCTTCCCCATTGTATATTCTTGGTTGCTTTGTTCTAACTTAATTGACCATAAATGCGAATTTATTTCTGGGATCTCCACTTTATTTTATTGATTTACTAGAGGCCCGATGCACGAAATTCTTGCAAGAGTAAGGCCTTCCTTCCCCCGGCAGCCAGCACCAGCTTCCCTCCGGCACCTGGGACCGAGCTTCCCTCTGGCTGTTGGCAGGCACCCAGACCCAGGCTTCCCTCACATCCCTGGCTTCATCAAGGTCATCTGGAAGGACGTCCAGTCTAATTAGCATATGATGCTTTTATTATTATAGATGTGTCTGTTTTTATGCCATTATCACTGTTTGATTACTATAGCTTTGCAATATAACTTGAAATTAGGAAGCATGATGGCTCCAGCTTTATATGCCTTGAGAATGCTTTGGCTATTCAGGAACTTTTTTGGTTTTAAACCAATTTTAACATTTTTTTGTCTTATTTCTGTGAAAACTGCCATTGAAATTTTGATATTCTACTGAATTCTTTAGATTATTTTGTATACTGTAAACATTTTAACATTAGTCTTCTAACCCATACGCATAGAATATCTTTGTATATTTTAGGTCTTCCTCAATTTCTTTCCTCACTGTCATAGTTTAATTTTCAGTGTACAGGTTTTTTCATCTCTTTGGTTAATTTTTCCCCCTAGGTATTCTATTCTTTTTGGTGCAATTTCAATGGGTTTGTTAATTCCTCATTCTAATAGTTTGTCATTAGTATATAGAAACACAATAGATTTTTGATTATTGGTTTTTGTCTCCTTCAGTTGTTTAGAATTTGTTCATTATTAGTTCTAACATTTTTTGATGGATTATTTAGGGTTTTCTATATCATGTCATCTGAAAGTAATAATTTCTTTTTCTTTTCAATTTGAATGACTTTTATTTCTTTTTCATCCTTAATTAATCTAGCTAGAACTGTGTTGAATAAAATTGCCAGTGGTGGACATCCTTATTTTGTTCTTGAGTTTAGAGGGAAAGCTCTTAGCTTTTCATTATTGAATATGATGTTAGCTATAGGCTTGTCAGATATGCTTTATTATGTTGAGATATGTTTTCTCTATACTCATTGTGTTGAATTTTTATCATAAATTAATGTGCAATTTTCTCAAATGCTTTTTCTATTGAAATGATCACTTAATTTTTTATAATTTATTTTAATATGGTGTATCACACTGATTGATTTGAGGATGATGAACCATCCTTGGATCCAAGGAGTAAGTCTCAATTGATCATGGTGTAGGATCCTTTTAATGTATTATTGAATTTGTTTTGCTTATATTTTGTTGAAATTTTTTACATTTAGATTCATAAGGAAAATTTGTCTTTAATTTCTTTCTTTGTGGGATCCTTGTTTGCTTTTGGTAACAGGAAGATGCTGGCCTCAGAAAATTAGTTTGAAATATTTATCTTCTATTATTGGTATCAATTTATCTTCTATTATTGGTATTAATTACAATGGTATAAATTACAATGGTAACAATTGAGAAAAATTGATATGAGTTCTTTGAATCTTTGCAAGAATTAAACAGTAAAGTCCATCTTATCTTGGACTTTTCTAAGGTGGGATCCACCCTAGTAATTAATCTATTCTGAAGTTTTATTTCTTCATGATTCAATCTTGGTAGGTTGCATGATTCTAATAATCTATTTCTTCTAGGTTGTTCAATTTGTTGATATATAATTGTTCATAGTAGTCTCTTATGATCCTTTGTATTTCTGTAACATCAGTTAGAATGTACCAGAGGTCTGGTGCATGGATTCATGCACCATGGGGTCCCTTGGCTTGGCCTGCAGGAATCGGGCTGAAACAGGCAGTCTAATGCCGCCTGCCACTCCTGTCTGCTGCGCCCACTCATCCAGGCCCCGCTGACACTACTGTGGGCTCACACCCAGTCAGTACTGATCAGGAGAGGCTTGATCAGGAGAGGCTTGCACCACAGCTGGTGGTGCTCACCAGCTGTGGTCAACTGAGCAGCGCTCCCACTGTGGGAGTGCACTGACCACCAGGGGGCGGCACCTGCACTAAGCATCTGCCCCCTGGTGGTCAGTGCATATCATAGTGCAATTCGTCATTCAATTGTTCAGTCATTGGGTTGCTTAGGCTTTTATAAATATAGATTCTTTAATTTCTGCTTTTTATTTGAGTTTTCTCTCTTTTTTCTTGGTGAGTCTTGCTAAAGGTTTGTTAATTTTGTACATATTTTCAAAAAACATCTTTTAGATTTATTGATCCTATTTTATTATCGTTTTTGCTCTCCATTTTATTTATTCCTACCTATTTGTTTATTTACTTCTTTCCACCAGCTTTGGGCTTGCTTTGTTCTTTTTCTAGTTCTTTTAAGTGTAAAGTTAGGTTGTTTATTTCAGATCATTTTTTTTCTTGATGTAGGGAGGTACTTATTGCTATGAATATCTCTCTTAAAACTGCTTTGGCTAAATTCCATAAGTTTTGGTATGTTGTATTTTCATTTTTTATTTTCTTAAGATATTATTTGATCTTTTGATTTCTTCTTTGACTCATTATTCATTCAGTAACATTAATCTCCATGATTATGAATTTTCCAGTCTTCTTCTTGTAATTGGTTTCTAGGTTCATACAAACTGTTCAGGAAAAAATGCTTGAGATGATTTCAATCTTTTCAAATTTATTAAGACTTTTTTTTGTGAACTATCCAAAAAAGATTTCATATATATTTGAAAAGAATGTATATCCTGTTGCCTTTGAGACAAATTCTGTATATGACCAAGTTCATCTGGTTTAAAATGTCATATAAGGTCAATATTTTTGTATAATTTTCTGCCTAAATAGTCTAGCCTTTGATGTAACAGGGTATTAGAGTCCCCTACTATTATTGTACTGCTGTCTGTTTCTCTTTTTATATTGGGTGCATAAATTTTTAAAACTATTAAATCCTCTTGTTGGAGTGACCCCTTTATCATTATGTAATGATATTCTTTGTCTTAAAGATTGTTTTGCCTGATATAAGTATAGCTATACAAGCATTCTTTAGTTTCTGTTTGTATTGAATATAGCTTTCTAACCCTTCACTTATAGTCTGTGTATATCCTATCTCTGAAGTGAATCTCTTGTAGGCAGCATATAGATGGGTCTCATTTTTTGGGTTGTTTTCATTTGTTAGTTTTTTAGGCCATTCAGGCATTCTGTCTTTTGATTGAAAAATTTAGTTAATTACATTTAAATTAATAGATATTGAATTATCACCATTTTGTTCATTATTTTCTGGCTGTTTTCTAATTCTTTTTTTTTCTCTTGATGTCTTCCTTTGTGACTTGAAAACAATTTATGTCTTTTATTTTGTGTATTCCTTAACAACTATTTGTACTTAGTGTTTTTATTACATTGGCTTTTAACCTTTATATCAGCTTTACAAGTTATTAACCTACACCTTTTAGAGCATTATATTGTCCTGAAGTTTACTATATATTTCCCTTTACCAGTAAGATTTATATTTCTACAGGTTTTCTTATTATTAATTACTATTATACAGTGGTTATGACCTGTTTTAGCTTTTGCTTCTCTGGAAAATGCTATCTCACCTTCATTTTTGAAGAACAATTCTCCCACATAGATTATTCTTGCTTAACAAGAATATATCATGTCACTTTCTTTAAGCCTACAAAGTTACTGCTAAAAATGTGCTCCTTGTCTTGTAGGAGGTCCCTTGTGGGTAACAAACAAGTTGGGTGTTGTGATTATTTTTGCCTTCAATTTCTCATTATTTTTTTTATTAAAGTATAGTTGGCATACAACATTATATTAGTTTCAGGTGTACAGCATTTATATACCTTATAAAGTGATCACCATGATAAGTCTAGTAACCATCTGGCACTACACAAACTTATTAGGATATTATTGACTATATTCTCTGTTTTGTACATTACATTCCCATGACTTATTTAGTTTATAACTGGTAGTTAGTACCTCTTAGTACCTCTCATTCCCTTTCAACTTTTTTTTACCCATTACCTCCACTCCCCTCTGGCAACCATCTGTTCTCTGAATCTGGTTTTGTTTTCTTTTGTTGGTTTGTTTGTTGTGCTTTAGATTTCACATATGCGAATCATATAGTATTTGACTTTTTCAAACATGTCACTTAGAATAATACTCTGTAGATCTACTCATATTGTTACAAATGCTAAGATTTCTTTCTTACATATTACTGAGTAATATTTCATTATTATCTATTGGAGGCCTGATGCATGACATTTGTGCAAGGAGCTTAGCTGTCGCAACTGCGGCAGCTTGCCTTGGCCCTCTCAGCCCCGACTTCATCCAGAAGGTCATTGGGTTGTTTGATCTAATTAGCATATTACACTTTTATTAGATCATATATATATATATATATATATATATATATATATATATATGTCTAACTGTTATGACCCAATGACCAGCTGGTAGCTATGACACGCACTGTCCAGCAGGGGGGCAGAAGCTCAATGCAGTAGCTGCCCCTGGTGGTCAGTGGGCTCCCATAGTGGGAGTCCTGCTCAGCTGATCAGGATGAGCCAGATGGGGATGAGGCTCCTCCATGGGTCCCTGCAGGCCATGCTGAGGGACCTCACTGGTGCACAAATTCATGCACCAGGCCTCTAATCTATAATAAAGCATAATATGCTAATTAGACTGGACAGCCAAATGACCTTCCAGACAAAGCCGGGGCTGCAGGAGGCAGCTGATCAATGATTCTCTCGTCATCGATGTTTCTATCTCTCTTTCCCTCTTCCTTCTCTAAAATCAATAAACAATATGTATTAAAATTTTTTCCCCACATTTTTCATTTCTTGGTATATTATAGATGTGAACATCTCTGGGTCTATCAGGAGTGGCTATAAAATAATATCTGATGACTGTGAGTATTTTAAAGAAACACAAAAGGAGTTACCGTAGTCAACATAGTTGTCCTTCAAAGTAATAACTTTAGAAATCATATTGATTCCAGAAATTCTGAATTAATTCAAAATATCTTTGGACTTTCAGAAATACTTAAAATTCATGGAAGAAAATTATATTGGCGCTTTATAACTTACATCTCACTTGTACTACCCAGTTAGATCATCCTCTGTACTTGTCAATTTTCCTTTCAAGGACTTCGAGCTATTTCCAAAAATTAAATGCACCTTCAAAGTATAAAAATTGATCATCACTGAGGACATTGAAAAAATTCTCAAAGCAATTACAAAAAGAGAGTGCTTTACAAAGTTGTTTAAGCAAAGGTGACAATGTTGGGGACGGGTGTGGACTCCACAAGGTTGTTCAGAAGCAAGAGACTAATGTGGAGGGATGCATTCTGATAGATTTCTTTTTATAAAGCTGTCATCTCGGGTGTATCATCTATGGAACCTTCTGATTCTGTCAGACAGGAACACTTTCATCATTGCCTCCACTCTTAGGGAGTGTGACAAGTGATATGGATGAGGGTAGAATTTGGGAAAACTAAGCATTTGCAGCTCAGGTTAAGGAAAGAGAAAACAGAAGATGAGCACTAAAAGGTAAATTTAGGAGGAAGAAGTTGCTGTGTTCTATTATTTCCTAGGTTTTGTTTCAAATATTCTTGTGGGTGACAGTTATGATTGAGCATTTACCATGAGCCAATTGCAATGCTTGGTACTTGACATAAACTATTTCAGATAACTCTTGAAATAACTGCATCTAAAAGAAGGTGTCCTTACCAGACCCTTATGAGTGAAGAGGCAGAGGAATATTTTTTCTATATACTTATAGAAATATAGGAATATTTCTATATACTTATATGGCCTACACCAGTGGTTAGCAAACTCATTAGTCAACAGAGCCAAATACCAACAGTACAACCATTAAAATTTCTTTAGAGAGTCAATTTTTTTAAACTTAAACTTCGTCTAACACCACTTCTTCAAAATAGACTTGCCCAGGCCGTGGTATTTTGTGGAAGAGCCACTGTCAAGGGGCCAAAGAGCCGCACGTGGCTAGCGAGCCACAGTTTGCTGACCACAGGCCTTTACTAAGTATTCAAACTCATGTTTTTCTGATTCCAAAGCCACTGATCTCTTAAATCATACCAAGAAGCTAACAAAAACCAGCATCTCTTCCTTGATTTTTAGGAAGATAGCAAGTTCAGATATAACTAAGATGCTCTCTTTAAAAAATCAGAGTGAACCATTTGTCATTCTGAGCCTGTCTTACGTGATTTATGCAGATACCATCAAATTCCTTTGTTTCCGATTCCCCATCTTTTAAGATCTCAAAGCACATGTTTGGGGTCAAGAGAACCACATTTAGCCATTATGATGCTACTTGGTAATGTTTCATTTAATTAATTAACTCTGTAAGTTGAGATAAAAGGAGCAAGTGAATAGGAAGTTTCCCCTTCACCTGACTTCTGACTGCACATAACTTCACAGCCCAGTTTAATTAGTCAGCTTCCTCCCATCTCTGTCATAGATGTTTTCTCTGTGGATTTAGGCATGGAGTCCTTGATAGTAGGTAGAAATGTCCAGCTCAGTGTTACACACAGCTCTTGACACAATGCAAGAACCTCCAACTAATCACCTGGAACCACGGTGCTCTAGTCAGAAGCCGATGTCCAGACTGGATGCCTGCTCTTGGTCTTAACAATTGTGACAATTTTTCCATCCTGTGAACTATGACTGGACTTGGTGCATAAGTATAGGGTTGGGTCTCCTGGTCTTTTGGAATTAGGTATGTTAAGAATTAGGATGTACCTGAATTGATAATAGCTTTTGAGGGATGATTAAGCTTTTTGTTTTATCAGATAAAAAAATAGAAGGCTGCTTGTCTCATCTAAGAAACTTGTGAGGGTTTTCTGTTAGCAGGATGTCCAGAGCAGAGACTTTTCTTCCAAGGCCACTTCTTAGTTTCCTTTCTGTTGGTCTTGCTTTTCTCTTCATTCCTCTCTCTGACTCCTAGCTCTGCTTCTAATTCCATGGGGAGGCAATTCAGGGTCTGCCTTGTGGGAATCCCGTTTTCAATTATCCTTTTTGCTCTATGAAACACCTATCATCAGTTCCCTGGATTTTAATATCTAGACAGATGTATGTGCTCCATTAAGGGAGAAGTGCTCTGGAATGTGGTGCGGTGTGTGCCAAGATTAATCTATTGCTTGGATGTGGGCACTTACTTAGTCTTGGTTGACTGGGAATTTCCCATGTAGCTTTTGCTTAATGTCTGAGTAATTGGAGGGAGAAGGCCTTTGGTCTGTTTCCGTTTGTGACTTCCTCTTTTTTGTACTTTATTCTAATAGGTTATGAGTGAGTGTGATTTCAGATGGGGAAGACTTAACGGTGAGTCAGGGAGATGAGATTTCACAGAGATGCAGAACGCAGGAGGAAAAAAAATGTGTGAAGAATCACGTTAACGGGGTTGTTGTGGTAGCTAATAAAGCAAAGAAAGGAAATTCCCGCACAGCAGGCTTTAATAACATTGGCAGGCAAGGAGGCTGAGAGTGCTCGGGAGGAATACAGAGATGGAGAGCAAGTAAAGGGATCAGAGGGGCCTTTCGGACATTCTTTCTCTGCCCCTAATTTATTCCTTAAATGAGTTTCCAGATGAGAATTGCCTTCCCATTAATTTGCCTCAGTAGATTTAAGAGCATGGTTGTGCACTTCCAATGCAGGGGCTAACCAAATATTAGGCAATATTATGGTTTGATACTAAAGATTTTCTGTCCCAGGGATAATTCATTAAGTATGGACATTTATGTCTGCAAATCCCAGATTCCCAAAGGAGATAAAGCAGGACATGGTGATCATTACCTAAGGAAAGGATTCACTGTGTGATTTTATTAAAGACACACACACGCAGTGCGCACTCTTCGGGGCTTTAA
Organism: Vespertilio murinus; assembly: GCA_963924515.1. Classification (NCBI taxonomy): domain Eukaryota; kingdom Metazoa; phylum Chordata; class Mammalia; order Chiroptera; family Vespertilionidae; genus Vespertilio; species Vespertilio murinus. The sequence goes on from OZ004705.1 coordinate 58,296,863, forward strand.
AAATATTATGAGATTTTCACACAACTTTTCTAGAATTTTTATATTTGCCACATTAAGCAAGTCCTTCCGAAACCGGTTTGGCTCAGTGGTAGAGCGTCGGTCTGCGGACTGAAAGGTCCCAGGTTCAATTCCGGTCAAGGGCATGTACATTGGTTGCGAGCACATCCCCGGTAGGGGGTGTGCAAGAGGAAGCTGGTCGGTGTTTCTCTCTCATCAACGTTTCTAGCTCTCTATCTCTCTCTCTCCTCTCTGTGAAATATCAATAAAATATATATTTTTTTAAAAAGCAAGTCCTTAGCAAGATAAATGTAGAAGTCCCATTTTCTTGTTGCCTGAGTCACTTTACTAAGGATCCACCATTTACTTTATATATATAATACCTCCACCTATGACTTTGTAAGATTCTTGAGAGCAGAACCCTGTTTCTGTTCTTCATAGATGAGTCATACAGGCTTAGAACTTTTGGAGCGCATAATAGGTGCTCAATTAATGTTTAGTGAATGAATGAGTGTATGAATGAATGAATGATGTTGGGATATCAGGGCAAGTTTGCCTCACAGGAGCCAAACGTGGTAGCTAGCCAGAGCTCCTTGACCCCATTATGTCAGTGTCTGTCCTTTGAGTCACTGCGAGGGCTTTCATGTGAGAGGCAGCGTGCTCCCAAGGCTGACCTCAAGAGATGACAGTAGACGGGATCGTAGTGTACCCCTGCATGGCAGCCTATTTGCTTAAATTCATGAAATGCTGATGGGGATAGCAACTTTGCCGTCCATCTTTTAGAAACTTCCGCTGAAAGGCCTTCCCGAAGTTGAGGTTGGTGTCCGTGGGACTGTCAGCAGCCATCAAGTGCTTTTTAACTAGAAAGGACAAAGCAGCGCATGTTGCTGCTGACCCCAAGGCTGAAGTAAACACTGTTCTGGGAAGTGGAAGGTCCCTTTACAAGGGTGTCTGTCACTATGAGCTTCTCTTACCTCCAGAGGAGAACATGCGCTTAGGCACAAAGTAAGGATGAAATGCCTATTTCAGCTGAAAATATCCATTAAAGGGGGGCAGGGGTGATATGAGTTAACCCCTGTGCCCCTGCTTTGTACTTGGCTCTGGTGGAGAGAGGGGAGGCCCTCAGCTCCTGCTGTTCTCAGTGGGGTTCCTCCGAGAGCAGTTCTTGTATTAACCATTTTACTGTTTTGTTCTCGTCTCGTTATCTGTTCTTGTTAGGATCTTTATTATTCATGGATGCGAAAAGAAAAAAAAATCCCATCATTAAACCATCATAAATATTCATAACACTTTGCAATTGTGTGCATTTCATTAGCCACTTGGCAAAACTTCTCTGAAGTAGCAGAGTTTTTGAGGAAACGCGGTTAATGAGACCAGAGCCCGCGAACGGCAGGGTGGCCCTTCTCCTCCATGGTAGTTGATTTTCAGCCTGGACACAAATGCAGAAATACATAATAATTAAAAGAGATAAGCGGGAGAGGCCTTCCCTGAGAGTGAAGAGCCGCACATTCCTCGGCTTCGTCCAGACGGTGCTTTTGTGCGGAGCTGACTGAGGATCAGGGTAAACACTGCAGTACAAGAGAGGGAATCTGAGAGCTGCATTGCTAATGGACTCGCCCAGGACCCTACAAAGGCCAGATAAACCCCGGCTCTGGTCTACGGGGGGCCTTCTCACGTTGTGCATAATGACTGACGTCAGGCTGGAGTGGAGATAAGCACGGCCCTTTTGTTGGACTTATTAGAGCAGATGGCCGTCCCACTTTGAGTGTTTAAGAAAGAATTATATCCATCTTTCTCGTTTCCTTCTAATCCGGTTTAAACTGTGCCCTCTCCATCAGTCCTGAGAGCTTTTCAGGGGCGTACAAGAACCCAGCAAACCTCTGCCACGGCCACGTGGAAACGGGATAATGTGCCTCCCAGTGCCCACCCTCCCAGCAGGGCACACAGGTTCGAACCAGTGGGGGGATTTTTTGTTTTTTTCTTTGTTTTGCACCTTAAAACGTTTCTTTCAGCTTAAGAATTCTCACTGCTGAAAAGGAATGTTTAAGCGGCATGAGCTTGTAGAGAGGCACCCGGATGTTCTGTGGCTCCTGCCTGCACGCGTGTACCGTGCCTCCATGCCATTGCTGACAGCATTTATGCTTGGTAATGAGAGGCATTTCCTACCGCTAACAGGTGCCAGAGAACATTGGGAACATCCGGGACTGCTCAGCAAGTTCCGCCTTCCCTGAGGGGCTCATGCTAAGCAGAAAGGAGTTACCACCCATCCGAGGATCAGGCTGGCTGCTGGTGCCCACGGCTGTCAGGAAAGGACACCGGTGGGCGGGAAAGGGCGCCACTGAAGGTCTCTTTGGTGGATTAGTGGGTCCTTTTCCCCCACTGTTGATCCCCGAGCTCATTTGTGCTGGTGTTTGGCATCTGGGCCATTGTTCGCTGGCCCATTTCAAACACTGTCTAATTAGAGTCTGATTTCTTGTAACTCTTCCCTGTGCCAACTCATACGGGATACCTACCAGCAGGGAAAGAGGGCTCTCTTCACTAGCTTATATGGTACCCCATCAAAAAAAAAAAAGTCTGAATCTTCAAGAAAATCAAGTGTGTCATTATGTACCATTTACTGTGTCAATGTAGATGTAGTAACCTTTGAAATCCGGCAAATTTCTTCAGTACTGTAACACTGAAGTTCAGAATCCGGTTTTTAAAATTCCAGCAGTTGTTAATTACTCCCTCTGTGCTCCCACTGCACTTTCTTCCTAGCCCTCTGATCCTATCATATTTGTATAATAGACTATTTTGCTTGCGAGGAACTGTGATTCACTCAGGCTAACTCAAATAATGAGGACTTATTTTAAGGATGCCTGTGCTAATCGTGGAATAGAAACCAGATAATGACCAGGCGTCACAGTGACTGGAACTGGAAGGTGATTCTGGGTTTAAGGGAGCAGCTCTGTGGATCAGAGAAGGCCAAAGTGAGAGCTTCTCTGTGTATCTGTTTCTTTTTTGTTTACCACCCTTTCTTTTAACTCATAAAGATTCAGTTATCCTATATAATAAAGAGACAATATGCAAATTGACTATCACTCCAACACACCAGATGGTTGCCCCCATGTGGACACAAGATGGCTGCCACAAGATGGGGAGGGGAGTTGTGGGCAATCAGGCCTGCAAGGGAGGGTAGTTGTGAGGGACCAGGCCTGCATGAGAGGGCAGTTATGGGGACCAGACCAGCAGGGGAGTTCAGTTGGGGACCAGACCTGCAGGGGAGGACAGTTAGGGGTGATCAGGCCAGCAGGGGAGCAGTTAGGTATTGATCAGGTTGGCAGGGTAGTGGTAAGGGACCAGGCCTGCAGGGGAGGACAGTTAGGAGTGATCAGGCTGGCAGGCAGGCGAGCAGTTGGGAGTCAGCAGTCCTGGATTGTGAGAGGGATGTCCGACTGCCCATTTCATGCACCAGACCTCTAGTTCATTTATATGACCTCTCAGGGAGGATGTACTAATAGTCCTGGGTAATCACTTAATAGCAGGTGATGGCAGCGATGTATTCTCCTTGCCAGAACACATACCTCTAGGACACTGACTACCCTGTGGATTGGCCGCCTCTGAGTCCTGTGTCCACTCTATGTCCAGTCAGCCATGACCCATGCATCTATGATGTGATACACTATGTGCTTTCTTTTCCTTAGAAGGGACTGTGGATATGGAAAGCTCCATAACTGATGTGGCTAGTCCCATCATGACTGCGAGCTTTACCCGAGTGAAGCCAGTTTCCTGTTTAAAATACCCATAGTGCTCAGCACAAGTTCTGGCCTGTAGTGGGTGCTCCAGAAAGGATAGCTCAAGGAAGAAGTGAATCTTTATACTTTTCTTTTCTGGGGCTAGGTCTAGATGACGTAGAGTCTCTTGCAGTCTGCACGTGACTTTATATTGGTTACTTTCCAACAAGGAGGAATTGCAAAGGGTTCTGGATTCTAAAGATAATATACCTCACTTTCCCTCTGTCCTTTCCAGTTTGTTTGTTGTGTGTGTGTGTGTGTGTGTTTTTTTTTCCTTGACCTACAAGATTTGAGCCATTGTGGTAGAATCAGCAAGTCAGTGGTCTACCACGGTGGAGCCCAGTGTATGTGGCTCACTGGTTAACCAGTGGAGACTTGTTTCTCATCGTTCCAGAGATGGAAGATTGAGATTAAGGTGCGGGCAGGTCCGGGCGAGGGAATTCCTACTGGCAGACAGATAGCTTTCTTCTCACTGTGTCCTCACGGTGGAGAGCAGGGAGAAGCAAGCTCTCTCTTGCTTCTTCTTCTAAGGATACTAATCCCATCATAAGGACTCCACCCACATGACCCAATACCTTCCCTGGCACAATGTCTCCAAATATTTTTCTAGGAGATTGGGACTTCACGTGAGACCTGTGGAGGGACACACACACATGCACAGTCTGAAACAAGACTCAACCTCACTCTAAAATAAGAAACTTGCTGCGATTTTAGCTGTTCTCTCGAGTACCCTGGAGTGACTCACCATAGGAAACTAGAGAATAAGTCCCCAGAGCATCCACAGGAAAAGCTGTGAAAGAATATAAACTCATGTTCTGGTATCAAGAGGGCCTGGGCCTGTTCTGTTCGAGGGAAGGCCGGAGATTTCTCCTCAGAATATGAGCTCCTCCCCACTACCTGTGTCTTCCTCGGGGCTGTGGACAGACATCAGACATGTTTGGTGGCAGGGGGTCAGGCCACCCCCTCGGGGGATGGCAGGCAAGTAACGTGACTGTGCTCCATGCCCCCATGTAGATTTCCCACGCGGTTGTCTCCCAATGACAACTGCACCAAGATTCCGTGACCACCGTGGGCAGCACAGTCATGTAGCACCAAGTTCAGAATCGTGCTGTGTAGAGGGCCAAATGGGAAGATACCTGGACATTGTTTAGATTGTTGCTGACTGGGCCGGGGTTTTTGGCAGAATCATGTCAGTTGCACTCCGGCCCTGGGAGTGAGGAGATGTTCTTAGTTCCTGGCTTGTGTTTGTCCAGGAGGAAGGAGTGGGTGGGACCTGGGCCCTCCCAGGCTCCTTGTTTTTCTGTGAAACCCCCTTGTTGGATTGGAGAATAAATAGATGTGCTGCGTGGCTCAGGAGGTCATCAGTCTGCCTCTCCAGCAGAGGAGGTCGGCGGTCCTCCCAGCTCCCAGCTTAAAATCTATCTCTGTGTCTTCTCTCTTTATTTCTAATATTTCTCAATCCCTGGCTGCCTCCCCTTAGAACCGGTTCGTTCATCTCTCTTTCCATGCGGGACGCGGAAAAGGGAGATCCCGCCACATCAGGCCCCCGCAGTGCTGGGCGAAGGCCTCTTCCTGCCTCGGCGCACCTCCCTCCACATAGTCATCTATAAAGTTCATCAGGACAGAGAGAGGGATGAGAAGCAGAAGAAATAGTGTACTGATTGGGGGGTGGAGTGGGGAGATCAATCTTCCTTTATGCAGATCTCCCACCAAAATATGAATAATTCCTTTGAGGTCTGTCTGTGGTTCTTTCCATATTGCTTAGGAGAAAAAACGTTCCCATACTTGGGGGCCTGCTTCTGAACGGCTGTATATACCTGCTGTGCACAACGACTAGTGTGCACAACGCCTCTGCTGCCTCCTCCACTATCTCTGTGCATCCCTGTAGCGTTTTGGGAAGTTTGGGTCAATTTCTGGGGAAATAGCGCTCACCCACGTTTCTTCCTCCTCCCTGCGGAGCTGTCACAGTTTGGGGCAGAGGGTGCAGTGTCTGAGCCTGCTTTGAACAACTCAGCCAAGGAGCCTGGTGTCCTCGGCAGACAGAGTAGACACTAAGTCTCGTGGGCAGGAGCGGCGATAAAAGACACAAAACCAAACCAGAACCGAGGGACGAGGACAGCCCAACAGACGCCGGCTACCACAGATTCCAGCTTCTAATGAATCCACCTGCTGGCGCGGAGTTCCTGGTACTCTTCTCACTTCTCAAATCAGGTTTAAAAATTGATTCCATGCCAGTTACAGGGGCAGAGCTGTCACCTAGCGGGGAGATTAACTGGCTTTGTGGCATACTGACAGGGGAGCAGAGCATGGGGAAGACCCGCACAGAATGCAGGGCCCTCTGATTCCTGGCAACCTCAAACCCCGAAGCGAGAGCACACCGAGGGTCTGCAATGTGCACCCGTGTTCAGTCCAGACCGAGCCAACCCGAACGAGGGACTTGAAGGAAGTCACAGAGGCACCTGAATTGCTCTCCCCCTGGAGACTTGTGCCCAGACCGGCCGTCCCCCAGGGGCACAGACGGAGTCCTCCGTGCTGAGCCCGCTCTCTCCTAGTTAGAGCCAGCGGGACCACTGAGCAAAGTTTGCAGCACACACTGCGGTGGGACAGCGGCTCTGCCTGATTTTAGAACGTTGGCGACGCGTGGGTGGGAAAGTCAGGTGAGTTGAGAAAAAGACAAAAGATCTAAAATGCCAAAGGGCATTCCCTGCCAGGGCAGACAGTGTCCCGTTTACATCGGGGGCTCTGGAAATTCCTCTGCAGTGCGGTCAGATCTGTGGACACCGCAGTGCCTGGCTGGCCTTCCCCTAGAGGGACTTCTTCAAACCACTACATTCTCGCCCTTTGGCCTCAGACGTTATCAGCCCGGTGTTTCAATGTATCCAAAGTGACCCTCGGTACCCTTGCGCTGCTCAGCAGAGACGATGCCAGGAACAAAAGTGCTGTGGATATATTGCTTAGGAAAAGTAAACGAGTGTGTGTGGAGCACAGAGGAGCTACGGAAAGAAGGGACAACACAAATCATTGCTCTCTTCAGTTCTTCCTCAGTTTTAAACAAGTTGGAATATGCATGCAAATTAGGGCTGCCCCGAGAAATGATAGGAGTAGAGTGACTTTTGAAAGATCCAACTTTGATAAATAAAACTTTTTGACTCACAGACGAGAAAACGTGGGAAGTGGCCTCGTGCCCCGCTCCCAGTTCCAGTGCATTTGAGACCTCGCAGAAGGGATAGACACTTCATTTGTTTTCCTGCGGCCGGAGCTCTTAATCAAGCCCTGAGGAATGAAGAGTCTCAGGGATGGGGGCCTCTGTCCAAATCCCGGATCAACCGGGCTCCGGCCTTTCCCTAGGCGACCCCGGGAGAAGTCGCTCTCTTCTCCGTTTCTCCTGGGAAGAGTGATGACAATCCTCCTTTCGGTTTAATTCCTCTGGGAGTTGTTGGGAAGAGCCCCTCGTTTATGTTTTATTCCCCATGCCTGTGAGATCTCCAGATGAAATACTCTCCACAAACCACAAAGCCTATTACTGTCTTAAGGACCCGCATCTTTCAGGAGAAGGAACACGCTGGCTCCCTGCAGGAGAAACAAATGGAGCCAGCCTTCTGGCGGGCACACTGTCTTTAGGAAAACGTTTAAAAAGACACAGATCTTCCTGTTCTGGGCACATTTTCCACAGCAGATAGGTCTAGTAAAGCAATGCACACGTTTCAGAGGCATTAATGTGTTCTACACTCTGTGCTACACAAATTGTTTTTGTTTTCCAGTGTGTGTGTGTGTGTGTAATTTGTGTATGTGTGATTTTGTGTGTGTGTGTGATTTTGTGTGTGTGTGATTTTGTGTGTGTGCGTGTTTGATCCAAAAGAACAAGCTCTGAACACAGAAAAGGAGAGGTTACTAGGGTGTTGATAAAACGCTTTTTCTAAGATGTGTGTGAGAAGCATCACGTTCTTTCCCTTATTTTAGTGTCTTGATTTGTGGCTGTGAAGGAGAGAAAATGATTTGGGCTACCTGCATTTCAAATGATACGTGCTGTGTGAGGGAACCCCTCGCACTTACGGACAAAACAGCATGCAAAAGTATTGTTCCGTTTCCCATTGTAATCTCTCTCAGAGGTTATTTTTTTTTTTTTTTTTTTTTTTTGTCCCTTCCTTTGTGTTCTTGTCAAGATTGACAAGCATCCGTGTGTTACCAACTGACATGAAGTCCTTGCTTGAATAATCATGACTAACATCCAGGATTTTCAAAGCACGTTGTTGACTCAGAGAGCCACCCACTAGATTGAATTCTTTGGAGTCAACTCTGACTGACAGCATCCCCGAGGCGGTGCCTTTACCCCCGACGGCCGGCCAGGTCTTCCCGCGTCCCCACCGGAGCTCGGGTGGTAGCCTCCCCATCTCAGGGTGTTGTTAGTTGTATTGCTACAAAGGTTTCTTTTATGAATGCTACAGAAAACCCCACATTTAGGAATCACACTGAGTCAGAAAGTAGACAGCAGAGGAACTGAAAGTTCTTTTTATTGGAAGTGAGCGGCACCATCTTGCTGGCCTTCCCTCAGGGTGGAGCCTACGCCACGCCGTCGCCAGGAGGAAGAGGGCAAAGCTCATAGGACACTGAGAATGGAGGCAGAGGTGTTTTTAATGGAATCGTCTTTTACTCGCAGCGTGTCCCGCGGTTCCTGGGAAAAGGGTGTGATAATGTGGAATGGAAATCGCCAAAGGGGCCTGTGCTGCAGGATGTTGAACAGGAGCCCTTCGGTCCTTTCTCTGCTGCCGACTGCGAGGGGTGGCTCGGAGATTCTGTGCGAGAAAGGCATAGAGGCTGCATTCTGTTTGGAAAGGGAAAGGGAGGCAAGGACTTGCCTGGAAGCAGCATTCGTGAAACAAGCCCACTGTTTTCATTTCACTTAGATGCTGGGGTTTTTGTTTTTCTGTTCGTGGTTTTTTGTTTGTTTGTTTTGTTTTGTTTTGTTTTATTTTTTGAGTGCTTAGGCTAATCACCTCTCTCCCAAGTCAATGGTGATGCTTCTGACCAATTCCTTAGGCAATGCAATTACCTGCTTTTTTTTTTTTTAGCTGTGCATTCATTTATCATCTACATAAAAAGGACGTGCAATTATTGCAAATTTGCTGCTCACAGGGCCCATCAGCTGTTACAACTCTGCTTTGAGAAAACACGCACCTATGTACTAAACCCCTAAACAACTTGACTAAGATAGCAGAATATATCAAATTAAAAACTGATGGAGAGCCGAAACTGGTTTGGCTCAGTGGATAGAGCGTCGGTCTGCGGACTGAAGGGTCCCAGGTTCGATTCCAGTCAAGGGCATGTACATTGGTTGCAGGCACATCCCCGGTAGGGGGTGTGCAGGAGGCAGCTGGTCAATGTTTCTCTCTCATGGACGTTTCTAGCTCTCTATCCCTTTTCCTTCCTCTCTGTGGAAAATCAATAAAATATATTTTTTTAAAAACTGATGGAGAGTATTGGTTAGTTATTTATAATTGTTTCAGAAGCAGTTGTTTTCCAGAGAGACTGTGCAAAATCAGAATGCTTTTCACATCATTTTTTTTTTGCCAATGCTTTCCTGAAAGGTACTTTCAGGAAAGTATCAGCAGAAGGTGAAACTAAGCTTTGCAAACAATCTCTAAGTCACTGCTTTGCAAACAATTCAAAGAAATTATTAGAATTTAGAATGGTTAGTAGGCAACTTATCAGAATTTTCTTGGAAGTTTTTCTAATGACACCTAGTTATATATACACCTGAGGCCCGGTGCATAAATTTGTGCACTGGTGGGCGTGGGTCCCTTGGCCTGGCCTGCTGGGTTCTGGCCGGCGGAAACCTGCTCTCCAACATCCTCTGCGGGGTCCCAGATTGAAAAAGGGCGGCTCTTGGGTGATGCATACCAGAATTGGTCTCCCTCCTCTCTGGTTCCAGGTGTGATACCTGAGAACCACAGCTGCCAAATCACCCCACAGCTTGGCAGCTCCTGTATTGACCATCTGCCCCCTGGTGGTCAGTGTGTGTCATAGCTACTGGTCATTTGGCCGGTAGGTTGGTTGCTTAGGTTTTTTTATATATAGTATTCCTATAATGAGGTAAAGGATTCTTATCATTATCCCTGGGATAAGAGACTCAAATACAGAGTTTCTGTGTTTCATTCACCAAAATTTTCCTTATGGTTCTTTTCATATAGCACCTTAGATGACTCAAATATTCCAAACACTCTGTTACCAAGCAAATTAAGTGTGGTTCATGCAACACTATTCAGTCCCCCTTTGGTCTGGCATGCCTTCCCATTAGAGTGTGCAACGCTGTCTATTAGGAACTGGCCTTTTAGTCAGGGACTCACTGTCACCTTCAAATGACCTTACTCCCTTTTCTCTGTGTGTTAGGGAGCTTTCACCTGGGTAAGGTCCTGGGCATCTCATGACTTGGCGTGCCTGCAGTCACAGCTTCAGGAGCAGCTATCTGATTATTCTTTAAAGCAAAATCTGAAATTGTCATCTTTCCCGCAATTCCTCTGCTTCCTTAGTGTACCATGGTGATTTCTCTGGACCAATATCCTCATAATTTGCTTCAGTGACGTTCGGATGTTGTTTGGGGTTTTTCTCATTTCTGCTTTGTAGCTACTCTGAACACCGATTCCATGTGCTGCACCATTCGCTTACAGACTATCTTGGTCCCTAACCTTTTCCAATTTTGTCAAAAGCTCTTAACCTCGTTTTATTTGTAAAGATGATCTCCTTTAACTATCAGGGTCCTAATCTTAAAGTCCCCAACTTTTTCCCTCACTCACTTTATTGAAAAAAAAAATAACTATATCCCACTTATTTATGCATGATGTAAATCCTTGAATTTTATATTTTTCTACTTTGGTACTCCATTTTGCTCACACATGTTGGCCGTATGTTGTAAACTTTGAAATTACAGATTATCAACATAAACTTGATTCTGCACAGCACTGAGCACAATGGCATGATCGCTTAAATGCTTTTGATGATGGCAGTGATGATGATAATGATGTCATGCTGTTCTGGTTTAAACTATCAAGTAGGTGTCCAGTACATCTTTTTAAAATATATATGAGTGATTCCTCATTCTATAAAGCTGTCATTCTTCATTAGCAAAAAAAGATTATAGTAAGTTATAATTACTGTTTAGTGTCCTGTCAAATAATTAAGTGTAATAAAAAGCCTTCAGTGAGTTTAATGTTAACATGGTGTAATTAAAGCCAAGTCTTGAAATGCATTACGGGCCTATCATATCAGATATTGAAGACTTTTTCCTTCTACAGATATAATGTTCAAATTGTGTTTATAGCAATGTGATCGTCAGAGACAAAAACTCACATCACCCAGATGCAAAATGAGCGTGAGAGTACCCAGCAAGGGCAATACTCAGAAAAATCAAGCAAATCCGTTATACAACCCTGTCAGTACTTGCCCAAGGTTGCACAGTGGTAGGCTAATTCTTTCTTGACAGTAAGAACTGTGGCTTTGGGTTATACTGAAGGAATTATTACCTTAATGGCCATTTTATCTCTTTCAGAAGTTTAAGATGTTTGCTGGGAACAAAAAAAGCTTATTGTGACTTTTTCTTTATGGGGTGAAAAAATATAGGCAAAGTAAAAGAATATCCTTTATAATCAGCTCGGGTACTTCATAGTCATTATAGGATGCAGGGCTTGTCATATTTTAAGGCTCAAGTACAGAGAAAGGCCGGAATCTCACCGTTTTCTCCTCAGACTACCTGGACTGGGCCAAGCTACAGGGCCATTTCTAACCCTGCGTTCTCTGAACTTCTCGGGCCTTCTCTGGTGCATGTCCTGCCTCTTTCCTGTCCACACGGATTTCGAAAAGTCAGCAGAGTAAAGGTAGCCCCTCAAATAAAGGCGCCATTCAAGGAACAAAGAAGTAGAAGGAGGGCTCCAATTAAAACGATGAAAATCTTTCATTTTTATTTAGGTATACTAGTACGGACACGTGTATATACAAATACAGATCATATGGTTTTGTGTTTTTGTTGTTTTTTTTTTAATGTGGGGTTATTTATTTTTTACATTTTCCTTTAGGTTTGTATAACGTAAGCATTTCAAAACAGCACTCGATGGGTCAGTGCAAAGGGGCTGCGAAGCAGGCGGCACAAGCGCGGGACCACACGGGGCTGGACGTCACACCCAGACGCACACACAATGAGCGGCTTCAATGGGGTGTCAGGAGGAAGCATGGAAAGCGGATTTTGACTCATGGGTAACCTCCAGCATGCCAGCATCTATTAAACTGTACAGACAATGGGGGCGAGGCCATTGTAGGGAGATTTGTCTCACATCCGAGTGGCGCTGGGGCCAACGCATGGGAAAAAGTCAGTGATGCCAAACCAGAGACAGACCTGCCCATTCACGGTTCCGAGGGAAAGCGGGACGTGGGAGGGAGGCTAGAGGACAACAATATAAGCATAAGAAATAAAAGGGAGGGGTGGTTGTAGGCAAATGGGGTGTTGGTGGAGGTGGTTTCCAAAACACCAGTGACCACAGCTCTGAATGGAGAGCAATGAATGGAGAGGAGGTGTTGGAACTGTTTTGTCTAATTTGGGGGTAACGAGAGAAATGGCTGCTGCCGTTGCCAAGGCACCAGAGAAACGCACAGTTCCCGGAGACCCACAGGTTACTCTGTGCCTCTTCCGTTCACAGTGACACAGGGAAACAGCCCCACTGATCCACCCTGGAAGGACTCTGCAGCCTTTCCTGGGCCCTGGGCTGCGTGATACTGGTGAGACTCTTGGAAGGGGGGGGCAATGAAATTGTGTGAAAACCACCACAAACAAAACATAACCAAATACAGAGCTGTTTCTAAATTCCCTAACCTTTCCATACCAACATGCTGGGGTGGAAATACACACACACACACACACACACACACACTCACACACCACAGGGCTCCATCAGACCTTGAAAACATTGAGGCCAAAATAGTGATCAAAAAAAGTCATGTTGTCCCAGGTCCCCAGATGGTGGCGACTTAAGGACCGGTGACCACAGGGGAGCCCTGCGTGGAGCAGCCTCTCTCCTCAGGCAAGTAAGCGAGTGAGGACGCATTGGGTGTTTGAGAGCCCCCAGGCCCGTTTTGTATCCTGAAAGACTATTGTTCTCACTTACAAAAGACATAAGAATCAAATTAATACTTTATTATCAAACACTATGTACAACAGAGGTTGCTAATACAGAATTTAAAGAACGCAGTTGTGGGTTTTTTTTTTTTTTTGGTTGTGTTTTTTTACTTTTCTTTCCTCTGCCATCCAAGAAAGTACAGTACAAAACAAGAGTCTAAACTAACACAAACTGTTACCTGGCCTATTACAGGATACACGGTATCCACTAAACAGACAGATCCTCATTTCCCTGCTTCGTGTTGCAAAGTCCTAGGCAACCAGGGGCAAAGGTCGCGGGGGTCCGACTAACGGGCTGAGAGGCAGCGGAGGCTGCCCTTCAGGCTTTTGAAATTTTTTTTTTTTTTTTTTTTTTAGTGAAAAGCTCCTACAAAGTTGCATCGACATTTTCCTAAGCCCCCAGAGGGTTGTCACGACACCACAAAAGGCCACCAGCACATTTTTGGAACGAGATGAAAACTGCCTGACACCAATCATCTTCTTGAAAACGCCTCGGCAGGGCATGACCTACAGTTACATCACTTTATAGGTAGAGAAGCACACTGTCTACTGGTGTGGGTAGTCTTGCTACTTTTTTCTTTTTCTTTTTTTTTCCTTTTTTTAAAACTTAATTTGCAGTGGCACAATGGTGAAGGGAAAGGGGGTCTAATTTCACCGTGAAAAATGAAAAGAGAGTGGCAGAGAGGGCCATGAGTAATTATCTCATCATTTGTTAGAGACAAATGCTAGGAAAACCACAGAAGTCACCATTTCTAAAATGAAATTAGCACTGCTAATGTAGTTATGACTAACTGGCATCATTACAGGATCATTTGATTTCCTTGTGGTTATAGAACATGCAGTTATTATTTTGGTTCTGACTATCGATCCATTTTGGAAGGCATCGCTTCCCCTCCTACCCATATCCCACCGGACCAACAAGCCTGTAACTATTCATAAAAAGAAGTGTCACTGGACATTACTGAGAGCACTGAGCAGATAAACAGTTGAAGGGGGGGAAAAAAAAGAACCCAATGCTATGAACTTTTGTTGCAGCGAAATGGTGGCTGCCTCTGTGACAAGACTCTGCCATGCCACTCCCCAGAAGGCCCTGATGTCTCTGGGGGGAGGGGGGACAAGACCGATCATCTCTGCAAGGCTGGCGGCCCCCCTCACTGGCGGCCCCCCTCACTGGTTTCCAGGGCCCACAGACCCAGCAACATCCCCCCGAAAAAGATCAGGTAAGCCCACGTTCTGTTTCAACACGTGCACAGCTCCCCAGTGAGCTGCCTTTAGAGCGGCCTTCTTGCCCATACTTTCCTAACTCAGAACTCCTGATGCTTACCAAGCTCCCATTCACGCAATCGGTCCATAAGGGGACCCCTCTTATTATTTTTTTAACACATACATTTTTAAAATTTTGCTGGAATTCTTCCAATCGTTCACATCTCACATGTTCATCGCATCTATTTTGTTTTTGTTTTTGAAAGGCATGTTTTCTGTTGGTGTGCCCTGCAATAGCAGAAAAGGCAAGGTCTCTCTTCCCTGGGTCTGCGACTCCTCCCTGCCCAGGCTCCTGAGTTCAGAGCCTGTGACAGCCTCTCCATAGAAGCCCCCAGGGCGTGGTCACTAACGGGAAACCCCCCTCGCTGGCCAGGCCGAGCTTCCTTACCCAGACAGGGTCACCCTGCACTTCCTTCTCCTCCCGCCCCACCCCCACAAGGAAACGAGACAGCCTCCGTATTTCTAAATGTATCAAGGGATACCACTTTTTTTGTTTTTCTCTCACAAGTTTAAATAGGACAAGCATATACACTCTCAGCATAAAGTATATCTAAATAATGTATTTTCTATTCTAGTGGATTTTTTAAAAAAATATTTTGTTAAAAGTCTTTGGGACTCCATCTTGTTTATCTCCCACGGATAAACACACGTTCCCCCCTACGCTTTCAGGCTGTGTCAGAAAGGGAAAGAATATAAAATCAACACTTGAATTTTTTCTTTTTTTCTTTTTTATTCCGCACTTTGGAATCTGTATTCCAAATTTCCCTTTAGCCCTCCCAGGTCGTGCTGACTGACTCTCCAGGTGCCCAGGGGCTTGCGTCCGAGCCCCTGTGGTCACCGGGTGTGGAGCAAAACGGGGGTGCTAGGGCGGGAGTCGGGGAAAGGCCACGGCACAACTGGCGCTCCAGCAAAGCCAAATCACCCCTCCTCTGGCCGCGGACACGCGCGCTCCTCGGTACGCCGTGTGCCCCAGAGGAGGATTCAAAGCTATTCCATTATGCACTCAGCAACCCTGGCTTTGTCAGCCTTGGGGAAGGTCACTTTAGTCATAAAAATGCCTCTTTTGAGTTTCTTTTAAAAACAAAAATAGTTGTAGCACCATGGTGATCTGTAGTCGAAGGGGAAAATAATCCGGTGTACACCGCCCAGTCACCGAAAAAATGAGAGGCACTCATCCATACACACCCCCACCAAACCTCAGCTGTCTCCGGTGTCACTCCCACGTGCTCTGTGCTAGCGTTCCCCGCACCCTTCCCGCCGCCTAGGGGGCAAAAAAAGAGAGGCTTCTTTTATGGAGCACACATTTTGCTGTCAAGACAGTCATCTAAAAAAAAAAAAAGAGGTGTTTCAACCTTTTAGAAGCCTGTTCATTTACACACCCTAGAGGAAATAGCGTCATATTCTATCTGTCCTGAAGACCTCCCCTCTGGACTTGACATGGTGACATGACGGCCTGCACGATTTTCTCACAGTCCCGAATGGAAAGGCATACATATGGGATGGGAGGGCGAGCATCCTCCTGGGCCTCGCCATCCCCCAGCTGCATCTGCCACCGTCCTCCCTCGACCGCATGCTGCCAAGAAGGGGCGCGCTTACAGGCGCTGCTGACCACCGGTGTCACTACGGCAATTTGGCATTTTCATCTGGAGTCCGTTTTAATTTGGAAGGGGTGAGAAAAAGTCGAGGGCAAGGGCTGGGGTGGGGCGAGGGGGGCAGCGACTACGTTAGCCCCCCCGACAGGCCCCAGGTTGTTGCTTTAGAATTCAGGCTGAAAGAAAGGAAACAAAACAAAACAAAAAAATCTGACATCTGCCAAAGCAACCAATCACAAGTCCCTTCTTAGGATGAGCAGTTAGGTGGATCTCCGGCGTTCCACGACCCCGGTGTTCTCTGTGACAGGGGACGGCAGGAGGCTGTGCTATAATGTCAAAAGCATCGCCAGGAGGAACAGTAGGATTGCCAACAGGCGGCTGGGTATCCTGGGCGTCTGGGCCGCGTTCTCGCCGCGGGATGGCTCGGCGGACTCGTGCACGGTGTCATCTGTGCAGACAGAAAAGCACACGTTCCCATGAGACCCCGCATCCTTAACGGCAGCTCTCTCGCAGCAGCCTGCTGCTGTGCAGACCTTGCCACCCTCTGCAAAGTAAGGCAATGAACTTGGCGCCACCCCTGACTTCCATGTCTGCGTAATCACTCATTATTTACAGCAAACAAAGGAGAAGCAGAGAAAATTGGACTTTCTCAGCAATATTAAGTTTCTTTAAAAATTGAGGGGGTCGGGGAGGTTATATGCACACGCTGTATGTAACCTCTGGCACGTGAGCCGGCAGTCAGACACACCTTGCACAAACCTGAGATAACTGAATGGATTTTTTTTTAAACCCAACGTGCCATGGAGAAGCAAGTAGTGTGCCCAGGGTGGGGGGCAGATATGTTGGCATATGAGTGGTTCACCGGAATGGACTACCCGTTTTCCTCATTTTTAAGCAGTGGCATAGCATTAGTGTGGAATGCCTGATTGTCGGAAGCCTAGATGGATTTTTCAAATATGAATAATCAAATGCCATAACAGCAGCATTTATAAATACACCATACCTAATGCCCGCTAAATCCGACCACACCAGTGCCCACTGGTTTGCTTGCAATTAGGCACCCATTACAGCGCTATTTCCATTGCGAACCCGGTAGCGCCTAGGATTAGAGTACTTGAACTTCACTATTTTTGCTTTTATCGGGCTGAAGCGTGGCACACAGAAATGATCGGCGTGGATGCAAATTCTCCCCTACACAAAATGGATTAAGTGAGGTAAGCTCCCTTCATTTAGCTAGAAAGTGTTCTCTGAGGCTGCCTCTGACTTCCCAGAGACTTCCTGATCTGCATGATTAACAGGCTTAACTTTGAAACAGGAACTCGGCAGCAATTAGTGCCCAAAGATAGACCGGGACTTTGTACACCTCCTTCCTCCCACCTGGCCTAACTTACGCTTTCCGACTGCGTGTCCTTGGGATTCACAGTGGGGCTCTGCGGTGGCTTCCTGTGGGCGCTCAGCCCCTGTCGCCCTGGCTTCTCTCCCCATCATTCAGAGAGAAGGGTGACAAGGGAGACTGTCGTGGTTGCTTTCAAGTTTGCAGACCTGAGAGGATAATCCCTAACTATTCTTGAATGGCCCACTTCGAACCCCTTTGTGTATCAACTACATTTATTTTATTTTATTTTTCTTTTTTAAAAAAATATATTTTACAGAGAGGAAGGGAGAGAGCTAGAAACGTCAATGAGAGAGAAACATCGACCAGCTGCCTCTTGCACACCCCCTACTGGGGATGTGCCCGCAACCAATGTACATGCCCTTGACCGGAATCAAACCTGGGACCTTTCAGTCCGCAGACCGACGATCTACCACTGAGCCAAACCGGTTTTGGCTCAACTACATTTATTTTCATGCCACATGACGTGCCACCACAAGGATGCTTTTCCTTCGCTGGGTAGAATCCCGCTTTCTTATTATTTGTCCTAACGTGACCCCTTTGCAAGCCCCTGCTTCCGATATGTCAGTGGGGGCATATCTGTTCGCCACGTTCATTCCCAATATGAACGGAGAAGCATGTTTTTTCTCATATGTGTGTCTTCTGCCCTGGAGGGCTCTTAGGTTAGCCCAGTGGTCGGCAAACTCATGAGTCAACAGAGGCGAATATCAACAGTACAGCAATTGAAGTTTCTTTTGAGAGCCACATTTTTTAAAACCTCTTCAAAATAGACTGGCCCAGGCCGTGGTCTCTTGTGGAAGAGCCACACTCAAGGGGCTAAAGAGCCGCAGTTTGCCCACCACGGGGTTAGCCTATGCTCCCATAGGTGCTGCGCCCCTGAGGCAGGGTGGCTCCCCTCTCCTGGCCCTCGGCAGACCTGCAGAGAGTGGCTGTTCGCTCAGGAGACTAGAAAGGGTTAGGAAGCAAGACGGGGAAATTAAATGAATGCAGAGGAAAATACAAAGCCCCGCAGCTTTCAGCCCAACACGTGTGGACTCTTCTCGCTCAGCTTTGCGAAGGTATCCCGTCTGTAGTTAACGGGAGGCAGATGTAAATGCTCTTAATAGCCTTGCAGTTAAAATTCAAACCATTGCTGAAACCGGTTTGGCTCAGTGGCAGAGCATCGGTCTGTGGACTGAAAGGTCCCGGGTTCGATTCTGGTCAAGGGCATGTACCTTGGTTGCGGGCACATCCCCAGTAGGGGGTGTGCAAGAGGCAGCTGGTGTATCAGCAAGATACAGCAAGATGTATCTCTCTCATCGACGTTTCTAGATCTCTATCTCTCTCCCTTCCTCTCTGTAAAATATCAATAAAAATATATTTTAAAAAAAATTCAAACCATGTAAGAGCACCAATATGGTGTCGATCAGAATAGAGCACTGCAGGCTCGACTGTGAAAACGACCTGTAAGCCCTGAGGATGGAGTGCTTTTTGTACACCCAAAGTTCTATCAGCCGTGGGGTTCTTCTTCTCCCCGTTATTTTTACTAAGCTATTACCACACCCAAGCAACACTTACATCCTCCCTGGGAGCTTAAAGGGGACCGGCCCTGCCTGTCCCTCAGCGAGGGCCATCTATTGCACGAGGCAGGGTGAAGGAGTCTGCAGGACTCTGAGAGGAAAGCACTTGTTTTGCCTAAAGTGAAGCAGAGGCTCCAACGGCTTTTCAGTCTTGTCGGCAGGTACCCTCTTGCTCTCACAGGGAACATCCGTGCCTTTTAGGCATCGCGGTTCTCCCTGCTACAGGCTGGCCCTGTCTCGGGAGTCCACAAAGCACGCTTCGGTTAAGATGGGGCCTCGCTGTCCGGAGAGCCTGTGGCGCCCGAGACGCAGAATGAGAAGCCTGCTGCCATTTGGCTAAATCGTAACAATTTTAGGATCCCACGAGGGAATTCATAAGCACAATCTACCTCAATGGCAACTACGCCCACAGTAAACATGAATATCTAACGCACGTAACAAGCGACTGCTGCTTGGAGGCAGAAAATAATCCTCTTCCGCAGCCGAGCCTTGCCTCCCGAATAGGAGCCCACCGCGCTAGGACACCCAGTTAGCCTAGCGATAATTTGGAGCGTATTCTGTGGCACATGTCTGCCCTGAGATCATCCTGTATCCCTGATGATAGGAAACTGGCAGGCAGAGTGTGCAAGCAAACATCAAACACAATACATTCCGAAGACAGGTGAATTAGTACGCGTTGCCGAGAGCATGCAATGGCGTCCTTCCAGGCCTGACGAACTCAGAGTCTGCGCCTACCCTCGGCCCCGTGCTGCCTGGCTGCAAGTCCCATGGAATTTTCTAAGGAACAAGGTGAGGTGCTCAAACTATTATTTATACAGCCAGGGTTGGTAGGGCAACTTCGGCTCACTTTTTCTGTGAAGATGCTCACCAGAGAGCCCCCAAACACAGCCATGGCTAATCGCAAGAGCTTTTCCTGCAGGTCGCCCTCCCACTCTCTCCCCGACTCCGTTCTGCAGCCTCCCGTAAGCTATGTGTGCACTGAGTAGGGGACAATCACGAGTTTTTAAATGCTCGGTGGCAAAGAGCCTGCTTCCTAAGAGACAGTGAAATATGCTCACGTATGAGCACATCCCAATAGGTTGCCTTTTTCCTCTGGCCTCTTCAGTAGCAGAGAAAAACACACTCTCTGTTAGATTTCTAAAGAGCCTCTAACTTTCTTGCTAGGCAATGGAATTTACCTGGAAAAAGAATATTGGAAAGATACGCCTACAGCATGCCATCAGAAAAATCATAATTCAGGGTAAATTATGTTGATAACGTGCCTGACTTTGCCAGTCATTCTATGCGTGTCATTAGCAAAGCCTACTCTTTTCTAGTAACGTTGAAAGGGGAGATAAGAGAAGCCTGGATCTGTCCCTAACTGTGTGACCTGGGCAAGTCTCCGTTATGAAAGGAAGAGTGTGACTAGGGTCTTTCCAGGGGATCCCACAGAACTCACAGAGCCTATGATGTCCTGGGTCCTCGCGCCTGTGAGGAGTCTGGAGCCTTGAAAAGCCACAGAGATGCTCCCAGATTTCCGGGACACAATTAAAATGTCTCCCCTGATTCCTTGCAACTTTGCTAAAGTGGCTCAACCGATCCCCAGGGAGCCACCGAGGGCCTCTGAGAGCTCATTGTGCACACCTCTCATTTGTGCTCCGGTAAGACGCCTGCCTTAGAAAACCAAGAATGCTTGGGGGGGAAAAACCTAACTCCGCCTGTCAGTTACAATGTGAAAGCTATTGCATGTCCTGGGGCACCACATTTACTCAGGCTGAGTTTCCCTAAGGCTCATTGACTGCGTGTCCCAGTAATAATGCTCAAAGGATAATTTCTAGGACAACAAGAAAGAAGTTCCACTGCAAATAGATGAAGGAAAGTATCTGTTTACAAAAGTAGGGGGTGGAACTCACATCTTTCTGGGTAGAGGAAATAAATTTACTTCCCTTAAGCTTTGAGGTCATTGCAGGAGACCGGAGGGGAAGGCGAGCATACGGGGCGCTGAGGCACACTCCTCACAACCAGCCTAGATGGGCATTCACTAGCCAGATTGGATTTATAACCCAATGGACAGTTTACGTTATCTCCGGTATAAGTGCTTCCATGAGTGTTTTTGTGGGTGTTTCTTTTTCTGCAATGATGGGAAAGTTTGGGTGTGTAGAAGTTAGTAATAGAGAAAAAAATAGATGTAGATATATTTTGTCTTCTTAAGGACCACATTTGGCTTAATAGACAAATACATGTGTGGTATTAGGAGGCAACATGGTTATACTTCTCCAAATCCCGTGACTATCAATAATCGCACGAATAATTACTTGAAATCTTTAGATCACTTCAGTGATGCATGTGAGTTCCCAGAGAGAAAACTAAGGTATGTTGGATTAGTTACTATTTTACCCGCAGATTTGGATGTAACGTATAAGGAAATTTGATCAGCATATACAATAGAAATGCTTTTTGTCTTACGTGAAAAACAGATCCATTAATAGTCAGGGTGACTCACCAGCATGCTCGGAGGAGGAGATGGTACAAAGTAGTGAGGTTTTAGCATTCTGATGGGGCTCTACGTTAGGATACTGTGTTATATAGCAAACCCATGTCCAAAGAAAAAAGAAAAGTCATTTTATCTACCATGCACTACACAGATACTGGAGGGATGAGGTAGAATATAAGTAATATTAGCATCGCTAGCAATGAGCAGAAAGCAGAGCAAATCTAACATGCAAACATGCAGAGAGGAAGAAAGGAAAAAAAAAAGTACGGAAGCACCAGAGAGATGCATTGGTTAAAAGAGATTCTCTAAGCATACTAACCTGCTGGTTCTAATGAATTTTCTACTTTGTCGTTAACATCGAAAACACGATCATGAACACCTATAGTTTTCATACAGCTATCTATAACAAAAATAGAGATAACAGCCAAATATGTTAGTGCAGACACCCTTAAACTCCCGTTTCTTTCTTTCTCTCTAATTTTGTTTCCTTTTATTTATGCAGATTGTTTTTTACAATCAACGGCATGTATCAAGATGCCAGTATTGCTCCCGTTTGCTGTGCACATACAACAGTCTAAGAAACAACAAGTTAGCAACTGCTGTGTACTTATAAAAAATAAAAGCATCATGAAGAATGATGAGGGAAAAAAATCTGATGAAAACTAAAACATGAATGTTGATATACAAAACAGATACCACACAGGATTTAACAGTAAAAAAAAGTGTTACCGCTGTGAACCAGAGCACACAACCAAGCATGCGCAGTGAAGCCGCCCTCGGAAGCTCATTCGAGGGAACTTACTTGTTGGTCTCACAAAGACTTTGAGCTTTAGACAGGACCTTCTTCCGTTATCTGGGATGGCAGAGGCTGCGGACAAAACAGGAAGAGAGAGGGGAGAAGACAGCAGATGATTACTCTTCATGTTCAAATGCAAGCGGTCTGCAATCAATTCTTTCCCCGAATAAAAGGAGCAAACACTTAATTCTTCCCAGAAGTTAAAACAAAAATACTTTTCAGATTGGCACAGAGTCTTACAGAAGGAGCTACTTTCCTACCCCAACGTCCTCTTTTCAATACGATGAAGAATCACGCAAGAATGTTGGTAATCTACAGAAAATGCTTTGGATTTTTATTTCAAAGGCTCTTCCATTTAGCTCGATCTGTTATCAATTTTCTCTAAAATAAGAAGATAATGTTTTGAGCCCTCCCGCTTTCACAGAGCCCCGCCACAGGGCGAGGGGCCCAGCAGAGCCCCCGGTGAAAGTGCCTGCAAAAGCCAACCACAGATAGTTACGAGGGCAACTGAACCACGACCTGCCTCTGCTGCGGAAAGCAAAGCTTTGTCTGTCCTGAAAGCCGGTCTGTCAGTGCTCTGCAGGTAATTCAATTAGAGGGTCTGCTCAGAGCTTGGCTCCGAGTCCGCTATGACTAAGCCGAGCCCAGCCACTTCCATCACGCCATTATAAGTACAATATGCTATTGAGACAGCGCGATGCAATGGCACGTTTATCTTTTAAAAAAAAAAAATGTGCCACAGAGAAGGATGGAATTAATAAAGCGGGCTTACCGAAACATGACAACATGTTTCAAGTTATAAATCACTGGAGGAAGAAACTTTCCTCTCCTCCTCAGGACAATAAGACCGTAACCCCTCCCTGCGTTTGAAAGATTATCTCCCCTCAGCATGCACCGCGTAATGTCAAAGGGATCTATCTCCGAGGGCGGGAGGACCCAGAACCATCACATGTGTTTACTGCGCATTCTAGAAATGACAGAAATTACAGAAATGAGCGCCGCATACTTTCCTCCCTGTGCGCTCGCTTCAAGTGGTTTCTTTGTTCAGAGCAGATGACATCAATCAAAACACACATGGCGAACAATCCGTCTGGCCATGCCCTGGGTGACAGAGACGGCTGGTGTGTGGTGCGCCTTCTCCCTCCTCGACTGTTACCCCTTTGCTATGCTTCCTTGGGGGTTAGGGGTGGGGTTAGTTCCAAACAACTCGGCCCAGAAAACGAAAATGCTTATTTTGAAGGTGAGAGGATGTAAGATGCAAATCTCGAACTAATTTTACACGAACCTCTTCCTGTCGTTCCAGATCCCCATCCTCGAGGAGAACTTACAAAAATCACTACCTAACAGACACGGAGCTGCTTAGAACCCGGGCATCGCTCTTTGATACCTGCAGAAAACTCTTAATCCTCAGGCAAAGGTAACAAAATAAAATGTTTTCGGTCCTTCCCATCTCCCACGTCCACTCCCTCTGACAAGCAGTTAAGAAGTGTTAACAGCTGGCTTTGCTGTAGGCTTTCATTAAATCAAAGTCGGAAAAACTCCCTCTGCTGACATTTACAGTAACTAGTGTGTTATTTAGGGCACAATATTTGCACTCTGTGGTTTGATCCAGGAAATGGTGTCCTTCCTGTGGACCCCAACTGCAAATGTGCATCACAAATACAGTCCCCGTAGGTGACCCCGGTTCATTAGGAAGAGCGTGGGCTCTTGAGACTGTTGATGTGAAAAAGTGACGCCAGGACGTTCAGCGGGGCTGTATAGATTTGTTTAGTGTGGGAACGTCCTGGAATTAATTAGTACGGGTCTTTCAGATTTAGATGTAAGAGAAATCCTATAAATGCAGGACAAAAAAAAAATCACTAATAATTAAACAGCAACCAAGGATAAGCTGTCCAGGAAAAAACTGAAGAGAGCTCTCTCCCACCCGCTCCCAGAGAGGGTCAATCACCCTTAGCTACCGGATGAGTCACATTGGTCTGTAAATTAAGGATGTAAAATGTGCTTCTATTTAATACAAAATAAAACCTCTCTTTCCCATCAAACTTCTCCATTAGTTCCTCATCGCCTGCCTGAAACAAGAAAGGCTGCAACGATAACGTGACTGACACCCTATGGCACTGCTAGCCTGTAAGCCTTAGACAAAAAGTCTGAACGAGGAGTATAAATACATACTGTGAACACACAATGCAGAGTACAGGAAGTCAATTGACTCTACAATCTCTGACCTGAGCTCATAAAGCAAACCCTTGACCCTTAGAGCCAACCTCAGTGGGTTAACTCAGGTTCCTTACTTACCATGCTGAAAACCAAAAGCATAAAAACCTTTCTCCATATATCGGCAAAACTCATTAATTTATATATATATATATATTTTTTTTTTACAGAGAGGAAGGGAGAGGGGACAGAGAGCGAGAAACATTGATGAGAGAGAATCATCAACCAGCTGCCTCTTGCACACCCCCCACCGGGGATGTGCCTGCAACCAAGGTACATGCCCTTGTCCGGAATCGAACCTGGGACCTTTCAGTCTGCAGGCCAACACTCTATCCCAAACCGGTTTCGGCCAAAACTCATTTTTTAATGCAAAGCTTAAAAGAGTTTCTTCCATGGTATTTTCCAGATTTCTTAACCCTTGGCTGACCAATGTAACATGCCTTTATATAATTTATAAATAGATTATTAATTATTAGTAATATGTTGTTAGTAGTACTTGTAGCTATATCATTAATAATATATTAGTACTTGAAGCTATATAATTATCATTTATATAATTTATATATATATTAATTAGTAATATATTAGTAACATTTGTAGCAAGTGGTATCATTTATAAATAGATTATTATTAGTAATATATTATTGTAGTATTTGAATCTGTAAGATAATACTAAAGTACTTTACTAGTCACTAGTAAAAAGCCAAAGATTGAGCATTAAAAACACGAAATAGAGGAATTGAAAATGTAATATTCATACAGAAAATTTCCTCTCAAGATCAATTATGAGGGAAAAAAATTGAAGTTGGATGTGAAGGAGTAAAAAAACTTAAAATGTGCCTGTTTTTGTCAGGAGGTAGCTTTTAATCCCTATGATTCTAGAGATATCACTTTATTATATATTTTTTAATCCTCACCTGAGGATATTTTCCCATTGATTTTTTTTAGAGGGAAAGGCAGAAATATCAACGTGAGAGAGACACATTGCTTGGTTGCCTCCTGCAGGAGCCCTGACCAGGGCCCAGGCTGAGGAGGAGCCTGCAACCGAGGGACGTGCTCTTAATCGGAATCCAAGCCGGGTCCCTTGTGTCCACAGGCTGGCTCTCTATCCCCTGAGCCCTGGGGCTAGAAACATCACCTTATAATGACCAACATTATCTCTATGTTAGTTAAGACAAAATTTATGTTCTCGTGCTGCTTTCCCTAGAAATGTAATAGTGAATAATTACCTATATGTATTTCTGCAGCTCCACCCATCCAAATGCTTTTAAAATCCCTACTATGTGCCAGTTTTCCTATCAGGTGCCGTGGAAGCAAAGGAATATAAGACAAAACTCCCTATCCTTGCGCTGAGCTTATTTCATCTGGGGCCATGAATATGAACCATGGCGTAGGCAGCAGGCGGATCCCTCTGGTACTGAGGCTTGCATGCACTGCCAGCATGGCTTTGGGCAGGGAGTCAGCTTTGTCTGGGAAGAGGAGGGTGTCCCTGACATGTGTGCCAGAGGGAAATTCATCAAGGCTTCACAGATCCCCCGGAAGCTGACCAATGGCCACTGCATTGTCCCCAGGTTCCCAAATGGAAGGTTTGGCAACCAAGATGAGGTACTGACAGGTGAAGGAAACCTAGACCTGAACTCTCCCCACAAAGACGCCTGGACTCTTCTAATGGAATTTGTCAAATTAAAATGAGAAATTCAACTCCTGTCTTACACATTTGCCACATGATTCCCAAGCCCTATCATGTACTCAGTTTACTGCCAAAACGGTACACTTGGAGCCAGGAAGTTGAGAATAGGGGAATGGGGACCATTAAACAAGCACAACCTCCCACTCCGTGATCGTAATGGCAACTGCTATACAATCATCAAACCACAGGGCCCCTCCCCCCCAATGGTCTGCAGAGTACCACCGACAACCTTCCAGCACACCGTGCAATAGAACCCGGGGCTCTCTGTGTCCACAGCATCACGCTAACAAGGCACGAGGGCTGCTCATCTTCAATCTCTCCCGTGACCTCAGCCAGGGGCTCTGCGTTCAACCTTTCCTGCAAACCCATCTCCTGGGGCTCAGGTGAGTACTGCTCAGCACTTACCAGCCCATTTGACACACAAAAGGATCTTACTCAACGCCCTCCACTCAGTACTTCCAAAAGCTGCGTTCGGCACTGCACATACATGGGATATTCACGTCGCAATTCCCTAGGCCTCTGCGTCTGAGGCCGTGACCCCCACCTCCTTTTACGCTACTCCCCTAAGAGTGGCTGGATCCAGTCTCTTGCCGTTTTAATGAGCAGAACACAGCAAAAAATAATGGGGTGTCACTTCGGTGAGTACGTTGCAAAGAACTGTGACTCACTCACTGTCCCTCGTACTCAGGAAGCAACGTGACATAATGTGAGATTCTTGATGGAGCGGCCCACACGGCAACAAATGGATGCTTTAGTGCAACAACCCACAAGGAACTGAGTCCAATCAAGGCCAATCTCAGGAGTGCGCTGGGATGAGGGTCCTTAGCTGAGTGGTGAACTGACTTACTTGCCTGTGAGAGACGCAGAGCCACAGGACCCAGCTAAATTGCTCCTGGATTTCTCACCCACAGAAAAAACGGTGAAAAAAAGGTAAACGCTGGCTTACGCCACACATTGTGGAGTAATATGTTTCTCAACAGCTAACTGACTCCAAGCAATCAGGGGCTTCCCACGGCTGACTTGCGACCCAAGGGCTAAGACACTGGCCCTCGCTCAGAGAGCAGGTTCCTCCTCGTGTTGCTGCCTTGTCTGAACAACTTCTCAAGCTCCTGGTACAAGTCCCCTTAACCCCCGGCCTCGGAGAGTGGTAATTATAAACTGCTGTTGAAGGAACACGACAGGATCTATCTATCTGTTTCCCCTCCAGCATTTAAAAACTGTTTTAAATTTTCCATCCCATGCCACTCGGTTTGTTTTCGCTAATGCAGCCAACCTGTGTTGTTCCTTGCAATTAGCATGATGTCTCACGTTAAATCCAAATTGCCGGGTAAACCTACATGATCTTTGATACGAAATGTAAACTGGAATCATAAGAAAGAATGCTTTCCCTCAAACATGAGAAACAGAATGTAAAGGTAGGCTTAAAAAATACGTGAAATAAAGTTAAAAGTTCTCTTCATATCAAAAAATGCCCATTTGTTATCTTTTAAATGGGCTGTCAAGTTAATACAAACAGATGAGATTTCAAGCAACTGAAAAATAATCAAGGTAACAACCTTGTCCAACACCCACCAGAAGTTTAGAAGAGAGGGGTGAGACTTCCATATTACACATTCTCACATGTTCAAGCCCAATTCTGTATTCAGTCAACTTTAACATCTCTGCCTAACCTTATCATCCTCAAGTCTTCATTCCAAAGTCCAAACCCTTCTCCTTTTCTGTGTCCCTTGTCAGTCTGGGTACTTTGAGAAGTTTTATTTTTAAGAACAGTTCCTCCCCCTCCGCCTCCTGCTTATGAGCAGAAGCATTAAAAATGCAGTTTTCCATTATGTTAGCTGCAGGCAATATTTCTCAATTTGTGCAAGTCAAAGGCAACGATAGGCTATTAGCTGTTAGCACAGCCCAGTTTTTCCTCTGTAGGTTTTCATGTGATTTAACATACGACACAGATATGTGCAAATGAGGTGATGGCAGAATTAAGCATTCATATTCCTTTCACAGTACGTACTGAAAAAGTTAAGCCAATGCAATTACATGATACTACTGAAAATGTCTTCCAGAACATAATCCTATATAATAAAAGGCTAATATGCTAATCGACCGGACAGCGGAACAACCAGTAGCTATGATGCTCACCGACCACTTGAGGGCAGACGCTCAATGCAGGGGCAGCCCCCTGGGAGTCAGTGAGCTCAGCCAGAAGCTGGGTCCATGACGAGCAAGTGCAGTGGCAGTGGTGGTGGCGGGAGCCTCTCCCTCCTCCACAGTAGTGCTAAGAATGCCCAACTGCCTAAGCTGGCAATTGGACATCCTCCACAGGTTCCTAGACTGTTAGAGGGTGCAACACCCCCCGCCCAAGTGCATGAATTTCATGCACTGGGCCTCAATAAAATCCATTTTGTGTTTGTGGGTAGAGGGTGGGGAATAGGACAGAGATTAACCGAAGCCAATGGATGGCTTGGAAAATGGTTACCACACCCTCAGAAAGTCTTAAAACAAAAGTTAGGCAAGAATACCCCAGCACCAACTTGCCACTGGCCATGTGCCCCTTGTGAAAAAGAGCACAACGCCTATTTTCACACGAAGCACATAACCATGATGGAATATATGTCCCCATTCTACCTTTTGAGATTTTAGAAGTCACATGCTTTACTGATGTGCTCCTGGCCCCAGGTTTATCAAACTTCCACCCAGTGGGCACCCACAGGAGCTGGCTCCCTCTGCCCACACATTTCACTGCTTCCCGCCCGCAGTGTCTCCAGACTTCAATCACTGGCAGGTTAAGGTCAAAGTCCCAGACGTACAGTTGGAAAATGAGGTTACTAAGTGAAAGTGGAAGCCTTGGAGAAATGTAAAATATCATGCAAATATTAGACACTTTGATACGGCTCTGAAGATGTTTCTTTAAAAAAAAAAAACACTAGGAAAGGAAGAAAGTGGTGTGTTTCCAGCAATACCATACGGGTAAAACGACACACACTGCAAGCTAAAACTTGGTTACAACACGAGAGAACTGGAACAGGGACAAATAATTAGAGGAAAGTTCAGGGCAAGCAAAGTAAAATGAGTTCCAGCTGTGCAGCCTCAGACAAAAGCGAAAACAGGAGGTGCCACCAGGCACCCACTGCTCCCCTCCCAGCGCTCGGCCCCCCTCGGGCACAGTTCTCACTGTAAATGCTCACTTGAATATTATTTAAATTCCTGCAGCCGAGCCTCAGTAGATCAATTACTTTTTCTTAGCGACCTCAAATAAAAGGCCGAGG
This sequence comes from Vespertilio murinus, assembly GCA_963924515.1. Lineage (NCBI taxonomy): Eukaryota > Metazoa > Chordata > Mammalia > Chiroptera > Vespertilionidae > Vespertilio > Vespertilio murinus. The sequence goes on from OZ004705.1 coordinate 58,326,036, forward strand.
ACAAGTTTCTTTCCACTGATTTGCAGGAATAAACAAATAGGGCATTATCATGCTTTTGTACACATCTGTTTGAAGTGTGAGCAAACTTGTCCTCGTTTTTCTAAAGCTTGGAGACGACAAACTTGTTTCTACTGAATCGGCGTATGATTTGTCCCGTATACTTTGATACCCAGTAAGGCAGAGCAGAAAAAATAACCTGGATTTCAGAGAAAGCTTTTAAAATCCCCTCTGTCGTTAAGGAAATTTTAAAGTCGGCTTCAGCCTCAGATTCTGAACCTAGACTTGATCTCACCCTTCCATCACGTGGCTGGGGGCATCCGGCCCACACTGGCAGAGGAAGCAAGGTAACATGTAGGTGTCATTTTAATTGTTAATCAAACCCCCAATGCGAGGTGCTTTAGTCAAGCCCCTTATTGGATATGTTACTATTTTAAAAAGAAATCACTGAACATCTTTGAACAGTTAGGAAAAAATAAGTTCCCTATAACAGGCTAGTGCTGTCATCGGTGTCTGAGACCTCGGCTGGCCTAAGGCCACACACGCTATTCTAATGACGGTCCCAGGCCATGAAGGTCAGATGGTTCTTCTTCTCTCTTGTTTGTGGCCATTTTGTTTCATTTCACCTGCTGTACCAGATAGGTATAATCTAACAAAAGAAGACAGGTAAGCAGAGTTTACAAAAACTCCTCTTCACCCGGAAGCCACCATAAAAACAACAACAAAAACAAAAACTCGGACAAAAGGCGGAATTCCTAGAATCCCAGAGAGGAACTTCTCCACAGGCTCCTGTGCCACAGTGTGACGCGCTCTTGGGTGGCCACGACCTGGGAAGCACAGAAAGCCATGCGACCTATTACTCACGTGTGCAGCACTAACAGAAACAACGCTGTGGCCACGCCTCACTAATGTAGCCAGGCAGGAAATTACTAATACGTCATCAAGGTAGTACAGCTCAAAGAAGCGCCTAGAAAAACGTTAATCTTTCTTTGAATCTTTCATAATCACTTCCATCCTTCTCTTCCTCGATGAGGTGCCTTGGAAGGGACACGGGTTAGTGGTCTGAGTGCATGCAGGATGATGCTTTGGACTTTCACCCGTTCTCACCTATTTTGTGCCTTTCCACCAGCTGCTTAACCCTCCTAGACCTCGGTTTCCCTGTAAGCCTTCCCCTTTGGAAATAAATTAAGTCTGGCCTTTTTTAGAGGGGCACTAGACTTTTTACTGCACTTGGAAACCTGGTGCTGGATCCCCATAGATCCAGATGATCATGTCACGACTTGTCAGTTCTGGCATTGCTGCTCCTTCCCCATGCAGTGTCCCCCAGCAAGCAGTCTCTAGTCTGACTGCGGACCTGTAGGAAGGAGAGGGGATTCGGTCATGGATAATCTGGATAAAAAGGTATGGATGAGTCGTCAGGAAAATCAATGGGACAGGGGGACAAATGTGTCCCTTCATTTCTAGCCTAAATGAGAAAAACTAGATTCTACCCTAGTTTTTTTTTTTTTTTTTGGGGGGGGGGTGCATGAGGCTGTGGTGAAGGGGTTTAGTATGTGAGGATGTGAACTGAAGCAGGGCTGAGAGAATTTAGAGAATTAGAAAGGGCAATGAAAGATCCCGTCCTTTTGAAAATCATGCCAAGGTTCTAAGAGTTCTTCCTTGCATTCATTTTAAGAATGTGATCTTGCTATTACATTAGAGGGATGCTGACCAAGGATGAGGATGGAGGTGTTGCAGACAAGAAACACAGCTGGGCGCTGAGAGTCGAGACTGCCTTGGCAGCTGCCCCAGCGGTGGCCCTCAGTAAACCAGCCCAGAGGTGACGCCACCCCTGCACCTGCACCGTGCCCGTTCCTGTCGGTGGGGATGGCTCCTATTCCTGTCTTCATTGTACTTGTGCATCATATTTGCAACTATTTACACAAATAAATTATTCCTGTGTTGTTTTTTTTTGTTTTTTTTCTTGGCCAGTAGCCCGCATTCTCCCCCTCTGCCATTTCTGGTGGTAAGGTAAGTATCCAGGCAGGAGTGGCTACTCCTGTCTACACCAGGTCCTTGATGGAACCCTGGAGGCCTGAACACATTCATTTCTTTCTTTAGAATACTACTAAGTTCTACCAAGGAAGGAGTCATTGAGGTACCAGGATTATACAACATGTTTCACGCCAAAAATGCTTTCCTGGATGATGATTATGTACAAAGTGCATGCAGCCACTGTGGGGGCTCCGTTCCAGTTTGCTCTCTGAGTAGCACCATTTCCACCACCGTCAGTGGCTGTGCAGTGCAGGCATCGCCCCCGCGGAACGGCAGTCCGGTCTTCCATCATCTCCCCACCCTTTTCCTTCCTTCAATCCACATTCATAACCAGTCCCAACAATATTCCTCCCAGAACCTCTTCCATCTATCTCCTTTCTTATGTGACCTTTCCTTTGCCTCTCAAAACCCCAGCTCCCTCTGGCCACTCTCCCATCTCCAACACAATAACTTTCTTCTGGCACTTGCACCAATCGTGTAACCACCCCGTTGGCTGTTACATAGCATCTCTGCTACCAGAGTTTCGCGTTTCCCATGGGCAGGAGCCCTGCAGGGTTCTCAGTTCTGAGCAGTCCACTGCTTGGTTCGTAACATATTCAGTCAAGATTTGAAGAATGAGTCTAGAGATTAAAAACATGAGTGTGGCTGTAACATGATTTGTTGACAAACCTGAACCAAAACTCAGATTTAGAATGAGAAAGAAAAACAGAGGGAGAGTGGTGAATGTCAAAGACCTTTTTTCTTTTCTTTTTTCTTTTTTTAATCCCCCTTTCCTGGCATATTCCTCTCCCCTCTCTGCTGCCTCCTTCTTCGGGAAGGATCTTGGAAACTGTGACCTACTAGTCCACCAAAGCTCAGAGCAACATAAAAAATTCAAACACATTCAAATGCGTATCATTTTCATATCTGTGAGTGTGTGGTTCTGAGAGATAAGTGAATGAAAGGATTGAGGGTATCTTTAGAGCCCAAAATATGCAGAATCCATCAAGTGATCAGTTTGCGGAGGGGCTGCAAGCCCCTTGAGTAAACAGGAAAACAGGCAAGGGGAGGCGAGGACCCCATGACCATGGGCTTCTCTAAGTTAAGTACAGAGTGAGGCTGGGTGGTGTGAGCAGGGCTGCAGGTGCAGCCATCTTGGCCCAGTGTCTAGTCAGTCAGAGTCTTACTCACGACCTGAGACCTCAGCCTCTTTAGCCTCAGCTGAGTTCAAAACTTAACCACAGGCATTTTCATACAAATCAAAGCCACAGAGCTGGTGTTTTTTTGTGTGTGTGTGTGCCAAACAAGTATCTGAGAAGGTGAAACTAATACTTTTAAAGTGTGGGCAAACTTCGGCCATTCAGAGTAACAGGTCAGACATGTAATTCCTACTTAAAATATATATATAACGGAACAGCTGATTTACACTTAGTTTTAAAACATTTAAGAGAACAAAAATAAAAACTTCCTATTTTTCAGTTTAGATTCTTATGAAGCGAAGAATTAAGTATGTGGAAGGTTTTTATGGTCAAACAATTTAAGAACTTAAAAAGGAAAGAATATTATTAAATCCTTAATGGTTAAAGGAGTTTAATGAACCAGGTTTATAAATGGAGCCAATATACCTTATAATATAGAATCATAATATGTAAAAACTCATTTGAATAGACTGCGCTTGACATTTTAAGGAAGAATCCTATTTTTTAATTTCTAATTTTAATAAGTCAGATTTTAATAAGTCAAATATCAAATCCAAACTAACCTTTCCAATAACCTTCCCTATGGACAAAAAGCACCCTCTGTGCACCAGAAACTCACACTGACACTTTCCTTCATGTCACGGCTCACACTGCCTCCCCGAGAGGCCCCCGGGGTCACCCACCGAAAGCTGGCTCCCCTCCCCTCTCCAAACTCCTAGCACCCCATCCGACTGCCTGTCTAGGTCCTCGCATGGCGGGCGGTTAGGGGCTTGTTTGTTTCCTGGTTTATTGCCTATGTCCCAACTAAACTGTAAGCTCCAGAAGCAGAGCTCACTTTTTAAATGCACCGCCACGTCTCTACCACCTAACACAGGGCGGGGTGCAAAGCAGGCACACACACACACAAAAAAATGTTTTTGAAGAAACAAATAAAGTAAAAACAGAATAAGCCAGAAACATGCAGGTCTATCTATTATAAAAACTAACCAGAGATCCAGGTGTTCTAGAAACCTGAGATCTTCACAGATTGCCTTTCCCTTTCTATGAATCTTACTTTCATGTTTCCTCTTGCTACAGGAGTTTCCATCTCACAGAGAGATGAACATTTTGCCCACTTGAATGCTGCAGCAAACATTTCAAGAGATTTGCTTACTTTCTGGTTTGTCAAAAACCCTAGTTTAGCAAGTAGATAATGCACAGATGGTACCAAAATGGATAATCAAATATTGATGAATTACAATGATCACTTTAACATGAACTATACTAAATAAATCGATGTATTTTTTAGGAGCTTCTAGTAAAAGTCGTCAGAATGGAGGGAAGGATAGCCATCCTTCGAAATATGTTCCTATTTCTTAATTTTGTGAAGCTAGCATAGAAATACAGTTATCCCACCAGCCATATATTAATACTGACCTCCTATTTACGTTTTAAGAAATTATTTACATTTCAGTGCTGACTACCTGTCATACAAATAGAAAGTTGTGTGGTTTTTTTTTTGTTTTTTTTTTCATAACTGCACTTGGGCAAAAAAAAAAAGAAAGAAAAAAAGCTCACTCTTCTGCTTTAGTGGAAGAAAAAGTACGGACTCTTGGGTCAACTTATCTTTTTAATCAAAGAGGTCTCAGTTGAAATTGGCTTTGAGCTTGCTAATTATGAGACGCAACAGGGGTTTTTCCTTATTTGGTGTAACTCCTATTTCTAGTCATTAACCCCAGTTTTAAAAAGGATTAAAAAAAGTCTGAAAAGAATCAACTTAACAGTTTAAAGAATATCGGTTCCCCTGTGACACACCTTTAGATACTTCAAAGTGCCAGCGTCCCTACTATCTAATTACCAATCTTTCCTGGTTGCCAGAGGGGTGGTAAAAACTCACACATCCTCAACTTCCCAAGGACACAGTGCTGCAGGAAGATGAGACACTGGTCTTTTTTTTTTTTTCTCTTTCTCCTCATTCTATAGACGGGGAAATTTCACGTCAGCCTGAGTTATAAGGAAATGGGGGTTCTGAAGGGCAATCGTGCCAGCTGCTTCTCGCAGGGCCATGCCACTGGGTTCAGATGCTTTCATTCCGGTGAAAAGATCATTACCAGGCGGCGCTGGGAAGTCAGCCCTCCTGTAAGTGCGATCCTTTGTTATGAATATGGAACAGATGGAGCCAAATCTATCTGCTCCATAGGAACAAAAACACTTACAACCCAGCTCTCTCTATTAAAGACTCTACTTAGCTCCTTTATACCATCGGCTTTCTGTGCACTGCTGTGAGGTTTTGACTTTATAGAAAAAGGCACTTCATAAAAGCAACAGTTCTTACTCTTAAACCAAAGTGGCCTAAGAACTAAAGAAGATGAATACACAGTTTCACCCACAGGACTCCTCGGAGATATGCAGATATTCAATCAGGGGTGTGTGTGTGTGTGTGTGTGTGTGTGTACCCTTGCACGTATAGGAGGAGGATTGTATTAAAGTCTGGTAAATGTGCGCATTAAAACAACGGGAAAATATAGAGGAGAGAGATGAAGATGTCATATTTCTCATTATGAGGATGGCATCTAATTGCTCTGGCATAATAAAATGCCAGGATTTAATTTTGTATATGTCTGTAAGGCTAGGGAGGGCTGTCTGGGACAAAATTTATGATGGTGCACAACAAAGTCACGTGGGTAAATATAATTAGTAATTAGGATACCACAAAACAAAGGCTATGCGGTGCTTCCTCACTGTGAAAAATAGTAATAATCACATTCCGCATCATGCCGATTGGCTGCTATCATCTGGACGATGTCAAAACTGCCCTTAAAACCAATGTGGTGCTTACTGACCAGGCCGATGGGCCGAAACACGACCCAGTATGCTGTTGCCAAGACAGGTGTGCTGGCAGGAAGCCAGGTGAGTCTCACAGGCTTCTGGGTGCAGATGCACAAACGCCTATGCACCTTGCCTTGTTATTACCAGCAGGGGAAGGCAGTGTCTGCCTTATTTCCTTGCCTTTATGATACTGGGACATTTAAAGTCTGGTTGCCTCTTCGGAGATAATTGAAAAAAGAAATTCTGTGGCGGGACGCTTTGATTCCGACTAAATCAAGTCTCCGGGCAGATTTCCTCCTGCCAGTGCGAGCACAGCTTGCCTGAAGTCGTAACCTTTGTGGGAGGAAAGGAACTGGCCTTGAAGCAGATCATGAAGCAGATGTTTTATGCCAAATCAGAGTCTGGGGATACGGAGGCTACTGCAAATAAGACTCTTCTTCTGTCTGTTCAATCATTTCAATTCCCTGCAGTGTGAAATATGAACTTGCCAACAAATGGCCAGCATGCTGCGCCTCCCAGCAGGGGGGGCACAGTGCCACAGCTGTGCCAGAGACCGGAAAACCCGAGACACGCATGACATGTTCATTAGTTCTCCTGTACAGCCAGGCCCCGCACCGGGTCATGCTCCGGAACCCGCACGCAGGGAAGGGGCGGGGACTGCCGACCACACCAGGGGAGAACGGCACAATTTCCACCCACGCGAGACACACAACTTGTACTCCTGCCTTGGATGACCCCAGAAGGTTAGTCTTTAACACAAGAACCAAAGAGCAGATCTTTTCTGGGTATAAAGAGGTTGAAAAAATATGCTCCCCACCCAGGCCGGGTGCTCACTTGGTTAGAGGGTCCTTCTGATAGGCTAAGGATGTAGGTTGATCCCACATCAGGGCACATCCAAGAATCAACCAATGAATGCATAAATACGCGCAACAAATAAATCCATCTCTCTCTCTTTCTCTCAATAAAAATTCAAAAGAAAATGGAAAAAAAAATGTCTGCCAAAGATCAAGCTTTTTCCTGACTTTAGGAGCAGTAAGAAAATGAAAGTATGAGCCCCACCCATTGTGGCTCAGTTGGTCAAGGGTTCGATTCCTGCTCGAGGCACATACCCAAGTTGTAGGTTTGATCCCCCGTCAGGGTGCCTATGGGAGCCAACTAAGCAATGTTCCTCTCTCCCATCAATGTTTTTCTCTCTCTCCTTTCCTCTCAAATCAAAAAATATATATCCTTGAATGAAGATTTAAATAAAAAAGAAGAAAATGAAATATACTTTGAGCCTCCAAGCAACCAGGGGAGATTGAGAAGGACTTGTGATGAACTCATGGGAAATATATCTGATCAGAAAGATGCAATTGTGCAAACTGTCTGGCTCACCTGTGGCAGACAAACGTAACACCAGCTCCTTCTAGTGCACTGGTTTTTAGTTCATCCCACATTAGTTTTCCAATAATAAAACAGTGACTGTATCTACATTAAAGGAAAGTAAAATTGGACTAACATGTTTCAATTTGAGGTCTTTGCAGCTCATTGAACACACCTATTCACGCATACCTTTATATCCACAACCCTAGATTTAAAACATCCCATATTCAGTCCTATTGTGAGATTTTTCAAAGGTTAGTCACATGCTTTGCAGTGCCACATTCTTTCATCACGTTTTAATCATGAGCTCCTGAAGTAGAAGTCATTAGCATCTGTAAACATTCCCTTGCAGCAGTAGTTAGCAGTATATTCGCTCCGTGTAGAGCTATGTTAAAAGGGAGAATAAATCTTAATGTGGGATAACAATCAAGCATCGGCATCAAAAGATAAATTAGAGGCTTGAGAAGCCTCAGTGACCCCTTTATGCAATTTCTGGGAGGGGGAAAAAAAGATCTTTGAAGTTTCTCAGTCTTAAAAATAGCTCAGAATCATCTAGTTTATTTTAGACAATGGATGATAGGAATACTACTTAGATAATCCAAAGCATGACCTAAATCACGAGAACATGTTCAAGAAATGAAATGAGTCTGAAATAATTCATTATTTTGAAATGAGGCCAAATAAGTACACACGGCACACGCTCCAAATGGTAGACCATTATCACAACTAATGGCCAAGTTCTCATTAGTTTAGCATTTCCAAATGAATGCCCTAGTCAATAAATCTCTCGCAGAATGGTTCCACGTGACTGTTTTAAGGGGATTAATAACAAGACCTATATTTTTATATTTTAGGATTCTTTTGGCACCCATTACTCTAGAACATTATTTCACCGCAATGTTTCTTTTTTCTCTATTTAACCCGACCAAATACAAATTTGAAACATGAAATTATTTCTTAATTGATGTGGAGCTTGGTGGGAGGGAGCTTCATTTCAGGATGCATAATAATATTCTTATAATAGCTTCCATTTACCTAATATTTCTATGTACCAGGCACCGAGCCAGGTTTGTTAAGTTTAATCCTCAGAACGGTACTGCCAGGCAGGTATTATTATCCTCGTTTCAGAGATGAGGAAACTGAGGCTTAGAGGGATAAGGAGTTACTGATGACATACACCGCTAGCATATGGCAGAACGGATATTCAAGTCCAAGGCTTTCTGATGCCAAAATTCTACAACCTCAGTTTACAGTATAAATCATGCTTTTCTTCATGACTGCCCTACTTCAAAAATTGGTTTCATAGTTTCCCAGTTCTTTAAAATCTTTCCCCCAAAAAATCTGGGGATATGTTAAAACTTGGTAGAACTTGACTGTGTCTCTTAAGCATTCCCACTAGGTTCCAGCAAGAAAACTGAGTGGGGGGTTTTTGCCCGCAGGGATATGCCCTCTACAGCCTTCCTCATCAGGTGCATGTAAAGAGAAAGTCTTTTCATACTGGAGTACTTCAACTGCCGTGCTCCTAAGGACCCATATGCATCGCTGTAGGATGCTATTTTGTTCCTGATGTTCCAGAGAGAAGACTGGGAAAATTGGCAGTGTCCTCAGTACACTCTCCCCCGTGAAAGGAGAGATTGCTCAGCTTGGCAGTGCTGTGCCCGGCCTCCTGGCATCCTTTGGGACCTGGGCAGCTCTTGTCTGCTCCTGCTCCTACCTCTGTGGTACTTTGGCCTGGAGAAGAAATAAATCAGCTGACAACTTTGTGGCACAACCCCCAACATGAACATGTAAAGCAAAAATTCCTCTTGTCCAAAGTCCAACTGAGAAGGTTTTGTCTTGAGAGGAGATTGCTGAGCCCAAAGCCTCCTGCCTACTTATACACAGACAGAGCCAATGGCTTTCCTGGTGTCCCAGAAAAATAAAAGATGCAGCAGATTCACTCATTTTTACCTTAAGTTCAACAATCCCATGAGCTTGTTGATCAAGTTCACCACAGACAACTTGGTACGTTTCTACCTTTTCTTTTTTATCTTGTAATGTAGGTATTTGATCTGTAAATGCCCCTATTCACCAGCACACGGAACATTTCCCTACACCATCTCGTTTCCTAAAACTCTTCCCCTTAAAGAACAGAATCCATAGGATTCCATCCAGGGAAACAAAGGATTCTGCTCCACTCTGTTCAGGTGGACACGAGTCCAGCGTGGTCATGGTGGAGCCTGAGGCCGATCGTGTTACTCCTCTGCTCAAAGCACTCCAGGGGTCCCAGCTCCCCTCGCCCTCAGAGTGAAATCCCAGACCCCACCTCGACCCATCACACACCTTACACACAATTCCAAGGCTCCCCGTGTTCACCCTGCTCCGACCACGGGGGCACGCACCTCTCCTCACGCCCTTGCTGTTTTGTTTCCTCTGCCTGGAATGCCCTCCTGCCAGAGGGACACATGAAGTCCTTCCTCATTCCATTTAATTCCCTCCTCGTGTGTTAGCAGGCGAGAAAGGCCTTTCCTGTGCTTGCTCTCTGCTTGCTCTGTCTCCACATATATGTGTGCAAATTGATCATTCTATCTTATATATAATTATATAGAGTACCCTATATGTATACTTTTAAGAATATTTATATATTATATAGTAAATATATATTTACTATATAATATATAAATATACTATATAATATATATATGATAGCAATTTCCCTACCATTATATTCTACAGTCTCCCTACTGTCTCATTTTTTTTCATCATAGCATTTACCAACTACCTGACAATATTTCATATTTATTTATTTGCTTGTTTATCCCCCCTCCCCAGCCCTGCTATCCCGGAAGAGTGTAGGTTCTATGAAAGCCCGACTTATGCTTACTTTTTTCTCTACTATATTCAAAGAGTCTAAAATACTATCTGGCCAGCAGTATGTACTCAGTAAACATCTGTTGAATGAAGGAAGGCAAGAAGGATAAATGAATGAAAGACAAGGTCACCCCAAGAAAATGTGTTTTCTCACTGATAAATGCCCACAAAATCAAGTTTGGAGTAGAAAAAGAAACATAAATCAGCCAATAACTGAGTAGGCATGCGAGTCTCCTGCACTGTAAGTAGGTCCTTAGCTTGCTATAAATGTAAGTTGCTTATTTTTCTAGAGAGAGTGAGGTTATTTTCCCCAAAAAATACAATTAAGATGCACTAAGCCATATTTGCATAAAGGAAAATGATTTTAAATTACCTTTGGAAAAGGGTCTCCTAATAACCTGGTGGTTGTCTTCAAGGCACCCCTTGAAGGGTAAAGGGTGAAGGGTGAAGGCAGGTGATGGTAAAAAGTCAGCCAAGTATTAAGTCCAAAAGGGGGAGGTCAGGTTGTTGGTGGCCTTTATGTGGCTGAGCAGCGCAGCCCTGTGTAGCCTGAGAATGAACAAGGGGGTGACCCAGACCTGGGGGTGATTCTCATCACCATCAGCACTGAGAACTGACCACGGGGCATCCTTATACCAACCTGTGAGCTTCACCACTGACTCACAAAACTCAGCGCTGTGAACCTTAGGGACTCCAGCTAGTTCAGCCCCCTCCTTTTACATGTTGTAGAAACTGAGCTTCAGCATTTCAGAGAGGACCCCTCAAAGTTCAGCTGAACTGTGAGAAGGATGTTGAACAAGCTGATCTGGCCCAGGCACAGGGAAAAAAAAAAAAAAAAAAAACACAGTGCACCGGAAACACTGAGGCCAGAATTCGAGCTACGACGTCATCGCAAAGCTCCTCTTAAATACGAAGAACCAAATTATTACAAATTAAATATCTAATGGATTTGGAGGATAGCTAGTTCTGCGAAAATGTATGAAACCATTTAGTTGAACTTTTAATTTGATGAACACATTCTTTAGAGTGCATGTAAAATCAATGTGTGTGATACATTTACGTCCCTTTTATAGAAAAGAGTATAATTTTACTATTTTAAGTAACTGGAAGGTTATGGCTGGTGCATCTTCATGAGGTCAGTCATAGTTGTGATTTATTTTTTTTCTCAAGTATATGGTCAGAGACACAGTCTCAATTAAGGTATTACTCCTGGAGGAAAATGGGAGGCACTTTACAACTCTCTGCTTTATGGTTCTATTTCCAGCAAGCACAGCAGTGACAAGTGGGAGCTGTCTGTGATGCTAATTTGAAGAACTAATGAAATCATATAATGGTTATTTCTCATAAGTAGCTACCAGCCCCTAATCTATTCTCTACACAGTACAGGACTACATTCTACATGTCAGCTCTGCCAAGGGCAGGGCAGCTGCCACCACCGGTCTCGGCAACAACACACACACACACACACACACACACACACACACACACACACACGTCCCTGCCCCCACCCCATCACAACCATCACGCTAAGAAAGAGGCTTGTAACATTTTACCTCAATTCTCAGGCCTTGAGAATTTCATTGAACTCTCAAAGGAATGTTCTTCCCTCTCCCCTACCATTTATTCTGAAAAATTTCAACTACTTTTGTTTCTTGCAACCAATTTGATCCTGAATGGTATATGCAAACTGGATTTTTAGAAATCAAATCATTTTTAAAACGCTCCAGGGCTACTGAAAAAAAAAATATTCCACTTCTGTAAACGGAATGATCATGGCAACTTGTGTTTCTTAACATCTGAATTTTCATTTGCCACGCTTGTTTAAAATGATATAGACCTGTTCATAGTTCCTCAAGGGGAAACACTCAACATTAATTATTTCCTTCTACCCCGTTTCAGTTGAAAAGTTCCTCTGGAGTCAAAAAGCATAATTTAAAAATAAAAATGCTTAGCAGTATCTGCCTTGTCATCATCTTTTCATCTGCACAGATAAAAAAAATTCCAGAAAGCCAAATCCTCACTGTCACAGACTCGGTGGGCTGTGCTGGAATCCTGTATTCACCCTGCTTCCCTTCCTGGGCCCCTACGCTCATCATCAGGAAGAACATGCAGTCTCGGCCCTCAGGACCCTCCATTTTACAGAGTAAGAGACACAATGTGGAGAAGGAGCTTGATAGGCAGATAGAGGTCGGAGGCTCTGGCACGGGGTTAGGAGTAGGAGGGGGTCATCAACTCTGAGCCAAAGGGCCCCTAGACTAAGATGCCAAACTCTATCAAATTTGGCACAAAGACATCGAAAGCCTCCAAGGGGGCAGGTTCAATTAGGGCCATTTGGCAATCTGGATACTCTCAGTAATTAGAAGAGAGTGCCAGACACAAGGCAGTTAAAAAGCATTTACTGAAAACTGAGCCAGGTTCACCCAAGTTGCTGAACTCACAGGGGTAGGGACCATGCCTCACCTTTCGCTTTGGATTGCCAGTGCAGGAAGCCCCTATATAGCTACGTGCTGGAGTCACTTCCAACAATACCCAGACTTTGGGGGCCCTATGGGCCCAGCAGGCACAAGTGGATCCTCTAAAGCGTGGGGGCACCTGCACACAGGCCAGGGGAGCAGATGCAGCCAGGAGGGCGCAGTATGGACAACTCCTAGGCGCAGCTGTGTGGGCAGCACGACGCCCCTTGTAGAACAATGAGAGGCCATAGGAGAAGACTATCACATAAGCTGGGGACTGAGAAATTGCAAAAATAGGGTTATCAATGTTGAGGACCCACGTTTGAAGGCACTTTAGTGAGTGTTTCCCTTCCTCTGGCGCCCAGCTTAGGCATCCTTAAGATATTACTCAACATTTTCATCAAAGGATGTGAGAGGGACTTGAGAACAGGTTTGTAAGTAGTAGTGTTTGGGTGGGATCACACATCCTGGGAGACAACTAGAGGAATGGTCTATAAAAAAGTGTGATGAGGTTCAGTAAAGAACAGAAGAATGGCAGAGGCAGCACTGGTTTATCTCAGGGAAAACAAAACCCAGCAGACTGTGCACTGAATGTGCACCACAATGGTCTACTTATTTGTCAGATCGAATCAAAGTGTTGTGTTCACGTTTTGGATTCAGAAGAGTGACAAAAGTTATTTTAAGAACTTAAAAAAACAGCTCTCCCAGGAACAGTCCAAGGAACGTTAAATGTGTTTACCTCACTACAAGCACACCAATCTTTGACAGAAGCAACAGCTAGCCTCTATTTGTTGCTCATCTCAAATGAAGATTAGGTGCAAGGATGATGGTTCAACTATACAGCAAGTCTGGTTATGCTGAGCCCACCTTTTGGACCTTCTGGAAGGTGGTCCACAAACCACTGGTTGGTGACTTCTGGACTAGACCGTCAGGGCTAGGTGATGAATTACATTAAATATATTTCACTTTTTCCATTACTCAGAGAAGTATATTTTAAAGCCAAATGGGATTTTATAAATAATATAATGTCATCCCATGGAAACGAGGTCCCTCAAGATGCTGCATTGGAAAAAAAAAGGGGGGGGGTTCAAAATCTACTATGTTTGGTGAACAATATCTATTGTATTACTCTCTCTGAAGAGTTATTAGTACCATGGAGGTTATCATATTTAAGCCCCAAGAAGTCTTGCAGGAGAAAAAATTAACTTTAACTCAGAATTTCCCAAATTTAACTTGAACTTAACATCAGAAATTGTAACGGTCTTGATAATTTTCTTAGCCCTTGGGGCCCCTAATCTAGCCCAAAACCCGCATTTTAACTTTGAAGGAAGAGATTCAGTTTTATGACTGACCCCAGATCTGACTAGAGCCAGGCAGTGGCAGAAATGGAACCTAAACCATTCCACAGCTTTTCCCATATTCTGTTTATGTCAATGAAATAAAGCTGGAAATAAATAAATAGGTTATTTTCTATTATTTGTCTGGAGTTTTTACTTTTTCTTATTAGCTCCATTAAAATAAAGGAAATCAATTAAATGTGAGAGAAATCTTAACTGAAAAATGAGTCATGCTCTTTAATCTGTTGGAACACAGCAAAGCCTGCAAAAGTACTAGACAAAGATAAAACATTACTGTACAACAAACTAGAAATATTCGTGTTAAATTGATGCTTTGGCCCTGTTGCAGTTAATGGATTTATTACGTAGACTTTTTCCCCCCTTGCTTTGAACAATTCCACATATTCTACACTATTATTCATTGGCACATACCCTTGTTTTGGCCAGTAATTATTTTTGCCTATTCAGCATTACTGCCTATCTTCCTTAAGCTAAAAACCAAAAACTACAAAATATTTTAAGAACTCCTCTTTCCTTATTCCCTGTCTTGATGGGGTTGTCAATCAAGGTGCTCTTTATTCTTTCCAAAGGATAGGCAATATATGCCAATCAAACTCCTTCTCCCAAGAACTTGAATCCTGAGTCGAGTGACACAGGAATGAAGAAATGATAGAGCTGAGAAAATCCAATGGCTGGGTCTTGATGAGATAGTTCTAGTCATTTGCTTGTTTCTGTGTTCTAGATCCCCAGCATTGCCTGGGCTCCTGTCCATCCTGAGGTCTTCAGTTAAAAAACAAGATCAATGTATTTCTTAGAAAAAAGTTCTTATTTTTTTGTTTGTTTCAGTTAGCTAGAACTGGTAACTACTATTTACAGGTGAATATAATACTCATCTATGGTGTACTTGACAAATGGATGGGGCGTTATCAAATATTCACGATTATTACAAGGGTCACACAGCTGGTAATGAATTATCCCAAAAAGAATTGGCATAAAAATGAAAAGTAATATTAAAATATGTTATCTAATAAAAGAGTAATATGCAAATTGACCCTAACTACAACACACAAAATGGCCTCCCCCATGTGGACACAAGATGGCCAGCCGAGGAGGGCAGTTGTGGGTGATCAGGCCAGCAGTTGGGAAGTAAGGACCAGACCTACAAGGGAGGGCAGTTGGGGGGGGGGGGGAGACCTAGGCCAGCAGGGGAGCGCAGTTAGGAGCAACCAGGCCAGCAGGGAAGGGCAGTTAGGGGTGACCAGGCCAGCAGGGGAGTGGTTAGGCATTGACCAGGCTGGCAGGGGAGTGGTTAAAGGGTGATTAGGCTGGCAGGCAAAAGTAGTTAGGGGGAAGCAGGCAAGCAGGCAGGCGAGTGGGCAGTTGGGAGCCAGCAGTCCTGGATTGTGAGAGGGATGTCTCTCACAGGCAGTCGACTATCCCTTGAGGGGTCCCAGATTGTAGAGGGTGCAGGCTGGGCTGAGGGACACTCCCACTCCTGTGCATGAATTTTGTACACCAGGCCTCTAGTATTAAAATAATCTAACTGTGATGGATAAAAATATAGCTGCTAAAATATTAGGCTTCCATAGGCATTTTTGTTATTTTATCTATATTGTCAAAATTATAATAATTATGAATCAGGTGATACGCTCTTTCGGCTGTTCATTAGCTAATCTATTTCTGATGGCGAAAGAAAATTGTGTCTTTATTTTATAGGGGAGTTGACAAGCCATGCTTTCAGATATGCCCTGAACTGAAGTAGAATGTACAGTAAAGTACAGATTTTTCTCAAATGAATTGCCAAAACCATTCATCTTTATCTAAGGCCATAATAACAGTTTGTTCTCAGGAGCAGGTGGGGGAGTGAGAGAAAATGTCTTCCAGAAAGCACTTTGGCAGTCAATCTGGTTGATAATAAAACTTGATGAAACATCTGTGGTTAATATTAATTCTAATTCTCCCCTTTAATGGATAATTGTGAAAAAGATAATTTATCCCATTCATTCAGACTACAGCTGAGTTTTTCCATTTAGAAAATAACATTTCTCCATGTTTTCAGGTATGAGCCTGTATAGGGAAAAAACAGGTGCGGAAAAACTTGCCAGGGGTGAAGCAGTTTGGAATTAGCCCTCCAAAATATTTTGTATGAGTTCAACTGACCCCCCGCTAAAAAAAATGGTTCTCTAAACAACAGGCTGATATTTTTGCATCTTCCCCACTGTAGAACATTCTAAATGAACCACAGTGAACTGACTTAATATATTTTGGTCACATTTGATTTGGCAAAGTATGTGAGAAAAATGTCCTTGTGAGTAAATGACAGTAAGCTATTTCTGACCACCAATGTATTTCAAACTAGTTGATGATAGGAACTATTTTTGACACATGCAAATGTATAATTTAAAGTACCCATAAAAATTTGTCATGGAAGCTATCATTAATTTTGACAGAAACTAGGAAAGTAACTAATTGCCTTTCAAACATCAATATTAAGAATACCATTTATTAAATGACCACTTTAACTCACTTATACATGGAAAACTTGAGGCATGGGCTGAAGCCTCCTGCCACTTTCACACACCGAACAAGTGATGGGAGTCAAGACCCGGATGCCCTCCTTCTCATCTTGTCTCTTCCTCTAAACTTAATAATATTTCTAGTAAAAGAAACCTATTAAATAAGGTTCTTATTTCCTAGGAACCAGGACCTATTACATGGGTTAAAAACATGAGTGCTGTCTGAACCCAACACATCAGCAGTAAATAGTGATTAAATATACATACATCTCTGTTGACCTTTAATCATAACCAAATCATGGCTCCACTGAGATATAGTACTCCTTCTTCATCAGACTCGAACTAACCAGCAGGGACAAGGGAACATAAACTGGCAAGCATGGAAGGTCACAGACAATAGGCACCCACTTCTTCAGTGGACCTTCCAAGGGCCTTGTTACTACAATAAAATATTACGGGAGTTATTCACTGTCTCCACTTTCCCCAGGCACACATCTTCCTTCTGAACCACTGGTCCAAAGTTAATATTTCTTATCACTAAATATCTTGCCTGTGTCCTCTCTCTATTTTTGTGAGGCTTTCTGATTCTTTTTTCTTTTCTTTTCTTTCCTTTTTATTGATTATAGTATCACATAATTGTCCTCATCCCCCCATTCCCATCCCAAACCCCTCCCTACATATGCTTCCACCCCCCTGTTGTCCATGGCCACTGGCTAGGCCCATATGCATGCACACAAGTCCTTTGGTTGATCTCTTCCCCTTACCCCCACCCTCCCCTACTTTCCCTCTGAGGTTTGACATAGTTCTAAATATTTTAGAATTACAACAGCATATTGTAAAATTATCCCAAACAAACAAGATGGATCTGCTCCAACCATCTTGAAGGAGCTGACTCCCAGAATCCTAGACTATCTTGGTCTTTCTCTTAAGACTAGCTTGGTCTCTCTCTCACCGGAGTTCCCTCGGTTATGCAAACATTCACCTAACAAAGAAGGCCTTTGTCCAACACTGATGCTGCTGCTCCATTCACACAAAGCTCCCAGTACCCACTCCTTCCTCGTCTTGATTTCAAGATGCGTCTACATACCCACGTTAAGCCAATATTCCCAAGGGGTGGAACAAAGACAACCTATAGAGGAAACTGCTGGAGAGCTTGTTAAAAAAGTAAAGATCCCTACTGCAACCTCATAAAAGGTAATGAGTCAGACTCTCTGGAAGCGGGTTCCTTTTCCTCCCCTTGGCAGGTAAGTCACTAAAAGTAGGACAGTGTCATAATCCCTGAGACCTGGATTCCACCATGCCCCTCAAGTCAGCACTTCCCATTGTTAATGCTGTCAGGAGCCATCTGTTCTCCCTCCGTTATCAACAGTGCCCATCTTGTAACTTATTCTATTTCTCTCTTAGTGATCATTTTCATGGATATATTTTTCTCCTACTAGACCATCATCAGCTCCTGGAGGACAACAATTACATCGATTGTTTCCCACTGTTCCTCCATGGTGCCCGTGGCCCTGGCCTGTCGGGTAGACACCGCTCAGGGAGTCCTGATGAATTGTTTGCCTAATGAGGAAATGATATGTAATACTGAAGCACATCCATCTATAGCCACTGTAGGTTCTCTACAAATCTAATGATGCACATGGACCAACAACCCAAGCAGACTTTAACAAACAGATTTATAGAGCATTTTACAGATAAGTATTTCAGGAAATAGCTGCAATAAATCTTCTACAATGAACTTTAATAATAAACTAACACTTCATAGCAAAAGGTCAGAAATCCTGCTTTTTGACTGAATTAATAATCCAGCAAATGTTATTGATTTGGCAATTTCACTTAATAAAACACCATCAAAGCTATGCCAAAAAAAAAAATTATAAAGTAAACAAAACCCTGCAGCCACGGCAAAGAAGCTGAAGGAGATACAGAAACAATGGAAATTCAGATAAAGGGTGTTACTGTCCCTGTGATTAGAATAATTTCTTCCTAAGTACTAGGGCTATTTATGGAATAAGTTTCTGAACATTACTTGCCATATATGGAAAAGAGCTAAGAACATGAACACTGGAGTCAGAAAGTCTTTGCTCAACACGACTCCACCACACAGGAACAGTGAGATTTTAGACAAGTTCTTTGACCCGATTTTGCTTCAGATTCTTCATCTGTGAAGTGGGGACAATAATGGTGTCCAACACATAGTTGCAATAAGACATGGATGAGGCTGTATAGGTAAACTTATGTAACAGAAAAGTGTATGCTACATGCTAGCTATCTTACCTAATAATCTAATGAAAGAGTAAATTGCAAATTGACTCTCACTCCAACACACAAGATGGCTGCCACAAGATGGCCAGCAGGGAAGGGCAGTTGGGAGGGATCAGGGCTGCAAGGGAGGGCAGTTGGGAGGGATCAGGGCTGCAAGGGAGGGCAGTTGGGTGTGATCAAGACTGCAGGCAAGGGCAGTTGGGGGAGACCCAGGCCTGCAGTTAGGGGTGAACAGGCCTGTAGGGAAGAGCAGTTAGAAGCAATCAGGCTAGCAGAGGAGCAGTTAGGCATCAATCAGGCCAACAGAGGAGTGTTTAGGGCAGCTGTGGGCAAACTACGGCCCGCGGGCAGCTGTTCTATCTGGCCCGTGAAGCCAAAAGAGCGGAGGGTTCTCTTGCTCTCCCCTCCCCTCTGCTCCTTCACCAGCAGCCCAAATGAGTGTGCCAGCATGGTCACGTTGCTTTTGCTCCCGCCCTCTGGTCCAGTTTAAGAACCCATTGTGGCCCTCGAATCAAAAAGTTTGCCCACCCCTGGTTTAGGAGGTGATCAGGCTGGCAGGCAGAAGCAGTTAGGGGCAATCAGAAAGGCAGGCAGGCAAGCAGTTGGGAGCCAGAAGTCCTGGATTGTGAGAAGGATGTCTGATCCCTCGAGGGATCCCAGATTGTAGAGGGTGTAGGCTGGGCTGAGGGACACACCCCCCATGCATGAATTTCATGCACCAGGCCTCTAGTTAGTATATAACCAGTCAGCATCCAGCCCTAACACAATTTTATTCAATATATTTATATTATAAGGCCCAAATCAGTATCACCTTCAAGAACGTACTACTTCCTATGGCCTGACAGAAAAGTTCCAGATTCCTCAGACTAGAACTGACAGCTCTCCGCCATCTGGCCCAACCTATTGAGTTCTGTTTTCCAAGCCCTCTCCTTTCATTCCAGTCAGACCCGACTTTTCACTGACCCCTGAGTCTGAGCTCTTTGATTCCCTTACCAGCACCGGGCAGACAGGCGAGAGAATGCAGGGAGCTGCCTGAAGCTTGTTCTCTGCAGGGCTGCCGGGGTGGTCTCCCCAACTCTGCCAAGTGCCCTCATGAACCAGTGCATGACCCCTCCTGTGTGAAACGTGGGGCCCTGAACTCAGCTGCCATAATTCCTGAACTTCATTCTAAACATTTCAGTTGTTACAGGTTATCAAATTTGGCACTCCCCCTTGTAGAACCTCTACTCCTCTTTCTTGAATGTGAGGAGATGTGTAATAACCTCAAGTCTGTGAAAAGCCGGTGGCTTTTAAGTAATAACAGCAATACAACAACTATAATAACGGAAACAATCATTTGTAGCCACCGTGCAGCTGAAGGTCAAGGTAAGACAATCGCCAGTACGTCCTATGAACAAGCTGAGATATTGAGAAAGTCAGCGGTGAGGTTTGCAGTATATCCATTCACCACCGCCTTCCCGGTGCTACTGGCCCTGTTCGTCACATTTAAACCTCTGGATAAAATGACTCAGGGGACTTCCATTAGCCTTGCTAGTCACTAAATGTCTTCGTCACAGTTGAGGCGGGGACAGTGAAGGGCCCATGTTGTTATGCCACCATGTTCTGGCCCCACACACCATTCAATAGCTTTCTACTTTGTTTTAAAAACCCATACACCTCCTAAGGGTGTGAACCTCGGGAATAAGCTAACACGAAACCTTTCTCTTCAGGTCACGTTAGTCAGGTTTTTGAACAGGGTCTGCCTTAAATTGCAGGGTGTGGGTAGGAGTCACATAATGGACTTACAAGGGTGCTTGAAATCTGTCTCCTTTTAACTTCTTTTGAAACATGTATTAGGAAGTAATTGAATAAAGAGCTTGGGTTCGAATCCTAACTCCATTGTAAACTACAAAAATGTTGGGCTAATTACTTATCCTCTCTCGCCCTCTGTTTCTCATCTGTACCTGAGGGATAATAATAGATGAGGATTCAATTAGTTAGGACATGTATAATGCTCATACAGTGCCCGGCACACAGTAAACTTGCAATAAATGCCAAATCACTGGAATTATGATTATCAGAACAAATGTTAGGGGAGAAATTATTAGTCAAAGTCTGAGTAAGCCTTTATAACAATAATAGCTCTACTCCATTTAAATCATTCCAGCATTTATTACACAGTCTCAAAATTAATTGAACTGCCTTTGGCATATATAGCAAGAACATTAAGCAATCAACAATGGACTTAAAGGAGAAATTTCGCTAAACAAATTAGAAAACCCAAATTTACATTAGAAGCCAGCTATTGGATCTACTAAAATTTGGACAAGTTTAATTTAACAACATGTATTCTTTTTTAATGATTCAGAGACATTATATGTTTGTTTTTTTTTTTAAAAACTTGGAAGCGAAAGGGAACGCTAACTGTAAATGAAATCTCACCTAACATCCATGTAGACACAGCTAGTTGGAAACGGTGTACACATCTCTTAAAATAGTAAAATGAAAAGATTTTCCAATTTCTAACAACAAGAGACTGGCTGGCTATTCTCCAATTCATGATATTTTACTCTGGGAGCTCAGAAGGAATTCATATTTTGTAAAGTTTAAGTTTTAAAACCAAATCTGACCATAGTAAATATATTAAAGCTCTGTTCCTAATGTGGGCTTCCTACAGTCTGCCCAAAATGTTCAGTGGAAAGGAGGTCTATTGCCAAACCCCGCTTAGCCCCCCGTTACACAGGGGTAACCGCGTCCCCAGCAGCCAGATTTCAAGCCCACAGGATACTCAGGAACGAAAATAATGAACGACAATGCCTTGCTCTCTGCATTAATATTGAAGAAAAGAGAAAATAGAAAACTTTATAGCCACTATCCGTTCTCCCGACCATCAATCTCAAGTTTGGAGGACTGCTTCCCAAAAGGATAGGGAGCGGGGATGAGTTGTGAGCGAGCTTCGGAGCCTAGAGGTATTTTTTAGCAAGCCGGCAAAGCCCCGACACACATTTCTACATATCTCTCTGGCTGTGAAAAGTCTCATTTGTGGTGATTTATACTTCCTCATAAAGAACGCTATAGATAATATAAGCCTGCTGAGAGGCTGTATGACAACTTTCAAACCAAGAGTTACGCAACCATTCTGTTAAAATAGAGCAAGCATAGATGAGGGGAGGAATCGGTAGAAATAGTACCGCTTCCCATGAAAGGCCAATGCCCCTCTTCCGACAGGGAGCACTCTTGCGCCCCGTGTGCAGGCCGCGTGGATGGTATTCCGGTTAGCTAAGTGAGGAAGGCTTTTTTATTTTTTTATCCAAGATTGACTATGTTTTCGGCGTGTGCATGCTTGTGTAATTTACAACAAATGACACTTAGACAGCATCATACTGGAGTTGGGTTGCCTTAATAAGTTACTGAGGGAAACACAGAGAATAGCATGCTGACAACCCGAAGTCAATGAAGTATAAACAGTTATTCCAAGTGTCACTGGCGTGTTATTTCCCTTTCTCTTGGCATCTGCTCTGGGTAGCAGTGCACACACACACACACACACACACACACACACACACACACAACGATGCAGCAGCTCATTAAACTGTTTTCAGTTAACTCTGAAATCAAATTAGTGCAGTACATGTTTATAAGGCTGAGAATTACTGCTTCCCCGTGAAATTACACAATTAATCAGGTGCGTTATTTCTCTCGGAGAGGTGGCCACTTTTGACATTTAGGGATAAAAAGAACAATCCCTTAATTTGTTTCCATTTCGGCACTTAGTCACAGTGGGGGGACAGGAAGCAAAAGGTGACATAAGTCCTTCCTCCTCCTCCTCCTCAGGAGGCCAGACACTACATGGTTCCCCGGTTTTACAGTGGCATTTTAAATTCATAAAAGGAGAACAAATAGAAAGTCTTCGGTTCTCGAGCATCTTATCTGAGTGCTGCAGCCTTTGAAAAATTCAAACAATGGGAAGAATAAGTAGGAGTCTTCAGTTTCTTATGACTGATACCATGAATTTCCGCCAGGCTCCAATACTCAATAGCTTTTAAGGTTCCCTTGAAAACTTTAAGAATGCCCCCCAAGTCAAAATCTATGAAGCAGTGATGTTTGCTCCAATTTCCTTTTCACAGACATATCTGGCCTTCATTTCTCTGATTCTTTTTAACATTTCCTCATGCTTAAGTCATTTAACAGGGCATGCATTTCTTTTTAAAATTCTTCCTACAAGCCTGGCCAGTGTAGCTCAGTGGTTGAATGTTGACCTCTGAACCAGGGAGTCGCAGTTTGATTCCTGGTCAGGGCATGTGCCCGGATTGCAGGCTTAATCCCCAGTAAGGGGCATGCAGGGGGCAGCAGATCAATGATTCTCTCTCATCATTGATGCTTGCTTGCTTTCTCTCTCTCTCTCTCTCTCTCTCTCTCTCTCTCTCTCTCTCTCTCTCTTCTTCTCCCTCTCTCCCTCCTCCTCCTCTTTCCTTTCATCCCTCCCTCCCTTCCTCTCTTATATCAATAAAAAAATACGTTATCTAAATACAAATAAAATTCTCCCTACATAACCAAATAATATTGCCCAAAATTTACAAATTAATAAAATATTTTCAAATATCCCATATTCCTGTCAGCTGCCTCGCTGACCTCTGATTTTACTAGCCTGTCTTAAATGTGCTAGGCTAGGGGCATGCCTGCTGAGCCCCAGCCATGCTGAGCTGAGCATTCTTGTAACAGGGCGCCCAGCTATAAACAACGGTTCTCAGAAGAGAAACTTACAATTAACACATAAAAATATCCTGAAGTCTCTAAATATCCTCTTTCTTGTTCTTTATTTAACCTTCATTGAAGAGCCCTTGAAATCCATTCATGCTTTCCTAAAAGATGGCTAGGGACGACTTGAAACAGACACAATTCTCTGAAACTCATTCTTTAAAATAAACAGGCGCATTCTTGCAGGCTCACTAAAGACCATGGGAAGTATATAAAGGCAAGAGAATGACTATTTTCAGGAAGTAATCTGATATAGCCCCAGACAAACTTTCAGTGTCCAAGTAGAGAAAAGTGTCCCATTGTATGTTTAGAGAAAAAAGAGACAGAAAAAAAAACCCAAAAAAAACCCGCAAAACTTAAAAAAAATTCTCCATAGCTTTTAGTGACTAAGATATACTCTGTATCTATATCTGGGCAATTTATATTTGATGTTTGTGCCATATTCATTCTTTTTCACTATAAAGATATTAAAATTTATAAATTCCCTAATACTGCCCTTCTGTATTAATACAAGTAATATGCTTTGTTGAATACCATGATCTGAGTCCACCAACCAAGAAAGACACAGGGGGCAAACTTGTAGACAGTCCTTACAGAAATTTCACCCCTTGAATACACCCCTTGAATCTCAGCAGAAGTATATGTTAGAGCATTTAATTAATTTAATTACTAAGACTCCAGTAACTCAAAACATTTCTGCAACATGCTGAAGCAAATATTGAGTTGTTCATTTTAAGGAAGTACCTGCTTACAGGTCACCTCCCCTGAAAGAGTAAAAGACTCTGAAAGATGGAAAAGATTACTTTATGCTTTGATAAGTATGCTGCGTTGACACTCTTCTATTTCAATAAGAAAACTCAGAAAAAAAGGTGATTGGTGTGAACCATCAGGACCCAAATAATTATTAATGTAGATTATTAGAGTAAGTTGCTGAAAAACCCGACATCTCAAAGGCAATGAAGACTCCCTTCCTGGGCATATGCAATCCTAACAGGTATTCCTTCAGAAGATAGGCATGGACCCAAACCGTGAATCTTTACTGGGCATTCATGACATTGTTAAAAAAAATTTATTTCAGAGAGGAGGAGAGGAGGGAAGGAGGGAGGGAGGGAGGGAGGGAGGGAGAGAGAGAGAGAGAGGGAGAGAGGGAGAGAGAGAGAGAGAGAGAGAGAGAGAGAGAGAGAGAGAGAGAAACATCAATGATGAGAGAGAATCATTGATTGGTTGATTCCTGCATGCCCCATACTGGGGATGGAGCCTGCAACCCAGGCAGGTGCCCTTGACCGGAATTTAGCCCACAGGCCTACACGCTCTATCCAATGAGCAAAACCGGCTAGGGCAACATTTATGAAATTTTTTAATTAAACAATAAATATGGACTATTCCAGTTGCCTTATGTTTTCAAAGGATGCAAACATTTTTGTATGTGGATAACTGAAGTTATTTGGTAGTCAACTGGTCCTTGAAAAAAATTTGTTTTAATTTTGATTGATTTTTAAAGAGAGGAAGGGAATGAGAAATACTGACCGGCTGCTCCTGCATGCCTCCTACCAGGGATCCAGCCTGTAACCCGGGCATATGCCTGGACCAGAATCAAACCGGCAGCCCTTTGATGCATGGGGTGATGCCCAACCAACTGAGCAATGCTGACCACAGAGAAAAAATATTCCCTCAATATTTTTGAGTCTTGGAAATAAGAAAAATTGTAATAAAATATTACTATACTTCCATTTTGCAGATAAAAGAGAGGTTTGATGATGTTAAGTACAGCTATGAAGAGCACATAAGGATTTGAGCTCAAAGCTGCATTCACCGAGTTGGTGCCCTTTAAAAAAATGATGTCCATTCTCTCCTCTGATGAAATGTATCCCCAGAATATGATGAAAACTTTAGTAAGAAACTAGTGAACTGATGTAGTGGATACAGTAAAACCTAGGGCTTCCCATTTACCTGCTTTTCTCAAACACCAGCATGTAAGAAAGTTTTTAAAAGTAACTTTTTGTTCTATTTGGTTTACTATTATGGCATTTATTCATTTGACAAACGTTTATTGAACAACTCTTCTACATATTTTTCTACTATTTTTTTGTTTAAATATACAGTTTTACATCAATATTACGGTTAAGTAGATTCCCCACGCACTGGAGAGCTGGCCTGATTTCACAAACACTTCTATGAGAAGCTACGCTCTAAGGTCCAAACAACCCACCTGCAAATAAGCTTTTGGAACACAGTCAATTGGCAAGCGAAGGACTGTCTTTACATTAGTAGTCTCTGGATTTGCTTGAATGCGCTTATACATTTTAAAGAATAATCAGTAACTATATTGTACAAGCAAACGATTTCTGAAGCTAATCTTGATCAATTCAATAAAATCTCTCTTAAGAATTTAGGTTACTTATTTTTATCAGTTTTAAAAAATCGTGTAGTGCATATTAAAACTTCCTCACAAATTAAAACTGAGCTTTCCATCTAAGGACATAAAGCAGAGAATTA
Organism: Vespertilio murinus; assembly: GCA_963924515.1. Classification (NCBI taxonomy): domain Eukaryota; kingdom Metazoa; phylum Chordata; class Mammalia; order Chiroptera; family Vespertilionidae; genus Vespertilio; species Vespertilio murinus. The sequence continues at coordinate 58,352,069 of OZ004705.1, forward strand.
GCAGTTACCAGCATGCACTCAAGTTGTTGTAGGCTATGGATTTAGGAATGATGCCCATAGGAACACAGACTGTCCTTATGATTTTCTTTCTAATTTTGAAAAACATGCATCCCAAAAAGACTGACACAGAAGTCTGTAGCTCCCCTAAAAGTTATTTTCATTGATGAGATTTTTTGAGATTCTAGTACAAGGAAATGGAATTTTTAGCTCTGTGCTTCTATCACCTTCTCAATATAAAGGAGTAAACATGTGTATTCAAGTTTATTCACCAATAATCTTGGAAAGATGCATTCCCTAGTTATCTCTCAGAAACTCCTGATTTCCTTCTGGGGGCCGTGACTATCAAGTATCTGTGCTCTGAATATCTTTTGAAGAATATCAGCTATACTTCAGATACAATAAATGTTTGAGTAATTATCTGTCGTTTTAGTATCAACTTCAGAGAATGCCATTTGTCTTCCTATTGTAAGTCTCTCACTAACGCTCACTTATTCCTGAATTAAGTGAGGGATCCTGATTCCACCTGCTGAGTATTTTAAAAAGAACTTCTTTGAAAATACAACGTTTCTGGCTTCTGATGTTATCATATTAAAAGGGTCAACCAGCTAGGATGATACAGCTGAACTATGTTTTGGAGGCAGAAAAGAATCCTTTAGAGAGCTGAAAATGCATAAGTGTGTTTAAAATGTATCTTACTACTTAATCTTATTTGATTTTCTAGCAGTTTATAAGTAAGATTTTCTAAACAGTAGTACTAATTATTCCTATGTAAAGAATATTTTTTTCCTTTTTTCATCATTTGATACCTAGGACTATCTCTTCATTTTCTTTTAGTTGCTTATTCACTTAGTTTCCTCTCAGATCAGCCTTTCTTATCTATGTCAAGTTACCTAACTTTTCTGTGACTCAGTTTCTTCGCCTATAAAATGGGAAGAATGTTACCTAGAATTGCAGTTTTGAAAATTGTAGGGTACACAGAACAGTGCCTGGGACAGGAGTAATTGCTATATAAACACTAGTTATTTTCATTTATTAAACATATACTACATGCCAAACAATATAATACAGGGCATAGAGCATAATATCTAATGCTGGGAAAGATGAGTGCCTGAGGAAAAATAAAGCAGGGAGGGAGTGTAGAGAATGCTAGAGGTGTTACCTTTATACAGGGAGGGCAGAAAAGCCTGTCTAATACTTTTTTCTTTTTCTTTTAATGTTGACTTAAGAAGTGGGAGCCTAGGACACGGATGCCTGCGGCAATGGATCCCTGGCAGAGAGGAGAGAAGGTACTGAGTTCCTGCAGTCTGAGCCTGGACAGGCATGCGGAACGGGAAGGAGGGCGGGCGCTGGGGCAGACAGCAGGGAGAAGAGTGGGTGCTAAGAGAAGAGCAAGAGGCGGAAGGCGGGGAAGAGAGGAGGACCTGCCAAGGAGGACCATGTTGGCCAGGTTAGAGGCTGGTTTTTGTCTTGGTGAGGCAGGAAGTTGCTCACTGGGGGGCTTTGACAGTGCTGATCCAGTGAGGAAACCAGACAGGAGTCGGCTGCACTAGTGGAGACCACAGGGAATGGTGGTCTGAACAGGACATGATTCTAATTCTCCAGTCTGCATTTCCCCCAATTATCCCTTTAACTGGCACTTACTGAACACCCACTAAGTAAGGAAAAGGCATTAGGCTGGGCCATGTCACAGATGTTCTCTCTTATCCTAGTGGTGCAGACCCTCTGGTAAGATAGAGTGACATTGGGATATTAAAGCTCAAGAAATGCTTGCAGCAGAAACCGGTTTGGCTCAGTGGATAGAGCATCGACCTGTGAACTGAAAGGTCCCAGGTTCGATTCTGGTCAAGGGCATGTACATTGGTTGCAGGCACATCCTCAGTAGGGGGTGTGCAAGAGGCAGCTGGTTGATGATTCTCTCTCATCAATGTTTCTAGCTCTCTATCCCTCTCTCTTCCTCTCTGTAAAAAATCAATAAAATATATATTTTTTTAAAAAGAAATGTTTGCAGTCATCTATTACAACCACTATATTTTACAGAAGAGGACATTCTAGATCCGTGGTTGGCAAACTGCGGCTCTCGAGTCGCATGCGGCTCTTTGGCCCCTTGAGTGTGGCTCTTCCACAAAATATCATGGCCTGGGAGAGTCTATTTTGAAGAAGTGGCTTTGGAAGAAGTTTAAGTTTAGAAAATTTGGCTCTCAAAAGAAATTTCAATCCTTGTACTGTTGATATTTGGCTTTGCTGACTCATGAGTTTGCCGACCACTGTTCTAGATCAGGGTTCCTACTGACTGACAAGGACAACTTACGTGCCCTCTTTTTTCCTTTGCCTCTTCTAATCTAAAAACAGCAACAGCAAAACTCCTTTCAAACCTGTTCTCATTTGTTCATATTTATGAGAATCATTTCTAAAATGAGTACTTTTGAAATTTCTAAAATTGTTCTTTGCCTTAGGAAGTCTCTATTGCCATAACCTATTCGCAGGCAGTTCTGCAAATCTCCCACTGATAGAAATACCGCAGACCTTGTTTAATTTGGGATGCCAATCACTTACCAAAATAACTCCTGTAGATTAAAAACAGTATATGTCAGATTCGAGAACGGGCTCAGTCTGCCTTAGCAATAATCCCTTCTTATAACAACTTAATATACTCCCTGTTCCAAAGGTAAGGAAGACATAGCACAGAGTCATTCTTGGAACAAATAAAGGACCTGGAATTGCGAAGAATATTTCATTTTTAAGTACATTGGAGACTTCGTATGAGTTATTTTCAACGACTGTACTTCTTAATTTGGCACGCCTTAACAAAATGAAGATGGCAATCAATCTTGTTGAGGGTAAAGCCAAACTCGATAAGACCTCTCTAATGGAGGGGTGGGCAAACGTTTTGACTCGAGGGCCACAATGGGTTCTTAAACTGGACCGGAGGGCCGGAACAAAAGCAACCTGACCATGCTGGCACTCTCATCTTGGGCTGCTAGTGAAGGAGCGGAGGGGAGAGCAAAAGAAGCCTCTGCTTTTTCGGCTCCAAGGGCCGGATAGAACAGCCGAATGGGCCAGATCCAGCCCAAGGGCTCATAGTTTGCCCACGGCTGCTCTAATGGGTGTCCTCACCAAGCGATAAGGTGGATACCTGTGATGGGCGACTCCTCTTCCCTTCCCACAAGTTCACATTTACACCTGAATTTCTGTTCACAGTCACCACTCACTGTAACCCTTCCTCTAGTACCCTACTCACGTGAGGCAATAGCTTTCCTTTTTCTCTTGGAAAACTCGGGAGATATTTTAAGGCTGTGAAGAGCTGAAATACACCCCTGGCCTCGTAAGAACACTTTATAAAACTGACCAGTGGACAGTCAGCCTGTCCCTGGGATCAGCAACAGAGCTGCTTGTGACACAGTCAGTGTGAAAAGAGCCATTTCCCAATCGTGTCGTTCATCCCACACATATTAGGAGAGAGGAGAATTCAACTGAGGGCCAAGCCTCCCCGAAGGCGTCTTTAGTTTAATTATGACCAGAGTATATTAAACGTCGGTAAGACATCCCCACGGCTCCGCCACTCAGCTCGCAGCGGTAAAAGAATGAGAGGAAACCCTTTCACTGCCGAAAAGACAGGAAAGGGTGCTCTTGTGGTTCTAGGACACAGTTAAAAACCCAATTTCACCGGCTCCAGGCCGCCATGCTTCCCGTAAATGAACATCTCCTCACCCGCTAATTTGGTGCTATTTTACCTTTCATTAAAAAAATGTAATTCAGGTTAAACTCAGTTGAACAGCAAAAAGCTCTTGATATTTTGAAGCATTTTGGAACAATTACTTTGACAGGAGCCCCTGACAGTTAAATGACTCCGTTAAATGAATGTTATAGAAGACACGTAATGGTTTTTAGTGAAATATTGAATTTAACCACAAATGAGGAAAAACGAGTCATAAGCACTATGGGTATATCTGAATAATAACATCTTGCTTATGAACCTCCATGGATTCGGTGATTCCTAATAATCATGCAATCAGCTAGTTAGACAGTGAATATGTTTCCTATCTTAGTGCGCTCTGCTCTTTTTTGGAGTTTGCTTTTATGGTTGTTTTTTTTAACCTGAGAAACCAATGCGAAAATTTGGAAATGCAACAATTTCCTCCTGTATTGGTTTGATACTTTGGGTTAGGCCAATTCATGAGATGCTGTCCCACGACTGAGGTCCTCCTCTTCCCTCACACTCTGAACGAGATTCTTTCACAAAGTGAAACACTGGCAAATGGCAAGATCCTGCTGCCTGAGAACGAGGAAACTCACTGTACACCAGTGTTTCCAACATTCCTTTTCTATTTTTAATTTACTTTGTTCTTTATAGATTAAGGTATTACGTATGTGTCCTTCTCCCCCATTGCTCCTCCCCCACTCATGCCCTTACCCCCCCCCCCATGTCTGTGCCCATTGGTTATGCTTAATTGCCTGCATACAAGGCCCTTGGTTGATCTCTTCCCCTTACCCCCGCCCTTCATATTTTATGGATGGAAGGTGAGATAGTATCAAGGCTCTCACATGTTTTCTCATGACTAAGGGCTGAACTATGCACTGGAATAATAACACTGGTACTGTTCAATTTCCTCTCGGCATTCAGTTCCAACTTAAGTGAGAGTGCCCTTGTGATGGGGAAATCCAGCTTATAACATTTCTGGAGAAAAGGGGAGCTGGAAATCCTTGTAGATTTAAAAGCCATGTGGGTTTGGAGAACGTGGGGACGCTTGAATTGGAGAAATGAGTTAGAACAGGAATGTTCTTCATCTTGCTGGCCTGGCAAGCGGGTTGAAAACTCGGTGCTCAGCACACTGGGTGGTGAGGCTGGGACTGCTCCACGCCAGGAGCAGCTGCACACCCTGGTTCCTCATGCAGGTGAGATACCACCTCCAGGGGCCCGCCGCTCCCTGCATTCATCTTCATTCAGCAATTGCCTACTAGTGTTTATACTTCCCTTGCCTCGGGACAAGTCTGCTCCCCACTAGACAGTCACCCTTGAGGACAGGGAGTGTCTGTTCCGCTTGCATCCCCCAACACTTCTGAGCCGTGGTGTGCTGCTCAGTAAATGTAATTTTAAACAAGTAAACTTTTCTTTTAACTCCTTCAGAAAACATGTGGGAAAGGCCAGATCACTTAAAAAATTGATATTGGTTCAGATAGAGACACAGCAGGCTGCTTAAATTAGATATGACCTATGACCTTGCTAACTCCATAGGCCAGAAGCATGCCCCCGCCGGATGACCCACCACATCTCGGACGATCCCCTGAGCAGAAACCTGCGTTGTAACACCATCTCAGGTGACTTATGCACAGAGGTTCCGGAAGTGGCTGTCTGGAATCTCTGACTAGTATGATGCCTGAAGAAGTGCTGGTGTATGTGACGGAGAAATAGAAGGCCGTGGCAATGTGATTAAGCGAGGTCTGCCGAGAAAGTTTCAGCACTCTCCCAGGACAGGGTCGCTTAATGCTCACAGGTGGGAAACACACTTACACCAGTTCCCTGGGAACCCTTTCTAGATCCTTCTTTATGCTCCTTCCTGTTTCAAGACACAGCTGCTCTCAATAATCGTCTTTCCTCCTTGGTGCAAAGAGAGTATTTATCGTCAGCATACTGACATTTGCAGGAGGGTTGGCTTTCTCCACTGAAAATGTGGATGATTGAAAGGATATTGCTGACACCTGAATAAGAAATCCAATGACTCTAAGCTATGTAAATTTAATTATTTCTGTTACATTTTTTTTTCAGGAATTTCTCTCTCTTCCCCCTCCCTCCCTCCCCCCTACCCCGCCTCAGCTTTGGAGAAGTCCTAGCAATTTTCATTTAAAAGAAATACAAGTCAGCAGTGGTTCACTGAACAGGCTGACATGCAATTTCATAGGGGGAGAAGGCGCTGTGTCTTTAATCTAATTTGTGCTCTCAATTCCTGGATAATGTATCTAGGGACCCTGATGTATGCATTTACAAGGAGACATCTGGGATGCAGAGTCCAGCTCGCTGCAATTCTCCGGAACATGGGTAAAAAATTACTCCGGATTCCCCCAGCTGCCCCGCCACATGATAAATCTGCATATACTCACAGATGTAGAAATATTCCCGGCCTGGCCTGAACTCAAATCCTAGAGAAAAGGGCGTGAAGAGCTGGAATTTCTCAGAGAACTTCAGGGGTCCATTTGGAGAGTGGGGCCGGTTACATTCCCATCGCTTGAACCCTTTGGAAGTGTGGTCGCAGGCACTGTAGCCATCAAAGTTCACCATGTAGAGGATGTAGCGCTCCGTCTTGTCTTCTGGGACCGAGTCCTCGTAGTGAGGGCAGAACACATCCAGGTAGTCATTGATGCAGACGTCGATGTGGTAGTCACCCCGCTGGAATCTGAGGGGAGAAGAGCAGCTGAGATTACTCACACAGGAAAGGCTGTTGGAGTAGGTAGTTGAACCATTAGCAATGCCTGCACTAAAAGGTTTAATGGAACTCGCTTTTTTGTCACAATGCCGTTGTGATTCAAGGCCTAGTTGGAAATGTTATTGTTTGAAATCAAAGAAATAACACTGCCACGGTACAGAGGAATGCTATTGTATTTGTTTCAAAACACCCTACAAATGGAGTCCTTCACATTCATTTTAAGTATTACAGATCCTGATTTGCTGTTTTCCTTTCACCCTTCAAATCGCATATGCTGAAGCAAAGTTTTCTCATTTCTACACAGTGTTTTATTTCATAAATATTTTTGAATACATGAATAAGCAATTTAAAGAACAAATAAATGACTGAATTGTTTTTGTGATAATTGAGATCATTCTCAATTTTCTATGCAAACCAAGAGAATTAGTCATGAAGTTTAAAAGCTGGGAAGAAAACTCCTAGAACAAGATGTACATGTCAGAGGAATAAAAACCCGAGGCATAATGATGAAGCAGTGAGTGACTGAGCTAGACCTGGGATGGAGCCTTCGGATTGTAGTCAGGAATTTCCCTTAGGATAGTGGTCGGCAAACTCATTAGTCAGCAGAGCCAAATATCAACAGTACAACTACTGAAATTTCTTTTGAGATCCAAATGTTTGGAACTGAAACTTCTTCTAACATCACTTCTTCAAAATAGACTTGTCCAAGCCGTGGTATTTTATGGAAGAGCCACACTCAAGGAAGGGGCCGAAGAGCCGCATGTGCCTACCGAGCCGCAGTTTGCTGACCACAGCCTTAGGAAATCTGTTTATGTCACAAAGTCATTTTTAGCTAATCTCTCTCTTATTTAATGCCTTGTTCCTTTCTATATTAAGAAAATTGAAACCATCAAATTTGAATGATTTTCTGCCCATTTCTTTTAATCTTATAGGTCCTATTCTAGGGCTGGACTACTGACTAATGAAGGCAACAAGCCACATGAAAATAGCAAAAACTAGAGCCGCCTCAACCTGAAATAGTTAAAATACACGCAAACACACACCATTGCACCCATCACACCACGGTCTGCTCCGGTTCTTATCAAACAAAAGCCTTGCTTATTTGTTTTAACTAATATGCCTTTCCCATCAACTGAACCGTATTTCTCAGGACCCAGTAATATGTGGAACAGGAATTGGTATGCATACACCTTTCTAAAATCAGGGTACAAAAGCTAGGGGGGAAAATCCTCTGTTTTTAGCTAGTGGGGAAATTCTTCTCTGAGCTCTTAGAAGGTTCATCATAAAATTGTGTTACTGCTGAAATACAACACCCATAAAGTCATATCATCTTGAAGTCAGACAGTCTCAGGGTGAACACTTCCCAGTGAGGGCTAGCTAGTCTATTCCATTTTTGGACATCTCGAAATGTTAGAAAGTGTCTTCTTATATTGAGTATAAATCTGCTTCTGTGTAATTTTGATCCAGTGATCCTACTTCTGCTGCCTGAAATTACCAAGAACAAATCTAATTCTTCTTCCACCAGGTAGTCTATAAAACATTCGGAGATGTCAGCTGTATTGCTCTGTATCCTCCTCTCTCCAGACTGGAGAATCCTGATTCCTTTGGTTATTTCTGGTATCTTTCCCAGGCTCTCACTATTCTAGTTTTTGACCCTCAAGTCCTCCATTTTCCCAGTGTTCTCCTTAAAATGCTGCACCCAGCCCAGCTGGTGTGGCTCAGTGGTTGAGTATCAACCTATGAACCAGGGGGTCCAGGTTCAATTCCGGTCAGGCACATGCCCGGATTGCGAGCTTGATCCCCAGTACAGGGCATGCAGGAAGCAGCCAATCACTGATTACCTCTCAACATTGATGTTTTTCTCTCTCTCCCTCTTAAATCAATTAAAAATATATATTATTTATGTATTTATTTATTAAATATATATACTTTTATTTCTTACAGAGAGGAAGGGAAAAGGATAGAGAGTTTGAAACATCAATGAGAGAGGAACATCGATCAGCTGCCTCCTGCACACTCCCCACTGGGGATGTGCCTGCAATCAAGGTACATGCCCTTGACTGGAATCGAACCTGGGACCCTTGAGTCCACAGGCCAATGCTCTATCCACTGAGCCAAACCAGTCAGGGAGGAAAAAAATATATAATATATAAAATATATATATAGTTTTTTTTCTTTAAGTGCTTCACCCAAATGTAACAAAGACCTTCCATAGGCTATGGTGACCAATGTTCAGAAACACTACTACCTTCACTCTAGCTGTTAAATCTTCATTGACAAAGCCCAGATGATTCCTTTGTGAAAACCCACATGATAAAAGGGGAAGAGCTAAGTTTGAGTGAGTAGACTGGCTTCTGCTGCAGGTTGAGTGGGAATGTCAGAAGCCATCCTCAGCTTCTGTTTCCTCATGTGCAATTTGGGATAATAATAATAATAATAATATTAATAATCTGCCTTGCTAACCTCTCATGGCTGCTTCAAGACTGAGATGAGGAAGCGTATGAAAAGCACCACGTGAGTGTGTCTCACTGTTACTATGGTCAGGCTATATAAAAGCATATTCAAATAGGTCAATAATAAAATATTAACTTGGGAACAACATCAGTAAGAGCACACGACAGAAATCAAAATAACCTCATGTTTCCCTTGTTTAAAACCCGAAATCTCTCCTCCAATAGCAAATGGTTTCCGAACACTCCAGCTGACCCCTGCGTTTGGAAAGCAGCATGCTGGTTCACACGAGGGGAATGGAGAGAGATGGCCAGATTACTTTTCAGCCAGAGGATCTCAAAATACCACCAACTTTTAAAAGCAAACAAACAAACAAACAAACAAGGAAAGTGTTTATTTCTGTGTATTTACAATGATCACAGAACCAAGTTTACTTTTTCTTCATTACCGGCAGACAACAATTTGTCAACATGCAAGCAAAGCCTGTGTTGCTTTTAAGAGATTTTTGAACATCAAGGTAACTTCGCTGCCAGAGTACAAAGAGAAGACACTGCCGCGTCCAGATAAAAGGGTGCTGGGCTATGAATCATCAGCACTCAAGAGCAGCCTGACAAGTCCTGGACGAGAGCCAGACAGGAGCCGCAGCAGAAGGCAATGCCCAGATGCACTTTGTGTTATTATATGATTATTATTATAGATTTTAAAGACATGCTAGGGGGATGTTTTTCCTTTCCCTAAGTGTCACTCATTTGAGCTTCTGCTAGCACTCAACACAGCTTAAAAGTAAAAATAAAAATGAAAGCCGCCCTTGTCCGGACCCGTTCTATTATTGCTTTAGTCTACAAATTGTCGTAGGCTTTTTTGATGCCTCATAGTTAGCTTTCCCTTTCCCGCTTTTATCCTTTAATCCCGGCGGTAGTGTTGCTAAGATTTTCATACAACAGCCCATGAGGTGGAAGACCCGGTTGACACCAGGTTGACCAGTTATCCTTTTCTGGCGACGTTTCTAGGTGGGGTGTTAAGTGAATCACGACGGAACCTATTTTTAAAAATGGGATTGCCCAGGAATTAGTATTTTCTACTCTTGTGTTCATACAACAAAATTAAGATGATGATTCGGCATAAAGCTTACCCTAAGTGTCAGATCTTTAACGCAAATTAGTTTACAGACGTAAATTTCAAAGGGGAGCCAATATAAACTAAAACAATGACGACTTCAAACTCACAAGAGGCATCTGTATAATGTACCAAGTTCTATCCAAAGGAAGGCTTAGGGTTAAATATTCTCATACTATCCCAAATCACGCTCTCTGGCTACAAAGTAGCTCTGAACCATTACTTTCTGGCCTTACCCTGAAGGAGCACATCCTAGTGTGTATGGCTAATATTATTGAGTGCTTATTTTATTACACCCATTAATTCAATTTAACTTCCATCATCAATCCCACAGAATAGACATTATTTGTATACCACTTAAAGATGAGAAAGCTGAGATTAAGAAGTCAATCAATCTGCTCAATGTTACACAAATGGAAAAAGGTGGAGGCAGAATTCAAACCCAAGCAGCCCACGTTCCGACCTCCGAACTGAAGCTCTCCACTATTCCACTTCCTGAGAGAGTAAGTTGCGAGCATCCAGCTCTTAGGTCTACTCTGTATTCCCCGAGAGGGACTATTCTCATTCTTGATGGGTTTCAGTTCTCTTCTTCATTCAATGATGCAGCAAATATTCGCCACGTCCAGAAGGTGTTATGATATGGCTTTACATATGTTGCATATTACTTAGTAGTTGTAAGTGCCTCTTTTTACCATTGAGGAAATGACTTTCAGAGAAGTTGTTATCCTCTTAGTTTAATTTTCTCCACAGGAAAGATGTATCAGGGTTAGTATTTCAACCCAAGTCTCACATGGTTCTGAAGAGTATTCTCTTTCCTCCTAACCACAAGGGCTCCAAACCGTTGCCAGTGTAACTGCCCTCATGTAGTTAATACTGATCTTCTAGGAAAGCCTGCTGCAAGGGTGAGTGTGTCGATCCACTAGGTTGATCCCACACTTCTAAACTGGAGGTAGAAGGGTGCATCCACATTTAGAATAAGCCTCAGATCACAGAATTAGCACCCAAATCACACACACATCACTTCAGTCTTTCCTAGAATAAAGTGCTGTTTTATATATATATATATATATATATATATATATATATATATACACACACACACACACACACATATATATATATATATATATATATATATATATATACACACATTTCCACCTGGAAACAGCTTTCATGAGCTTTACATCATTTTAAAAGAGCAAATTCACCTCAAGGAAGAATGATTCCACCTGCCAGTATTTACATATACCATTGGTAGCATGACCTGTTTTAACACCCCTGTAAATTTCTCAGAAATATGTCTTTAGTCCTCATTCTTAATGCCATCCAATGTAACTATGGATCACTGCCTCTCTGAGATCACTGCTTTTTATGAATATACTACCCACAAGCCAATGATAATTATAACATAATCTCTGCTAAATTATCACAGTGGATTATAGTACAAAGGCATGCATAGTTACCACGCTTGGAAAAGTGATTGTGTTGGAGTAAAATGATTGCTGCCCTGGTTGTGTCCTCACAATGCAAAATCTCCAAGTGCCCGGAACATCTCATATGCATAGAATGATGGTCTTGTTCTCTACTGGGTATTAGATCAATGCTCCTTATAACATATATTAAATAATACATGTACTCTGTTATGGCAAAAATATGTTGTACATATTAATCAATTGGCAGAAGACTGGTTGAAAATGTCATACATATTATGGAAGGGTCATTTTAGTTAATTAAGAAGAAGAAAATTCTGCATGGAAACTTGTTCTTCGTAATCAGCTTAATTATAAAAAATGAATTATGTACTTTATGATAGTTCTTTTAAAAAATGTTTTTATTGCCTTTAGAGAAAGGGAGGGAGAAGGAGAAACATCAGAGAGAGAATATCATCGACTGACTGTCTCCTGCATGTCCCCCAATGGGGTCTGAGCCCAAAACTCAGATATGTACCCTGACCAGGAATGGAACATGTGACCTCTTGGTTCCGGGGTCAACACTCTATTGCTGAGCCACACCAGCAGGGCTACAGTAGTTTTTGATGACCCAGAGGCTGCCTGAAGAATTGAGAAAAAAACACCACCACCACATTTGGGGGCTATGAACAGCAAAAACAACAATCATAGTTAGGACTGAGCTAGAGAGCCTATATGCATATGTGTATTTGTCTTAGCTTGTCTTCAGTATTTACCTGATTCCATAGCTAAATACAATTTTGGTTATTGATCAACCGAAGGACTTGTATGCATGCATATAAGAATAACCAATGGATACAAGAGACTGGGGGGAGGGCAGGTGAGGGCATCCACTGGGGGGTAGGAGAGGCCGGGGGGAGGTCTATGGGGACAGGAGACATATGTACCATTATTTGTAATACTTCAAACAATAAAAAAACGTATTATAAATTTAAAACTATTATTAACTCTCCTTATTTAACCTTTTTGAAGAAAGTGAGTCATGAATTGAGTGTGGAAAATCAAATCAAATAAAGACAACAGAGGTGAAATAACAGTTGACAATTTGCCTTTTCCTTGAGTCACCAACAATGAAGCCCTGTCTCTACTGAGATGGGGACCGACACATTGTTTCATGCTCATAGTTAACCTGAGCCATGAGGACTATGCTCCTCCTAACTAAGTAATGTATTTGTTAACTTGGATCCCTCCATGGAGGACATCTAGTCCTTGAGCATTCCCGTCCTTCACTTCAAGCGGGCGTCTCAGTGTACTCTGTCCACGGTTCCCTTCGGCTATGGCTAATAGACAGCTCCCAGCTTTTTTTCCAATGGGCGGTTTGCATGTCATTGACCTTCCTTCCTCCTCTACCACCATATGCTCTCCTGATGCCGGACACGCAGGCAACGCAGTGGGACTCGGGCTGCAAAGGAGCAGCTCAAACCACCCTTCCTTCTTCACCCTCAGCCATTTTCCCCGGCAGTGTTCCTCTCCTCCTTCCACCCTCATTTGCTAAAGCCAAAATGAGTTTTATTTTAGTCGCTGGAAGGGGAAGGGCATGGTGCATATTTAAAATGTTCTAAACTGGCCTTCAGCATATGTTGCTGGCACAGCAGAGAGCCGGCTTCCAGGGAAATATGTACAGAGGTATTTTTATCAAGCAGCTCCTGAGTGAAGTTTCTGCACTCCATAAATATAGAAACAGCATTACTGAAAGGAGGCAGAGTGCTTATTGGAGGTTAGGAAGCTGTGAGGCACTTTATCCTCCCTTCGTGCAACATTTTAAAGGATCGAATAAGAAAAAACGTTATTTATCACGAACCATAGAGTTGATTTTTACATTTTCAATATATTTTAATCTGTCAAAGTGGTGATTGTCATAATATTCCTACAATGTCACTTCTTTAATTACAAGGCCACTTAATATATTACATTCCGAAATTGAAATGTAAAAGGAGAAGATTTATGGTCAAAGATTAAGCACATTCATCAGCTTAGGGTTCCTCCAAATTTTAAGCTAAATCTAGAGCGAACGTATCTTGGCAGCACCGCCTTTCAATTTTACTATTATTGATTTAAAGGCTAATTTCAGAATGAGATGTCTCTTTTTAACCAGAGGAATTTCTCACTTGTCCTGGGGGCCTCCTGGGCCCCGCAGGAGGCACGGGCTTTGGGTTACGAACACGTTCTGTGAGGAGAGGAGCAGAACGGCAGCCTCTGCTGCAATCACACGTCTCTTCTCGTCTCCTTCTGCCACTCCTTTCCGCACAGAATGCAGGCCTTCTGGATTTCCTACCCAGAGTCTGAAGATGCTCTTTTTTTTTCTGTCTGTTATTGTTTTCTTGCAGAGGTTAAAGCATGGACTATAAACAGCAAATCAAACCTGAGGTAGATAAGTGACAGTAGCATTGCTGGGGGGATGAAGAAAGACTTCTTTTACTGATTTTAAATGTGTCTCCTCTCTCAAGGGCTAAAAACGTGTCTAAGCTCCCAAATGCATGGGTAGTTGACTTTCATTTTTCAGCTCTGGGGTAGTCAGCATGGACAGTCTCACTGTCACCAGGCGAGGTGGTAAGGCTGAAGGAGGTAGACAGTTACAAGACGGCCGAAACACATCATTCCAGGAAGCCCAGTCCAGCTCTTCCCACCAATCCTAACTAAAATCCTCACAGGACTGAAAAGTTTCACATGGAAAAAACATACTACTCAAGGATGGATTTCAGAGATGTGTCCTATGTATAACACATACATTTTCACCCAACGAAGCACAAGACACTGAACAAAATGTTTAGGGTCCAGAGCTGGTGCCCCACTTACCCGCTAATGGGAATTCCAGGCAAGTTGTGCAGCATGGAAGCTTAGCTTTGAATTCAGCAGTGGTTGGCAATAGGAGTCAGACATATTTACTTGGTCAGATACTTAGAATTTATTCGTGGTTTAGGATACTAACCTGTCCCTTCCACTTCCACTCCCCCCATATGTATGCACATTTACAATTTGATTAAACAAGTGATTTAGAAATCTCTCCCTCCCCCCTTAATACTAATTCTTCATTTCAAAGAGATGGATACAAATCTCAAACGGCTTCCACTTGTTGCTTTCCAACACAAGACACACCGGTCAGGATGACTTTTTAAGATTGGTCTCTCCCAGGAGGAATACCTGTTTCAAATTCAGGGCCCACAAACTGTTCTCTCTCCTCCAGTGTTTCCACTCATTTGGAGTTTGTTTTATTAGCTTGACTGAGGCGCTCCAAAGGAAACAAAGCATTAAATTGGCAGAGCCTAAATAAGACTTTCCTTCAGGAAGGGCCTGGGAGCTTTGGGTGACAGTCTAATTGCTTCTAAGCCCTCACCAAGGCCTCGGGCATCGAGTAAGAATGTGTCAACATCAATAGGCCAAGTCAGCCAGAGAATTAACCAGGCAGCTTTCCACAGCCCCAACCACCACAGATCACTCCATATGGTTTTGGAAAAGGGATTTTAGGGGGAAAAAAGAAGTGCCGTCTGGCAATCAGAATATGTCCTAAGAGGTCACTTCCACAATGCAAAACAGGCTTTTCCCGCCTCCTGGGGGCCAGGAGCTTCCTGACAAGGCTGCCCTTCATGCCCTAAGTCCTCTCGGGTTTTATATCGTGTCAAGCACACAGAGCAGAGCACCTGCCACATACACACAGGTCCCGAGGAGGACGCAGGAAATCATTGGGCAGGCTATCCAGCCAGTATCCTAGGGAAATGGATTAAAGAGAACGGTTCTGCTCAGGGGTCCTGGGAGTCAATCAAACCAGTAAGCCAGACTGCTTGCGCACAGGTAGTCCTTCTGTAGCCTACTGGGATGGAGCAACCCCGTGGAATTCCAGGCTCCTTCCAGTTCCAATAATAAAAACACAGCCAAAGCACTCTAACAAATGTCCTTTCTACTAACCGACTTAAGTAATGATTTGATCGTTCTCAAACACTGGTGTGCCAGCAGTGAAGTAAATATTTGTATTATGGCTTAATGATAACTTATCGGGATCATTACCCATGAAGTCTGAAATGTGGCCTGGGCTTTTCGGAAATCGGGGTGGGGGTATTTCAGAGATCTCTGTGGCAATGGAACTAAACCCTCTTAACCTATTATTAAACAAAGGAAGAAACACCAAGCGGGAAGAAAGAAAATGCATGTTTATGGCTTCCTTTTGTTTGATTTTCATACAGCAAGGGGAAACATATTTGGTGATGCCAGGGCACAGTAATAAGAAGCACTTCACGCCAAGTTTCGGGATCTAAAAGCAGACATGGTTGCTGTTTCTACGTAAATTAGCATGTGAAAGAAGTTAGTTTCATCCCTTCGGTTAGAGCCCAGTGAATAGTTGGATATAAATCTGGGACCAGGAAAAGGCCAAGGTGAGAAAAGAAGAAATCTGGGATCGCAAGTAATCAGGTGATGGGTATAGTCATAAAACATACTGAATTTATGTCAAGAAAAATGCATCGATTTACAACAAAACAGGGACTACACTGAAAGCAAGTCACTGTAATTACTGCTATAATA
Source organism: Vespertilio murinus (assembly GCA_963924515.1). Classification (NCBI taxonomy): domain Eukaryota; kingdom Metazoa; phylum Chordata; class Mammalia; order Chiroptera; family Vespertilionidae; genus Vespertilio; species Vespertilio murinus. Next base: position 58,368,039 of record OZ004705.1, read on the forward strand.
CAGAGGTGAGCAAAAGTATTTTTGTTGTCGTTTTGTTTTGCCTTTTTTTTGCGGGATGTTTTTAAAATCAATCTCTATATATAAAACGCTAATATGCAGTGTCCCCACGGGAGTTTGGCTTGGAGACCGGGAGTTCTAAGTTCTATCGATCTCTATGATGTGTTCTGACCACCAGGGAGCAGCGCAGAATGAAGGCCCCAGCCAAAGCCGGAAGGCCTCAATAGGCCCTGATCCCAGCCAGGCCTAGGGACCCTACCAGTGCACAAATTTCATGCACCAGGCCTCTAGTACTGTATAAAGCTCCTTGAAAATAGTGCTGGTGTTTCCTCATCTCAATATCTCCAACACTTAGCACAGTGCCTGAACACTGTGGTGACAGAAATGTCCAGAGAAGGGAAATTGTAGCTGGAAGTTATACTTAAAAACAGAAAAACTATGTATAGTGCCCAGTCATCTCCTTCTGTGTTCTGGGTCCCAGGTCAAATTTTGAGTAGGGCTAACTAATGTTATCAACAAAGGCCAGGATCAGGGGAAAAAAAATAATGGTTGACTGCAAAAGGAAAAGAAGAAAAAAAAGGAAAATGATCATCAGGACTGTTGTTTGAGCAATGCTAGAAAATGATGCCTAGCCGAGTAGACAACTTAAGCACCTAAGGCAGAATGAAAGTTTCTCTCTTGTCATTAAGTCCTCTATTCAATTACCATTTATCGGGGTAATTAAACACTGGAAAGTGATGCCAGGCTAATTGTTAGATTATGATAATTACATGTCTTTGCTATGCTACAGCTGATCAAAATAAGATGTGGTCCCATGCACTTAGCTAAAGCTGCTCTGTAATCGTCAGACTTTCACGGAGCGCTAGGCCATTTATTACTAATTCATTACAAACCAGGCGGAGAGGCTTATTATTTGTAATGCTTCTTTCTCTTCCCCCCTCCCCTGCCCCCGGCCCCCACACAGTCTCCTGGAACAAAACTCCCAAAAGGTTAAGCACAAACTGCTGCCTCGCACTGGCCCATTTCCATCCCAATTACACAGCTGAGCGGCATTAGGTGCCTCTATTTGAGAGGGTTCATCAGACTGCTTCACAAAATCCTGCAGCCGCCTATCACACTGGCAGGAACATCCAAGGCTCCCTCTTTCAGCCTCTGCCAGCCACTGTTGGGCTCCGAGCTGTGTCCCAGCAACCACGAGCTGGCAGTCCAGAGGATCTTTCGGTTCGGAGGCTCCCTTCTGTTCAGGTCAGACCTACACCAAGCCCGGGATATGCCCTGGGGTTGGCTCCAGTTAGCAGGGGGCCGGGGGAGTACAGACTGCGCCCCTCCTGCCAAGACATCCTGTCTCTGTTCCCCAAGCCGGGGTCAGGAGAGAGAAGCACCTTTCTCAGGGACCGCCCTAGCGTCACCTCAAGGCTACCAGAGAGAGATGCAAATCCTTGTAGAGAAAGACTGGAACCAATCCTTTGTCCTTAGTCCTTCTGGGGGTTAGATATCCCTCAACTAGTACACAGGTATTTGAGAATCTTCATTTGGCTTTATCCTGAGACTTCTCAAATTTCCCCCGACAACCATCTTCAGATTGTGTTTACATGGGCCATGGCTAGGTGGAGGAAGCACAGAGTGTCCTGTCCCAATTTTAGTAACTGCTCCAAGGTCCATGTGATGGTATGAGTCTCTGACTTAGGATTTGGTTCCACCCATTATTTGGGCAGTGTTAGGGACTGGAGAGTTTGTGTCTCCACTTCCCAAATGCATATGTTGAAACCCCAGTCCCCAATGTGACTGTATTTGGGGATAGGGCCTCTATGGAGGTAATTAACGTTACATGAGGTCATAAAGGGTAGGGTGCCTTGATCCAATGGCATTAGTGTCCTTCTAAGAAGAGGCATGAGAGACCTGTGTCTCCTCTCTTCTCTCGCAGGATGTGCCTCTGCAAGCCAGGAAGAGGAATCTTGCCAGAAACTGACCCTGGGAACTTTGACCAGGACTTCTAACCTCAGAACTCTGAGATAATTAATTTCTATTGTGTAAGCCATCACGTCTATGTCATTTTGTCATGGCACCCTGAGCAGACTAATACAGGCACAGCTTAACATTTAATTAATGGTAGAGTTGGGGTGGGGTGGTTCTGAATTACATTACTGCCAGGGACACATCGGAGATACAAAGAATCAATGAAAACCAAGGCAGTGATGGCCAGGAGAGAAGAGAGTGCGGGGGAGGGAAGAGAGCAGAGTGGAGCCAATGCTGGCACCCCAGTACCCCACACGTGGGAGACACTCATGTCCATCTGCTATTCTGAGCAAATGGCTGGTCTGAGGGGAGAAGACACATTATTTTCCCAAGTAAGGGCAGTTTCACCTCTGAAATTAACTCATGGCACCATGAAAACGACTGTATTATCACCCAGCAACTGTGTTATCTCGCTGTTTCAGCAAGGCTTTCGCCCACAGATAGAGTGAAGGGTGTTACAGAGAAGTCACATACTCCATTTTACCAATCCTTGACCCTGTAAATTAAAATAGAATATGCCATCGCCTTTTAAAAATCACATTAAGTACATTCTGGGGACCAAACAAACCGCAAGGTACCTCTGTTAACACCAGAATACATAAAACTGTCATTTTGCGCAAACATTTACTGGTGGCTTGTGGCTTCGGACTGGGGAGCCGGGGTACTTTGGTTCATCTCATAAAAATGGTTTCGCACTACTTAGTATTACTGTTTCCTCCCCACACTCATTAAAAGGATATTCATTCATTCAGGTGGATTCTCTACCTACTTTTATAGCCTGGACCACAGAATGATATGTGCAAGAATAATGCAATCATAAAAAATAAAAATAAAAATAAAAAACTAAGTGCTCTATCCCAGAGAAAAATAAGGCCGGGAACAAAAGAAACAACTCGCCGTTTACTTTTTTAGAAATAAACCTCCACACTTCAGGGGATTCTCAAGTGCTCTGATATCTCTATGTGCTTTAAGGCTCGTCTGTGTCAACGGCAGAGAATATAGGTGTTGTTTTCCCCCTGCCCCTTTCATTTTTGTGAAGTTCTACTTTCAAAGGGTCTACCTTGGAAAAGAACTATATAGTTCAAAGCAAAGGCACATGACCTTCCTCTTGAACTTTCAGAATTTTTGGTCCTGCTCTGAGCTCTGAAGGAGCCACTTGTGGGGACTGTGAGGTTTCAGAGGGATGGTTAGTGCCAAGACACAAAGATGATGAAATAAGAGGTGATAATGGGCTCTCCACGCTGAGTGACAACTCAGCACCGTGAGACTTCAGAGACAGGGTCACAACTGGCTTTCCTCAGCACTCAGAAGCACAATCCCAGATCCCAAAGTTTCTTTCACAGGCACCTTAATGTTTTATTGCTATTCAAATGGTTCAAAAGTCAGGGGGAGGTGGGTTGGGGGTGAGAGTGAGAGAGAATGAGAGCTGTGGAGTTACAAACTCAAATGTTGATGAGCTGGGTCAAAAACAACAAAGGTGATGTATGACATGTATTAAATATTAAAGGAGCCTGGGTCTTAGCACAGAGTCTGTACCCAGTTGAAGATAACTGTGACTCACTGATCAATTTATTTATGGAATAGGGCAATTTCATTTATTGACATTTTAATTCAACATCTGAGTATCTACTCTGTGCGCATCAAATATTTAAATTAAATAAAATTAAAATAAATTTTAAAATAATTTCATTAAAATAAAATTTTTAAAACTTAGATTTGTTTTCCACTCTATAAATGTAGTGTGTACTTCTCAACCCTGAATCTGGGAAATGCGTAAAGGCAAAAAGAGAATTCACCCTGAGACTCTGGGCTAGATTTTCTGTCTCAGGGCAATCTGGGGCGAACAGATTCACAACAGCAAGATTCACCCAAGAAGGATTTAAGGAATCTAGTTATTATCTGAAAAGCCCCAGTCTTGGTCACTACAGGTGGTGGTGACTGTAGCTTTATGAACATGACAAGGAGAGTAGCATGACATGTGCAGGCTAAACGGGCAGCATAAGAGCACCATCCGTGAGGCTGGAAAGGGCATGCCCACTGTTGGTGCAGTTCAGCTGCCCAAAGCTGCACTCACATGCGGAGAATATTAGAAGGAAGTGAGAACGGAGTCCTGGCGGCAGAAAATCCTCTTCCTTTGCCCCTTTGGACCGGGAAGCTGAGCTGGAGTTGGGTTTACGCCGTGAGTGGGTGACGCATACACATACCTCTGCTCAGGTGAATCCTGAGAGCTTACAAACTATTCTAATCCTAGAGGAAATAAAACTTGGGCACTATGGGAAGTGCTTCTGTTTTTACTATACCTATTAATTTCTGGCATATAAACTGAAGGGATAAACTTACATATGCATAATAGCACTTCCTGGAAGAGTATTAAACTTAGGGGTGTGTGTGTGTGTTTAAGTCAGGATGGTGGCTTGAAGATTAAAATCTTTAAACATATTGGAGGGAGGGCATGTATGGGAGGTGGGGGGGGCAATGGTAAGCTATGTACACATATAATACCTTAATTTTTTAAAAAATGGAAAAAAAATTAATAAAATCTTTAAAGGTATTAGAGATGTTTGGAAGTATATGGAAACTGCTGTTTTCTGTTACACAATTGGGACATTTAAAAACTCATATCACAGGAAAGAAAAATGTTGGTTCTAATGACTAGAAAAATTTATAAGACAACTCAAAATTAGATACATCACGACTGTATTTCTTAGTCGTAAATTGCAACCCAGAATCCCCACGCACTCACTGAATTAAATATTGGATTCTCAGCATTATATTTGCAGCTAAGTATTTATGTACACCATTGAATCTACAGATTCCTCTCACATGGAACTTCTTTGTAACTGGCTTAATGTAACTACCACCACAAGTTACTGGAGTTGGCAGTGGCAACCTCCCCATTACTTAAAAACATCAGGTAATTTGCCTTTGTGAGTCTACAATGCTTTCTAGTGCCTTCACCTACAGTGACGGTCAGTTCCTTAATGTACACAGCATGCGTGGCTGAGGGTTGTGAATAGATGCTCTAGTTTTCCCTCGGCTCAGGGTGCTCGATAATCATTTCCCAGGAACCCTCTTTCTGCACAGACAGACATACAAGTGGAAGGAACTTTGAGGCACCATCTCACCCAGCTGTTTCCTTTCAGGACTGTTAATTATCTAGACTCTTAAAAAAAAAACCTCCAGGGAGAATTTGAGTCTTAAATAGAAGCTCTTCCCAGGACCTGTAGATGTCATTCAAAAGTCAACGCATAAAGCAATTCTCTATTCAGGGGCATCCAGCCTCCAGTGTGGGTGAGGGCATTTCCGTCCCCCCCGCCCTGTAACTAGGTTTGAGAGAAAAATAGAGGAAATTTAGCTCATGTTTTCCTAGGAAAGTCGAGCTGATTGTATTATCGACTGTCTACTGCATTAGCAATTTCCAACTGAATTACAAACTGTTTCCCTGCATTATATTGCTATTGTTCAATACCATTTTCATTGCCCTAATGAAACAAAGCTATATAATATAACCATAAAGTCCTGATTACAGTTAACCATAATGGAAGAGAGGGAAAGAAAGACCCATTTTTTTAAATATGCAAAGGAAAAGATAAGAAATGCTGATACTCAGCAGACATTTTTAAAAAAAACCCTTTTCGGCTTTCTGGAATGAGATCCAAACAACACTGACAAATTAATTCTTCTTTCCCTTCCAACGATACAGATGCTATTTCCCCTAGGGTAGTATTTCTACAAGATTTCCCGAAGAGGAAAAGTTGTCCAGGTGCTAAAAAAAATAAAATAAAATAACAACAATGTGAATTTTACACATCTTAAACAGTGCCTACTTCAGACCAGAGTATGTATTCCTCAGTATGAAAGAGGATATCCGAATTTTCCCCTGGCTGCAGGTCTCTCCCTGACTACAGCAAATGCCATTATGAAACCATTAGGGTGTTTCCTATTGGCCCATATTAAATCAACCAGCAACACAAATGATCAGGTTGCTGTGCTGGCCCGAGGGCTGCCCAAGTGAGATGGCAAATCCACGGCTGAGACTTCTGCCTTTTAGCAAAGGCAGTGAAGGTTGCGTGGCAGCCCTATCCACCCTGCTCCTTCACCCACGGACAGAAGGGGCAAACAAAGAGACAGAGGGAACAGGAAGAAGCGGTTGAGAAAATGACTTAGTATTGCTGATAGTCTTATGGCCAGAGAAGCTGCAGTGCCAGCCAGACACTTGCTACCCACTGACATCGCCAGAGCTACCATTCCCCAAACCCCATCTCCGCCAAAAACTATATGATTGGTACAGTTGACCCTTGAACAACGTGAGAGTTAGCAGCACTGAACCTCCAATGTGGCTGAAAATCCACATGGAACTTTCGACTCCCCCATAACTTAACTACCGTCAGCCCTCAGTATCCGTGGATTCAAACCAGCCTTGGAACAAAAACACCACTTTCTATATGCAGGTGGGAAACCACAGATGAAGGGCTGGATGTATTTATTGCTGGGGGTGGGGGTGGGGGATGGGGGACCTACATGTACGTGGATCTATCTGCACAGTTCAAACCCATGTTGTTCAAGGGTCAGCTGTGTAATGGAGAACAGAGCACCCTGCTCTCACTCCTCAAGAATTCTGTGAGCTGAGATGGTGACGCGGTGAAATCACTATAGGTGCCGCAGTGGTGGACGTTGTTGTGTGGCTGCCCAGGTCCCAGACACCAAGACGTTCTGCATCTGAAAATCCTGCCTGCTCTTTCCTCAGTGGATATGGTGTTAAGTGTAGAGAGCACTGGATGTCAGGATCAGAGACTTCTTCCTCCAAGACAAACTCTGGTCTTGTGTATTTCTGTGAGCAATACTGACAATAACGCTGTCCACGTGGACACACCAGGCTGGGTTCTACACACTGCACTTGACCCATTGATCTGATTTCAGTGGTTCAGAACAGTCACCTCAGTGCTCAATTTCCTTTCATTTTTCTAGTTTCTGCACCCCTCTAAAAAAAAGGTAAAAATAAAAGGCGGCCTGCTAGAACTCTTTTGATAATATGTATTACTTGAAAGATAAAAGAACATGCATTTCTCTTTTCTTCTTAGAGTGATAATTTATGCAGGTTCATTTGCCTTTTGTGGCTATTGATTGGATTCTTGTTGTCTCATCTGCATTAGAATCCTCGCTGACTTAACAATAATGCGAAGCCAGACACATTTATACAGACCGGTAGATGCTCACGCATCCAGAGCCCATCCAAGTGTTTGCATAAGCAAGACAGTGGGTGACACGGCGAACCATTTCACTTCATCACATCAGAACAAAGTTCTCAGAGACTATGAGAGAATACTCAATGGTTGAACTTCTCTTTTCACTTTTAAATAGCCATATGCAAACATTTGAAAGAAATCCTGTGCTTTGGGCTCGCTGAAATCAAAACAAAGTGCAAACTGAGATTACAGATTATAAAGCCAACAGGCACAGCTGCCAAATCCATGTGTCAGTCCAGCAAACTATTCTTTAATGGGAAAACCAGCAAAAGGGCTCACCCCCAGGAGAACAATTTGCAGACATGGTTTGCTAGGTAGTTTCTCCCTGTCTCAAATAATGCTTTCATTTAGTGCTTTATTTTGGAGAGAGAGAAAAAAAAAGTACGTATGTATGTATGTATATGTCCCCACATGTTTTTCAATGTTTATTAGTTTAAGTGCTTTCTGTTTATGGGTTCAAATAAATAAATGTAGTCTTAGTCTCGGGACTAATGGTAAAATAACAACTTAAATATGAAGTGACCCATAAGCTGCTGACTGATCACAGGACAAAAGAGTACACAAATTGCCATCTTCGGTTATGATTTTTCATCCCCAAAGAGTATTTCAATCCAGTTAGTACACAGCACACATGTGATCTATTGAAGGAGTTGTCACTTTCTTCTTGTTTCCACTGCACAAATTTAGCCAGATTCTAAAGGAAAGAGGGGGAAAGTGCAGTACCAATCTGTTTTGATTACTGGCACCATGGATTTGACAATGTAGAACCACAGGATGCGGAATACATGAGCAGGGAGATGTCCCAGCTCATTGAGCATTCTAGAACGGCTCAGGAAGGCATGTTCAACAGGGGAAGAGGGACGTCTGACAGGTGTGGAGTTCAGCCACCCAGACCTCTCTAAGGATGCTTGCAAATCGTACAAGATGTCCAGGAACACTAATAGGCATTCTCTGAACCACTTGGGAGGTGTCACTAATAAAAAGTGGAAATCAGAATGGAAAGAAAATTTCATTTCCAATCCTCCCTGTGGCACCTGGCTTTTCAGCACATATGTTTTGTTAAGTTTGCTAATGTCTGGTGGCTATCAAGGAAATCAGAGTTGATTAAAGATATTTCAACTTTATCTTCATTTCCCAGACTTTGTAGACACCCATCTGATAACTGAGAAGAAACAACTATTTTTTTTATCATTTGTGGCAGGCAGCCTAAACAAATTCAGAGAAAGGGGCAGGGAGCCATCTGACTAGTTTCATATATGGGCTCTGCTACTACCAACTGTGTTACCTTGGCAAGTTCCTTTACCTTTCTATGCCTCAGTTTCCTCATTCAAAATTGGAAGAACAATAATAATGCCTCACTCCTAGGACATTTGTTAGGATTAAATACAATGAGTAGTAAATTAGGGCTGAATGTAAAGTGCTTAGTGCTTGACAAATAGTACAGGTAAAAGAAACATGTATAATTATTTATTAAAAAAAAATTTTTGACCACTGAAGACAAAGAATTTTACTACTTTGAAAAGTATATTGAGAATCTCGGATCTTTAGAGATAAAAAGTTGATAGTCATTGCAACATCTGACGAGATAGAATATAAGTATACCAAGTTTCTGATAGTAAATGGAAAGTGATTTTCTATAAGAAGTTTACAGAATGGAGAGAATATGCTAACTCATGGGAGGGACTGCCTACGATACAAAAAGACAATTCAGTCGCCTTTTGGAAGTGTGTTGAATATATAAATACACGGAGGACAGATGGGCAGTTGCCTATGCAGTGTGATTTCTGGAACAAAAAGAAATGCCTTCCCAAAAGTGAATTTCAGCTCTTAAATATGTGTGAAGTGTTATTTTGCCTGGGAGGGAAATCTTACCTGCGAGCTACTGCGTTAACATATTTTCATTTCTCTGGCTCATTAGTACCCGTCACCTAGCTGAGTTAAGGCCTGTGCGAGCCCAGGGAACAAACAAGGCGGGTAAATTTTGATAAGAAAGGGTAAGTGCTCTGCAGGGTTGGGAGAACAGGCCCCAGGGAAGGGTCATGGTTCGGAATGACAGGTGCAGGTGAGATACTAGAGAAATACTTGAGACTTCCTAATTCTGCTGAGGTCAACTCTACAGACTGTCATCACAATGCATTAGAACAGTGGTTCTCAACCTTTCTAATGCTGAGACCCTTTAATATAGTTCCTCATGTTGTGGTGACCCCCAACCATAAAATTATTTTGGCTGCTACTTCATAACTGTAATTTTGCTACTGTCTTGACCCACGGGTTGAGAACCTCTGCTGTAGAGCCTAAGACCACCGGAAAAGACAGATGTTTACATTATGATTCATAACAGTAGCAAAATTACAGTTATGCAGTAGCAACGAAAATAAGTTTATGGTTGGGGGGGGTCACCACAAGTTGAGAAACTGTATTAAAGGGGTGCAGCATTAGAAAGATTGAGAACCACTGCATTCAAATAAATGTCGTTTCTCAAAAGAAGGTCTGTTTTAACTTAAACTTTAAAATTACACTTCACTTGAGCAATATAATGATTAGATTGACCTTCCATTGTTACTTAATTTGATTGACTTTTCACATATTTATGTCCTGTCTCTTTTTGTTAATTCATGTATTCAATACAAGTATATTGATTGTCTCCTACAGCTCAGGCATTGTGCGGGATGTGGAGAAACCAAAATGAAGCGAGACATAGACCTGGCCTAGAAGAACTGACAATCTAGTGGGGGGACAGTAGCACAATAAATCACTGCAATAAATTGTGATAAATGCAAGAGAAATTTGTACCAAATACTGTGGAAAAGAGGAAGCAGCAACAGGCTCTCAAAGGGGTTATGAAGACGTCCCAGAGGAGCCAGGTCTTAGAATATGGACAGAATTATCCCAAAGAGAAGGTGAGGGGGTGAGTTTCCCAAGGGAAGAGGAGAGGTTCAATCCCCAGAAGGCTTGAAAGCCTGTTGAGTGAGCAAATGAGGCTACCAAGGGAGGTGAAAATTTTATTTTGACAAAGGAGCTAGGCAGGAAATGAAGAACCAGAGAAGAGTTTTGAGAAGGTACAGGCCAAGATTGGATTTGCATTTTTTAAAAAAATATATTTTATTGATTTTTTACAAAGAGGAAGGGAGAGGGATAGAGAGTCAGAAACATCGATCAGCTGCCTCCTGCACACCCCCCACCAGGGATGTGCCCACAACCAAGGTACATGCCCTTGACAAGAATTGAACCTGGGACATTTCAGCCCGCAGGCCAATGCTCTATCCACTGAGCCAAACAGGTTCCGGCTGGATTTGCATTTTAAAGTGGTCCTTCTCTTAGCCCTTAAGAAGACCCGCTGGGTGGGAAGAGAGTCTGGAGAAGGAAGATCACAAAGAGTCAACTCAACAGACCTGGCAGACAGACGCACAGACATTGCAGGCTTTAGCTGAGGATCCTTACTCCCCTGCACCTGGCAATAAACTGTTCACCTATTTGTCCATTCAGCAACTACCTGTGGGGCCCTATTTTGTGCAAGGTACTCTGCGTCATGGAAAATAAAATCAGACACACAAACTCTTTACTTCAGTTCCCATGACTGCCTAGATAGAACAAGCTTCAAGTAGGGCATTTGTGGGATTGAAGAAAAGAACATAAATAAGAGATATGTTAATGACAGGCAGAAACACCGGAAGGGCATTAAAAGTAGTCCTTAACATTTTGTTCATTATTTGGAAGCACTTATATGGCCACATGTGCTAAAAGTTAATATGCGTGACCAAAAGAACAATGAATATGAAGTTTAAGACTTGGGTTTAAATACTGTCTCTGTATGAACTGTGCCAGTCACTTAATCTGTCTGTATTTTTAATCTATGAGTTTATTGATTTTAGAGAGGGAGAGAGAAACATTGATTAGAGAGAGAAACATAGATTGGCTGCCTCCTGCAAAGACCCTACTGGGGATTGAGCCCATATAGGAATAAAATCAGCAATCTCTTGGTACATGGGATAACACCCAACCAATGGAGCCACACCAGCCACGTTCGTTTAATTTTAATAAATGAAAAGCTATATGTCCTACAGTGCTATTTCAATTCAGCATAGGGGTCATATAGAATAGTGAGTATGTTTTTGGTGACTGGTTCATTTTAGAAACTGAATGATCAGACATGGTAGAACATGAGATTACACCCAATTCTGGGCTGGGGTTTCCATTCATTATATCTATCTCGTTGGCCTGAGGAACAGCTCGAAGCTGGCATAGCATCTAGCACTCCGGGGCGTAAGGAGGCCATGATGACTGAGAGACTATTGTCTGGTCAGGAAGGTAGGGAGAACAACAATAAGGTCACAGTCATGAAAAGGATTCCACTATTTCCACTTGGACAAGTGGCAGAACTAGGAACCACTTAGGTGGTGACCACTGACAGAAATGTCACCGCTGATTAAAAGCTATGAGAAAAGCTGTGCACTATATTATATCATCCTCCCCCTTCCCTCTACCCCCCATACCTGCTCTCAAACCTACTGAAGGCAGAAGTAGCCTGGCAGGAAATGGCAAGCAGAATAATGAGGAAAAAAATCAGTGAGGTCACCACTTAGAGATTTCCTCCCAAGTATCTTCTGAATTGCTTCGTAGAGTCTCTTAGTATCTACAGTCCTTGAGGAGCTCTCTCGGTTCCAACATCCCCATTACAGGGACATAAATATATAATGTGCACTTAATCAAAATTGCTTTACACCTGTTCCCTCCTACTAAAAATGATAGGGAAAAAACATCTGTATTACTCTCTCTGGACAGATAAAACTTCTCTTCCAAAGTCGTTCAGAAGGCAATTAGGTACCTTAAGTGTGGGGGTAATTTAAGATTTTTGTCTCCAAAACTGTTGACAATATGTTAAGCAGATGGAGGTCATTTCTTTTATTTCTCTACCTTTTGCCTTTTGGCTCTCCTGTAGAGGATATGCTGACATAGATGTTTCGTTGTTATGCATGGTAGATGTGCCGGCAGGTCCCAAAGGTGAGGCAAATCATGTCCTTTCAAATGATCTGTTATTCTTGGCAAAAAAATTTGGATTCACTATGACAGAAAGCCTTGAGATACTTTATATGCCTCAAGTTTAGCACTAGGGGGGTGGGGTGCTTAAAAGACAGGGAATGGGATAGGCCAAACAAAAACGGGTTTTGGTCATTTTGATTCAATGAAATAAAGCTGCACTTTGAGCATCCTGGGACCTCTGTGCCTTTGGGTTTGGATTACAAAGGCCAAGTTCTTGGCTTCTCTAGAGGACAGGAAAATATTCAGTTCCTGGAAAAACGGTGCTATAGCCTCATTGTGCCTCGATTTAAAGCCATAGGTCCTGAATTGTGGAATGCCTTCTACCATACTCCCCTTTTGTCTTCCTTCTAAACCAGTTTTGCTGACTAATTTTTTTTCTCTTCCCAGTGTCTTTAAGCATGTTTGAAGCTATAATTCGTGCATCAAACGCATGAAGGCCTAATGACTGAAAGTATTGCTCAGTAACTCAAATGTTTTTTTCTACTTTTGCTCCTTAAATGTTGCTTATAATGATAAAAGCATGAAGCACTGAGCCAATTAGAGGGCTAAGGGTGAAAACCAGGGCGCTGGACGTATGTGGTTCGTCTACTAAATCCCCCAACAAAGTAGTCATTATTTCACATGAACTGGACCCTGTTGTGTAAGACACATGGGGGCGTTTAGAATGCTAAAATTATATGGTCCTTTTGAGGTCAACCAGAGACCTCTCAAACCAATGGGGATAGGAGAGTTTTGCTTATGTGTGGCAACTCTTAAGAAATATTTTTAAAAATCACAATCCTTTATCCTTCATCGCCATTTCTTAAGAGAACAAAGGTAATGATGATTTTGGAGGCTTTCCATGTTCTCCAGACAACTGCAGGAAACCGAGAGCTGCTTGGTCTTGGCATTTGATCCCTTAGTGTTAACCCCTTGGAAAGTCAGAGCGCCTCCTTCACAATACATAGAGGGCCATACTGTTCTATCACATAAAGGCTGTTGGTCTCACCAAGGCAGAAAACCTTAAATATTAAGAGTGTATGCTGTCGCTTCTCTATTCTCTGGTATCCATCAATAAACCCCCATTAATCTCTACAGGGATCTTAACATAGCTTCTTGTATAGTAATACCTATGTGCTCAAGCTTCAAAGATCCATTTACTTCACATGTGTAATTTGCCCACTTATTCCTGCTGAGATAATACTCCTGGCTTAATTGCCCATAGAGCCACTAGATAAGTAAGTCAGCTGCACTGGCTTCTTTTAGCTGTCTCTGCAATATGTGTAAAGAAAAACATAAACATGCAAGACTGTAGCTATAAGCTACAAGAATTAGGACCCCCAAAAATTATTCCCCCAAATCACAAATAAATCCAACAAAAATTTCTAAATTTTGCAAAATGGGGGGGGGGGGTGTCCTTAAAAATAGACTTGGAGATATCGACTACTTTCCTGTTTTGGAAGTGGAGAATAAATATTCTCAATATATGTTTAGATATGTAGATTTGTTTATATGTAAAGAGAGAATGAATAAATTAATGAATAAATTAATGAATAAATAAATGAATACAGATTACTCAAATGTGGACCCACTTAAGAATAATTAGACTTATGAAACCGACATTTGCTTGTAAAAATTCAGGTCTCTATTCACTTAATAATCAGAACTACTATGAAAGAAAATTCTCTTTATATATAAAAAAATTATCCCTTATGTAGTAAACCTTAAAAGAGTCATTGTCTAATTGATCTGGCTTATTAAGAATCCTTGTGAAATATTAGAATTACATTGCCTTCACTTGGGTAATTCATGAACACACAGATGTGCACACACATAAAGACCTAACTCAGAAACATGGCAGTGCAGTAAAACGTCATCATCCTTCAAATAAGAAAAAAGAAATGCTTGCCTGATTTTTCCCTTAAAAAAAAATTGTGAACCTCATTAAGAAGTTCTTATATGTGCTCTCATATAAGAATAACATTTTTATTTTATTTTAAACAAATATCTATTTGATCTTCTGGCTTCCTTCTAAAAACATGTTACTTCTAAACGATATTATATTATTAAACTGAATATTGAAATAAATGGTATGTATTTGATGGAGAAACCCTAGAATATAGTTCCTTATATTCTAGCTTGCCTTCTAAGTCTAGAAGAATTTTCAATTAGAAAGAAGGTTATTGAAAGAATTGGCAAAAGACATTGCTTTTTTATTTAAAAACTTCTAGTATCTGATAAAATGAGACAATAACCAGACTAATAAGTAAATGTTATATTCAGAATAAAATTTATTCCTTATAAAAAATAGGAAGATATATTATTGCCAAATGGGTTTTATGTCATTCTGATTTAAGTAAGACATAAAGTATGCTAGGTCTAATATATGTGGAACTGTCTAATGTACAGTATATATATGCATTTTATGTAGGAATCAAACTATAAATTGAGTTCCATAAGGACACACATACAGAATAAAAATAAATATATAGTTTTTTTCTTTTATTTTTTAAAAATGTGGGTTTTTTTAAATTGATTTCAGAAAGAGGAAGGGAGAGAGTGATAGAAACATCAATGAGTGAGAATCATCCATCAACTGCCTTCTGCTTGCCCCCTACTGGGGATGGAGCCCACAACTCAGGCATGTGCACTGACTGGGAATTGAACCATGACCTCCTGGTTCATGCATCAACTCTCAATCGCTGAGCAACACTGGCCCAGCTCCTAGTATTTATAGGTTACTGATTTCATGATTTTTAGGGTGATTTTAAATGGCACTAGCGATGAGCTCTGTTAAGTTTCCCCTTCTGAAAAGTCCAACATTCTGTGGTCTCAACATAAAACAAACAAGAGCTCACAAACTCAAGCAACTCCAGAGATGAAAGGCAGACCCTAACAGCAGCAGGTGGAGTGGAGCAGGTATTATTGAAATACTTGTTGATATGATTCAAGAGTGCTCAAGGCCAACTGATGCTAAGGGCCACACGTGAAATCAGCAGAGGCCTAACCTGGCTAATTGTCTCCTCTGATTGTGATGGTTTTGATTAGAAGAATAATCAGCTCTCAGCAGCCTGCAGGCAAAAATGCCAACTGAGGGTGTGTGTGTGTGTGTGTGTGTGTATACACGCGTGCGTGCAAGAAATGACTGTACAGGTGAGTGAATACAGATCACCATTAACCCACTGTTCAAACATTAGAGGGGTTTCAATATGAAGAAAGCCAATAATTGCCTTCATAATTAGCATGAGCATTTTCCTCCTGTCACTTTGTAATTGCTTTCATATAAATGTAATGCTGATATTGGGACTTTCTAAAAGTAAAAATATATTCATATTTTGTCAGTAAAAATTTAAAGACTAAAAATCAAAGCAATAACCCATTCTATAACCCACTTGAGTACTTTAAAATAGTTTATACTAAAGTCAATGAGAAACTGTTTTTAAGATAAAGAAAACTTTCTCCTTATTAGTGAAATATATAAAATATAGATTTATTTTAAAAATTAAGAATGAATATTTAATTACTAAGATGCTACTTGAAATCAGGTTCATCACTTTGTGACCTGCTTCTTTCAGTATCGGATTGAAATGACTTGAGCCTCTCATTGACTCTGCACAGAATCTTTTATTTAGAATGGTAACCTACTTTAACTACTGTCCCTATGTTAGAGATTCTTAAACCTGGACATTTAGAAATAGGGAATATGCAGAAGTGATTAAGCTCCTAAAAGTGAAAACTTAAGAAAACTTTGTATATATCCAAATACTAAAAATTTTAGTACCTCTAATAAATTTAAGGTCATTTTGTTAGTGTGAGAACGTAAAATGTATTATGCATATGCGCATAAATTTTATTCTATATAATAAAAGCCTGATATGCAAATCGACCAGACAGCAGAATAACCATTGGAATGACGGGTTGCTATGATGTACACTGACCACCAGGGGGCAGATGCTCAATACAGGAGCTACCCCCCTGGGTGCAAGTAGGTGGGGGGTGAAGGGGAGGCGATCTCCTCACAGATCAGCCCTGATCATTAGCCAGGTCTAGGGACCCTACCCATGCACGAATTTCGTGCATCAGGCCTTTGGTGTTTAGTATATTTAGAGATGGGCAGAGATGGAACAATGCAGAAAATATTCCAGAACAATGCGTTTTATAACTGTTGTATAAATATAGTTCTTACTTTTTAAACTCTCTTCCCACGGTAGCTACAAAAAATCAGACAGTAAGAGCGAGAGAGCTGGTGGGAGTGAAGTATTTAGGTTATTTTAAGCTCAATTCCATGGGCAGAGGTAGTTTTATCTCCAGTTAAGTGTTTGAAGGCATGTGATAACACTAATGCAGATTTCCATCTACTTGATGGACTCGACAAAATCTCAGGCCCTCAACTGGTGCCTCCAAATGTAACTGTCAGTCAGCTGATGTCAAAACCTAATGTCTGCGCCATGGCCTCACACATCTGGTCCCTGTCAGTGTCAGCAGGGTCTGCTGGACGCGGTGCCGTGGCAGGCGAGATGATTTATACACACAGGCCCAAAGATCTCAGAGCTCATTTGGAGGATGCATTTCATCTGGTCTATATGCCATCAACAACTGATTGACTGAAATTAAACAAAACCTTTCATATCCTGAAACCTGAGTAGCCTCCACTGCTCCCCTCACTCGGATCATGAATATATTTAGTTAGCTGGGGAATTCACCAAAGACCCATGTCAACAGTCTATTAGTGAGAGAGAGAGAGAATTCGCATTAAACACCTCCAAGCTGTAGCCTCTGACCTCCTTAAGCTGGCACATTTTTAAAATTCTTTATGGGATAAGGAATGACTAACCGGCCACAGGAGGAAACTCATGAATATGTGGTGTCCAAATCTGACCAGCGTTTTCCTTGCAAAATGGAACTCTCGGGAGCCCCGACATACTGTGTATGTATCCGAAGCGGGCATCGCCTTTATGAAATACATTATTTAGAACACAGTATTGAATGAGGGTGGAAAGTTCCTCGCTCTCTGCCTTTCACCTAGCTCGATTCCATCTCCCCCGGGACAACACACAGGCATGTAACCCAAGGCACCCAAGTGTCTGTTTCTTGGTTGTGAAAGCTCATCACTGCAATCTGGTAATGGATCCTTCTCTCCACTTCACTCTGCGTCAACTGTTCTTTCGCACCAGCCTTGTAATGATCTGTAAAACTAACACTCTGGTCCAGTTCACCTCCGCACATGCTCAGCACGACTGGAGCGCACAGCCATCCTGATTGGATGCCGCCAAACTTCTGATTTTGAGTGTTTCCTGCAGAGAGATGCCATCCACCCACTAGGACAGTGTTTCCCAAACTTCTCTCAGGATGAGAATCACCTGGTGGAGTTGTTAGAATACAGATTCCTGAATCCCAACTTAGAAGTGCTAAACTAGAATTTTGGGGAACATATAGGTTAAATTGTACACTTAACTAGTGCTCTAAGCTTACGAGTGCTCTAAACTAGAATTTTGGGAACATATAGGTAAAATTGTATACTTAACTAGTGCTCTAAGCTTACTAGTGCTCTAAGCTTAGAGCACTAGTTAAGTGTACAATTTTACCTATATGTTCCCAAAAATTCTAATTTAGCACTTCTTCGTTGGGATTCAGGAATCTGTATTTTAACAACTCCTCCAGGTGATTCTCATCGTGAGAGAAGTTTGGGAAACACTGCACTAGGAAATGCTCCATACGCCACGTCTGTTTGATTAGCGCGGGTGTAGCTTTGATAGGCATAACACAAATGAAAGATGTTAACTGTCCCTTTAACTTAGAACCCTTAATTGGAAAAGAATTAGGGGCCCCGAGAATGGCTGCAGCTCCGCATTCCACAGGGAGAGGGCTCATTAAGAGCTCTGGGGTGGCCAGCGTGAGCTTCAGCTCCTAAAAGGAGGTGTCTATATATATATATATCAACTGAAAGTGAATTTAACCTAAGCTAACCAGGGTGCGACATATATTTTTAGCCCCCGTCTCTAGGGCATTTCCCACGTATCTCTTCTCTAACATGCTACAACCTGCATAAGCATTGAAGGAAGCAGGAAAGTAAGTAATGACTGTTTAGGTAACGACAGGGCAGTGCAAATCAGCGCTTGAGGAAGCCAGCTGTTCGCGCACTGTCACCCATCCAAGCAGGCTTGTTCGAACACGCAAAGCAGTGGGCTACCGTGCTTTCTGTCTAGGTAAAGGTGTAAAAAGTGGCGTGGGTAGCAGCCAACAAAGAGAAGCAAACTCTTTTCAGATCTTGCTATGTCTCCGGAGAGCTGAAAAACACACTTTCTGAGAAAAGAGGTTCTGAAGCCAAGTGCTGCTGCAACCACACTGGTGGCCGGTGGTCAGGTATCTGGCTGCTACTTCAGCCAAAGGTGCTTGTCCCGGCAAATCCGTCTGGCCTCACTGACACTTTAGGGGGAGGCTGAGCCCTCACCGTTCTGCCTTCCTTCATGGCTCCCTGGCTGCCCTAGCTTTCCCCTGGCTCAAGATGGCCCTGTAGGAATTTGGGGGTTTTTTTGTTTGTTTTTTTAAAATATATTTATTGATATTTTTCAGAGAGGAAGGGAGAGAGATAGAGAGCTAGAAATGTCGATGAGAGAGAAACATTGACCAGCTGCCTCTTGCACACCCCCTACCGGCGATATGCCCGCAACCAATGTACATGCCCTTGACCGGAATCGAACCCGGGACCTTTCAGTCCGTAGACCGATGCTCTACCACTGAGCGAAACCGGTTTCAGCATTTGAGTTTTTTAAAATCCATTTTCTTTAAGGACAAAGGCTGCTGATATAGTCAGAAAGATTCACCAGCATCTGCATGACCCCAGTGCCCAGTGTGACCTCTTGGTGCAGTGGCTCGGCCCTGGTCCGCTGCTTTCCTCTACCCTCACTCTGGCTTCCCCACTGGGGAGCTCCCGCTTTGCAGGTCAAATGCTCCGCACCTCTCCTCTCTGCCCGGGTCAGTTACAGGCCCTTCAGTCCACCTAGCAGTGGAAGCTCCACTGACCCACTCAATTCTACTTGAAGACTCTTTTTTTTTTTTTAAAAAAAAAAGCCACAACCCAGACTTTCAGTGTGTAAATTCAACATTTTCATGACTTTTCCTGCTTAATTTTTATTGCTGACGTGTTAGGGTCTAAAGCAGAGATTTTTCAATATTTTTTCATTTCATGGCACACACAAACTATGAAAATTCTTCAGCACACCAAAAGAGATATTTGTTGCTGATCTGATAAAAAAAATACAGCTACTATAATTTTGATTCCTTCACACTGGAAGGCTGTTGTTGTATTGGCTATTGTCGTTTTTTAAATTAGACTAAGTAGGTATTGCACATCTTAACAATTCTTGCTCCACACCAACCATGTGCCTGCTGTGGCACACCAGTTGAAAAATCGCTGGTCCCAAGTTATCTTCTCTGAAAGACAGGTCTTTTGCCACACTGAAGTGAAAGGAAACGACAGAATGGTCTTTAGAGATAAAGGCACTTACTTGGCCTCTGACCCTATTAATTATATGTTTGCCATATGCTTAAATAACTTACCTAGGTCATACAACCACAGAAAACTCAACAGTGAATTGGGGGGGGGGGGTTAAGTAGGAAGAAGGCTTATGGGGACTCTCTGTAGGAGCTGCTCCGTTTCTGTAAACCTGACACTGGAGTTGTCTGAGTGCAAAGGGGTTGAAGACCCTGCATGTGGAGGAGCGGGGCCAGAACCGAGTTGTCAAGCACTGGCATAGACGGGCGGAAGTTCTGAGCTTTCAGAGAGGTGGGTGAGTTTATGTGGCACAGCTGGCACCTCATGAAAAGTAGCACTGGTGGACAACAGATCTTAACGGACCTTTATTGGGGTCACTTTTAATGGCCACAACTCTTGTCTCCAGCTGCCAACAGACACCAGAACTGGCCGGACATGGCAGCTGCAGGTGGTGCTAACCATCTCATATTCTTCCTTCTATTTTTTTATGCAACTCAAATGCCTGTTCTTAGAAACTGGTTAGCCACAGCCAAGGCAATATTTTTGCACGCAGTGGAGTTTTGGCTTTTCTGTCCTATTTTTTAAAATATGCTTTTATTAATTTTTAGGGAGAGAAGAAGAGAGACAATCATCGATGTGAGAGAGAAAAAATAGATCAGTTGCCTCCCACACTCATAGCTAACCAGGGATAGGTCTTGCAACCTGCACATGTGCCCTGACAGGGAATCGAACTGGTGGCATCTTTCAGACCCCAGGACGATAGTCAACCAACTGAGCCACACCAGCCAAGGCCCTGTTGTATTTGACTTAGGAAAGGCTACTATGCCACAAAGATGACTACTGGGGCCAATAGGAATTGCAGGCAAGAAGGGCCTGCCCTAATCCCCCAACTCCATGGGCAGCAAACTGTGGCTCGAGAGCCACATGCTGCTCTTTGGCCCCTTGAGTGTGGCTCTTCCACAAAATGCCACAGCCTGGGCGAGTCTATTTTGAAGAAGTGGCGTTAGAAGAAGTTTAAGTTTAAAAAAAATTTGGCTCTCAAAAGAAATTTCAATCATTGCACTGTTGATATTTGGCTCTGTTGACTAATGAGTTTGCCGACCACTGCCCTCACTTGACCTGTGTTAGAATAAAAAGCAGAATGATTTTTAAAGGTTTGGAACGTATCTTCTTTTTTATGTTGCTGATGCCATCCTCATGTTGACGGAACCAGAACTAAAAAAACACTAAAACTGAATTTTAAAGATGTACCCACCACCATGGAACAAAGGATTGTGGGCCCCATCCATTTGTGCTCCATGTCTTCTATTATTGCCTGCTGACTATTTCTGCTCATAAGGGACCGTGAACTATCCATGAGTGCAAAATGGATACAGCACAAATTGATTCAGTAACATCACACAGACATGTATGAATAATGAGCTTCAGTTGCAGTCTGTCACACAGCAAGCATATCAGTGTAACTGATTTATCGAAAACTTGACTGGGTAAAGCCTCATTCTTAAGAGAAGGTATCGGCTCTTTCTTTATTGGTTACACACACACACACACACACACACACACACACACACATACACACACACAAATTTGAGCAGACTCAGACACTTTGAAATTTAAAATGTGGGAAAAGCTGGAAAACTGCCTTAGAGCTGACCTACTTCCTCTCTCTTAACCAAAAGGAGAGAAAGAGGAGGAGGAAGAGGAGAAAATGATACCAACATTACCATAAAGCTTGAAGGCTCATCAGAGATGCTAATCAATTTCAAATTCCCCAAGGAAAGCTGCATCTTCCTAGGAGTGTCTGTGACTGGCAGAGGAATACAGCTCAGCCATTAGAACACGAGAAAATGAGCTTCTCCTTAACCCCTCCTTTAGAAATATGCTTGGATATTCAGGGAGAAAAACAGAAGGACACCCAGCACTCATTCTTCATTTGTCATGCAGATGTGGGGAAGAGGTATCACTTCAGGCACAACAGCCCACTCTCTTTAAAACGTGCTCCTCCTCTGACCATCTGCCATTTTAAACGAATCAGACTGCCTGGCTCCTAAGGTTTCTTCCAATTCCCAGTTGGAGGAGACCTTAAAATTTTAAAAAATAAAGATGGAACAAGGAAGGTTAAGATTTTCTGAAGAGAGAGACGGAAAGTAAAAGCATGGGCTAAAATACCCATAATTACAACGCAGTTCTACACAATTTTCAGATGAAGCAAGGACAAAGTACACAGAAGATTGAACTTGCTTACGCGTAGAGAAAAAGCTATTCAGTAGAATTCTTGAAGGGTACAAAGGTGCCACTTAGTAAGTCACTGAGTTCAAGCCCCAAATAGCATCTTTGTGAAACCAGTCAATGCGCCCCTAAAGAGAGGCCCTCTGTGCCAGGTATTAAATACGGAGAAAAAGACCTTTCAATGGGTTGTGATGTAGGCAAGGGAGCTCAGGGGAGGAAGGTCCACTCAACTGAATAAATGGACCTCGCCTGGCTTAGAGATGCAGCACTGCTTCTCTAGGTCAAAAGTGTTTAATTTTATACAAGAATAATAAAGAACCCTGGAATTAAACAAGGCATTCTTTAAAAAAAAAAAAAGTGGGAAAAATTAAGCAAATCCAGCAATAACTTGATTAACCTATTTAGTCACATTGGTTCATTAAAAAAAATCTATTATTTAATATAGGAATTAAGTAAAAAAAATTTTTTTAAAGCATCTGTAATTTATTCACTGGCCTCGGGGATATCTTCAGAATCAAAGACAGCTTAACTGAGTTCTGAAGTTCTCACCAAGTATTTGTACGGTTTTCAAAGGGCCTTGAAAAGCAGCTAGGCACTTTCTGCTTCAGGCTACACATTAACTAAATTCCAATGTGCCCTGCACAGAGCAAGCTCTTAATCAATT
The DNA here is from genome assembly GCA_963924515.1 of Vespertilio murinus. Taxonomy (NCBI): domain Eukaryota; kingdom Metazoa; phylum Chordata; class Mammalia; order Chiroptera; family Vespertilionidae; genus Vespertilio; species Vespertilio murinus. The sequence continues at coordinate 58,390,705 of OZ004705.1, forward strand.
ATTTCCTGCAACTCTTCAGAAGGTTCTTTTTGCAGAGTTTGTGGTGAGGCCCTGAGATCTCTGCAGAGATCTTGACACAGCCATACACTCTCTGAAACTCTACAGTCCTAAAACTCACCCACCTGTCATCTCTACAGCAAAGAGCGAAGAGCTGATATAATTCAGAAGAAGCAAGGAGAACAGAATGTGTGGGGCAGGGTGTGCAGAGAGAAAGAACGAGAGATGGAGAAAGAGGGGGAAAAGGGAAAGATGGAAACCAAAGCGAACAAAGAGGACATCTCTTGTTTAATAGAAGCAATTACTGGAATGAAGTCTTTAGTGTATGTGGAGAAATCAAGTGAACAAATGGGACAAGTGCAATATTCAGGAACTGATTTCAAATAGAAACTTGCTCCACAATAAACGCCCACAATGCAGAAAGCTCCATGGTAAATGGCCCCAAGCACAGGCTATGCGCTACATTTAAAGCTGCATGCACAGCTAATATATTTTTGAGTCCCAGAATGTAAGTCACCAGTTCAATGGAAATACCATCCCTACCCATCTTTGCAATGGCCGGAAAATGAGACTAGGGATGGAAACACCTGGCAAAGAATGACCTGTGTCTTGCTAGGAAGAAGGGTATTACCCAGAATGCCTGCTTCCTATAACTGAGAAGCACTGCCTCCTGCCCAAGCAGCAGTTCCCAAGTCTCAACTAACCCAAGTTTGATTCCTTCTTCTTTCCTCTACTCCCAAATCCATTATATAAATGGTTCATACCTTTTTTGTGTTGAGATTTGGAAGGTTCGTGAACCTGAAGTTCATCCATACAAGGAAAGAAAAGTGCCATACAAAGATTTGTACTAAAAAGAAAACACAGCTGACTGTGAGGCAGGAGACCTGGGTTCCAGTCCCCCTTCTGTGTGACACAGGATGTGACACAGATTCTCCAGGGCTGGGTTTCCTTATGGATGAAGAGAGGGTGCTGAAATGAGCAGGGGGTGGGGGTCAGGGGCATACTTTAATTCTAAGACAGCTTACTTTTTATTTTAATGAAAATATAATTACAATTATTTTCAAATGGTTTTGAGGAAGTTCTGTTTTGATCATTCTCAATTAAAATAAACAGTGGGCATATATTGCTAAGTGAAAAAGCAAATTACAATATGTCTCTCTATATATATAAAGAGCCAAGGTCCATAACATTCAAAAATGACTGAAGAGATGAACAATCAGCCATTGCCTCTCTTTCTCTCTCTCTCTGGGCCTCACCAGCAGCCAAGCCTCTCTTTCTCTCCAAGAGGTCAGCAGTTCAGTCCTCTCACCAGCAGCCTGGGGTGGCTGCTGATCTGCCCCGCCTCTCTGATCTGGCCCAGAGATGCTGACTGGAATGGAAACTGACCAATCAGAACCAAATCTGGTGAACTGTGAGGAGCCAATGGCTGCTTAGGAGGCAGAGCTTTTGACAATGACTGGTATAGAAATTGACCAATTAGAACCTAATTTGGGTGAACTTCAAAGGCAGAGGCTAAGGTGGAGGCTGAGAAGAAGTTTTAAGGGCAACAGCTCTTTGGTATAAGGTGTAAGAAAGCTGTTCAATTTTTTAATGACCATTTAGGCAGTGTAGTGCATATAGCTGGCTATCAGTCCAGATATAGGGATTATGTATTTTTGTGGGCCAAGAGCATCTCCTCCTGCTGAAAAAGCCTCCCCCCACCCCGCTTTAAGCAGTCCTATCCTATATAATATATTGATACTAATATCTATACTAATAAAAGGGTAATATGCTAATTAGACCAGGTCAGCTGGCCATCTAAATGGATGTCCAACTTCCTTGCAGACAAAGCTATGTGGTGGGGGGCAAGGCAGAGGCAGTTAGGGGCAATCAGGCTGGCAGGGGAGGGCAGTTAGGGGCAATCAGGCAGGCAGGCAGGCAGAGGCAGGGGCGATCAGGCAGGAAGGCAGAGTTTAGGGGTGATCAGGCAGGCAAGCAGAGGGGTTGGGGCAATCAGGCAGGCAGGCAGAGGCAGTTAGGGATGACCAGGCAGGCATGCAGGAGAGCGGTTACGAGCTAGTGGTCTCAGATTTCAAGAGGTTTGTCAGACTGCCAGTTTACAGTAGGCCTGATACCTGTGGACATCCCCCAAGGGGTCCCTGATTGGAGAGGGTGCAGGCTGGGCTGTGGGAACCCCCCCCATGCACAAATTTCGTGCAACAGACTAGTAATATATATAAAGCTGTTTTGAACATGTTCAGACACATTCTAGATAGTATTATGAATAAAGTTTACTTTCATTAGTGCACTGAAAAATATATACTTCTAATTTATTTCAATGACAATGCATTTCTTTTATAATCATGAAAACAGTATTAGAAATAAAAAGCTAAACTATTATACCTAGCTATTTTTAGGACTATCTTCAAAGATTTTCCCAACAAACATTTGTGGGGTGTGTGTGTGTGTGTGTGTGTGTGTGTGAGAGAGAGAGAGAGAGAGAGAGAGAGAGAGAGAGAGACTGACTTATATAGTCCTGAGATTCAGTGATAAGATTTGGGACACTTAGTAAAAATAATTGACCCAAACATTTTAGAGAGCAAATACAATTCTGTTAGAGGACTTAGGAGAACTTTGATAATCAATGGAGTGATAAATTCAGATACAAAGACAATTACAACTATTGCTTGAACTAATCTGGGGAAGCTGTAGCTATAAGAATTTTCTTGTAATCAATTTAAAATTCATTAAGATTGACCTTTTCTATACTCTTTCATAAGCTTCCATATCTTTTTTTTTTTTTTTTTCATAAAACCAATGCACCTTGCTTCCTTGTGGGGCTGATCTGAAGTTACTAATGCTTACTTCAAAGGCATACAGTCACACCTACCCATCTGCATTGAGCACCCTGATGTGAGCACCTTGCATGTAGCTACTACCTCGTATTAGATCAAGGTTTACTCTGAGAACAGCAAGGTAAGTGGGTTGGGAGCATTAAGGAAAGAATTTTAGAGCTCGGGAGAGAGAGCTTTTAGACAGTTTTAGTATCAATCTTTGAACCAAAAGCAACGATTACAGATAAAAGATAAAAGAAACTTCATGAGATTTAACAGGAGGCAGGGAAATAACTTAGGCCCACCCTGCGCCTGGCTTCCTAGCCTTGGAGACCGGCTGGCTTCAATTCAGCCCCAGGACTGAGATTTCTGGGGCCAAGAAAGACAAGCTCAGTCCACCCTCAGCCCTACACCTACCCTCTCCATCATCCCTGTCACACCTCAGGCCCTGGGATGCCTTTTGGTGAACATGAAACAGCGTCTGTCCAATCCATTCCCACCCCAGGACAGAACAGAGCAAGGCTGTGCACGCTGGCAAAGGCGGGGGCAAAACACAGAGGTGATGCTGCTTCCGAATCTATTGTCTGCACGTCCTCCGGGGATAAAGGGGAGAAATTCTGCACATAATTTTCCAGAGAAACAGAATATCACCGAGGACCCTGGGCCTGACATGCTCTCCTTCTCGGCTGCAAAGCCTTCCTCTGGGGTGGTGAACAGTTTCATTTCCTGCCTGAGCTTTCCACAATGAACTCTAATAACTCAGCCCCTGCCCTCCTGACAGTTTAGTTAAACCCACAGAGCAAAATGTTACAAATGGAATCCCAGGCCAAAGGGGAGTTGCCCACAGGCTCAAATTAACTACCAGTCCCCAAGTAGCTAACCTTCACTTATCACACAGAGAGAACTCTGAAGCAGATCCGAGTCCACGAGCAAAATTCATCATGCCAGGGAAGAGGCACGGGGGAATAAACACCTCAAGTCCATAGCTGGCTTCCCCCCCCCACCCCCTCCAGGTCCTCACAGAAACTGCATTCATAGCGGCTCTCTGCCTGGAGAGACCAACCTGTTTTCAATGCAAAACTTTTTTTCCTCTCTCTCTTTTTTGTCCTTGAGACCAGCATTGAGCTCACTGAGGAAGTAAGGCCTAAGGGTGTACACCTGTGACCCAAACTTGCCATTCGGGTGTGAGATTATTTTAAAGAAAAACAAGTTTCTGAACCACTGCCTGTCCTTAGGCCGATGCTTACCAACAGCAACAGCCTGGTGGTGGTGTGTTTTGTTTGTATTTTGGGGGTGTTGGGTTTTTTTTGTTTTTTTTTTTTTTCAATTGTGACCCAAATTATGACTTGTAATACACCAGACTTCACCTTGACTTCCTTCCAAGTTGCCCCCAAGGCCATCTTTTCTAGCAGTTGGATAAAAGGAACTTCAGGAGGTTTAAACCGGAGGCAGGGACCTAACTTAGGCACGCCCTTGGAGTGCGCCTAAACATCAACCATTAAGCTTCTGAAGATAATGGCGAAAGATTACCTTCCATGGCCGCCCCATCTAATTTCTTTGTTTCCCAGATCTTGTTCTATCACAGCTTATGCAGGCCACGCGAGTAATGAAGATGGCCTGGTGAATCCTAAGAAAGGAGTCACGGCCGCTCCTGACAGGGCAGAGCACCAAGGTTCCACCTTTTTACTCCGGGCACAATGCATGCAACCCGCGGCTGCGCCTCGCAGCGTGAGCCATGGACAGTGCAGCCGGGGAGGTGCTCAGGAAGGTACGGCAGTCGGCGTGTGCGAGCTTAAGTCCAACCCAACTGAAAGTCAAACAAATAACTAGTTAAGTCATTGAGAGGCTTTGTTCCCAAGCAATTCATCACAGCCGCAGAAGAAATGCAATAAACAAAAATAGTGATGCTCTCCTCTCCATCTCTGGCTATTCCATGAGTTTGTTCCCTCATTTTAATTTTTAAAGATTTTTTTAAAATTGATTTTTAGAGAGGGAGAGAGAAAAAAGAGAAGCATCAATGTGAGAATGGAACACAGGCTGGCTGCCTCTTGCATGTCCCCAGCGGGGGATGGAGTCCGCAACCTCTCAGTGCACGGGAGGACACCCAACCAAGTGGACCACATGGGCCAAGGCTGTTTCCTCATTTCCAATGTATTGTCATGGCGTCTTACATTGTAAAGGTAGTGTGTGTGTGTGTGTGTGTGTGTGTGTGTGTGTGTGTTGGGTGAGGGGAGGTGGGGACAGACTCCCAAAGATACACACATGCTTCAAGGAAGCCAGAGCCTGAGATCCTCACAGAAAAAGAAGAGAGGAGCTAATGTTCATGACTGCTGCTGTGCTGTGTGCTCTACAGCCACCCTGCCCTCCCCGGGGTACCCAGTAGCACCTGGAACAGGAGCCATTATACCTGGCCATCATCTCCAGCTTTCATGAGAAAGCCTGGCCCCCCAGGAATCTGACTCACTCACAGTAAGGCTCACCGTGGGACTAGGAGTCCACCCCAGGTGTTTCTGACCCACAGGACTTGCCGTGAGACTGGGATTGCAAAGATGGTGCCCGGGTCATTCAGAGACGCATCCCTTTGCTACTACGGCAGGTCGCTCCCGCACTGCCAGTACTCCGCTAGGACACCCAAGTTCCACTGTGGATTTAGAAGCCATGGGCAGCTCATAAATCCTGTTAAGCCATCGTCTGTGTCAAAGGGGTGGGTATTAATGCTGAGTCACTGCTATGCTTTGCAGAGATAATACTTTATCCTCCCTGTCCACATATGCCCGCCGGTCAGCCAGGCTGGGAGAAAGATGGCTCGAGTGGAACTGGCACCTGAGCGCACATGAGAGGAATGGCTTCTCTGTCCTCAATTCCCTCCCTCACTCTCCAGTGTCTGCCAGTGTTAATGAGTTGCATACACAGGGACACAGGCCAAGTTTGGGTGAATGGAATGCTACCCTTCCCGGTTGGGCCGCAGAAAGGCTATTCTTGCAAAACCAGCTTAGAAAAACTTGCTTTGTGACACCCGTCTTGCCTTACTTTCTGTCACCATCCATGAAGGCTGGTGTCCTGTTCTGTCACCACTAACGAACGTACTGTCTACCAGATGGGGGAGATAAGGTGAGCTTGAAACTAGCTATGATGTAAACTAGTGTGGCAAGTGACACAAGCAAGAAGCACAGAGCCTTTGACATGGGGTGGGCTGCCAGGAATGGGCACTCAGGTGTTGGCCTTTGAGCCCAGTGCAGTAGGAAGTGTGGCAGCCAGAGGGGGGGTGGGGGGGAACAGAGAGGGCCTGCCCCTGTCCCCGGCTGAGCGAAATGCCTGGGAAGACAGTACAACCCTAAGTTCACCGCAAAGAAGGTCTGTTTGTCTGAAGTGTATCTTTTCCTCTTTTTACAGTCCGAATCTCTAGGCTGTGTCCTTCTTTGGGGGAATTTAGTCTCAGTAAGGGAAACCAATCTTTAGAAGACTACTAAGAGGTTACGGAGTAATTTACATTTAAATAGGTAATTACTGCACAAAATCGAAATATAAGTCTAAGGGAATGATTATAATGGTGGAGTTGAGACAACATGACAAGTGAGGGGCCCTCTCAGAATCCATCACAGCTCATCACACGCGGCATATTTTCAAAGGGAATGATCTACACTTCTCGCAGGATTGTAAGAACTACAGGTGAGCTGTGGATGTGGCATTAACCAACTAGGAGTCACAGAATGAGAAAATTATTCCTTTATGAACCCTCTTCTCAAGTCCTCAAGGAGCAAGTCTCAGTCTGCTGCTAACAGGTCTTTAACACCGAACACTGGCTAATCTCTAGTTTTAAAGAGAAAAGTAGGCTTCAGAAACAGACCCTCCTTTGCTTAGTTATGCCAAGTAATATTACCATGGCAAGGAATATTTAGAAGAAGATTATAAAGTTCCCATGGGAAATAAAAATGTTAGGTACAAAAAGATTAGGGGATATATATATATATATATATATATATATATATTTTTTTTTTTAATGTTCAATAAATTCTGGCATATGTAATAGATGCCCACAGCAAAAATTTTGAAATCGGCACATGGATGACCAAAGTTTGAGAAACCCAGTCTCATAAGGCAGCTTTACTTTTTGGCTTTAATGGCCCAGAAGCAAAATCTAAGAGTGAGAGTGCGTGGCGTGGAAAAAGCCAGCCCTGATGGCCGCAGACCTGGCGGCAGGGCATGGAAACGCTGCCAGGCTGTCTTTCCCAAGCAGGAGCAGGCCAGGCATGTGTGACCCAGTGCCCGGGGTCCTTCCCTTTGCACAGCTCATCACAAATAATCCGGACAGGTAACAAACATAGGCATGCACACGTGCTGACATCAACATCAGCTTAGGGACTTGTTCCTCCATGCCACCCCCCCCCCCCTAAATTCATAATCACATTATAGTTACAGGAATGAGCCATTTAAATCCAAATTTTCAAATGCAACACAGCATTTTCTTCTTTTTCCCCCCGTGACCTATTTACGCTTCATTTAATGCTCAACATCACTGACATCCTTGTAGAGCTAATAACACACAAAGCCATATAGCTTTCTTTTGTTTAAAAAAAAAAAAGGCAGAGTTATGTAAGACGTGCTTGCAAAAACATGTGCAGAGAGATGTGAAATCGCGATTTTTTTTTTAAAGAAGGGAAGAAATCTTGACTGTCTTGTGTTGTGCCAAAAAAGTTAGCTTAGCACCCAATAAAAAAGAAATTATACTTACAGCTTTAAATAGGCAAGACTCGCATTGTCAAAAGGCACATATTTTGTTGAAAACAGCCTCCCTTAGGCTGGGAAAACAAAACTGCTGTTAATGACAGAACTTTTTAGATTGTACTTGGAAGGGAAGCGGTGCTTATGAGAAATAAAGCTAATGAGTCACAGAGCAACACAGAGCTTGATAAGGAACAAGCTTGGCCAGCAGAGGCCCCTCATTAAAGGTCCATCCTGCCCCTGTGCCAGGGCCGGGGACCTCCCAGAGAAGGTGCTTTTGAAATCTTCCAGGTCTGACCAATCACACCCCTTGGATTTGAAGGAATGTGCCCCCGGGGCATCTGAGAGTTAAAACCTCACCATCTTTTTTTTTTTTTTTTTTTGTATTCCACCAGCTTTAATACTTCTCTTGGTTGAACTATGCATTGAAACGTGCACGAACCTACACTAATGAATCTGTCCTTATTTCCACAAGGATCCATAGTCTACATTGGGCGTAGAAATACCCAGCTGGAAAGTTTACAAAATTATTTAGGTCAAACAGGTTATTTGGGATCGTGTAAGCATTAAGGAAATACAGCGGCTCCACGGAGTGACATTTTTAAAAGGAACAAGCCCGCGAAGTTGTCAGACCTGTTTGTGTGTTGATAAGAGCACAGAATTTAATTACCGGTGAGTGGCTGCGGAGACTCTGGCTTCTAGCACATTTTGGTAAAAATGTAAACCACTTTCTGCTCCAGCTACCAAGGGGTGCTCAGCAGGGCCAACTACCTAATTTGCGGGGCCCATTGCTAAGTCAAAACGTGGGACCTGCTGTTCAGACATTATTAAGAATTTCAAGGCGGCGGCAGCATGGCATCGAACTCAATGCCAGGCTTCGTGAGACGTAGCGGTTGAATGTCCATGAAGCCCGTCATTCCTTTCCCAGCTCCTAAAGAAGCTTTCCCACCCAGTGTCACAGAGGTGCCCACGCTGCCATTCAAATGAAAATAGATCCCCAAATGCCCCAAACAATATTCCCCTTAACAGATTCAAAGATTGATATAATTCTGGAATTTCCTCTTTCAGTCTCTCTCCTTTTATTTTTATTTTTTGGCAAGTCTGAATCAAGACTTCTGAAAATATTTCAGTTCCTGCTGAGGAGCTGAGCCAAGAAATCGCTTGGTTATAAACAATAGGCAGTTCAGTATATTGTAGAGGAAGAGGTTAACCATCATCTGAAAGTCAAGGCCTGTAGCCCACCACCGCCTGGCTGACCTTGCCACAGTGGCCGCTTTCTTTTCTTGTTAATGTGTCTTTCAACACTCAAACAGGATGTCAGCTCCGAGAGAAAGTTCCTGCCCTTTTCCTACCAGGGACCCAGAGCTTGTTTCCATGCCACCCAGGAATCCCTGTTACTTCCCAGCGATCGGCTGTGTATTGTGGCTGAACTTCAAAAGGAAGCAGACGTGTAATACAGTAAGAGTAAACACAAACACACACACACACACACACACACACACACACACAGGCACCAGAAAGAGCGACTTGCTCCACAAATTCTGCCTGTGAAATTCTAGCATCTTTTCTAAATTCAGAAAGGATCTTTTCTAGTTTCTGCATTTGGAAACTTCGAATGATCCTTTCTGAATTTAGCCATGCTTTCTGGCAATGAAATATGAAGAGGTGATGATTTCCTCCAAATTAGGAGGACATTAACAATTAAGTGTTAATGCGAACACCGTTAACAGTAATGCAATTATAACCGTATCCCACAAAGGGCAATAGGAAATAATTACTCTGATTCTCAAGTGATAGCGCTAGGAGAATGAGATTCTTGGTCTAAAATTCATTAGGAGGGGCTCTCCGCCGCTCTGAAGCACACCTACAGCCGAAGCTAACCCTGCCACTGCCAACACAGGCCCTCTTTAGCCATCTGCTCTTGCTCCTGAAATATGGCTGCAGTGGTGGTCTTGGGACCACAAGCTTGCTGTTCCTCAGGCTGCCATTCTGTCCCGAAAAAGGCTTATCTGAATAGCCACAGATGCCTTTTTAAGTCTCCAAGCTAGACCCAAAGCAAATGATAGCCAATCATCATTGTTGGCTTCTAAGGATGATGAAGTGTATCCCAGGAAATGACTAATCTCCAATTTCCATATGCATGTCGGCAGTGAGACTTAACCAGAGAGAGTGGTATAATAGCAGATAAACCATTAATGCCTATCTCAGTCTTATTTGATTAAAATTGGAGGACTAAACTGAGAAGCTGATAAAATCAGTCAGTTGCTAATGTTTTCTCCTAATGATGCATGGATGAAAGTTTAAAGTGTCTCAATTCCATAGCAACCCTCAATTTTAGCAGTTCTTCAACAATCCATAAATCCTTCTCTCCTTTCATTCATCAAAGATTAACATTGCGAATAATGGATTAAAATGAACTTTTTGAAATTTCATTTCTCTAGTCTCTACTCTCTGATGGAGGTCCACAAGAAGAATGATAAAACAAAATCAGAAGAACTATCTTTTCTGTCTCTTTCCTTCAACACAAGCTTGTCTGTTAACCAGTTCTGATGATTTTTTTGCTTCGCTCTCTGCTCAAAGCTATTAGAATCGATTCTAACATTGCAGGCGCTTTTGAGCCTCTTTTGTTCTATGTGTGGATTAGCATCATGATCTTTTTAAAAGCTCACCCTTATTTCTTTCCTTTCTCCTCTCCCACCTCATCAGGCCTTCCGGGGTAAAGAACCACATGACTCCCTGTTCTAAAGAGCAGATCAAATTCATTCATGCTTAGTCCTTCCTGTCTTCCACGTTTTGGTCCCACAGTACCTCGCCAACCTGGTTTTCTCACCTGCCCTGTGAATGCACAACCTTAGGCCTCTGCTGATTCCTCCTTGGCCTACAATTCCTTCGGGTCTGCTGGGCTTTTTTCAATGGTTAAACTCCTCTTCAAAGCTTCCACTACCTCCTTAGCCCACAAAGAACACCTCCTGTTTTGAGATCCAACAGGTCTGAGAACATGTATTTATAGAGATAATCTTTTGTAATCCTGGGGCATGACCCCAGTTGCATTTTATATTCCTTGGCATTGATGAGGACCATGTCTTTCTCATCCTTTCATCCCTCATTTTGGGGGAACATGACCTACAAATTCATGCTAGTGAGTGAAGGATAGACATATCAATCCCCCGATTGAATAATAGAGCCTGGATAACTGATAATGAACTACTTCTGCTAATAGGTTAATTCGCTTGCAAATTATGGTCGGGGCCTTGTTGCTTAGTGATGCTGGACCACAGATTGTGATGATTCATGACGGTATGTGTTTTATCAAACAGTGCCGAAATGATGTATTTGATAATCAGTTCAGATGTAAATGGTAACCAATGAAAACAGAACTTAAAAATCCAAGTATTCAGTTCTCTCCTTCACTGCTTGACATTATACCTATAGAAAACAGCAAAGTCAACAATATTACACATGTAGTTCTTAAATGTAGTCTAAGATTTCTCTGTTGTTTCTTTCAACATTTAGTAAGTTACTTCTGTGTCAAGATATTTTAGAAATAACTGATATAAGATATCCTTGCAGTGAGTCCAAGTCTGGACTAGTAATACAAAAGCTCCGGAAATTCTAGGAAAACCTATCACTATTCACAGAAAATACATGCACACATGTGGGGAAAAAACATACATGCAAAACACAAAGTGTAACTGAATAATGTATTACTCCAGAATAAATGTAGACGTTGAAAGGAATAAAGACAAAGCCAATCTTCACCCTGCTCAGAGCTAGTTTCACCGACAGTAATGGGACACCTTGCAAATTTCAGAGCTAGCAAAACCAATACTTCCAAACACTGCTTTTATCAGAACAAAACAATGTAAGGGTCTATGCTTGCAATGGGTTAATACACCACCTGTCTCTCAACTGCTACAAATAATAATGTGAACAGTATTAGTCATGACAAACACTAACATTTTGATGTTAAAACACTAGGAGTTAGTAAAGGTCTCGAGATACTTTCCTCAGAACCTAAAGGAGAACATGAGATAGCGTTTACATTCCTGCTTGCTCATTAGCAACCATCACTCCACAGCTTTCATATTAAAAGCATGGGCGCTTGAAGACTTCAGTTCTTAATAAACTTTGCCCAAAGGACATTAGCAAGAAGCATGCATCAAGTGACAGGATAGTGCTCCCAGGACAGGGGGACTTGTCAGACTGTGCAACAGGATCCCACGGACCTGTCTCAATCAAGTTAATTAGAGACATCTGCAGCGCAGAGATCAAGCAAGCCTAGCCCTGGCAGCTTATTTGCACCAAAAAGGTACAACTCACGTGGGAGGTAAGAGGGCTAGAATGACAAACAGATAGCAATCAGTAACATGAGCCAGCTTAGTCATCTGAGCACACTGGCTTGCTGAAATAAAGCTGGTAGGACCAAGGGATGCAAATGTCAAGCCAATGAAAAGGCTCAAGGATATCCGAACAAACCTTTGATATTCTTAGCCCCTGCAGGAATCTCAACACTGTAAATGGAACCCTCTCTACCCCCAACCCTAGCACCTGCTTGAACTCTTCCTTCACCTATGCATTATCTCCTGGGGTTGCTCACACTCATTCCAGGGACCCTGACCCCTGTTTTTCTGCAAACAACTCTGCCCTCTTCCAAGATGTTGTTACTGATGGCAATCCAGCTCAGCAGACACGCTGTGTTTGAAGTTGTAGCCTTTGTACAGCTGACACTGAAATGTTGCCTCTGGTACTTATACTCTACAACTCAAACCTTAGCTCAAGAAAGCCACATCGTTCCCCCATGCTGCATTCCAGAGGTTTGGGTTTTAACAGTCTGGCTTTACAGAAGTTAGTGGGTTTTGAGCCTTTAAAGAATTTCTTTTGTTCATCCTCTTTTTTGGATATTCTGAAATCCCCAAAAAATGACAGCAGCCAGCTTCCTACAGATTGCATTGCTTCTGCTTTGCATACATACATTAGGAAGAGCGGGGTGTCTTTCACCAATGACATGTAGGCTGTTCTCTCTGTTATTAGGAGGGATGCTGTCGTGTGTTAATGTTAACTACAGCTCACTGGAGAGGCTGACAGAATTATGCCCAAAATCAGGAACTGTGGCTGTGATAGACCCAATTTTTAATGCTGAATGGATCTGCACATACAGTTAGCGTAGTCATCTATAATTTGGTGTGGGACAGATGTCATACCATGATGTACTCTTTCGGCTATGGAACACATTTTGGTTCAATGTTCGAATTCATTAACAACTATGTTTTCATGATATTTTAATATCCACACAGTTAATAAACCACGTTCATGGTTTAGCTGTAGAGTTCCATAAATGACTGATTGTAAACAGGGTAGCCTGGGGACCAATCTCAACTCCGTATGTCTAAGTTTTGGGCAGCTCGGTGTTTCAGAGTAATCTGAACCAACGTGCGGAAATCCAGAGATTCCATATACAGCACCAGCTCTGGCCTTGTTGTGAAAAAGTAGAAGAGCTAGCTTCTTCTTTCATGGACATGCTCTGCTAGAACGGATCAGCAGCCATTCCTTTCTACAGGACCCTGACTCCCCTGTTCATGCACCTGGCCTGATGTCCTCACTTGGCTATCTCCCTGGTTGTGGTAGCATATAATTTTGTACCCCATGCCAAAGAACCTCTCTGTCACTTCTCAGAGTACTCCACATAATCAATATTTTACAGATTTGTGTCTACTTCAAGAAGTATTCATCAACACAGAACAGCCTGAATAAAGTTTTCAAGGATTTCAGACAGCCTGACTTCCAATTTTGAATGTAAAACATTCCTGGAGGAACAGATAACCCTTGTTGAGTTTTCCTCCAAGCATAAATGATTGATACAACACAGCGAAGTGTCATCACGCAGCCATGCACTGGCCAAGAGGAATGGCTCAACTGCAATCCTCCCACCTACGGCATCCTGGGATGGCTTAGCTGTGTTGGAAAGCCCATCTACAGGCCACCAACTTTGCAGGAGGGCGCCAGCCCTGTTGATATCAAATACTGGCTACTAAAGGGACCATGACTTCAATCTTGTTAAATCTATTTTGGAAGGAAAATCACTGACATTCGGCCACCATATTTCAGCCAAGAGTTCCTCACAATGAAGACAGAGAGTAGACCAGCAACTGTTGCAGAATGATGGCTGCCTGACCTGCCAGTGGCGGGGAGCAGGGAGAAGCCATGAAGATCAGACAACGTTGACGCACAATTATTCAAGGCCATTCTAAGCCAAAGGACAAATGATGGTAACTCAAAGGCCATTCAAGGGCTATGAAGTTTCCATAAACATCACTGCCTATTAGAGAAATACTTCCTGCCCCTTGGTTCACATAGTGACTGCGCAATTTGAGGTTACTTCCTACTTCTATACTACCACTCCTCCATACAAATAAACTTCTGGACTAGGGGCTTTACTTGACTGGGAAATGACAACTACTAAGTTATTAAAGGCTGTGTCCTCAAGTTACTACCTGAGGCATTTGTAACACGTTCCCTGTTGAACAGAGGTGTCACGGTGGCATGATGAATAAACAATCCTTTTCTCTCCCTGTAAGTTATACAGCATTACATGTGAATAATTCATTTGTCCTTGTGAATTAACACGCGATCTTTTCAAGCAGGTACCGGTGCAGCCTCCCGCCACTCTGGTGAGGTGGTAATCATTTCACCTACTTCACACCTACCCAGCTATCAGTATCGGACCTCAGCTGGCTAAGTGGGAAGCGGCAGATGGTCTGTAGGGCTCATTCAATGCCCTGTGAAAATTTAACATGAAGACTATCTAAGGGCTCTGGTGGAGGATGGTAGTTCATGTGAACTTTCCTGGAAACTCAAGAGAAAATGACACTGCTGTCCACGATGAAGGATTGATGAGGATCCTGGGAGAAAGGTGTCTGAAGATTTTAAGGATTTCCGTAGCACAATATGTTCAAAGTGCTTCAGAAGTGATTTTAATCTGCAGCACCGCTAAAAGGGGCCCAGGGCCCAAAAAGCCAGTAATAACGTTGAGGGCTGCTCACAGACTATGTCAACAACCCTCTAACCTTCTCTGAGACTTATACATCTGAAGACAGATTGGTCTAGGGCAGTGGTCGGCAGACTCAGTCAACAAAGCCAAATATCAACAGTACAATGATTGAAATTTCTTTTGAGAGCCAAATTTTTTAAACTTAAACTTCTCCCAATGTCACTTCTTCAAAATAGACTGGCCCAGGCCGTGGCATTTGGTGGAAGAGCCACACTCAAGGGGCCAAAGAGCCGCATGTGGCTCATGAGCTGTAGTCTGCCTACCATGGGTCTTAGGGAATCCACAACCTTATTGCAGATTTCTCATGAGGGCATCCTATCTATACCACCCCAAAGCGAGAACGTCCTCTGGATTGTTCTACCTGAGATTACACTACTTCAGAGCCTTAAAACAGCCAGGCTGAGCTGTTTCTGGAGCAACGGGACATTGTTAATTAATATCAACGCTTCCCGGATCCTTCTCACATGTCTAATGTGGAAATATTTTACAAGGGTGAATTTCAAACTGTGTTCATGTTTTTCACAGCTTGGTGTCCCTTTGAAATGGTATAGTTTGAAAATCAATAAAACATGAGATAGAAGATACCAGGGCGGCTTGAGCGTTTATAAAGAACTACACTCTTGAGTACATAATACTTAGGATGAAAATATGTAAACCTTTACAAGCCTGTATTTTCACAACTCCCTCATAAAGCAGGAATCCATTGCTGTTTTACTAATAGACAAAGCTAGCAACTGGCTTGTTTAGAGTTTCAAAACAGACCCCTCTATTCCTGCTGTTTCTCCCCTCTGGTTTAGTTAACTATAAAATAAATGAAAATGACCACTTCCATGAGAATATCTGAGTAGAACTGGGGTTGAGGGGAGGGAATACTTCATTATCTTTTCATCAAGTCTAATTCCTGGAATTTTATATGTCAGGATCCTTCAACTCCAACTCCCTAAAGGCATGTTTTCTTCTTAGTCCATTTAATTGTCTTTAAAATGTTTACTTTCTCACACACACACACACACACACACACACACACACACAATCACACACCCCATGTTGCTGTTGCTACATTGTACAACAGAGTCATATCCCTTTCATATTTATTATATACTGATTCCCTCATGAAATCAGTTGATGTGGTTTACAAATAAGAACCAGACCTAGTGAAACCATTAGATCTTAAGAGATCTTAAAAAACAAAAAAGTGCCCTAACTGGTTTGGCTCAGTAGATAGAGCGTCGGCCTGCTGACTCAAGGGTTCCAGGTTCTATTCCTGTCAAGGGCATGTACCTTGGTTGCAGGCACATCCCCAGTAGGGAGTGTGCAGGAGGCAGCTAATCAATGTTCCTCTCTCATCGATGTTTCTAACTCTCTATCCCTCTCCCTTCCTCTCTTTAAAAAAATATACGTTTTTTTTTTTAAAGCAAAAAATAAAGAGGATGAGAAGTCAATTACAATGAAAAACAACTTTAAGTCATACATTTGCTGCCTGAGTATTTCTTTATTTAGCCTGCATTACTATGTGCTAGGTGGGGCTGGATCTGTGCGATGGACAGCTGAGGCTGTGTGGCAACTGAATGTGAAACCTAACTGAGCTTCCCAGTGGCCGAAGCAAAAGCAAAAAAAAATAAACACAATGCATAGCACAGTTTCAAAGGGAGGTTCTGGCTTATAGAGAAAGTTCCCCTTGGTAAGAATCTAAGGAATAATTTAACAAATAGGCCAGTATATAAGATACTAAACAGAATAATAAGAATATTAAAATATAAACATCTGAGTACCTACCCTTAAGGCTTTCTCTTCTCCTAAAATAGATTAGATAACACCTAATCTTTTTAACTAGGGGATTAATAGATTAAGAGTTGGAGAAACCCTTATCTTTCTGGACTGCTTAAAGGCACAAATCTAGAGCTAAAAGTGCATGTGCAACAAAGAACAGGAAAATTCTAGAAAATTTTCTACATTGTGTTTGTAATAAAATTTCTGGCTATTACATTTATTACATTCCTTTGTTTTTCAGGTTTCTTTTGGTGATACGTGTTATGAGTCTTTCTGTATATTACCTGATAGTAATAGCAAACTGCCGGGTGAAAGGTTTTCCAAGGTGTGGCTTGACTAATTTCCATTTCCCAGGATGGTGCTCATGTGACTACTAGAGGCCACAAGATGGGAATGTGTTTTTCTCTTCTAACTGAAGCGAGAGTAAATATCGCCAGACCTTTAATTGCATACTACTTTGTTTGCTAAATTATGCAAATCAATACACCCTAAATCAAATACATACCTACTCCAAAGAGAGTTCCCCTTGGTTTTGAAACTCACTTTAACAAGCTATCAATCAGAGGCCGATTTCAGAGGTAGCATAACTGATTGGTAGCAGTGGGATTTCTGGCCATTTTTAGTGATAACCACTGCAATACAGGAGCAGGTTTTTAATTCCTAGGAAGGAAAATGCCTGATTTAAAAAAAAGGGGGGGTGTGGGGGAGTGGGGAGGGCACAACCTGACAGCTATATAAATGATAGAAATGCTGCTCATCATGTCATACCTAATGATCCACATGTGCCTCATCACACAGCTGTTTGCTACACCCTGTTGCCAGAGAGAACTCCTGGCTCCTCTCCCTCCGCCAGCAGTTAATGTGCACATCAAGCACAATGCCCAGCCGTCTATGGAGGAAGGATAGGCAGGCAGGGGATCCACAGGCATAAAGGCCTAGGCAAGTAACAGTTCTCAGCATTATTCGGGAATGTTCAGTTGCTTGCTCAAATTCATCATGAACAAAGGGCCTATTTCCCAGAGGTCTGCACTGTGTAATTAGCAGCAACAAACACTGCCCCTGCTCAGGTCAACCTGTGGGATTAGTTACAAAGGTTTTGTAAATTTCAGAAGCTATCCACACAGATGTCTGAGAAAAAACACACAAACACACAGAGCGGCGTAATGGATGCAGCCAGAGCCATTAAGCAGTTTAGGATTTGTGAGACTCAGACAACCAATACATTTTATGGGGGAAGTCATAAAAGTCAAGACAGGAAAAAATATATAGCATGAAAGTTGCAAACTTCTAGGCAGCATGTAAAAAATGCTGAAAAGTGGCAGGGCAAAGGAATAAACACACCAACCAGAGCTCATCAGTCTTAATAAATAAGACAGGGTCACCTGAGTTTACTTCTGGAACCAATAAAGTCCCCTAGTATCTAATTATTTTTATAAAAGGACTGGATTTTTGTCATGCTCCCATTTACCGTTGTCATTAGACTGGTTCATACTTCATGAGTCGGCTTTCTAAAATGAAAGTTTCATTTATTCATGGAAGTTTTTATACTTCCCTAAGGTATATATGCTCCAAAACATGATTATTACATTTTTATATATAATATAAAACATATAGCATATATGATCTAAAAACATAACTAAGCAATGCTAACCTTGCGACCGTGGAGGTATACTATACTAAAAGAGATGCAAATACATGTTGATAATCTGTACTGATTAAAAGGCCTCAAATTAAATCATTACGTTGTATGTTTTAAATATCTTACAGTTTTGTCAATTACACCCCCATGTAGCCGAAAACATAAATAAAAGGCTTTGATCCAAGAACGTAATTTTATTTTAGATTAAAAAATATAATTTGTAAGTGAAGCAGTCTGGAACAACTTGTGAATAAAAGTTAAGGCTAATGACCTCTTCGTAAAAATGAATTACTCCAGTTTGTAAAGATTTGTTCACGCTTAGTAAATAGCGCTGCTCATTTTTATATGATCATCATTATAAACCTGTTTAATAAACAGGTCGGCAACTTTCAATTCAGACGTCAAAACTTCTGTCTTGGTTGCCAGCAAAAATAATTAATAAAACACCTCTAACCCCAGGGTAAATATGTAAGCAAGTGCATGATAATGGATAATAAAAAATAGCACTTCCTTCTACATCTAGTGCTAATTAAAATCTGATCAGATTAATAATTGAGCAGTGCCCAGGCTACCCTTGATTTTTTCTCGTCAGGTTTCATTGTTCGACACAAATGCACTGACCTCAATAAATGAAAACATATTTTTATAAAACCTAAATTATAGCTATCCTTATTCAGGACACAAAGCGATTTCCAGGTGCCAGGGGGTTTTGAGGTTATAGGAGACACACATTTTCTAGGGAGTCACTCATTGCCACTGCTGTCCATGAACTAGAAAGCCCCAGAAAAGTGCATGAGACTTTTCTTTAGAGATTCCCCCACCAAACACACAACTCCCTCCCTGTACAAATCCCAATTAAAACAAAGGAATGATATTGCCTACCTATGTTCCAAGTGAGTATGTGCCAGGCACACTGCTAGAGCTTTCTAGGTACCATCTCAAATTTTCCCAGCATCCTGATGAATAGGATTATTACTGGCCCCATTTCTTCAGATTAGGAAATTAAATCTCAGAGAAATCTGACTCCAGAGTCTCCATTCTTAATTTGCTACATGCAGAGAAATGCATATAAATACACTTTGAAAAACACAATAGAGGAAAAAGGACTTCCAGAATACAATACTGGGCAGCAATCTGGAGATATTCTCGTATAAAAAAGGTAAAATACCCAAATGTGTTTAAATAGTACTGCTTTAATTCTACAATGCAATGTTCAAAAAACCTACAAGTACTTGCTCCTACCAGTTTTTAAGAAGTCATTAGGAAATACAGAATCCATATGTCCGTGTAAAAAGTGCCTTACAGATATGCTTCATAGATATAAGGCTCTATGAAATTAGAAATGCCAACATTTTACTATTTTGATATGACTAATAAAATATGCATTAATGCTCAAATTTAAGAATTTTTCCCCCATAAATCAAGATATGGCTAAAATTATCTGCATTTTTTACCCAGTCAACATTCACTCTTTTTATTTAAAATTAAATTCAAGCACATTGTGTGTGCACCTTCTTGCCCTATGAAAGATGTATCGGAGATGCTCTCTGCCCCTAATGAGCTCAGTGACAGGAACCAAGAAATGCCAACTATCAATTATCAGCTATACTATATGGTATAGTGTAATAAAGGTTAGAATTCAGTTTTTTAAATGTACTGCTCCAGGCTCCATATAAAGCACTGTTTTGTTTGCCATATGATATCAGGTCTAATGACACAGACTCTGCCCTCCAAGGCATTCCTGGGGAAAGGAAAGGTGTTCAATAAACCAGCTATGTGGACACCTGGTTCCCTTTGGTAAGTGTGTAAAAGGCAAACAAACCTTAAAGGGTCGCTTCACAAGGGCCTTCTCAGAAGCCACAATTGAAACAGAACCAAACAAATCTCAGATGGAAAGAAGCTTTGGATGTTGAAGCTCTGGATGCTATTAATCAGGAACCATCTTGACTTTGTGATAAGGATTATTCTTAGGTTTTCAACATATTCAGACCTGAGGCTGGGGAAGTGACTCTGATAACTAAGTGGGGGATGAAGAGAAGTCAGAGAAAGCTGCCAGACTTCGGTGGGAAATAGTCCAGGAAAGACTAGCTGAGGGCTTGCACAGGGCCTGGTGGGGGGAGTGGAAAAGAAGGGAAGGATTGAGAGAGAGGGAAGCCAGGATGGGTGACTGCTCAAAAGTGAGCAGAAAGGAGAACTTGACTGAAATCAGAATCAAGGGAAGGAGGCGAGATAGCCCTCCATGACAGAACAATGGAGGAGAATTAGGTTTGGCAGACAAGAGAAATAGGTATGGTGACGGACTTCCTAGGTGTTTAGGAGCTGACAGGGGAACATCCTGGGAAGAGTCATGCACTTAATTAATTCAGCATGTATGGACTGAGCTCCTATAATGGCAGGCACCGTTCTGGAACCTGAAGACACAACCATGAACAAAACAGACACATGAGAGGTGTGCAGCGGGCAATGGGGAATTCACATCTGCTAAGAGGCAAAAGCCAGAAATAAGGACTTAGCATGCCCAACTATAACAGGAGAAACCTTTTAGGAGTGTTTCAGAAAGGGAGGAGATGGGCTATGAGATAGGCTCTGAATTCTGGGGTGGATAGGAGTGACCACCTGGCTCCGTCAGAACTGGGATCGGTGGTGGGGTTGACAATAAGGGTTCGGTCAGTTCCCACTGAGACAGCCTTCTCCACAGGGCTGGGCTGGGACTGAGAGGAAGAAATGATAGCAAGTGTGCCTTTAAGATGTTTGGTGGCAAAACAAAAGGCCGATGGTATTTTTTGCCTAGTTTTATACCTTCTTCTGGAGAATTCAGGGAAAATAGTGATTCCTCCTGACTAGGAGATCTGGGAATGCTTATGGTAGTAGGGAGTGAGGGTAAAAACTGAGTTCACTCACTGTCCCCGAAATATAATTCCAAGTTAAATTTCTGAAAAAGACAAAACGTGCTACCTAAAATAACTTACTATTCTATTTTATTTATTTTTTAAAATATATATTTTATTGATATTTTACAGAGAGGAAGGGAGAGACATAGAGAGCTAGATGTCAATGAAAGAGAAACATCGACCAGCTGCCTCTTGCACACCCCCTACCGGGGATGTGCCCGCAACCAAGGTACATGCCCTTGACCGGAATCGAACCTGGGACCTTTCAGTCCACAGACCGACGCTCTACCACTGAGCCAAACCGGTTTCGGCACTATTCTATTTTATAAATAAATAAATAAATAAATAAATATACTTAGCTGTTACTCTGGGCATACCAATTTAGCCTTGGCTGGTCCGCCACCTGAAAATATTCAATTTTAAGACAAGAACGCAATAAACCTCTTGTTTGAACAAGGGCATGCCAAGCTGAGGATGGCGGACCCCCGGCCCCACCCTCGCGCCGGGTCCTCTACATCTGCCCTCAGCAAAAGCCCGGCTCATGGGAACCAAATTAAGGACGCGCCAGTTGGACGGGGCCCACTGCGCTGGGAGCTGCCAGGGCGCTCGCTCGGAGCAGCAGCAGGAATTCCTCTGGGCCTTGTCATGACATCATTTGCGCAATGTAGCCTGTGATGGCAGAAAATGAAGCTGGTATTTATACAGGGTATTAGAGGAGGACCCTCCCGTGCCAGGCTTACGATGACAAAATGTCAGCCTCAATCATCTGACAGGCTTTGGTCTCCCTCTGCAACCTCTTTCTTTGCGGCTGCTCTTTTTTTTTTTATACACATATGACACTAACAGAAAAATAAATTGAAAAGAGCACTGAGGCAGAGTGTATTTCACGCGCTGGTGCCAATGTTTCATATCTCATGAACCTCGGAAAACAATTCGTAGAGCTAATTAGTTTACAGTATTTAAGCAGCTTGTTCCCCGTCTTTAATCTTCTTTATGCAATGCTGCGAACAAAGCCATATTATCTTCTGATTTTTTTTTAATACAGTTTAACAAATATAATCTCCCTTTTCTTTTTAGAGATTACTTCATTTAGACATCGAGCTAGGTGGTTGGGGGTGGTGGTGTTCACCTGGGGAGAAGGGATACATACGGACTGGCATCCGTGCGCATAGGTATCAGCGTTCTGCCAGATCCACCCAGCCCCTAATCCTCCGTGTTGTCGGGGGAGCCACGTGGCTTAATTATATTTACAGTTTTCAACGTTGCCTCGTGGCGTGCGGGTTTCCCTAAACTTGGCACATAGCTCCGCAATCCTAGCCATAGGTCACATCTTGGCGGCTGCCTCTTCTCAGATTCGGGATGGTGGCAAGGCAATGTGGCTTCGCCTGCGCAGAGCACCAGGTCCCCGGGGAAGGGAGCGCCCCCCAAAAGAGCATGACCTAAGGGCCCGCATGGCCTACACTCAAGCGGATGGAGAGAGAGACGTGAGCGTACAAATTCACTGGTGGACAGGGGGAAGCAAGGAAGAAAAGAAAACTTAAACCCTGGGAAAGTTTTATCTTAAAATATGGCTCGTCAAGTATGACTTGTAAGAGACCTTTCTGTGCTTTCCTAGTCAGGCTATGGAGCCGCTCCACTGCTAAGCTGCTCTCTGCCCATGACATATTCGCCCCAAACCAGGCAACTGGAAGGGGGGAGTTGACTTGGTAAGGCTGGTTGGCGGTGAAAGCGCTATGTACCTGGTGGGCGACAGCACACACGTAACGATGCTTACCGCCAAGGCTTTGTGGCAGTGTGATTCCCCGAGAGGGACCCTCGCCAAGTGGCAGGAAACCTAGTTTAGACTTTTTTTTTATGCATTTGAATCCACATTATTAAATTTTATAGTCTCCCATAAAGCACAGTACTTGGTGCAAATTTTGATTTCGCTTGCCTGAGAACTGTTTACCGTCCCACGGTACCGATCTGCCTTAAAGTTCACTCTGTCCTTAATTGTCAGGCAGATTCATGGGAACTCCTAATTAGTGCAAAACAGGTAACACAGCTGCGACTTCGCAACTGCTCACCACCTTCAGCATCTCTAGCAAGCTGAGCTCAGGAGCTCTCCCCGCTCCCCTGCCAAGGTTAATGGCTTCCAGTCTTCTGAGAATTATGGAGCACGGCGCCCACAGTGAGAGGGCATGGCCGGTCCTCCAAACCACTGCCTCGCCTGCTCGTGGCGTCGGCACAAAGTTGGCTGGGTTGTAGCAATGACAACACCGCAGGGATTTCTTTCTCACCGCACAGATCACGTTGAAGATCTGATTCACAACCACTATGGAAGAGTTAAATAGATCCAACGCATTGGACAGTGTGCATGTCGTCTGCTGAAATTAGAGGGGCTGATTCAAGAGCTGGGGTGACACCAGGTGATCTCTTGCGAATTGTTGTGAGTTTCAAATATCCGAATCAATGACACAAACTATAATTTCCCCTAGATTTTATTCTAAGAGCATTTGCACTGGGAGTAAGACAACTAGGAAACACAGTGCTCCTTTACAACTCTATGAGCCAAATTAATTAAATAGGACAGTGGTAAATGATTAGAGAGATAGTACACCTAAAGCCCAGGGCAGCTAGTAGGACTCAGGGAAGATGATGAGCTCTTAGAGCTATTATTGTTGTGTCTGTTGTGATTCTTTTGCACTTGCACCAAAATTTAGAGATAGCAGTGTTTGCCAATGAAAGCTGTCGTGACGCAATTGAGGCATATATAGAAAAGAAAATAGATCTTAAAAGTAATGGTGCCAGAGAAATCCAAGGATGAGAAAAACAGGACAAAACAAAACAAAAAGTTAAAGGGAAAAAAAAATTTTTTTTTCAGGAGCAGGCAAAAGGAAAAAGGCAAGAAATAAATACTTAAGAGGAGGGTTTGAATTCCTCAGCCTGTTCTTTTTCCTTGAACTTCTACTGGAATCCCTTTTCTGCACCCTGACTCTGCCTGCGCTGTATGGCCCAGGTTGGCCAGCTTTAGCTTGCAGGCGTCCCAAGGTAGAAATGGGTAGAGAAAAGTAAGTTCCCTCTTAGCTATGAAGAATGAAAAACATTAAAATGCAAATTCAATGTAATAAGGGAAAGCAAGACTGTACGCACACACCCTAGTAGCGAATCTCAGGCAGACATGAAAGCCAGCAAGCCAACCCGGAGGCACACCAGGATAATGTAAGTGTTTCAAGTTTGCGGGATGACAGATAAACAGCCAGCCTTGCTCCCGCTGAATGAATCTCTCTTCTCGGGGCAGACATGTTTGTGGTAGAATTGGTCCTTGGGAAAAAGGAATTGATCTGTTAGCTTTTTGTGTCGGACCAGAAATAATTATTGCCATACCCACTTCCTATGGATTAAGCTCAAAAGCTACAGATACTCATTTATTCTGTCTTTACTGTAACACACAGGGAACTAATCGGAACTGTGGTTTGCCTCACCGACTCTCACCTATTTTAAAAGTCAGGCTAAGTAGGGAAGAAAAAGTCAAAGAGATTGACCAAGAAGAAAGAGTGGGTCAGATAATATTCAGAAATCCTAAGTAATGGGAAAAAAATGACAGTATATTATGGAGTGGTATGGGTTTCTATAGTTTGCCCCTATTCACTATCTCCTCTTTCTGAGAATGTATTACCCACCTAACACCCTCCCCACAGACCACCCCCCCCCCCCCACACACACACACACGATAGTTAGGCAGAGGTGAATCACTTGTGGGCTAAAGCAAACCTTTCAGTGTTCTTTTACATGGAAGCTTGTACAGAGATGGCAAAGCCACAATACTGATGCAGACTTAGAGGCAGGCTATACTGAGTCACTGCATGGTGAATGGTTACCTGCAGTAATAAGCTTTGTCATGCTCCTGAGATCCCGGGGCTGTTTGTTACTGAAGCATAACCTTCCCAGTCCTGAAAATTACATGCATTCCACAGCAGGGGAGACCCAGGGGAAGTCACTCTGAAAGGCCTTTAGGATCTCCTAACTGCCTTTTCCCTGTGGGCTGGGAATATTCCAACACTCGGTCCTGTCTGCCTCCAGTAGCTCTCATTCAGGTCTCCTCACTGCTGTCAGAGCATTCTAAGACCCACATCTGTTCACATCTGTGTTTGAAGCTTGATGGATTTCCATGAGACAAAAGATAAAGAACAAATTCCTTTCCCTGGTTGGTGCTGGTCAGTGGTGAATGCATGAGCATTCACCCTCGCACAGCAGGGTTTTGGGTTTGATTCCAGGTCAAGGGCATGTACTTGGGTTCCAGGTTCAATCCTCACTGTGTGGAGGAGGCAACCAATTGAACTGTCTCTCTCACATCGATGTTTCTTTCCTCCCTCTCTCCACCTTTCCCCTCCCTTCCACTCTCTCTTTTAAAAAAAAAATCAAATGAGGATTAACAACAACAAAAAGAACAAACTTCTAGGCATAAGAATCGATGACCACAATAATCTGGCTCCCAGAGTTTCCAATGTTACTTGTGCCCCGTTGGCATCCACGCCATATTCCTGCCCCCAACATTTTGATGGAGCTGCATTCTGCTGTGCTCCAGGAACTGTTCCACAAAGCTTCTGTGGGGAATGCTCTCCCCTCCCTTCCCCATGAGCCTGTCATCACCTTCTGGCAACAGTCCCTTCCTCCGGGAGGCCTGCAGCTCCTGTCCTTGCTCAGTGCTCTGTGCCTTCTCTTACAACACTATACACACTATTCCTTAAAATATTTTCTTGTCTGCCTCCTCCCACGAGATGGTGAGTTACTCAAGGCAGGGACTGCTTCACTCCCCCCTCCACCCCCCACACAGTACCTAACACAGTATTGGACAAATAGTTGGTATTTGCAGAAATTCTGAACAAATACAGGAAGGAAGGAAGGAATGTGTGGATGGATGTGTTCTTGTCAGTACTAATGAGAGGGCAGGAGCAGAACGGAGGTTTGTGGGATAGTAATAGAACATGAATTTAAGCAGCTAGGATGGTGTCAAATTATGAAGACTGAGAATCTTTTATTTGATCCAAAAGGTGATAGGGAGTCACTACACCTTCTTGAGCTGGGAAAAGATGAAGTTTCCATCAGCCTCCTAGCACCTTGTGACCTGAATGGCAGCTCTGTTTGTACTGCTTTTGTTCCCCCTTTGACTATAAAAGCTCCCAGAAAACAGGGGCTACGACTTCATCATATTTGTGTCCCCTCCAGCTACAAGCACAGTGTTTGTATAACAGGTGTCAACAAATATTTGCTGAATTTGATTCTAGAAAAAATTACTCCCTATGCTGCGAGGTTGGAGAAACCAGCTAGCAGGCTATTGTATTGAAACATTAGATGGGAAATGGACTTAAAGGGGGTAGTTGCCAGGAACCAATTCCAACATGTCATAATTACAAGAGTTTCACCAAAAGGTTGGTGAAGATTGGATAGCTCAACATGGGTTGAATCAAATGTAGTTTACCTGTTGGAATGGCTAAACAGCACTTCCCCCAAACCTGAATATTATTGCTTGTTGCCAGACAGCTCAGGGCAATTTTATTGCCTTCTGTTGGTCAAACACCTGAGCAGCTGTAGGCTATTCCCCAATCTGGCAATGCTTCTGTAAACCTATCCTGTGAAACAGTACCCTCTGAAGTGTATGTCTTCACCTTGCCTTAGGACAAATTGTGTTAATAAATAGCACAGGGTCCATAGACAAGGAGTAGTCTTCTAGCTCCTTTAGCTGAAGATCCTTTGCCCCCCCAATGCCTTTCAAAATTATCTTTCGTCTTTGGACTCCTTCTTGAATCTATGCATCAGCTCCTTTCTTCAGAATGCTGTACCCTTTGTAACGCTGGGACAAGAACCCCAGCAGGTAATGCCTATTGAAATATGGAAGTAGAAACCTAGGACAGTCTCACAGTTCCATTGCCAGCTTTCAGGGCCTCTACAAAAATTAACATTTGGTTTGAGCCCATGGCCCTGAAAAAATAGTGGTATACTTACAATACAAATGCTGGGAGAAAGGTTTGTTTTTCTCATGGAATAGTGAGTTTTGTGCTGGAGATGTGGCTTCTAAAGTGACAGTGGGACAAACAAGAAGAAAGTGTACCATAGCTACAAGCAGCTAGAATGTTATCTGTATGCAAGTTTTATCCCCCATCTTGGGATGTAGTTACACTTTTTTATTGATTAACTTATCCATTAATTTAATATTTACAAATTATATACACTGTGCAAGTCAGTGATGTTTTCAAAGCTTATTCTAAACTTTAATTGGGTTTACTGTCCATTTCACCTTGACCTTTGTCACTTTATTTCATAAAGGCAAAGATGATGAATGAGGTAGAGTAGTAATGTGCCTGTGTCTCATCTTGTGTTGGGTAGCCCAAATACCTATGGGTTATTCATAATCAGATGGGAGTTTGCAGGAGCTGCCTCTTGCTGAAGTATTACTATTATTTTTAAAATGGCTATGGCTGTCAACATGTAGTCCTAAAAGCATCTCATTATTTAATGAATCCCAAGTCAAAAACTGAACTCCATTCTGCTGGTTTCACTGTGAACCTCATCTTAAGACAGAGACACACATACACACACACTCACACTAACCGAGTAAAATGATATCCTTAAATAAAAAATATATATATATTAAGAGGGAAAACTGAAAATGTCCTTTAAAGAAACTGTCCAAAACTCAAATCTCAGGGATACAGTCTTAAATCTTCCAAAGTAGAATATGTTGGAGACAGAATTCAAATATACATAGTCCAAGGTAGGACAAAACTAGGTTTATAGTGGTGAAACACAATTTATTCTTGTATTATTAATTATTGTATTTTCCATATGGATGACTGTAAACTTATTTTTGCCTACTTCTATATATTAACATAAGCATTGCCGTTGTTACTGACATATTCAATATGTCATTTCACCTATAGCAAGCTCATGTATTGAGCCATACAAAATTTAAACAAAACTTCACAAATTTAAAGTTGCATTGGATTGATCTTAAAAAAAAATAATAATAATACCCGAGAAAGTAAAATTCCTGTGTTACCTGAAAGAACCCTGAAACTTCTGAACATTTCTTGGTTGATATGACTCACACCTCTACCCATGAGGTCTTACATCAATGTTTCAGTCCTGCAACTGAACTTGATAAAGTTTTCAAATCATTACTGTGACAAAAGGAGAAAAAGCACACACCCAAGGCTATGCCTTCCCAAGTATATTTGTTTGTAAGCCATCCCACCCACACCTTCAATTAAATAATTATTCTCTCTCCATAAATCACACTACACTTTCCAATACAGAAACATCAAATCCATCACTTCGAAGAAGTTAAGCATTTCTTGCAGGGTCACCCTGCAGTCCTGAGACGCCAGTGGAGGATACAAACTGCACCTCACTTGTGGGGCGGGGCCAGCCACCACCTACACTCCAGAGTCATCAGACATAGGAGGTGCCTGGGAGGAACCACTAACTGTTGACTCCTATCTGTCGCTATACATGGAGAAAGCTGTACAGCAGTCTACTTGGGCACACACAAGGCCAAGGTATGACAGTGGATGCTGAGACGCATCTGTCCTTGCTGGGCCAGCATTCATGGAAGACAAGAAACACTGCACTAATCCCAGCTGCATAAACTCCATCATGACATTATCTTAACCATTCCAGCAGCATTATAGTACCTTTCAGAGGTGCTACTTATTACACATTTGAAACAGAATGAGATTTCATCCAGCCTTTTATTCGATAACCCTAAAACCCAGCTCCAAGATAGCAAGCTGGGTTTTATGCCTGCTTAGGACTTAAGAACACGTTTTACATTTATTCTCATTCAAGCCACATCTTGACATGATTTATGAATCGGGGAGCACAAGTGTTATCAGGATTCAGTTATAAATGTTCAGGTCCTCTTGGCTTTGTCACCACTGGGGATAGGACAAATGCTGGTTTTCCAAGGTCTAGCCAACATGCCTCCAGGGTAATAGTTAGAGGACAAGGCTCTTCCTCTGGGCGTATTAAAAGTTATGGGATGGGATTTGCTCCAAATGGGAAGGACTCTGAGTTGTAGTATTTTCTCAATGGCAATGCAG
Organism: Vespertilio murinus; assembly: GCA_963924515.1. NCBI lineage: Eukaryota > Metazoa > Chordata > Mammalia > Chiroptera > Vespertilionidae > Vespertilio > Vespertilio murinus. The sequence continues at coordinate 58,419,666 of OZ004705.1, forward strand.
AAGGTTTCCACTATGCTTCCCTTCTCCCACTTTGGGGACTGGAATAATGAAAGTTTGCAACTTTTATTATCTTATCAGAAAAACTGGATAATTGGAGAATAGGAATGGGAAGGAGAGGTATTTTCCACTGTGTACCACTCAATAGTTTTTGAAATGCATATCATGCCATGTGTTATACTAAAAAAAAAAAATGAGAACTTAATTGTAAAAGAATTAAAAGCATAAAACCCACAAAACTTTCCTAAACTATGTTTAAAGGGAATCATCTAGTCTTATAAAGTTATACATACATTTTTTTAAATCTTAAAAAAAACACACCCAACAATATTCACAATTGACTTTGGAAAAATGCTTCAGAGACTTGTACTAAACACTGTACTCGGCCGAAACCGGTTTGGCTCAGTGGTAGAGCATTGGTCTGCGGACTGAAGGGTCCCAGGTTCGATTCCAGTCAAGGGCATGTACATTGGTTGCAGGCATGTCCCCGGTAGGGGATGTGCAGGAGGCGGCTGGTCGATGTTTCTCTCTCATCGACGTTTCTGGCTCTCTATCTCTCTCCCTTCCTCTCTGTAAAATATCAATAAAATATATTTTAAAAAAATAAAAATAAAACACTGTACTCGGACAGACCTTTTTTAAAAGAGAGATTATGTTATCATTTTAGTATAATTACTATTCAGCTAGAAGCACCATTATCTACCTCAATATTATAAAAGTTAGAGATTTTTTTTAAAATAATGTGTTTTTAAAGTAAAGCATGTTATTTTTCCCTCTAGGTATTCTTGACAAATATTCAGATTTTCAAGCAAATGCCTATTATTTCCTTCGCCTATTGTGATCATCTTATTCTCTTCAACATGACCCACAAACCTCCATGAATGTGTTTTGCCACATCATCCATTCTCACACACCAGGCTATTCCATTAGATAATGAAACCACCTGTTTATGGACTTCATAGAACAAAATAAGCTGATGATGAATTAGGTCCCTCAATTTCCCCTGAAAGAAAAATAGCCTCAGGGCTTATTCTTGTGTTTGATTTTCAACCAGGAACCAAAAAAAAAAAAAATGCTGATAATAAAGTCAAGATTTGAAGCCACCAACTAGGGGAAAAGTAAATATATCCTATCTGCTACTTAATACCCCTATGCAATAATTACTTTTTTATTTGTTCATTTCTGGAGCAGACACCATAGTTTCGTAGTTGTCTTTTTACAACCAAATACTGTTTCAGTAAATAGGAAGTAAAAGGCCAATAAAAATCCTTTGCTCTCCCTCCCTTCCACCACACTTTAAGGCTTATTTTATCTCCACCGTTATTATCTGAAGGGAGTTACTGATAACAGAAATTAAAGGACTCGGGAGCTCAGGGTCTGTGGTAATTGCACAGTGTTTTCCACATCTTGTTTCGGTTTGGCTGGGCTGGCCAAGGCTCCTGGCAGCCCCACCAGCCCGCTTTGCACGCAATGAAAGAACACTGCCCGAGTAGAATGTCTCTGAGGCCTAAATTCCTTTTCCAAGAAAAGTCAAATAAATAACAGGACTGGGGAAAACCAAAGTCATACACTTACACCGTCCTTATTTGAATGTGTAAACTGCTAAATGGAAGGAGAATATTAGGTTATACTTTTAAGGGACCTTCACGCGCGGACGGATTACTAACTACCTGCACAAACTTTATGATGAGCTATTGGTTCTTTCTTTTTTCCTCCTTTTTAAAAAAAAAAAAAAATCCCTTGGCCAAAACTGGTATACTTTGCCTCTAGAATGATAGCAATAGTGTATACTGATTGGAAAAAAAAAGGCACAGTTCTAGGCACTTTACATGTATTGACTCATTTAATATTCACAACAACTCATGGGCTTCCTATGATTATTGTCCTCATTTCATAGGCGAGGAAATAAGGCGCACTTACCCAAGTTATATGGCGTGCTCATGTTAGGGCTGAGACTGAAACCCAGGTAATCTGGCTCCATAGTTTGTATTCCAAACACTCTTTTACAATGAGTTTAATTACCCTACAATGACCAGCAACAACACAGAAAACCACCTATGCATTTATTTTACCTCAATCTCCTTTATGATGGCACCACTGACTCAGGCAGCAAACATCCACGAATTCCTAATCTATTCAGTTTAGTAAATTTATTGAATCCCTCAAACCAGCAAAGTGGCAGATATTTGAGAGGAATATGACGGGGTCTGACAAACACCATGTGTTCTCAAACTGGCTTCTTCTCACCCCCCCCCCCCCCCACAGGGAGAAAAATGAAACATTTAAAAAAACAAACAAATACATTTCCAATTATCCCTGGGAGCCAGGCTCTTTTAACACCCAGGGTATTTGATATAAAAAGGCTCCACGCCAGGTGCTGGCTGCCTGCTGGATCCAGTTTAGGCAGCAGTGCATTCTAGGAGAGCCTGGCAGGTGGGTTCCGTAGACAAAGGCAGGAGGAAAGCCTGGTTAGCCTCCAGTCCTGGCCTCAAACGAGACCCAGAAGGTGACCTCCTGACTGCTTGCCCACGTTACTAGTATCTCTTCTCTCCTCTCCCAACCTCAACACAACTCCCCTCAGGTTAAATCTGAAAACAACAAAACAAAAAATTCCATTCTGCAGCTCTTGGTCACGGACAAGATGGTGCAAATCAAGTTTTTCTGAGAAGTCATGTCTTAGTTATTCCATTTCAACAGAGGATGATCACTGGCCTAATGAGGGAAGTGACTGATCACCACCCTACCCACAGGACAGACACGAGGGCAATTACCTGTTCTCACAAAACGATTGTAGCAGAAGAAACAAATATGTCTGCCCCCCAAAAAACATTGTCACTCTTGCTGAAGGGGTCTGTTTGGGGCTTGCTAGGCAGGAGAATGCACTTAAAAAATAAATGCAACTTCCTTAAGTGCCTGACTAATTCCTAGGGAGAATGGGCTGGGAAATACATCAAACTCAGGAAACCTATGACAAAAACCAGATCAAGGGTAGGGCTTCTGGCTTCTCCTCCGCACCCGGGGCCACAGTCTCTCCTGCTGAGATAAATGGTTTTAGCAAAGTATCAAGTAGACCCTTCATGTGGTTGGCTCCCAGGAGCAAGTCATTTCAAGTCATTTAGAGTCTTGGCTTTTGTTAAACTCTGGGAGACAATGTCCCCTGGACTCTTTGGCAGGGCTCGCTGCCTGCCTCCCCTGGATCAGCTCTCCCCCTGGCCCTCGGGAGGGACCTGTGCTTTTAGACGCGCTCTTAAAGGTGACTTCCGTTTACTAACACAGTGTGGACCCTCGAAGCTGGTTAATAAGTCACCTTGGGCCAGAGTGGTGCATGGGCTTAGGTGCTGTGAAAGAAGCATCGGTCTGACCGTGTTCCTGTCTGTGGTAGGAGGCCTGCTTTTACCAGAGAGCTGTTGATGTTCTCGGGGACAAATAAATCGTCACACTCACATCTCCTAACTCATTTGCAGAGAGACAAGTAAACATTCTGCTGAAGAGAGAAAAGTCAAGAGCGGGTCAGAGGCAGAGGGCTGGCCGGGAGGGAGAGCTATTTAAAAGCACCGCTAGGCTGCTCCAGAATTCCTCTTTTTACCGACCACGTCTAAGAAGTCAAAGGACTCTGAGAAAATGACACTCGTAAAAAGATAGGTGGCCTGGACGTAAAGCCCGCAAACAGTTCTTTGAACGGGTAGAAATGTGGTAGAAACTAATGAAACGGGAACCTGTCTGGTCAATCCTCTGCTTCAGCTAAGGCTCTTTAAGAGGGCGCAGATGTGCATCGGTGTGGTGCCTGCATGTCAGCAGGCCACCTGCGGAGCATCAGGAGATCTCAGCACCCCCTTCAGTTCCACCCAGTTAAATCCGAGGCCACAGACCACCTGAGTGGGGCCCACCACATCACTCGCAGGGCCAGTTACAAAACAAAAAGAAGGGCCCCTTGTTCAAACAGCAGGGAAAAAGTGCCAGTAAGGCATTCGATGTAAAGCTTTCTCCTTTCTCCCATGGCCTCTCATTTCCCATGATTTATTTATTTTGCTATTTAATTCTTTTAAATAAAGAAAACCCCAAATATCTTATTATTAGCATGAGGTTTACTATTTATTTTTATACAACGACAGTATTAATGGCAGATATAAGAGCATTTAAGTTGTATATGGAATCACCAAAGTCATGCAACCTGCATACTGTAGCTTGTATAGGCACAGTGGAAACACTGCATGAAGCTAACTCAACTTCTGTTCTTACCAGGACAGTGGAAACACTGCATGAAGCTAACTCAACTTTTCAAATGTTCCTTCTTACGCATGCGTAGTCTACCAACATTGTGGAAATGGGCAGCTTTTGCATCACGCTTATCTTGCAAGGGGCTTGCAGTCTCCTTGAATTCCCATGTATCCTGGTCTGTGTTTAGGGGGCACTGTGAATCCTATATGCAAATTGTGCCCCCACAGGGGAACTCATCTCTTATATGCCACTTCTGCTCGTGGATATGCTCCACTTAGACAACACCGGTTCAAGGGTAAAACTAAAAACGTTGAGACGGTGACAGCAGAGACTTAAGACAAGTGCAGGGCCCTTCGGAGTCCCTGTGTCACTGAGCTGGCTGCACGCCTAGGAGGCTGGCCCTGGACTCCAGACCCCTGGCCACTCCTGTGAGAGAGCCGATTCCCCATCAACAGTACCAGTGCCTTCCGCCTTCCAAGAACAGGTTTGATGGCAACAAAAGGCTTTGCGGTAAGGCTGGAGGGGATAGATTACACATGGCCATTACCTGTAAATTACCTGTTCATACAGTTTCCCAGGGTTGTGTGCTTGGGGCTATAATTATATGAGGCTCTCCTCTTTCAGAAGGCTCCACCTCATCGCTAGCCCAGGAAGCGATTCGGAACATTATTTACAGCAGCCAAAGGAATTGGTGATTTCTCCTACCGGAAGCTCTTCTTTCCCCGTTGGGAGCAGACACAAACACATACACAGGCAGTTCTCATTGAAGGTCTCAGATAGGCTCTGCAACCTTGATCCAGAACAACGTAACAAAACCAGTTTTCCCAAAAGCTAACTGATATAACAAGAGTTTAAGCTCCTTTGGCATCTTAAGGAGCCAAAGGAAATGACACTGATAAGGAAATGACACTGAACACCGTTCTTAGAGGACCTGCTGCCCTCTGCTCTCCTCTCTTTGTTTTCAATGTGTCATAACCACAAAGCACACACACAGCTTCTAGTCAGCCATTCTTAATCAAACAGGACAAAAAATATGCAGGAAAATATCTAAAAAGCAGAAGGCAAAGAAAGACAAGTAGTGGCATAATAAACAGGAGCTGGCGAGACATACCCTAGATACTTAACTCCCCCACAAACGGACAGTAAGAAAGCTGCCCCCAATATGGGCGCCGCTGGAGGCACACTCTCTTCCTTCTGGTCTCTGAATAGCAACGTGTTTCAACTAGTTTGAATTAAGGACGCCAGGCTGCATCTGCAGCCAACAGCTGGAATCCAGCAACTGTTGTTAATCCACCTTAATTGCTTATTATTCTATCAGTTCTTGTGTGTGCTTTTGTTATTCAAAGTAATTTTCCCTACACACACAACCAAGCATGGTTTTGGCAAGCTCTGGCCTAAGAATTCTGTGTTTCAATCCTAGGGCTGTTATTGTTTTGTTCTGAAAGGAAGCACACCGACAATGGATTTAAAAAAAAAAATAAAGTTAGCTGCGATGCCCACAGATAGACTAGCGTTGGCCTACACACATGTATACAGAGAGTCGAGTATTGGCCACCTCTACATAAGAACGGGTCTTCCTTTGGTGTTTTAATTAGACTCGCAGTCAGGATAGTTGCTATCTTCCCCGCACAGTTCTTCCCCTCCTTGCTTTAGGGAGGGGTTTTCACTCCCACTCTTGCCACTTTATTGCACTTGTGAATAAATGAGTTCCCAGGGTCCCAGGGAGAAAAAGAAATCACCAATATAAATGCATCAGGTACAAATTACCAAGGCAAATGGGCCCACCGAGACTGTAAAGCTGGCAACATCAACTGGAATATCCGAGAGGGGCCGGCAGGAGTGAGCCCACGGGTCAGAGTCCCAGTTCCGCAGTGCGCTGTGCGAGCCTCAGCCACATCATTCCCCCTGCAGCCTGCAGGAAGGAATCCCGAGCAGAAGGCAGCTGTGACTTGGCATCGACAACAGTCTTACTTCAGCATCGGTTACCGTTTCCTCTCCCTCTCCTTTTAATTCTCCCAAATGCCACTCTTGGGTAGCGTCTCTCAAAGCAGAGCCCCCCCTCCCGGAAGACCACTTGAATATAATTTTCATCTAGAAGTTGATCCCTAGGAATTCGTTGTTTTGTGGGGCTTTGTTTCTAATCTGCGATAAGGCAAAACTAACACAATGTATCATTAGTAACTGTGATCCGCAGGGCATGAAAGCTGATCTTTTTATACCTTCCCTACAACTGCGCATATGTGCCCTAAAGAGAGTGTGCATGGCTTTGCAGATTCTTCTCACCATAGTACTTTAATGCAGTCTTTGTTCTTGAATGATTTCGCCAGCACAAGCGAGGCCCCTATAAGCTTCTTACAAAGCCGGGACCTATCATATACTTGCCTCCCCTTCACAGGGCCTCACTGTTAAAAGAACTGAATTCAATTTTCTTTACATGAGAAGAGACAAGGCTCTCTGTGAGCCTGGCCTTGTGTCTATCCCGCACTGTCCTCACGTGGGGTGGCTGTCTTACTTCCTACCTTCTTCTATAGCTATCCCAAACATTGTTAGCGTTATTTATTTCTCCTTTTGTCCCTCAAAAAGTAGCCTGCTCTGTCCTGACTAGAACATGAGACACGGTAGGCCACTAAGCATGTGCTCAAATATGATAACAGAGCTATAGTATGACAAAGGTCTTTAAGGGATATTTGCCTTCCCCTTAAATCACCTTGGCTCGGTTTCTCCACACAGCGAGAGCCTGAAAAGTGTTCCTGAGGAAAGTATTTCCTGGAAACATCTCAGCCAGGACCATTCCTCCTGGAGCCTAGAAGGAACCCGTGAACCAGGAGGGAGAATTCACAGTGGAGTCCGTTTGGGTTTCCAACTTACTATTTATTCAGACCTGGTGTCATTTTCGTTTTATGCATCCTGTTTTAGAGCATGCACCGGGCTAGGTAGAGAGATACTGCATACATAACATGAACGTGAGGAAAATTTCTACAAGCCTTCTTTAGCATATCCATCAAATGTCATTTCCTAAAGATGAAAGACCGTGGCTAAAACAATGTATTTGTTCAGGGTAAGCCTCATTCACAGAGAGTGCTTCAACATATGATTTTTAAGTGTCTAAAAATACCCCTTTGCTCCTTCAGGGTATTTCTGACTGCCTTCCTAATAGCTACATTAACCAACAAAATAGAGCCTTTATCTGTAAATTAAGCCTCTTATTCTTTTTTGTATAACAATTGTTATGTGGTTTGGGGATGATCTACACTTTTAAATACATTACATCCTGTTATATCAGTTATGACATGTAAATGGAAATATTATAGATTATTAAGTCAACCTCTCATTCACCAGTTCAATAGCAAAGAACCAAATTGCCCTGATATGCAAAGAAATTCCCAGAAATTATTTTTCTATTAAAGATTGATCGTTTTAATCCTTTAAAAGTATTTCAGTATTTTTGCACAGTCATTCACTATTTCCTTGAAAACTTTTGAATTATAATAACATGCAATACAGTCTATTACTAAACTAAAACTCAAGGTTACCTACTGCAGCCTTACATTTCTGTTGTGGCATCTTAACCCTCAATTTGCGGAACCTGCCATGAGGTTCATAACCTGATATATAAAGGATGCTGACTTGGTATGTGAGAGACAGGGGTGGAGGGCAACGCCTCATTTTAACCGATGGCATTTAAAAAAAAGGGAGGGAACCATAACATCAAAATAACAGGTAGCAACTAGATGAAAAAAAGTAATGGGTCTAGAATCCTGTAATTTAAAATTTATCCAATTTAAACTCTCTCTTTTGCCTTCAAGAAAAGTACTGCAGCTGGGATACAGTTCTGAATCCCCTGTCCCCCTTTCCTTAGCAGCTGAACTCCAGAGAAATACCCCCTATGATGGGTTTCTAAGATGACCCTGGGCATTTCCTACCGAAACTAGTTAATTACCAGTTAATTACGCCAACCTCCGCCCTTAGCACTGACTGAGGCACTGTTCCATTTGCCTTTCCCCATAGGGCGGGGAAGCCAAACTCTCGCTTCGCGCCCCCGCAATCTTTCCCTCGCCTTCCTCCTCCAATTCTTTCAAAGGAGATGAAGCTCATGGAGGTCCGTTTCACCCACTCCCCCTCACGCCTCTCTGCACCAGGAAGGGGCCGGCTCTGGTCTCACCACAGCCGCGTGCTGAGGACGCATCATCCTTTAGAGAGGACCCTCCTCCTATGCAGTCAGCATCAAAACCGCTCCTCAACTCAATGTGCTAAATTTATCTGGCACATCTTCCCCTCTGACGCAAAGGAACTGGCGATAATTTTAGCCGAGGACGCAGCGCTTCCAGGGCCTGCGAGCCTGACACTGCGGAGGTTTGCGCATCCATCGCCTTGCGCACAGCTGTATCCTGCTGCTCCGCGCAGGCGCTCCTGCGAGCACGTGACCGCCTCTGCTGGGGGGCAGCTGGGGTGTGCACACCCAGGACATGCAGAGGAGGATGTGACCTGGTGCTCTAAGTGCATCAAACGGTGACTTCTGAATTCCTTGCCATCCAATGCCCGGCGGAAGCCCTTGACGCATGGCCCCGGGGGAGAGAACTTCTTACCGCCTGGGGATGGAATGGCTCGCAGGCACAGGACACTCCGTCACGATGGAGAGAGGATGGAGAGCCGGCAGATTGAAAGGCGGCAAGAGCTATCCGCGATGATGCGGGGCATCTGCTTACTAACAGCAGCCGCGCTCCAATCCTCTTCCCCTTCATCCCCGACAGAAGCCACTCCTGAGCGAGGCACGCCAGTCAACAGATGGTCTCTGGCTAAGGTGTAATCAGGAGCAGCTTGCTAAATTTACCCAAAACAAATAGAATTACAGGCTGGTGCCCGGGCCTGAAATTGAATTGAGAACTTGCGTGGTGGATAATGGAAACTAAAATGGGAGAGCTCAAAATGTCGCAGGGCGCGTTGGGGAGAGGCCTGCACGGGACCAAGCCACTGCTGCGAACTTCGCTACTGACTGCGGGGTCACCTAGTTCCAAAACTCCTGTCCACCAAAGCGGGATCGTTTGCCCTCACTATCAAAGTTTCCGGAATCCATCCAGTTGTCACCAGCTAATGGAGTCATCTGCCTTCTTCTGATGGGTAGTGAACAAAACAGTACCCAATATTTTGAAAATGTTTTGCTCAGTGGCAATACCTTCATTTTAGGATCACTGTAAAATGTCAACAGTTTTAACCATTTTTGCATTTCAAAGGTAAGGGTCATTATGGGTTCTGAATAATTTTTTTTTTTGGGGGGGGGAGTAATCCTCAGCCAAGGATATATTTTCCCACTGATCTTTAAAGAGAGACATTAATGTGAAAGACATTGATCTGTTACCTCCCAAATGCAGTGGATCAAACCTGCAACCCAAGCACTTGACCTTGACCAGGAATCAAACCCATGATACTATGGTGCGTGGCCTCACACTCTAACCAGTGGGCAACATCAGCCGGGGCAAGGGCTCTCACACTGATCTTCAATGCCCTGGTGTTAAGTCTATCTCCAAAATCCCTCACTGTGTTGAATTATGCTCTGCTTAGAATGATAGTTACGTAAAGCCTTAGAAATCACCTGGGGGAGGGGATGTAACATAAAATTAAATCACTTAACCTATGCCTGGGTTTCACTACTTACATAGTAAGAACAGTGCCACCCATGCAAATCACCATGTAAGAGTGGTGTAAAAGTAAATGAGGCAAAATATGTAGAAATACGAATCCTAAAGAGATAAAGTCTTAAAAGGTTTAAGACTATTTTTAACCCAAACTACTATCAGCAGTCACTTTTATTATCCTCATAGATACTAACGTTTATCACTAGAGAAACTTGTTTACCCATTTACGGAAATACTAAAAACCTGTGAGGACATGCATGTAACTACTTCTAACCCAATAATCAGACAGAATCTCGTTCTTCATGATTAAAAATCTCACATTATGGGAAACTTCATTTTCATACATCAGTGAGAATAACATTTCAAACATCATTTATGTGAAAAGTGTCTTAAGAGCTTTCTGATTTAAGTATTCTGGCTGTAAGGAACACTCTGCCAAGCCAAAAAGGAGCCCCAAAAGCAAGGTCTTCCTTTTGGCAAAATCAAAGTATTTGGGGAGGGGATATTTTTAAAAACCATCTGAATAAGAGCTTCATTCTCCAGGTTTGCATTACAGACTGATGTGTTGAAATGTCTTTTAGCATAATTATCTCAGAAGATGGCTGATTTGAAATGAAACTAACTTTATTGTTAAACTAGAGGCCCGGTGCATGGATTCGTGCACTGGTGGGTTCCTTGGCCTGGCTTGTGGGGACAGGGCCGAAACCAGCTCTCCAACATCCCCCAATGGGTCCCAGATTGTGAGAGGGCAGTTCTCGGATGATGCACTGCGGAATCGGGCTCCCTCCTCTCTGGTTCTGGTGTGTCACTCTAGAAGCGCAGCTGCCAAGTCACCATAGCTCTGCAACTCCTGCTTTTAGTGTCTGCCCCCTGGTGGTCAGTGCATGTTTAGCTACCGGTCGGACAGTTGCTTAGGCATATATATATATATATATATATATATATATATATGCCATTAAATGAATATGACAGTGTATCCTTATGCTCAGGGAGAACACATTATTAGTGATAATGTTACAAAAACGAACACAATGGTAGACCCACTTTACTAATATATGTGCCCTCTTCCAAAGATAACTTTATCTGCTATCCTCTTACCTTCTTATGTAGAAATACAAAATGAATTCTGAAAGTACAATTAATATCTATGCTTATAGGAATAAATGTTTGAGCAGAATAATCTGATGGGAAGAGCACAGATACAGCTATCTAATTACTACATAACCCTGGGCAAACGGTTTAACTGCTCTGTGATTCAGTTTACCCATCTGTAAAATCAGTAAAACAGGCTCGCTACCTGTCCCTAAGGTAACTGGTGAGAGCCCATGAAAAGAAGTTGATGAAGCCTACTTAGACACGAAGCCCAAAAGGTCTGGCACATATTTGTGAAAGTACAATTATAATGATTTTCATTACTATTCTAGTAGGCTCTAGATTTTAAGCTTTAAGAATAGTTCTTACCATTTTATTTTAAAAATGCTTTAAAAATACCACTGTAACACCAAAAATCTACCATACAATTCTCAATAAAATTAAGGCACTTATAATATTGTCATGTTTATTATTCAATCATTGCTTCAAAAAGCTAGTATACATATATTAAAAAGTCGCCTTTGTTTTCTGTACTTTTAATGCAATTTGTTCTGAAAAACTACTGTGACAATAATAAAAGACAAATCTCATAGAGAAGGGAAAAAAATGCTTAACAAGGACTTGGCAGTAATTTCAGTTTAAGGCAAAAAAGCTTTGAGTTTTAAGATGTAGGACCTGTTATATACTAAGAAAATATTCATAGTTTATAATTTGTGAAGCAGTAGGCATTGCATATCTATGGGTAAAAAAAAATACTGTTCATTTTAAGAAAGGCAATTTTAAATACTATCAAATAATTTAAGTTAAAATGATTGAGGAGAGCGTCAATGGCATCCCCCTGGTATTAATTTCACAGACATATCATTAGAGAGGAAACTGAGTCCTACAAAAACGGTGTGAAACTATAAGGTGCACCGAGTGCTGATTCTCTATGCAACAAATCTGCAAACACTGCCTACGGCATGCTGTATCTGAAATCTAGGCAGCTGGAAATCACAGCAGACGAGAAGTTTCAGGTCATTGATCTCAGAATTGGAAAATTTCCCCCCGTGAGCCAAAATGAATCCAGCACATATCACACACACGCATACACACACACACACACACACACACACACACACACACCCCTCATATCCTCAAAAAAGTAGCACATTACTGAGAGATAGCATTAGAAAATGTATGCTTCTGAAACAGACAAAGGACATGAGCCCAGAACCTATTGGTGGCAATGGTCAATCATTCAGAAAATATGCATTGAACACATCCTATGTACTTGGCACTGGGAGAATCAATAGTAAGAGATATAAGATAACAAACATTAAGCCATTTTCTATTCTAAATTCTTTACTTCATTGAACTCATTTAAAATCTCCTTCCTAATTTTCTCTCTCCCTCTCTCTTTTTCTTTATCTTTCTCCAAATTAAATGATCATCCCTCTGTACCATTTGAGAAAACTGAAGCACAAAATGATTCAGTAAGTTGCCCAAAGTCACGGAGCCAGTAAGTGGCAGAGCCAATGCTTGAACCAGGCTGCACACTCAGTTACCGCATCATATGGGCGTACAAAGCAGAACCACGGAGGAGGAACAGGAAGCACTCCAAACGCTTGGGTATTCATGTTTTATTAGTGGAGTTCGCACTGCCCGAAACGACTCAGAGCTTAGGACTTACCAGCCCCATGGACCCGCCCCAGGTTACCCCCAGGAACAGCCTTCTACTCCTGCCTTCGGTCCATCAAGGTGCCTTGTAAATATTTCAATTTTTATACTTAAGACATATTAGCCCTTTTGATGTTTGGGGTCTGGTCTAGAATCTAGAATCCAATAGGGGAAGTAAGTAAAAGACTTAGCTTGAACTTAGAATGTAACAACCTCATTGGAGAACTGGTCCAAAAATCTATAGATAGAACTGTTTTTGTTTGTGAAAAGCAGATTGCAATAATAACAAATAAGAAAAAGTGTTATTTTAGCACAGGTTGCTAAATTATGGATCGGGGTGAAGACAGGGCTCAGAGCTGACTCTATGCATCTTTAAAGGATGGAAATGATTCCGATAATTGGAGGAGAGGGGAGGCTGTGTGGGGTGCTGACCAGGGGCAAAGGACAAAGAAAAGGAATGCCTGAGGCATGTCTAGGAGGGATGGATTGAGCAACCTGCAAGCAGAAATGGCAGATTCATGTAGGGACTCAGTGCAAGGTAAGATGAAGAAGGCAGGCTGAGGGCCAGAATGAGCACCAGTCAGGCTCTTTTAATACTAAGGTAAGGAGCCTAGAATATGTTCTTTGGACACTGGAGAGTTTTGAACAAGGGAATAACATGATTAGAAGAGCAAGATGAGCAAAGTATTTTAGTTTCAGGAAAAACAAAGATGGATAAAGAAAAATATATAGTCTCTAGTTTTTGAGGGTCAAATCTACTTAGAAACCTTACTTTGGTAATAAAAAGAGCAGCTGAAACATTCTCTACCTGCTGACATATATCCACCAAGAAAAATATAACCAATAGTTTTTAATGTAAGTAAACTTCATTTGACATTCATGGTTGCCATACTCTTCTATGTGCTAAATATAGAAAAATACTATCATCTTTTGAGCTAAGAATTTCAATTTTTGAAAATGAAAATATAAAATATAAAAGAAAATAAAAACAGTCATATGCTTATTTGCAAAGGTCAGCCAAGGAGAGTTATTATTTTTCTGTAATATAATCTGTCAAAAGAAAAATGCACTTGTTTTAAAACAAATTATACCATCAGAAAATGGGAAAGGACTTTAGAAGCAATGCTATCCCACAGCATTTAATAGAAGATTAGATTGAGAGGACCAGAGAAGTTAAGCCACCTACCCAAGGTCACACAGAAACTTAGCCTATCTAATAAAAGAGTAATATGCAAATTGACCATACCTCTACTATACCCACAAGCCATGTCCACCAGCCAATCAGGAGCAAATATGCAAATTAACCCGACAAAATGGCTGCAGCCACAGAGCAAACAGGAAGCTTGGGTTTCCCCTGCAATGAAGGAAGCCAGGCTTCCTGCACACCCTGGCCAGCCCAGGCCTCTGCTCAAGGCTACAAAGTTTCAATTATAGAAGATAAATAAATCCCAGATACCAGGGCCTGTGCTAGGGTCACCAGTAGGCATGGCCAGCCTACAAACCACCATAGGCCCCTTGCCCAGGCCACCCCATGCCCCAAGGGAATTCCCACCCTGATCCAGGACATCTTTCAGGGCAAACCAGCCAGCCCCCACCCATGCAGCAGGCTTATATCTAATAAAAGCATAATATGCAAATTGTCTGTCACTTCAACACACAAGATGGCCACCACAAGATGGTCAGCAGGAAAGGGCAGTTGTGGGCAATCAGGCCAGCAGGGAAGGGCAGTTGGGAGGGACCAGGCCTGCAAGGGAGGGCAGTTGAGGGCAATCAAACATGCAGGGGAGGGCAGTTATGGGTAACCAGGATGGCAGAGGAGAGAAGTTGGAGGTGACCAGGCCTGCAGGGAAGGGCATTTGGGAGAGACCCAAGCCTGCAGGGGATAGCAGTTGTGGGTACCAGGCCTGCAGGGGAGGGCAGTTAGGGGCAATCAGGCTGGCAGGGGAGCAGTTAGGCATCAATCAGGCTGGCAGGGGGTGATCAGGCTGGCAGGCAGAAGCGGTTAGGGGCAATCAGGAAGGTAGGCAGGTGAGTGTTTGGGAGCCAGCAGTCCTGGATTGTGAGAGGGATGTCCGACTGCCTGTTTAGGCCCGATCCTACTAGGATCAGACAGTTGGACATCCCTCGAGGGATCCCAGATTGGAGAGGGTACAGGCTGGGCTGAGGGACACTTCTCCCCGTGTACAAATTTCATGCACCAGGCCCCTAGTTAGTATAATATAGAGTCTAAATCTAATCTCCCAACTCTGCTTTACCTCTGCTGTGTTTTACAACTATAATATGATTATACTAGAAAAAGCATTTCTAATATATACTGGCTCAAAACAAATTTAACTCTTTAGTAATATCTACATGAACTTTAAAAGATTAAAACAATAGGCCAATAGAAACCGATCATTCATTTATTCATTCATTCATAGCTTAGTGAGGCAATGTGGGAGCTGAGGAAAGATTCAGATTAAAGATAGAAACATTCTAAACCCTACTCCCTGTGTGCTCACAGTCTGGAAGTTCTAAGTGTAAAATACACACCAGATGTTGAAGACTTACTATAAATAAAGTAAAATATCTCATTAGTATTTTTATATTGATTAGGTGGTGAAATGATAAATTTGGATGTGCTAGGTTTAATATAAAATTAATTTCAATGACTTTTTAAACTTTAAAAAATGTATTTATTAGAAAACTTTGAATATATGTGGTTCCCATTCTCTTCCTATTGGACAAGGCTGCTCTGGAGAGGGAGCAAGGAGATTAAGCAGCTGTGGCTCAGGCATGCCCAGGAAGGCTAGGAAAGGAGACAAGATGGAATCTAATCAATTCAGAGATAAGGATCTTAAGAGGGGTAAAAAGACTAGTCCTCAGGGCATTACATTATCTCAGAGTGGGGAGAAGGGGGAATTACCCAAGAGAAAGGAATCTTTCCCATCATCTTACAAAGCCTTTGGGCAAGTCAGGTCTCCTCCTTCCTCCCAAGACCTAAACTTGCAGTTTATCTTTCTGTTTTGTTCTCTGGAACCCTGAAGAGAATAAAGTGCAGATGGATAGCTTCTTAGAATATACTGAACACATGCCAGCCCTTCTGTTAGAAAAGCATCCACCTTCAGTGGCCACAGTTACCACATGAACATTCTTGGTCCACATGCAGGAAGTCACCAGATTACAGGATTTATTTAATTCCTTATTGTGCTTTTTAAATATAAATGTAGGCCTCACCTGTGTTACACCAACCTCAAATATAGGAATTGTAGATAAACTTTCAGAATGGTTTTATGGTTATCAAACTAGCAAGAGTTGAATGATCATAGTCAGTGTTACCATTTTCTAATCCTCTTTTGCCAGTGATAATCTTAATTAGATTCTTCTCAAAACCAAGGGTGAATAAACCAAACTAGAACCAACACTATTTTCAAAGAGAAAATACTAAGAGCTAGTGACATAAGTATGTACAATGAATACTTTTCCATATTAATGAGAAAAAGTCCTAGATGTTAATTTCACTTAAAGGCGTTTCAATATTTAAGTTTAATAATTAAACTTGTTTTAATAATTAAAGTAAATTTTAATAATTAAACTAGTCCAGCATCATTAAAGAATTAGACTTATCCACTACTTAAAACATTTCACTTATTCATTCATTTGTAGTATTTTTTTTTTCATTAGAAACATTGATGAGAATCATCGATCAGCTGCCTCTAGCACATCTCCTACTGTGATGTGCCTGCAACCAAGGTACATGCCATTGACCGGAATCGAACCTGGGACCTTTCAGTCTGCAGGCCAATGCTCTATCCACTGAGCCAAACCAGTTTTGGCCAACCTGGGACTCTTGAAGGATGTTTAGGCCTGATCCTGGTAAGCTCAGGTCCCCTGCAACTGCCCTTCCCTGAGGCCATCTTGTGGTGGCCATCTTGTGTCCACATGGGGGCAGCCATCTTTGACTACATGGGGGTGACCATTTGAGTGTTAGAGTGAATGGCCAATTTGCATATTATACCTTTATTAGATAGGATGGCTTTGTTCTTGAGCTAATCAGAATTTGTGCCACTTATATAATAATGTTAACTAGCATGACAGTTTAGTCTTTAATGCAATTTTGTCTAAAATTTTCTTATATCCCCTTAAAACATTAAGTGTAGATGACTTTAGAGACTCCTTTCAAAACTCTTTTGTACAACTACCAGTTTTTTTCATCTAAAGAAACCAACACAAAAGAACAGACATGGTGCCAATTCTTTCCACATCCATTAGAAAAAACTCATATATTCATAAGCATGGTTATCAAATGACATTAAAATGGAGATGAAAAACACTGAAATGTATCTTCAAAGTGGGTGGAAAATTTTGCCTGTAATATTCATTGCTATATCCCTAGAACCCAGGAGACTTGACATAGTAGATGCTCAATAAATATTTGTGTATTGAGAGGCACATTAACAGGCACTAAAAATATAAATGTTTGCATGGCAATGATGAGGTCATTAGTTATTAACAATATGCAACAATCACCATTTCAGTATATGCCACAATGTGAATATTTTAAATGGTAGCTGTCAGAAATTATTAAATGTAATGATAAGAAGGTACTTAATAAGTTTTCTTTGATAAATGGCTGAATAAATAAACTGTGAAGACTGGGTCAGGGTTTAGAAAAATGAGTCACAGAGACATCATGATTTCAAAATTACATGGTTATGTTGAAAGCTGTTGAGGAGCAGAAGAACGGCCCAATCTTTTCTTATAACCCTCTGGGAATACAGTTTTAACACGGTGTCAAAGACAGTTGTGATAATTTTTTCAAAATTAGATATAAAGACTAGGATGACAATGAGCCATCCAGTCAGAATTTGTGAGGATCAGAAATCTCTGCTTGATAGAGTATTCTCAGATATAAAAAGTGCTAAACTAAATGGCAAATTCAACCACGTGAGCTGGATGGTCACCAAAATGATTACATAATTATTTCAACATAATTACATGCCTGGATATAATCTTCTTACACAGTCTGAAAATATGATGTTGAGATCAGGACATTTCGTTCACTTATTTTTTTTTAAGTAAATGGTATAATCCATCTTGTAAAATACACTTTTCTTTTGAAGTATTTTGCTGTGGTAACTCCCCAGACAGATCTGTTTAAAAAGGGTTGTATTCCAACCTGAGACAAAAAAGTACAAAATCCCTTTAAATATAAATCTATAAATTGCCTTCAACAGTCTGCTAGCACAGCTCTACATTCATCCTGACCACCACTGCCTATTAACATAAAATCTGTCCATTCAAAACAATCTCAAAAGCTACGTTGTCTTCTATCATCAATGCAGACACATTATTTTTCTCTAAAAAAAAATTTAAAATTAAAAAACTAATTATGTGGCTCAGGAACATGCTATGTACAGATGTGATTGTTCAGAGAGCAAAGAAACAATTATAGCCCCATCCGCTCACAATGCGTTTCCCACCATTTCCATTAGCTGACATCATAGTAGGACTTTACAAAATTTTCATTTGAAAAGACTCGCTTTCCTTAAGATCTTGTGCACAAAACCCCCAAAAGGTGCATTTTTGGGGGGAAAGGAAGAAAATGCCATGATGCTATCCATGGCTGCTGCAAGACTTGTTTCGCTGCCTTTTGTAAGGAGTAGAAAGTCAAAGGAGATTTCAAATGGTGGGCAGATGTAAATGGCATGTGGCTGAAAAGACATAAAGCAGCATTCAACGGGGAAGTCCCACCCCACTGAGCCTGTATAAGCGCTCACTCCATCTCTGTTGTAGCTGAAGACAGCGGCTGTCAATCAATCCACGCTCCGTGGTTAAAGAACTCTATGTCTGCTCCTCAGTAGGGTGTAAATTGCCCCAATGGCCTAGGTAGGAGCAACTGATTTGCAAGCTGAGGGGGGAGAAACGGGTTTACGCTCCCATACGCTGAGGTCAATACTCTTGCCTGCTTTTTGTCTTCTCTGGAGGCTTAAGGCTCTCCGTGGCCACCATTACAGGAGTGGCAGAGGGCATAAAGCTGGATGGAGCACCTCGCTCTGGTTAAGAAGCCAGGGACATCGTGCGGGTTTTCAGTGATCACTGACAGTACTACAGAGCGGAGAGAGAAAGTTTACCAGTAGGACGCAAATGCGGTGGCGTTTTCTCGGGGACACAGCCCCATCCTGCCCTGAATCCACAGGTAACCTTGCCAACCACCATGTCTGAGTAGACCACTTAACCTCTTTCGCACCTCAGGCTGTTCATTCTGCACACCCTGCACAGGGGTTGCTTATCCAGAGAACATAGTAAAAATCATTGTGGCGCTCTTTGGTGAGCAGAAAATGCTGTAGAGAGAAAAACCAACTGGATTTTTGGTGAAGAAGTGGCTGAGGGAGCTTGTTTGGATTAGGTCTGGACTGCAGGCTGTTCTGATGTTGGAGGTGCTGCCCCTTGCTGACGGGTAGGCATGGATGCAGTGGCCTGGAGCCAAGTCAGGACCCAAAGGGAGATGGGAGGTCACGGTGGGATTCCTGGTCAGGACATATGCCCGGGTTGTGGGCTCAATCCCCAGTGAGGGGCATGCAGGAGGCAGCTGATCAATGATTCTCTCTTATTAATGTTTCTATCTCCCTCTCCCTTCTCTGAAATCAATAAACAACAACAACAACAAAAACCTGTTGATATTTATAAGGAAACACTTACTTGGGAACTCAGTAATAAAATGTGATGAACATGTTGATTCTATTGATTTTGTTTCCAATATGCTTGTTCACCCGTCTCCTCCCCCCTAGCTTCAGAGCATTCGAGAGAAACAAGTACTACCCCACTGCAGAGATGGAATTGGTGGAAGTGTCTCTACTACACAGCAAGGAGAAGCCAGATGTCAGAAGCCGTATGCTGGGCAGATGTTAAGAGTTTTAAAATGAGAACTACCTGAGCAGCCCTAGATGATAACATGGCGTTCTAAAAATAGGACATCGACACCCCACTGAAATCAGCCGTTCATTTATTTATTCTACATGACGGGTGCTGTGGGGCACCAGCTTCTTGCAAGCCTGCAGAACTGTGCTCATTTATTCATAAGATGCTTCCAAACAGCGGCCCGTTGTACCTGCCCGTTAAAAACGGACTCCCCGCTGAGATGCTGGGGACCACGTTGTTTTCCCTTTAATTTCCCAAAAATTCAAACGGAGGGACAGAAATGCTGGCTGGCTGGCTCGGGGTGGATGGGCAGAGAGCGAGGGAGTAAGTGTCACGTGACAGCTGATCGGTAAGAGCAGAGGATGTTGCCAGGCAGGCCCCGGTCAGCGTCACAGGGGTGCTGGCGCTGGCGTTCCTCTCCTGAACATCTGTGTGGAGCACAGAGCAGGACTTCGGGGGAGAAATGGCAAATCTCACATTGCCCTAGCTAAAAAAAACAACAACATTAAAATAAAGCATATTCTTGTTTTCTGCTTTGTCTGTCACACTCAATGACATCCTTGTCCCACAGTTAGCTATGTTTCTTGCTACCTCATGAAACACTAATCAACCTCCGCTTCTCTCCCAGCACCAAGGTAAGGACGCCCTGATCTCTCGGAGCTAAAGGAAGTAACACCAAGACCAGCCCCTCCCAAATCTGAGGGAGATTTCCCTTTTCTCAGAATTGGAGACTAAATACAGATTGGGGTATTCAAGTGGGAATTCAGCAGAGCTCCATCTCAAGGAAAATTCCAAATGCACAAGCAGAAAGGAAGCTTTTCTGCTTCAAGAAGAGTGTGGGAAGGTAAGGGGACTGTTTCAGGGGAAGTGATTTCCCCCTCTTTGGCGCGGGCAGAGATCCCACTTAGAATGTGTGAAATACACGACTTTAATCTAAAGTTCTCTACAACCTGAAGAGAGACCCAATGAAGCAGACATAAAAGGGCAGATTTATTTTTCCACCAGAAAGGACCCGTCAATGTAGGGGCTAATGGTAACCCTAAAAATTGGAATGTGCCAACATTTATTGTCAAGCAAAAAAAAAAAAAAAAAAAAAAAAAAAAAAAAAAAAAAAAACACACCCACAAGAAATCCAAACCTATTATTCTTCAAAAGAAAGAGACACAAATGCCCAGAAGCCTGCAACAGATTCCAGCCAGCTCTCCATGATGGTCCTGCCTCCCCACCCCCTCCTTCCTTACCTCCGATGATCTCCTTGGAGAGGTTTCATTCCACACTGGGAACATGCTAAGGCCTCAGGGCATATATGTATGCATGTACATATGTATTTTTTTAAAGATTTTTTTTATTGATTTTCAGACAGAGAGGATGGGGGAGGGAAAGAGAAACATCAATGTGAGTTAGATGGGCTGATACTGCCCAGCTCCTACCCAGAATCAAGCCTGCAACCCTGGCATGTGCCCTAACCAGGAATCGAACCAGCACCCTTTCAGTGCACCAGACATTCTTAAATCAACCTGCCAGGGACTCCGGGCATTTAAACTCGCCATTCCCTCTGCCTGAAACTGTCTTTCCCCGGAACTCAGCATGGCTCTGTGGTCCTGGCTTGCTCTGAGACTTCCCAGGTTTCTCCTCACACTTCACCTCACGAGAGAAAACTTTCCTGACCATGAACTTAAGTTAACTCCCCGAACCTCACTCCCTTTCCCCATCCCTGCTTTGTGGCACTTCAGCCAACTCGCTGCTGTATCCCCAGCACTTAGCACAGTGCCCGGCTCCTACAATTAAGTAGTTATTTTCTAATGGAAATTTACTATTTCTTTAAAAGGGCATCTTCCCAAGTAATATGTAACCTAAGATGTATTTCTCCTTTCCACAGGAGAGCAAGACGTGGGCAGCGGCTTTCAAAGGGCACTGTTTTTATCTATTCAAGGCCTGGACTCCACAAATCAAATCAATGAATTATAATATGGAACTCTGGGTACTTCCTAATCTCATAACCTTTCCCTAATCATGCTCCTGCCTCTATCTTTTTATGAGATATATTGTATACAGGGGAATCCAACTCCAGGAAAATCATTGCAAAGTAGTTTTAAAATAAGCCAAGTTGATATCACCATACAGCTCGCTATATCATTCATTTGTTGAATAAACCCATCATGTTGTGTAACTCACCTTACGACTCAAATGACCTGCAGTTCTAGACACTGGAGAGTTTTGTTTAGTTACAACATATTGGAATTAAGAGAGCATAATTCTCAGAAGTCACACACACACAAAAATAAAATCTAGGAAGAGAATGATTCCACGTGTATCTACACAAGGGACCCCTTCCCCCCTTCAAAACCCCTGTTGGTCTGCCAATCTGTTAAATACGTTTTTTTTAACTTCTAATAAGAAATGACTTATTGAAAGTGATTGCCTTGTAAGAAACTGGTTCTTACTTAACAGGAAAGGAGCAAAGGGAGGACTAAGTAATATAGGCATGCCACTTACACAGCCTCACCGCATAAAAAGCTGCAATTTCACACTCTCCAAGTCTGTGCCGTCCCCGTTCCCCCCCCCCCACCCTCCCCGATTGCTGGGGGAAGGGACTGGACAACAGACGCAGGCTGTTGAGTGACATAGGAAGGTGCTAGTTTGTCAGTCACACCTGGGAACAGGTAACTGGCCAGAATAAGTGTGGCCACTGCAGGGGGAGGAGACCTGAAATGGAACTCCTGGACAAAGGAGTACGCTCTCTGGGCTCCCCTGTTGCGGGCGGGGGGCGGAGGGGGAGTGCTCCCCTGGGTCAGCGTGGCCCATAGCCATGCTGGCTCCACACAACGGACTAATGGACTTTAGCCTGAATGCTGACCTGGACCCAGCTGCTACGTGGAAGGAAGCTCTGGACACGGGCCTTGCATTTGGCTTTACGGGAACTGCAGCTGCACCTTTCTCAGAACTGACTTTAGGGTGTGGGCCTTTGCAACCAAGGAATGTAACTCCACGCCAATGAAAGCCATGCATTCTGCTGTGCAAATCTTAGGAAGTACTTCTTCTATAGATACCTAAGGACCCTACCCCACAAGCTAGGGAGGACTTTGATTCTCTGGTAACAAAAGTATTTCTTTCCTTTTTTTAAAATATATTTCATTGATTTTTTACAGAGAGGAAGAGAGAAACATCAATGGTGAGAGAGAATCATCGATCAGCTGCCTCTTGCATACTCCCTACTGGGGATGTGCCCGCAACCAAGGTACATGCCCTTGACCGGAATTGAACCTGGGACCTTTCAGCCTGTATGTCGATGCTCTATCCACTGAGCCAAACCGGTTTCAGCTAACAAAAGTATTTCTTTCACAGACAGCTCTTGTTCTGCCCAACTCTGCCCACGTGGCCGCTTTCCTCACTTATTGGCGTACGTGGAAAACCGTAACACGTGCGTATAGTACACACTGGGAGAGACTAAAGAGATAATGATAATACCAAACACTTAGGGGGTGTCCAACAACTGAAACATTTTTTTCAAATACTGAATTTACTATTTACTCCAACCCTAGGAGGTACATACTATTGGTATTTCTGTTTACAGACAAGGCAACTACAGTCCACCAAGTGCATTGCATCCACGTGATTTCCTATGGAGAAATGAGAGAATGCTTGAGTAGCAGGAAGCCCACATGTAAGCCCCTAATTAAATATGGTGGAAGCTCAGGATGATGGTGATGTTCCTCCTCAATGGTAAACTCCCCCGGACTCTGCAGGGCCACCTACACCCGGTGTGACAGCTGCAAACCACTGCACTTAGTGAGGAGAACCGGGGCTCATTCCCTTCCAGGAGGGCAGCCTTAAAAGTCATCGGAAAGGTGACCGGAAATCATGAAGCATTTTACATAAATGCCTGGTATCTAGAACCTCAAAACCACTATGCTCAGTGACAGATGGCAAACATAAAAGAACACATGTTATATAGTTCCATTAATATGAAACATCCAGAAAAGGCAAAGTATGTGGAGACAGTAGAATAGTGGCTGCCTCGAGCTGAGCAGGAATACGGAATGACTGTAAATAGGCCCAGAGCTTATTAGGATGATGGAAATGTCATAAAATTAGATTGTGGTAATTAGAGTGGATGACTGTAAATATACTGAGATTCATTGCATTACACATTTAAACCCCTTGAATTCTGTGGTACGTATATTACATCTCAATAAAACCGATTTTAAAAATGAAAAATAATTACAGCAGCTATACAAGCGGTAACTTGTGATGGGGTGGAACAGAAGAAAACGATGCTAGTTTCGTGATCATCAGGCACATGAAGGTTTCTGCTCTTCTCCCCACTCCCGCGCATGCGTGAGGAGCCATGAGAGGGTTACAGGGGTGCCAGCACAGCGCAGGAAAAAAGAACAGGTAAAAGCTGCCCGGGTCCAGTGGAGGGAGTAGACCGTAAGGCCTGTGACCCCAGGGCAAGTCACTCTAGGGCACTTGGTGGACTGCAGTTGCCTTGCTTGTAAACAGAAATACCAATAGTATGTACCTCATAGGGCTGGAGTAAATACTAAATTCAATACTTGAAAAAACGTTTCGATTATTGGACACTCCCTAAGTGTTTTTGCTATTATCGTGATCTTTTTCTTTAAATATATTTTATTGATTTTTTTACAGAGAGGAAGGGAGAGGGATAGAGAGCCAGAAACACCGATGAGAAAGAAGCATCGATCAGCTGCCTCCTGCACACCTCCCCTCTGGGGATGTGCCCGCAACCAAGGTACATGCCCTTGACTGGAATCGAACCCGGGACCTTTCAGTCTGTAGGCTGACGCTCTATCCACTGAGCCAAACTGGTCAGGGCTATCATGATCTCTTTAGCCACTTCCAGTGTGCACTCTAAGTATTATAGTTTTCCGTGTATGCCAATGTTTGAGGAAAGGGGGGGGGGGGGGACACTGCTCATGAATCAAACTGCACATGAGTCAAACTGCATTACCTTTGCATAATTTTCTATGATAAATCACATTATAAGTGACTATTATATTATTCAGTGAATGCAGTAACATATGAGAAAAAAAAATCAGTGAACTACTTGAAAAAGTTTTTACAAAAATAAGAAAGTTGAAATTCACTTAGAGGAATCTATTGAATTCATTGTAATCTAGTAAGTATGAGCACTATAAAAAGTACCTTGTCTACACAACTGTTTGGATCAAAGTAGAACTAGGTTGGGTTTACTGGTGTGTCCTTTAAAAATACTGTGTGGTGTATTGTTGTTGTTTCCCATGCAATGAAGTGTACCCAGCAGGGATCCAAACTATATGTGCAGCAACAAAACACCATTAAAAGTTTTTTTAATGAAGGCACCGTAAACAGCCTTTTCCTTCTGCTGTAGGATATTTCAAATACAGAATTAGCAAGCCCCAGAGACTGGAATTTCTGTTACAGGAGAGATGAAAGGTTACTGTTTAAAAAGGAAAGAGTATGTTTGACATATTCTATTTAGAAAATAAAAGTGTTTCCTAATGAAAGCAGAGCCCTACTTGATGCGCCTAATGCTCCTTCAGTGTTTGCACACACAACTGAGTAATTAGAAAGCCCCACTCAAAAAAAAAAAAAGTGAATAAAAAGCTATTGCAGACACCAGCCCCTTGTTTACCAGGCATGCTGGAGGCCCCCGGAGGCCCCCGGAGGTCACTGTGATTGACAGGATTTGGGTGTTGGTAGGAGGGTTGATAATGCACGCACACACATCTCTCGAGAGGAGAGCTCCCAGTCCTGACCATGCCGAATAGAAGGGCAACGACTATGGAGAACAATGTAGCAGGCAGAGCCTGGGGGATTACTAGGGGGGAAGGATGTTCAAGGATTTGCAAATGACATTCCCAGACAATTAGTACCCCTGGGGATGCTGAGGAAGACCAAGCCAAAAAAAGAAAACTAAAAACTCCCAGGGCGAGGATCTTCCTTTGCCAAAGGCAAGGCAACCCTTGGCCATTCCCCTTAGGTACACTTCCGGAGCCTCAGCTCCCCCCAGCGCATCCTTCAAGCAGCTGGAGCTCAACTCAAGTGGCTTCGGAAAAGCAACTCTGGTTTCGGTAACGCAGGGCGATGCTGGTTTCATCAGGCTTGTCTTTAAGGCAGAGGACCACAGCGAAGTCACGAAGCCAGCTTCACCCTGCCCCCTTGTTATGTCTGAATTCCTAGAAACTCAACGAGAAGTATTGTCTCTGTTATTATTGGTTGAGGCAAATGATGCCAATGATTCCCAAGGTTCTTCCACATGAAGTTCCCTGTGACCTACTAGCAAATTTAACAAGAACACCCAGCCTCTCTCCTTGGCTACAATGTGCGTGGGATACGTGGTTACAGAGAATGAATCCATTTCCATGACATGTCATTCAATGAGTTGAATAAACGTAACTTCAGACAAGGAAGATGTCGCTCTTTGAGGTACGCAAACGCAGCGGCCCTAAGAACTTGTGTTTTCCTGTCCCGGAGCTAGACTTCCACCGAATGAGACCACCTAGCAGCTGCTGTGCAGGCAAATGCTCAAACCATCAAAAACAAACAAACAACAAACAAACAAACAAACCAACCAACCACCACCACCAACAACAACAAAAAACAACACACGGTCTTTCTAAAAGTCCAAGCCTGGCTAGCAGAATCACACGGTCCAATTGCAGATTCTGCTTCATAGAACATCAATTAAAACTAGAGAAATATCTCCGCCGAAGTATAGTTTTTTTACAAATGGAAATTTACCTTTCCGTGACTCTTTCACCCCCAAACACAAGCCGTTCCTTAAGGCGAAGGAATAAAAATAATCCTGTCTTGACAAGGTCACACCAGGTTTTTCCTAACTTAATCCTTTCAGAAAACTTCTCACATAATCCACTTCATCCCATAGAAAGCCCTGCTCGGAGTCTCTCTATGATATTGAAACAATAAACAGACATGCAGGGTGTCAAAGCTCTAAGCGAAATATATACAGAGGTCTTTAAAATACTGTTTTCTCTTCCAAAACATAAAAAAAAAAGCGCGTTTCTTTGGATTACTACATGCTCCCTTTAAAAATCACACACAGTAGAAAAATATAAAATTGGACATCTAGCCAAACAACATAAATAAGCCACAAAGCACGTGTGTGTGTGTGTGTGTGTGTGTGTGTGTGTGTGTGTTTAAATACAACTTTGCATCCAGTGAATTTATTTGAATATTTTTACTTGAAACATAATTTTAAGCAGAGAGAGGCATGTTACAGCATTTTCATTCCGAAACCGTCAGAACTGAAACTCAATCTCTGAAGGAAAGCTTCCTTTCTCCTTTGAACTGTAAGCAGGGCTCTGGCCCGGGAGGTATGATGGAGTGCACGCCACAGTGACAAAGCACAGTGACTCACTTTCCCATTCTCTCCTGATTTCTCATTCATAGCTTATTTCCCTCCTCAGAGCGGGGGGAGGGGGGAATGACCCTCCACCATTCATTCGCCGCAGGTCCGCAGAACCATTCCGGGGCTTATGGGGACAGTGTGTCACCAGGACAACTGAAATAAACACGAAAGACAGATGTGAAGGCCGGAATTCTTCAAAGGCAAGAGGGTTTGACACTTCATAAATCACCGTGTCACTCTGGTATAACAAAAGCTGTTCTCATGTACTGTACTCGAGGCTTTCTCTCGCTGTACTTGCTGGTGGAGTCTGTTTGCATACCACATCTGGCTTGTCACTAGGGGCTTTATAAACGCCACAAATCAATGAGAGTGAGAAAAGGGCAAGGTCTTTGTTCTTCACACAATGAAGTCCTGTTAATAAAGAATCCAGGAAACCAGCTACTAAAAATTTCAAAACGCTAAAATTATCCCGGGTATGAAATAAAAATACCGCAAATTTGAACATATATTTAAAAAGTGTACATACACAGTAAGTGTTATGGTTTTGGTTATCTGGCTGCTTTTAGTGCATTCCGCTCTTCTCAAATCGATAGGTGTGAAATACTGAGCATCTATTGAGGTACCTGTATTCAGGTTACTCCAGATCAACTATTCTTTCTGTCATCTGGAAGGCAGGTGGAAACTCCTTTTGAGTGTTTTAAGAACTCAATAAATGTTAGACTGAATTGACTAATTCTGTCATCTTAAGATTTTCTTCAGAACAAGCTACAGTACAAGAAAAGCTGGTCTTCCAACTATAATTAGCGAGTTTTCAGGACCGTGCGAAAGCATGTTTCTGTCTGCTTGGTACCGCTCAGGTCTGCCTAAAGCAGAGTGAATCGATAGTAATGACTACAGATCACAGTGTTTTTGCTGTTTCTTCTAATAAATTATCCTCACAGTGATAACTCAGGGTAGCTGGTATCAGTTATGCATACCTGGTCATATGGTCATATACAATATTCAAATGAATCACACTGATTAACACACCCTTTCTGCCTACTTCCCAAGCTTGCACCCTCTTAAATTCAGTCCATAAATATTAATTATCAGATAACTGTAGTGTGGTTTGAATCTAAGTGGAAAATGAGCATATGCCATTTTCTCATTAGACCTCGGTATTAGCCTAGGCTCTCTTGTTCTTTGCGAAGACAGGCAGGCCAGCCCACGCAGCAGAAACGCACCTACCCATATAATACAGCGGTAGGTCCTTCTCTTCAGGAATGAAAACTCTTACGTGAAAACAGTATTTCTTTTACCTGGACACTAAAAATAAAGCAAAATGACGAAAACTACTCTAAGGGCAAGTAGAATACTTTAATAATATTTGTATTTTAGTATTCCCAACAGGAGGTATATTTTTCTGAAAAGTAATGGTAACCCTTATCTCCAAGACATGCGCAGACTTTTTCGTACACGGGGATGTGAAGACCTCCTTGCAACATGCACAGGTCACCCAGGACTCTCGGTTTCAGAGTGACCTGTGTCCCTGGCTCTTTCTCATTTTTCTGGTCCCAGTTCCAATATTACCACCTCATCGAGTCATGGTCTTCATGGACCACCCATGCCCTTTTAGTAGCTTTCCTGCGCCTCCTGTTCTCTATCACATTGCTGGTTCTTCTTTATTTTTTGTTCTCATCACCATCATCTCCACTTCTCTTGTCGATCCATTTATCTGAATATTATCTACATCCCCTCTATCAAAATAAAGCTGCCCGAGAGCAGGAACCCTGCCTTGCTACCGTGTTTCCCCGAAAGTAAGACATCCTCCGAAAATAAGACCTACTTCATGGAAACCTAAGACATCCCCTGAAAATAAGACCTAGGACATCTTTGGGAGCAAAAATTAATATGAGACACTGTTTTATTTTTTGGGGAAAAGGATAACAAAAAGAAGGGCATTTCCAACACCTCAACTGGGTTCACCGACGTTGAAGACCACTTAATTTCCACTGATATTGAGTCCATGAGACAAAGAGACAGAATCTTTTAATTTATCACATTAATGTTTTGCGCTCCGTGGCTACTCTTTTATTAAAAAAAAATCGACAATGGCAGTCTTTATATAGCCTGAAAAATAGTGTGTGTGTTTCTGGCTTGTTCTTTCCTTTTGAAACATTTCACATACTAGTATACCACATCCCTCTGCAGGGGCAGCTACCTTCGAGTTGGGCAATCGCCAATATCTCAAATCAATCATAAAATGTGTGCTGCCCTCCCCCACCTTTTTAAAAAAATGAATAGTCTCAGGTATTCAACGTGTTTGCCTTCCATTTTGTTCAAGCGCAAAAACAACCCACGACGTGTTTAGGCCTTTTGCTCTCCTACCGCCTTGCAGCAGGCGCGGGGCTTGCACATGTGTCCGGCCCTTTGTGCGAATACCCAGAAGGCTACATCGCTCACAGGCTCTGGTTCACAAGGGGACCAGCAGGTGGAGAGCAAAAGAATCGGCAATGAGCTTGTGCCTCCTGCCTGCTAAGAAGCAAAGAGGGGGCATAAAGAGAGGATTGTGGTCCCAGGCTCATGGGTCCGACAAAGAGGCTCTATCGTTACCAGAGACCAGAGAGAGATCATATGCAGCACCCCAATCCTACAAGCTTGTGGAATGCTCAGAAGGCTTAAGTGCACTTATCAGTCATCCAGTCGCTTTTTGTTTCTTTATAGAAATGAATCCCTTTGTAGTGACAAATGAGAGTCGTCTTACTCAGAGGAGGGATGCCTGGGTGCGTTCGCATCTTGTTGGTGGGGAAGGATGACCACAGGTAGCGGAAGGGACTGTGGGTTACTACTGACAACTAGCAAGAGTAGATAGGGCTTCTTCCTTTTACTCTAACAGGAAATAATTAAACTGTGTGGTAATGTAAAGTAACAGGTTGGCTTCTGAGTTTCTTTAAGGTGATGCAAGATAGACGTTTAAATGTTCTATTTTAATGGTGATTTGGGTGTGAAAAACCATTCTGCTGGGTTCTTTCTTCTATTTTGTAATTCATGTAGTTAATCAACCAAAATAATACTGTTTAGCCTCTTTCTGCCCGTGTCAATCTTGACCGTGTCTGGAGCCACCGAGCCATGCACACTCTGACTTAAATGACCACGGCGACCCTTTAACTGGAAGTTACTCACCTAGTATGTTCCCGGCTGATCAGATCTGTGAGCACCAAACTCACTGGAGGCAGCACAAAAGCCATTCTTGGCACCGGTTGTGCCAGTAGCAACAATTACTCAGTAGGTGGGAAGGGATATTAATCATGGCAAACATTGCTGTGTGCCCGGTCACAGGAAAAGGCCCCCTGAGCACAGGTTGAGTGAGTCACAGCAGAGCAGAAAGTGCCTTGAACTATGCAAGGGTCTAAGTCCATTAATAAGGCAACAGCAGCCTAAGGTGGGTGCAGAGCATAGGGCAGTCTGTATTATTTACACATCATCTACCACCCACTTCATTAATGTGAACTTAACTAAAAGCATGTCTAATGCTATTGAATATATAGGGAAGAGAGAGGAAAAACTCAAAATCACTGGTTTCCCGAAGCCTGGGTGTGTATACGTTAGGTACAGTCAGGCCTCGTGATTACATCCAAGGGGAGTTTACTTGGTATCCCCTCAGGCCTCTGGCGAACCAGCTGAATATCCCTCAGTGCAGAAGGGATTTCCATGTTACCTGTGGCCACTCCTCTGTGCCCCCAGTGATGCCACTTTACATCTTTAATAACTCTTGGAATAGTTACTTCGTACTTGTAAGAGATCCACCCTAGAAGCTTCTATGATAGCAAGTCAATTTATGAAAACTAATAGCGTGTAAGTTCGGTTTTTAATTCAATTCACAGATATGCAGAGTAGGCATACATGTGTGTGATATGACACAAATATGTACTATTTATCGTTGTATTTATTCATCTTAAGCGTGATAGCACAGCATTAGAGAGAGGAGCATGAGCGGTGGAGTCTGAGACCGCCTAAAGGGGTTTTCTTTCATAGCCAGCATTGCCCGAGGGACTTCAGATAGAAAAGTTAACATCTCTGAGCCTCTGTTTCTTATGTAAAAATGAAGATAATTATAACTTGTGAGGATTATGAGATTATTGAGATTAGGAGGTTACAGAGCTACTGTTAGGGTGGAAGGACATTTCTTGGCACACAGTGGGCATGTGGACAGCGGATACCTAATGCACACAAACAGTCTGTATGGCATCCTCTCACTATATGTTGCATTCTTATCTTTTTTTTTCTCCCCTAAGTCATATGTTAATGTGCATATTTCAACAGTGTGATTTTTTTTTTTTAGTATGAGGCACCTCACTTAAATTTGAAACAATATAAAGTGCTCTAATTTTCCTAAAACCTATTTCTAAAAATATTTTTTTAAAAAAACCTTCATTTAGTTAATAATCAAACTTACACAGCCCTATGGAAGATGCTTATGAGGGAAATTCTGAAGGACCAGAAACTGCTCAAAAAGTTAATAAAAGAAGACATGATGTCATTCTTCTTATAAACACAATACAGGATGATGGGGGGCGGGGGGGTGAGATTGACAGAGACCTTGTAGCATCTTTCTGGAGTGATTCTGGAATCTAGAATAACACTGCTTTTTGCAATAATAAATTTAATAAATTTCTCCTGTAAGATTCAAGGACCCAGAAGGGAAGACTGATCTTGGTTCTAGATTGTGGGTCTGCAGCCAGTGTTACATTTCCTCTGCATCAATCCATTCCAACGTGAGATTGACATGGGAACATTCTTCCTACAGCTGCAGCTGGGCTTGACGTGGAGCCCTGCTCGCTCCGACAGGAGAAAGCAAACAGCGCAGACTTGGTTGGATCTGGATGTAGACACCTTCTTCTATGGGTTCCTGTGCTCTATCCCACAAGGCACAGGTGATACAAATGCTGCCTTTCTAGAATCATCTATGTGCTTTTATATTCAATCATGGACTATAAATAGGGTCTCTGATGAAATAGTTTCTCAAGTGAAAGTGTATGGAGAAGAGTAGAACAGGATTTACTTCTGAGTGTGAAAGCACATTGTTTTATTCCAGCATCTAAATCAGTAGAGTAGCAAGTTATCCCTAGGATATCAGGAAAGCAAATTCCTACATAATAAGTGTCATGGTAAACGGAGAGTATGAGAATAAACTGCAAATACAGTGGGAAATTCTAGTTTCTTCAATCATAGTAATACAATAGCTTAGAGTGCCAGAAAAATACTGTCAAGCCATTAGAAAAGTCTGCAAGTTATGACAAGATGGTGTAGAGTGAAAAGAAAGGGACTCTACCTGAGCTGTTCTTTTAATATAATGACTATAGATACCACACAGGCACATTTTTTTTATACAGAATAACCAACTATATTACCTAGATAATGCCAACTCAACTTTATTTTGTCCTGGGTACATCAGAAGAAAATACTCTTGTGCCAGGAAGAATTATTTGTGCTCCTTCCCCCTAACCCCGCCCCCTTTGTAAGTTTCTGGCCTGTAAATACAACCTTACTTAAATTTTGTCTAAGCGCCAGAAAACCCAAACATCCCATGTTCTTGTTTTGTTTGTAAATTCGTCATTCAGGTAAACCGTATTTGCTTTAAAAATTACTGTTTAAGGTTTTTCTAGGTTGAACTGTATGTAAGAAACGGTATGAGAGAAAGGAACACTCAATACTATTATAGTGATAAAAATTAATTTACCTTTTTAGGATATTAAAGTATATTGTTTTACTTCAGGTGCATAGCAACTATATGCGGCAGGTAGGGCAGTTTCGCAATAACTTCATTTAACAGGTGTGAAAACTAAGGCGGGAAAACGTGAGCGGGAATGAGAATGGTCAGATAATGACAAACAATGACCGGGGCAGGCGGCCAGGTGTGATTCCTAGGTCTTCTCTCCACTCTGAGAACACTGGAAAAAATGCCACAACTTTCTCCCCCTAGATCAGACCTTCAGAACATTCTCCACAGATGACATTTCAGAAGCCAGGAAATAAAACGATGTGCAGGAAACAAAGCTGGGCCGGTGGGTGGGCTACAGGAAATAGGGCTGTCTCTGTCAACACAAAACCCTCTCTCTGAACTGGCACAGAGCTGGTAATTTACACAGAGGAAAGAGGCAGCCACACTCTTCGCCTTGGTCATCAGTAAAACGGAAACCGTGGTACCCGCCCTGCTCACCTCACAGAGCAGCTGGGACAACTGACTGGGGGATGAAGGGAAACATCCTTCTTCATCCATGCAGGTCCCATCAAAATCTAAGCCCGAAACAGGGCATCTGGCCCTTATTAAGAGGAAAATGACAGTGGTTTTTTACTAAGCCATAGACACACAGCTTACTCATGATGAGGAAGCAGTTTTGGTTTCATGTTACTTTTTTATTGCCACCCTAATCAACATCAATTTAATTTACTCAGAGTATCCCCTGCATACTCAAAACTCCATAATGCTAAAAAAAAAAATTCAGAATTTAATAAACATGGAAGGAGACAACTTGCTTTATTACTCGAGCCATAGTTAAGTTAGGGTAATCTTATGTATGTGAATGAATCTAAAGTGATAATCTCAAAAACAAGAAATCCTTGTTAACTTCCACATACTGCTATTCTTACTTGTATTAACAGTTCATTAATTTTCTGTCTTCTCACAACTGAAACATTCTTCCTAAATACAACAATAGAAACCACTGGAACATTAATCGTTTAGTATTTCTTTCAGTGATATCATTATGATAAAAAGTATTGCAAATGAAATTTAATATTTTAATTATACCATGATAGAGGCCCAGTGCACGAATTCACGCTCAGGTGAAGTCTCTAGGGCTGGCAGGCAATCGGCTGGGGGGGTGGGAGGGGAGTGACTGAGGGAGGTTGGCTGTAGGAAAACACTGACCACCAGGGGGCAGAGCTCCTGTGTTGAGCATCTGTCCCCTGGTGATCAGTGCACATCATAGTGTCATAGTGACTGGTCGACTGTGGTAATAATGGTCTCTTAGACATAAATACATACACACACACACACACACACACACACACTTGATTTAGGTGTAAGGAGATTACATTATCATTTACAATAAGTTGTTATAGACAAATAGATATGTTCTAGGCTTTTCAAACTGTGGGTTATGACCCATTGTTTTTTAATAGCACATATCATGGTTACATATAACAAAGGAAATATTCTTTCATAAAATTTTCATCTCAACTACATGAATATGTATTTTCTCAATTGTTATAAAACCAAGTTCTTACTATGGGTCATTTAAAAGAAAAGAGAAGTATTTAAGAAACACAATCTAGGATAAAATTTTATCTATTTTTTTTAATTGTTCAAGGTTCAAGTTATTTTGGTTTTCTCAATAATTAAATCAGCTGAAAAATGATCCCAATATTCTTAGACAAGTGGTTGGTACAGTTTGAAAGACTAGTCTAAAACATCAGGTTGTTGGAAATAATGAAATCTTTAGAATTCTAGTCTAATGTACTATTTTCACAGGGATGGAGACAGAAGTCCTAAGGGGTGGGGCACCTCAGACTTGGGTCTGTTCATGTCTGCACCACCCTCCATTAAGAGCCGGACCAGATAAACTCTGGCTGCAACCACTCACTACACGACAGCCCACGGCAACCACCGGAAGGGGAGCCCGCCCCACCTGGGCGCTGTCCAGAAGGTGTCCTGGGAGGCTCTAGCTTCCGGAGCTGCTGCCTGGAAAAGGGCACAAGTGGCAAGCCTGGAAAAACGTGGGGTTTTGACCAATGAGAGACAGGAAAAGGCAGAGACCCAGCAGATGTTCTGCTTGCCTTTCGTTTCTCTGGTGGGTTGAGCCAAGGCAGAAACGTTTTGAAATACAGCCTCTCTGATGCCATCCACATGAAAAAGTGACCGCTTCTGTTTTGTGCAGAAGGTATGGCCAGCTTAGTAACCTAACATCTTGCACAGCTCCCCCATCTTTCCTCCCTCACTCTGCTTCCCTAGAATTGTATGCTCAACCACCTGCTCCCTTCAAAAAAAGTTAGCACTGAGGTTGTTGATTCTTGCTCTGCCTCCTACAGGCCAGGGCTAAGACAGTGCCCGATATTCTAATGCAGGTTCCATGATGCATTAGTTAACACAGATAGTAAGAAAGTAGAGATTTTAGGTATTTCATATACAAAGAATTGCCTTGCGTGTTTTCATATCAGGAAGGTTTTCAAGTAAGTACAAATTTTCTATCTTTTAGGCTTAAATGAGTATTAGGATTCAGTATAAGCATCTCCTCCATGTATGAGCAGTGGTTAAGCTAGTTGCAATCATAATAAATTAGATTATGAAGGAGTCCCAAATTTCAGTGGCCTAAAACATTAAGCATTTACCCCTTGCTCGTGCTACGTAGCTCACTGCAAGTCAGCAAGGGGCTATACTCATTGTAGACAGATGGCTACTATCTTGAGAAAACAGTATGACTAGTACAGTGGGGCATATACTGCTTCTTAGAGCTTCCGCCTAGAAGTGACACGGTCACTTCCACTCACGCTCGGTTGACCATGTACTCCTGTAGTCACACCAAATTTCAAGTGAGTGGGGAAGTGTAATTCAACCGTATGTCTGGAAAGTAAGAGAACCAAAACCTACGTAGAAAGTCTGAATGACAACCATAGACAGTACAGGGAACAAGGACACATTTTGTTCTTGGTGTCTAAGCCACTGACTTGATGTGGTTTCAAATAACCTATGCAACATATTGGGGAATTTGAGAATCTATCTCCAAAGCCAAGTGAGCAGACAAAATTGAACCCAGAGATCACGGCAGAGTACAAAAAAGATGAGGTTTAAGATCTAGGTTCAAATCTTGGTTAGTGTCATGGACTCTACATGACTTAAAGTCTCCCAATCTGGATCCACATCTGTAAAGGGGGAACAATATTCACCTTGTAGGTTTGTTGTAAGGCTGAGACATAATATATGAGCCTGTTCCTTACTGAGCTGGCATATCCAGTCGGAGGCTCTGATAAAAGGGAGCTGGCATGGATGGTGATCAGGAGCCGGGCATTGCTTCCCCTGTAGAGAAGTACCCATGTATGTTATTATTTCTTTTTGCCAGATTTATATGCTTTACCAGTACTGACGCACCACTTCATGAAGAAAATTTTTTTAATTAAATTTGCCAATGAATCAAAACTGTAAAAGATGACAGATGTAGAATGTGACAAGGCGCTGTTTAATAAAGTTATTTTTTTCCCAAGTCCTGCACTCCACTTCAAAAAAGTCAACTACACAAGAGCTAGAAGGGAAGTGAGTCTCTATGTTCACGGAAATTGGCCTGAGGGGTTTTGATTAACGGTCATCTCACCATGCACGAGTGAGACAAGGTTGTGCCCTAAACCCTAGGCAATCTTAGCCTCTTTAATCAAAACCCAGGATCCGGATTAAGAGGCATACTTCCACCTCATACCTTCTACCACCAGACCACATACTGCAGTGCTCTGGACAACCCCCTTGTACACTTCTCCTGACAAATGAAGGGGCAGGCAGGCTGGTCGGGCTGCAGAGAGCATGACAGATGAGGAATGGCTGAAAAAAAACTAGAGATGTTTAGGCTGGAAGTCTGTCTCAGGAAACACAGGGGGATGAAGCAGTAGGTATGACTCCTTGTCTGCTGGTGAGATCACGGCAAAGCAGAGCCAGCTACTGACCTACTGAGGATATGGTGGCGGTTCAACATGGGTGGGAGCCGGGGCGTGGGATGTCTAGTGTGCTGTATTTCCAATCCTGTGCAGCTATCAGCTTCTGGACACGCTGTATTTGTTCTAAATAGGCATCCTCTCCTTCCCTTTTTAATAAAGATGTTATAAAAATAATAATGTAATGTGCAAGAATTCATTTACACTGCTTACGCTACAGAAATCTTGATTTAGTAGATATCCCTTCAGGTTACGATTTCTGCTGCTGGCTGCAATATAATAAAGATGCTGACAGTTGTGAATTACTTTACCGAGTTCTACAAATTATCAACCGCGATGGTAAATAGGAGAGGAAGAAAAGGTAAAGTCGGAGGTCAATGGGGGGATGCCTCACTTTTCGGCATAATTTAAGGCCTCCTGCAAATGATGGCAAATAGATGCCACTTCTGAGGAAGAAGAGAACATATAGACGGCTCCCCGTTTCAGGACATAGAGGTTAATGGAAAGTGGGAACGGCTTTGTTTTATGGGCCCTACTCAAGATGAATGGCCGGGGAGATGGGCACGAGGCATTATGTCCTATCTACAAGAAGCTGAGGTTAAGAGATGAGGCAATGGCGTGTGAACGCTGCCTGGGACAATTATTAGGAGAGAAGCTCCGACTAAAGGTGAACAGCCTGCTGGGAGACGGGAGACATCTGATGGGTAAAGTCAGTCTTGCCCCGAGGCCATGACCTCATTAAGAGTTGAACAACAGCCCTGGAAATTAATGATCCACACCTGACTGCCCAGTGAAACGGCACTCCTCTTCACCGGCGTCCGGAAATCCGCACATGGCATTCCAGGGAGGCCACTGCCGCCGGGGATGCTGCCATCCCTCTGGGAACCGGCCGGGTGAAAGGAGTCGAGGTGAGACAGCTGAAGAAAGCGACTCTGTCTGGGTCTCCATGCTGCCACATGGGTCAGAGGAAGCCTGAAGCTTTTAAAGAGTAGAGACTGACCATATTGAAGGTATTTGGAAAGGAAAACCCATGAACGGTCTTCTGTCAGAACTGGGCGTGCGGACGGAATGGCACCGATCTGGGAAAGGGAGGCTGGGCACCACGGTGACCTCCATCCCACCCGCCATATGGCTGTCTGACAAAAGCAATTCGTCAAGCGTCCTGGTTGCCAAACCTGCTGGCTTTACATCACCAGGTGGAGGGAAGAGCGTTTTTTAAGGCAGCCATTTAAACCACCTCCAGATTTCAAATCCGAAGACTTTTCTCTTCACCGCACACAGGATCACCTGAGGTGTTCACACCACCTTCAAGGGCTGAGAAAACAAAGACCATCCCCTAAGTCTGCAGGTTGCCTTTCTGCTTGGTGCACAGATTTTTGAAAATAGACTACAATAAATCCCCACGTATGACAGCTCGCTGCAGCTCCACAGTGAGCTCCTGAGGTGCACCTCTTTTTTATTTATTGGGGCTGGGGAAGGGA
Organism: Vespertilio murinus; assembly: GCA_963924515.1. Classification (NCBI taxonomy): domain Eukaryota; kingdom Metazoa; phylum Chordata; class Mammalia; order Chiroptera; family Vespertilionidae; genus Vespertilio; species Vespertilio murinus. The sequence continues at coordinate 58,457,696 of OZ004705.1, forward strand.
GGTGGTAATGTTTCCTGTATCGGATGCCCATACTTTGCAGACCTTTGGGGACTCATCGCTGCTGAATTCTTTAACAGCTGAGATGACAGGGATGTCCATTACCCAAATGGGCAGCACTCTCTATTGATCAGGGCTCCACTTAGCCATCTCATTTGTCATCCCATTGTCTCTCATCTTCACCGCTCTCCATAGGAAGGGGGGGGGGGATCTTTTTTCAGGTGTTCAAGAGTTAATCTACATCCCAGGCACAGCGGAGCAATTAAAACATATAATGAGCAGAACACTCCAGCGCTTCACCTACAGAGAAGCCCGAACTGGGCCCTCTCCCTATCTCCCCTCCACAGGCCACGGGAAGTTAAAGAGGTAATCCACTCCTGCGAAAGCCCAGAAGAATAACTACAATGCTCTCCAAACCTAAGCTGTGTCAAGTGCTTGCTTTGCCGCTATTTCTGCTTCCAGGAACTCATTTCAAAAGATAAAAAGGAATATTATAGGAAGAAAGCTCAAATCCCAACAAAACAAAGGAATGTCTACCTCATCTTGCCAGTTAATCATTTGGGGGAAAGTCTTGCTCTGCATCTAATTAGATCTATGCAGTTACACATCCATCAAGAATTCTCCCGTAAAGAGGATGTTTTATGTAGTTCTCATATGAGGGATTAAACTGGGTATGTGGAGAGCAGTGCTGATCCATCTAATGGGCTCCCCCAAAATACACATCAGCATCTGTGTCACGAAGCTGGACCGCTTCCTTATCCTTTCACCGAAATGCAAGCACTGAAATAATTACATATCTCTGAGACCTGAACTGCACAGTCATTAGGCAACAGTCAACGATTGGTCCGGCCACGAGAGCCTGCACTGCATTTTACCCTGGCTCTGCGAGCCATTTCTATTCCGAAAGCTTTCCACATCCGGATTTCCCCTGAGAACCAGTTTATGATGCTATAAAGACTGTCAACCAGAGGCGGGAGCTCCCCAACACCTGAGCCACACACACAACTATCAAATAACGTTTAATTGCCAGATGACCCTGTGTGTCAGGGCCTGAATTCTGATCTCCAAATATTATCCATGCAACTTTCTGCAGAGACAAGGCTGTTATGGTAAAAGCAGACTAGACCCATTAAACCTGGGAGCGGCAAACATTTCAAGATCTTGACTTAAACCATAAACGGAGTTTTGAGGACACGTAAGCTATAAGAGGTCTGATGCTCACTTCCTTGTCTAAAGAACATTTACTGGAGGCCTCTTTCCTTTTGTGTATGTGGGTTCTTCCATGTACATGCGTGAGCTAAGCGAGAGCAACACATGCAAATTGCAGGGGCTATTAATGACTTTTATATATGGTGTGAAAAGGCTAATCATGATAAAGAATATAAATCTGGTTCATTTTTAATACATAATGCGAGCCCTGCTTTCATCGATGAACTCAAGCATGCTATCATCAATAAGCTCAGCACAATTTTCTCCTTTTCAGATTTCAGAAGCTTTTCTGCCTCTCAGCTGACAAGGTTCTACTAGTGAGTGTCTGTATGGCTTTGTACGCATATCATATCTGCTTTGTGATATGTTTGCAATGCCAAAGCCAGAACACGAGGAGGAAGTGCCAAACCTTAACCCCAAGTTACTTCTGGTAGACCACAGATAAGGAAAACAGCACTGAATTGGGGTGAAATGAACAGCGTATGTGAGCTCCCCGAAAGCTTATCAATATCTGACAGCTAAACAGGATACTGGGAAATTTATCAACCAAATGATGTTCTAAAGCAACACAAAATTGATAGAAAGGGGAATGGTATAGCTTCAAAGAGAGCCTGATTCTAAAAATCATACATTTCTTTCATGAAAAAAATAAATAAAAGTATAACGGAAGCTTGTCAACTAAGGAAAATATTCCATTTTCTATACTTCCCATACAAAATGACTTTCTATACTTTTCATGAAAAAATATGATATGCCCTCCTACATGTATGCTTTTCCTGAGAGGAAAAAAGGAAGAAAAAATAGTAGGACCTATTTCATTTAGCTCTCCCTCATACGTGGGGTATAAATAGAGGATAATAATTTGTATTGTCCGAGAGAGAAGAGGAATAATAAATGGCGCTCAATAGTGGTGGGTGGATAAGTAGAGAGCGGACTAGAGACTTAGAAAGCAAAAATAAATACCTCGTGTACCAGATGAAGAGTGACTATAGATACAGAAGAAAAGAGATCAGAAGGCTTATGACCCTCACCTAACAACAACACAGTGTGCAGTGTAAAAAGCAAGTAATTTACAGTAGTACCAGATAACAAATAGTACTAAAAACCTAGAACGTAATCGTGTTACAATATATGGGCCTGACCGCATCTTTATTAAAACTACGATGACACTAAAGGAAAAAAAAAATACAAAAGCAAATGAAGTCAAGATCGGAAGAAAAATTTTCAAAGACTATAAAATAAAACCCCAAAATTTGTAAAATTACGAATAAGTTTGAAAAGAAAAATATATCGATCTTCATTACATGAAAATATTTTAGAGACAGAATGTAAGCTAAGAACTCTTAAATTTAGGATGGAAGATAGAGTTCTCTCATAACAACACAAATAATTTTTACTGGCTGTAAGAAGGAATTTCCACATTTGTAGAAGTCATATGCGAAGAATGTAGTGTCTGGTGTATTTTCTTACCCAATAAGGTCCTTTGGGTCCTTTTGGGCTAAAGAGTTAGCGATTAATTTTTGTCATAAGGATCATCACTATCATTACTCATAATTAATATTTATGGAACAGCCACTGTGTGCAAGGTCCAAAGGAAATGCTAGCGTGGCTTGTTTTGCAAACAGTTAGAATTCCTCACCCATTGTCTAGTCTACACTTCTTGTTTACCTGGGAAGTTCCTGTTTTATCCTTTAAAGCAGTGGTTCTCAGCCTTCTTATGTCGCGACCCTTTAATACCGTTCATGTTGTGGTGACCCCCCAACGGTAAAGTTATTTTCGTTGCTACTTCATAACTGTAAGTTTGCTACTGTTAATGAATCATAATGTAAATATCTGTGTTTTCCAATTGTTTTAGGTGACCTTACTAGTGGTTCTCAACCTTAGGGTCAGCACCCACAGGTTGAGAGCCGCTGCTGTAGAGCCTAAGACCATCAGAAAACACAGATATTTACATTACGATTCATTAACAGTAGCAAACTTACAATTATGAGGTAGCAACAAAAATAATTTTATGGTTGGGAGTCACCACAACATGAGGAACTGTATTAAAGGGTTGCGGCATTAGAAAGGTTGATAACCACTGCTCTAAAGCCTTTTCCTTTCTCATGCACTGTATCCTGTCTTCCCTGATTCCATAGCATCTTCTACCCACTAGCCAAGCACTCATCACTGGCAGAGACCACTGCTTGAAGAACTCCGCATACTTAGCACAGTGTACCTCATAATGGAGGAGGCATTCACTGACCATTTTTCAATGCTCCTTGTTTTAATTCTTTGCAACATTCCTACTGCCAGATAAGCAACCACATTGCATAAGACATTAAATGATAACACATGGAAATCTGCAATAACATGCTTATTTCATGCCATTTACCTATAGCAACAATGAGCTGACCTTTTACACAGAAAAGAAATCCAAATTTAATCGGGGCGGAGCTCAAGAATGTGAACATTTCTAGGCAACTCAGATGATTCTAATATGTAACTAGGATAGAAAATTACTGACAAAGAATTGCAACTACTTTTGAAAAATCCTTTCCTTCATTTCCCACCACAAGGCATTCAACCGCATCTTTATATTGCTCTGGCCATGTATATTGTTAATAAAAACTTCTCAATGTTTTAATAATTTATTCTGAGCACATCATGAACACTGTTTATAATCTATTGTTTCTAATGGATGGTCAACATACCAACCTTGAAATAAGTAGACAACAAGCCCAAATTTTTAATTTAGAAAGTGTTTCATGTTAAGAAATAAGGAAAAATATGTAAAACAGAAACTCATAAATCTTCCAATCAATTTACAAATGTCAGTTAAAAAAATATACTTTTGGGCACTATGTGCCAGGCATGATTCTTAAGCTTGGAGACATAGAGAACAGAGTTTCCTCAAGTAATCAAAATCATGTTTTCCATTAATATGTAGGTTTACACTTTAAGAATATTTGCTCAAACATAACCTTTTTTAATCTTCATGAAAATCTGAGGGAGATTATAATCATTTTTCAAATGATAAAACTTAGGTTCAGAGAGGTAGAGTCATTTGTTCAGCTCACACAGATATTAGGCAAAGCACACAGTTCTTAGGTGAGATTCATGCAAACCAAGTTTCTGAATTCGTTTCCCCAAATCCAGGGGCAAACATTACGCTAATTACTGTGCTGTATACAGAAGGATTAAACTACAGTCCTGAGACCTGGAAGGAGGCTGCAATCTAGTTATGGAAGGAAGCCAGATACACACCGATGATGAGAATATAATACACTCCAGTGTTTACAAATAATAAATGTAGGACAGTCAGCTGCTCTCCAGGGTTGCAAAGAAAAAGCAGGTTGAGGGTAGAAAGATGGGGAAGGCTTTTTTATAGAGTTGGACAGCGGGCTGAGACTTAAAAGGGATTGGTAAAGCTAGAGAAGCAGGAAGAGGGGAAGCTCTACAGATAATGTGTCTCATTACAGTCAATTTGGAAAATTTGAGCTAAAAATAGCTCTACAAAGTATGCATCAATTTTCATTTACTACATAATTTGAGGCCAAGAAAATTTCACCACTATGGACAAATTTTGTCAATATAGAGGAGGCACCTGTATTCTCTCTCAGGTTTATCCAATCAAGTCCATTTTCTTAAAGAAAAAAAAAAACGCACATTAATGAACCATTGAGGCTCTAATATGTGCAAAGCACTCTTCTTGCCACTCTGAGGAGTACAAAAGGAAGCCCTCTCTTTACTCTCTAAGAGTGTGCCATCTCATCGAGCACAGAAACACGGAGATGCTCAAATTAAGTACTATGTGAGGAACAGGAAAATAAGAAAGGTCACACCTGTGAACACAATGGAGGAGGAGGGGGAGTTAGATGAGCTGGATACTGGGATGGTAGTCCTAGCCAGTTAAGAGCACAAGCAAAGGTAATGGGGATGGAGTGAGTAACGTTGTATTCAGTAAAATCCTCTGAGGGAGTGTATAGGATCTACTCTGCTTAGGAACTGGGTAAGGTACTGCAGATACTCATTTCACCAGAAACGGAGAGGAGGAACAGAAGGTCAAGAAGAGCCCTAACCGGTTTGGCTCAGTGGCTAGAGTGTCGGCCTGTGGACTTCAAGGCCCCAGGTTGTATTCCGGTCAAGGGAATGTACCTTGGTTGGGAGCACATCCCCAGTAGGAGGTGTGCAGGAGGCAGATGATTGATGTTTCTCTCTCATCAATGTTTCTAACTCTCTTTCTCCCTTCCTCTCTGTAAAAAAAAATTAATAAAATACATTTAAAAAATAAGGTTCAAGAAGAGATGAAATTGATAGTCTATGCTCCATGATTTTTTTTTAAATACTCACCTGAGGATATTTTTCCATTGATTTTTTTTAGAGAAAGAGAGAGTAGAAGGGATGGGGAGAGACAGAGAGAGAGAGAAACATCATGTGAGAGAGACATCCATTGGTTGCCTCCAGCATGCACCCCGGCCAGGACTAGGGATCAAGCCTGCAACAAGGTACATACATACCCTTGACCAGAATTGAACCCAGGTCCCTTCAATCTGCTCTATCCAATGAGCAACACTGGCTAGGGCTCCATTCTTGATTTAGTATTTCATTAGTAAAATCCTGATTCAGTGGCAATGACAGCATATGAGCATCGGAGTCTGGGTGCAGGGGTTGAGGGGAGAGCATGCACCTTTCTGTGCAGCTGCTCCTTTGAGGCACTCAGCATTTCTCTTTTGTTGAGGCCGCCTTCCTTTACTATGGTGTCTGCCTTTCTGGCTTATACAACTAACAACTCACACATGGGAACAAAAGCTATGCCGTAACATTCACAGCTTTCAAAGCATAATACACAGAATGTGCACTGGTACACTCATGAAAAGGCAGGCTTGAAGATCCCATCTGTGCCCAGAGAGGTCATGCCACATCACGTCCCTGAGAACTGCCTGGAAGACCCTGGGTTCTTTGAATGTGGCCCCTGATCATTCTCTCAGAAAGACAACCTTGCCTTCCATGCCTGGACTGTTCGAAGGCCACATGTGCTCATTTAATCTGTGGTGTTAAGAAGAGCTGTACCATTTGCCAGCGGAGTGGAATGTGAAGGGCTATTCCCGGCTCTGACCCCACAAGGGATTCCCTGCTTCTTGAACACAAGGGAAGAGAGCCTAATGGAAAACACTAACCAGATACTAACCACGGCCTGGTTGCCGGTAATGTACGTAATCCATGACCACCACAAGCATGGAGACTAAGGTACAGAGGGAAGTAAGATTTTAATGGAGGAGCAGGGAATCACCTGACTTTGAAAGGTCTTTAAAAAAAATTGCACCAAACATAGCATTGGAAGAAACCCCTGGCTAAAAGGACAAAGTGGGAGGGGTGTCTCACTGAAACACGCGTTGGTGCTGGAGCCAGAGGTCAGAATAGGCTTCTGCGTGTGGTTTCTGAGATCACACCTTGGCCGAGGGCTTCCTGCCTCTGATAAACACAGGGAGTGCTAAGACAGATACGTCTGCCTTCCGTGCAAAAAGGCTCATCAGCTTTTCCTTAGCCATGGATTGTTTGTTCGGGGTGATTCCGAGAGGGCAAGTCCTCAGACAGATGACCTAACAGATGGGCTCAAGGGAGGCAAGGATCTCTCCTGGGCGTGAGGTGGGGGGAGGAAGCGAGTCAAGAGGCAGACAAGGAAAGCACAGAGAGCATGCTTCCTCTTGAAGCTTTATGAACGTATATAATTATGCCTGTGACTAAAATACACAGTCAAGACAAAAGAAGCACAAAGTAGTTATTCTAATGTGTAATCTAAAACCAGATTGAGAACGCATGACAAAACCTCTTTATGTAAGTTTGCTACTATAAAAAGAATCCAATTTATTTTTCACCAATTTGAGAAAGGAAAAGTCTTATTGAAATGAACATGATGTCACTGGAAAAAGTTGATCATCCACAATCTCTTGCCTTAACCCCTACGAAGGCATCATCGCAAAGAGTATGAGCAGAATGAAGAAAATAATTCAAATGTATAATAGACATGAAAATGCTCCCCTTATCAGTGAGGTCAAAGATGTAAAGTTAAGAGTCAATTTTTCTACAAAACATTAAAGCTAATGAAAAGATCACTCAATACTTTCAGATGCCTTAAGACTATAAATCTGAAAGAGCTTTTTAAAAAGCACTTAGGTGATATACATTTAAAATTGTCAAGTGTTCATAGGTTTTGACAAAAAAAAAGCCTAATTCCAGGAATTTTCCTGAGGAAATCATTAGAATATGGATAAAGATTTCTGTTTAAAATTTTTAATTAAAAAAATCAACTTTATAAAGATCTTAATGGCCGTAAAAATAATTATATTAAGTGAGAACAATTAAGTAGCGGAATATGTATCCAGAAACAAATACTGAAAGTTAATGCACTGAAACTCTAACAGCAATTATCTATGGATTCTTATTTTACTTGTAACTCGTTAGAATTTTACAAATGTTACAAATGATAAATGTTATCATCAGAAAAATGTAATCAAAATGCACAACTCCAAAAATAGCAGTAAAAATTACCAAAGCTACCCCATGAATTGTTTATGAAGGAATAACAAACATATTGGACTAGAGATGATAGGGTCAATTTTCTTTCACATACCATTGAGCTGAAACTTATATTGTTTTATAGACTGTAGAGGGAGGGCCAGGTGGTTATACCTCACATTTTGTCTATACACACAGAGAGATTATGGCAGGTGCACCTTAACCTCAAGGCCAATAAACTGTAATAAAGAAAATAATTTTTTTTCTAAGTAGCCAGAAGCCACAGATAATAAAATCTTAAAAGATAAGAGGACAGGGAAAAAATAAGAGCTATCTTTTGAAGGCCTGACTGAATTACACGTGGGAAATTTTCTATAAGTCAGCCAACAATTATTTTCTCTGCTCTACTGCTATCTTCAGACACCTACACTTTTTGTACATTACATATTTTGTAGATAGACCACAAAACATTTTTTTAGTATTTGTGTTGATACAGTATAGAATGGAGATCTTTCAAAGTCACGTTTTCAAACAAATGATAGAAAAAATAACACTGAAAATTCCCAAGAAAATAAACTTTCAAAGAAAATGCTGACATTCTGTTAAAATCGGATCACATGCAAACCTTCTATCCCCCATATACTCAAAGAGCTGAACACACAAAGGGACCACGCGTTTTTAAGGGAAGAAAAATAACAGAGTGTCATTGCATGTCTTCATAAACCTTGCCCAATTTACTAGTGAAATGCTTTCATGCCATAAGAATGCTTAAAAAGTTAGTCATAAAGAACATGAGAAACCTTCCTGCCCCCCAAAACTATATAGAAAGGAAATTGCCAAAGAGAACATAAAGTAAACTCAGATAAGAGCTCCATGTTCCCTCGTGCCGCAGACACGGAGGGCTTCCTGTGGAAAGGACAAGTACAGCTGGTGTCAAATTAGTAAAAGATGGGGATGAGAGGATGGAGTTATTTAGGGTCTGTCCTTTGAACATAAAATGATGAACTCTCAATGAGCCTGCTCATAAACCACCTCTTCACTTTCCTTTTGAAACGTGTGTTGCTGCGGGATGCGGGAGGGGGGAGACGCGGGGTCATGCCTTCTCTGTTCTGCAAATACGACTAATGCGTGTCCCGGAAGGAGGAAGAAAAGCAGTCACCTGGTTACCGGCCGGCCTGACTCACCTCTTTACGCTGCAGAGCACCAGGTATCCAGAAACTCTGGTTGGTATTTAGAGAGATAACTATCCGCTTTCATAACATCTGAGCTAGGAACATGCCTTAATCTCGTTTGGATTAAATATTAGTTCCCTTGTTGGAAGTGGTTTTCATCACCTGAGTAGTCACCAGGTGTGCCTCCCAAGCTCACAAGGAGATGCATTTGTGACGTCCCTCTGTCTATCTCGAAGTGCCTGGCTCCAATGCTCACAGGGCAAGTGAAAATAAAAGTGAAGGCCTAATCCCGGGCCCAATGTGTACTTCACACGATTGCTACATGGCCTGGCAGCTCCAGGAGCTGGTGCTCCAGAGACCTGAGAGAGGCCAGCAGGGAGGCGCCCAAAGGCCGGCTCCAAGCCCATGGGGCGGGGCTGCCGGGCAGAGTTGCACAATATTGGACGTGTGTGATGCACATTCCCGGAGCCTCCGCCCAGGAGAGCCAAATTCACCTCTCACCTATCAGTCTGAAAGAACAAAGTACGAGGAAAAATAAGTTGAGGATGCCAGGTTAAGAAAAAGAGAGAGACAGACAGATTTCAAAGTAACTCCTTCAAAGGGCCTTTTATATTTCTTTTTCAGGAGACATTTGAATTTAAGTGACACTGTCAATCATTTCCTTTCTCAAATATGACAAACCTATTCTACCCTCAACTCTTTCGCATGGCTTGATGGAAATGAAGGAGGGGGGGGAGTTATTTTCCATACCCAGAAATTCACACAAAGAATATCTTGGCAGGGGCAGAGAACTCAAATGTTTTATTTTCAGTGTTCTTTTGAAGTTAGTTCTTTCCAAATTTACTTAGGAATAAACAACTTTTATAGAGAGAGGGGACAAAGTTTTCTGAGGATATCGCTTGGGAATGCAATTGACTAAAAGAAATGAAGAGCAAGGATTGAAGGAAAAGTAACGAAGAGGGAAACACTCCAAAGCCCAACTAATATTCTTTCTTTGGACTTCCAACTTTTCAGAAGCCACTGAACCAAAAGAAAAACCATCTGTGAGACTACCACTCATATATGTTCATTATTTAATAGGGTTTTTAATGGGGTGAAAAATGCCTAACACATAAGTTCTGTTCATTCTAGATTCTGAAAATATAAACAAAAATCAAAAGGCACAGGGCAGTGGCTATGGCTCCTTAACCTCTAAGAGGACAGGAAACCAGCGTCTGTCCAGGAGGCTGTGGGGTCTGGACGGTGCAGGTTATCTGAGAGACAAAGCTTGTCAGGTGGGCCCCAGTGGGAAGCCCATTGTATCTGTGGGGGTCCTGACATTTGGGGTAATCTAAACCTTTTTACTGTGCAGATCACCCCCGGTGGGACAGAGATTTAGAATGGATGCCTCTTTACCAAAGCAATTAAGATCATTTAGGAAACCGGGAAAATGGGCAATAAGAACCTCCCTTCTAGAGAGCACTTGCTAGTGTTCAATCAGACAGTTCTAATGACAGCTCAGTGGTGGAGATGCAGCATTTACCGAGTAGAACACCCTTGTAAGTGCTAGGGCTCAGCCCCACAGAGGGATCTGAAAGTCTCTTAAAGGGCCCTGCACGGAGCATCGGAGAGCTGTCACCTCGCATCCATGCTGCCCCTGAGCACCTGAGAACGAGGCAGAGCAAGGAAGCTTTTTCCGTGTGTCCAACACAGGGCTTTCTCACGGAGGAGGGGCAGTTGTGTCTTGGAGAGAGGATGTGTTCGGTGAATGACTATAAAACTCTGAACTCCAGATTACACAAACGCAGCCCTTAGGCAAAGCAAATAACGAATCTCTGTAAACTCTAAAAGTTATCTTCAGAGTCTGCTTAAACTCTTTGAGTGGCTCAAGGGCTGGTCCCACAGAAGGAATCACTCTCTCCTCAGTACTCCAGCGTTCTCAGTTCAGGCCTCACGGGCAAGGACTGCAATCAGTCATTTACTTTGTCCCCTCTCCCTCCCCACCCCCATCCCCGAGTGCACAGAGAGCAGGGAATGTGTCATTCCCATCATCACTTTAATGTTTAGCACTATGCCTGGCCCATTTTAATTACTAAATAAACATATGGTGTAAAAAATCTGAAGAACAGTTCTGAACAGAACTTTCTCAGAGATGTGGTAAAACAAACAAACAACACAACTATTCTTCCATCATATATGGTAGCTTTTTTCATTTCACAACATGTCTACGCATCATTTTAGTTATTACTGCCCACCTCTCCCTCCTTGACGTTGTATTTGAAACCATGTGACTCGTAAAAAATCATTAATGACAAGCCTAACTGACCAACTTTGAAAAGGTGGATGACAGGGAAACACATGTCCTTGTCTACGGTCCCGCCTAAAGCCCTGCCCAGGTCTTAGCGCAATGAGGCAACAGAGTCACACATCAAACCTTTTCCTCTCCCTAATCCACCAAAGCCACATCTTCCACAGCATTACCTGCCTATCATGGCGTCAGGGCTTGGCTGAAGGCCTTCCTGTTGGTGCAGTAATACAGGCTGTAAGTCAGATGTGTCCAAGTCTATGGGCCACATCTCAAAATCACATGCAACATTTCTAATGTTCTGATATGTTAGTATAGTGACTATGAAATTCTTTTATACCAATGTAATTTTTAAAAAATCACAGATTTGATTTTGCTAACTGTACAGACCATTGGCCTGTGGACTGAAGGGTCCTGGGTTCAATTCTGGTCCAGGTCACATGCCCAGGCTGTGGGCTCGATCCTCAATAGGAGGCATGCAGAAGGCAGCCAATCGTTGATTCTCTCTCATCACTGATGTTTCTGTCTCTCCCTCTCCCTTCCTATCTGAAATCAATTAAAAATATATATTTTTTTTAAAAAGTCACAGGAGCCCTGGTCAGTGTTTCTCAGTGATTAGAGCCTCAGCCTGCATACCAAAAGATCAAGGGTTCGATTCCTGATCAAGGGCACATACCTGGATTGTAGGTTCATTCCCCAGCCTGGTCAGGGTGTGTGAGGGAGGCAACCAATCAATGTGTCTCTCACATCGATATTTCTCTCCCCCTTTCCCTTCCTTCCTCTCTCACCCTTATCTTTCTCCTCTTTCAATCCTGCTCCTTCTCCCTCTCTCTCTTCCTCCCTCCCTTACGCTATCTCTAAAACTCAATGGAAAAATACCTTCTATTGAGGATGAAAAAAAAAAAAAAGGAAAGGAAGGAAAATGTTCACGGAGGGGCTAGAGATGCAAAACAGAGGCCACAGAAACACAATGAAACTACTTCACCTCCCTCTGGATGTCAGCATGGCAGGTGGATCCGTCTCGGAAGCTAGCTCAGCTTCTACACTTGCATTCACTCATTCAGAATGAGGATGCATTCTCTTCCCAGGTGCCCCAGGACCATGTGGCTCCCAGGCGGTTAATTACTTCATGCCAGGGTCAAGACCCCGCGGTTGGAGAGCCACTCGGAGCTCCTCAGCAACGTGTGTTCAGCTCTCCAGTCTACTGGCATCAGATGGTCATTTTCAACAGCACCCACGCACAGGAGCTCTGCTGGCCAGAAGGGCCTTTGATGGCTCTGTAACCAACGTGGCTTCAATAGGCCTTCTGCACGGACTGAAAGCAGGTCAAACGTTTGGAAAGCCATCCGTTTTCTCCCCATAACACACTAGCTCTGGCCTCCTAACGTGGTCCTTGTGGAAACCCACTTCTGTGAACTTAGGGAAATTTTTGTTCACGGCTGTTTGAAAACAGAGCAGACGACCCTTCCGCAACCCTGAGATTAGTGTTTTATTTTGCATTGAAATTCTTCTACATCAAGTAACATATTTGTGTTCGGGAGAGGAGAGCGAAGCTTCGGAAAAATGAACGTTGGGTCGATTTTGCGCGGCAGAGAGATTGAGGCTCTTTTCCATTTCCATTAAGCTATCCCAAAGTGGCTATATTTTCAAATGCAGCAGAGAAAAGTGGAAAAAAGACAGCCTTCCTTATTGTCCCACAGTACAGAACCGAGCTAGTAGACAAGAGTCTCCGACGATAATACAATTTGCAGGGCCGCCCCTAGCGCTGGAGCTGCTCTGCTCATCTTCACGGATCAATCCGGCTGTCTCCAGCGCATCTGCTCGTGCGCTGACAAATGATGAATTCCATCTCCGCATCCATAAGCAGAAAGAGGCGCTGATAAACAGCTATGAGCGGAAATGTATGCACCTTTCATAAGCAAGACAAATCACTCATTCTCACCACACGCTCCTAACAGGAACACTAATTTTGTATTTATTTGCACAGCATATGTACTGCGTCCGAAGCAGTGCATTAAGGAAGATCTCAGGCAGCCAACTGCTCTGATTACATTTATCCATCTCGGTATTACAAGGGCTCAATGGCACAGCAATGAAATAGGAAGCTTGTTGAAGACTGAAAACACCTCATCAATGGCTTGTCAGGGCTAGGGATTTTCTGGTGCATTAACACACACACACACACACACACACACACACACACACACACACACACACATTCAGCCCTGAGGTAAGAATGACATTTTTTTCTTTTTTCTTCAAGAACAAAATACTGTGGCCATGCATCTTAAATCTGCCATATGCCTTTCCTGTCAACCAGCAGTTATTTTTATTAATAACTCCAAGAACATATTGTGGAATTCTTTTTTTGTTTTCAGATCCGGTCATGTGACTCCTTTGGCACCAGGGAACACTGGGTAAATTGTAATGTCCTCACATGCCAATGAATGGGCCTTTCTCAAGTCCAGTTGGTGATGAATTGATATTTGCTAAGGCCTAAGCAAGCACAGGGCACTATATATCCTCCTCCTCCTGTGCTCTCTGCAATGACGGATGGGGTTGAGAGGCAGAGAAGAAGTCCCAGGGATGAGCTCAAGCTGACAACCGAGTGACTACAAGTGGATTGTTTTAATCAAGCCGCAGAAGAAGTGGCTTTTTGTATTCCTTACTGTGGCTTCCCTCTCTTACTGGACACATAGATCAGAGCTAAACTGTACTGCGCTGGCCGGGCTGAAAATTGGAATGCAGTAGAAAAAGCCGAGCCGATACAGCTTCCTTCGGGTCCCCAGAGGAAGGTAACCGAAGCAAGAAATTTTCCCGGAGATGCCAGACGGGAGATTCATGTTCCAACTTCCTGAGATCCGGCTCTCCGGAGGAGGATCAAGATGGGCTTGCTGTTTTCCTTTAGTAGCACTGGTTCCTCCCCACAACAGAAATCTCGGGGACAATGATACAGGTGTGACAGCGTTACGCGACATCCTCCAAGCCAGGAGCTTTCGATTTACAGTTTGAAATCGAATAAGTTGGGGCAAAATACAGATGCCATTCAAAGAAACAGATGTCTACCTCATGCAACCAATGCACGCTGTGCAAATAAATACAGAATTAGTGTTCACCCTTCGAAGAACTTTTTTTTTGGTAGAGTTGGCTGCAGAGCATTAAACAAGACATTAAGTAGATTATATAGTCATATAAAGTCCCCTGTGATTTTTCACCATTAAAAAAAATATCAAACAACGTTTTTCTTTTTGAGGCTGTACACTCACTGTGAATGTTACAAGAGATGATGGTGTAATTGTGCATCCCTCCACCCCACCCCAGAAATGTTGTGGTACTATAACTTTGGAAAAATTGTTTAGAAGAATCTGTTATTAAAATAAGTGATTGGGATCAGATGAGATCACTATTTCTTGGGTAAACAAGTAAAAATCATACACTAAAAGAGAATTCTATTTCAAATAAGGTGGTTACTTCTTTATGTAGTAGGCTCCAAGATCCTACAAAAGTTTCTATAAAATTCTGTGGTGGTAGTTTTGCTTAAAAGCCACACACACCAAAAAAATAAAATAAAAATCAGCAGTCTGAACTTTAATTTTCCAATTAGGAAAATGAAAAATAGCAAGGCAAACTAACCTACCCAAGGAAACATAGCTAGCATAGCTGAAATTAGATTCAAAGTTAAACCTCAGAATCCAATTCATTATTTAAGTTGGGGTAGAGTTGGATAAAGCTAGCCATGTTTTCTTTCTTTTTAAGTTTTTTGGAGCTTATAACCAACCTAAACCTTACAAAACAAAGAATTTTCAATTTATTACTTTCCCACACTTGGACTATATGGGAAAAACTGGGTATTGCATACCCACATGCTACTACTTACGATCAAAATATTTTTTCCTACAATTTAGCCTCACACGTTTAACATAAGATGATTACTTTTCTAAGGGCAGCAACAAAAAATGTTGCAAATATACCTTTAGACCCTTTTTTTGTGAGAAAAATGAGTTTCTGAAAAAATCAACAGGTGAAGCTTGAAATGTGGGAAAAACCTGCTTTGATTCCTGTTAGACAATGAGCAACAGTACACTGTCACATATATAACCCTGATTCTAGTAGAGGCAAAGAGACTGGTGCTAAGTAGCTGTGAATCAGCCCTTTGTTTTAGAACCAGATGTGCAAAATGTGAGACCACCTGTCAGTTCCCTCGTCTGTAGGAAGCAGTCTTAACAAAACTGTTAGTGGGTTAAGGTGGTAGGACTAACACTCAAGTTCAACAGTGCAGAATGGAATCTGGTAAAGACTCACCCAACACAAGTCTTTGAAACCATTTAGTAGAAGAATGTAATTCAGACACTCAGCAGGAAGACTACACAAAACATACATACTTGCCCATATACGTTTTTGCATGCTGGGTATTTTTTTTTATACAATCAAACTCAAGGAGAGGAAAAAATTCATTTAAAGTCTGTTTCCTAAAATAGTGATTCTGATCAATTTTAGAATAACAAAATGTTATTCTACTTGGTCATGTAAACCATATTACACTTGGTTTACATGACAGTTTCAAGAATGCTTATTTTCTTATTGATTAACAATGAACATTGATCAATAGTATTAAGGCTTTCAAATATACAGGCACCTTACCAATCTCACTCTTCCTGGTAATTTACCAAGAAATAATGATATGCCACAAAATCCTCCTACTTTGAGAGAGCTGACATTATTTCATTTATCCTGCAAAGTCTTTAAGACAGGCAAGGCAAGAATGATCCTTAGTGTACAGGTAAGGAAATGGTTAAGTCATAGTTTGCCAACCTCAAAGAGCTAATAAATGGGAGCTTTTCATTCTCCTCAAGGAGATGGCAAGTAAGAGTAAGTATCTAGTTCCTACGAGTAAACTGAAGTTTTTGTGAACAGATGGGCCTGAACTATCATATTCCTTGCTCACCCAAATTAGGCACCTCTATCTTTTAGTATCTCACCAAATTTAACCTTTTGGAGGATCCTAGGTTTCCGGAGGTGACCAGAAGAAAGAGGTCTCCCTGTGAGTCCTTGCAGAGGCCCTGGGCTAAGGCGTGGCCACCCTGAGCCCTGCTCTCTCCAGTCGTGAGAAAGGAGCAGCCACATCTGTAGGCTTCCAAAACTGTCAAGATTCTCCCCGCCCACAGGGCTGTCTGACCCAGACAGAAACAGTGCCTGTCCCAGACGTAAATAGGGCTTGCTTACTACCTGCAGCTCTCTGGATATGAAATCACTCCTTGTAAGAGACATGTCTGCCTTTAAGCTTTTAGACTGCTTCTTAGACCAATTCTTAGAATGGCAAGCTGTACTCAAGTGGGGGACTGCTTGCTAGAGGGCCTTCTTGCAACAGAAAAGACATTAGCAAAGAATACTGTAAATAGCTCTCATCCTGGGTCAAGGGCTCTCACATGTTTCTACTGAAAGCACAGATGCTTTTAGATGCACTCCGGTTTCTGATGGGTACACAAAACTGCTGGTTCTTACCCATAAGCAATTTGACTCTGCCAGCAATATTCTCAGAGATGCCAAATATCAATTTTCACAGAGAATTATGATTAGGACCTAGGCATCTAGAATGTTTACTTTAACATGTAAAGTAAACAATACTAATAACGCATTACCATTTCTATCATCTATCGGTGTTTCCTCATGTGTGTATATAGGTATGAGAGGCAGTTGGGGCCTGAACACAGGGGACTGGAGTTTATTCCCCTTTGATGGTGCTATAGAGAACAATGGTTATATGTGCTCACCATCTTCATTTTAAAAAAATATTTTATTGATTTTTTTTACAGAGAGGAAGAGAGAGGAATAGAGAGTTAGAAACATCGATGAAAGAGAAACATTGATCGGCTGCCTCCTGCACACCCCCTATTGGGGATGGGCCCGCAACCAAGGTACATGCCCTTGACCAGAATCGAACCTGGGACCTTTCAGTCCTCAAGTCGATCCACTGAGCCAAACCGGTTTCGGCACCATCTGCATTTAGATGAACTGACTAATCTTTCTGAGCTTCGATTCTCCCCTTCCTCCCCCCACAACCCTCCCAATTCTCAAATGGGAAGAAAAACACAGACCTTGTAGTACTGGCATGAGGGCTAAGTGATAAAATATATGTGATATACCTTTATTATAAAACACAATTTTTGTTCCTACTTTCCATCTTGAAATAAAATGTATGCATTTTCTTAGACATTTCAACTCCCACCAAACGTTTCCGTTTTACACAATTTGTTCATCACCACAAGGGAAGCTAGTGTCAGGGAAGCTGCCTCCGATGTCGTTATGTGCTCATCTGCGGTGACTTCCAGTCCCTAGAATACTTCTAGGCCAGACCAGTGGGTCAGTCCTCTAGGAAGACTACTGTAGTGTTTAGTAGTGGTCCTGCTAGGTACACTGGAAAGTATAGAGTCAGCTTCCATAACTGCCAATATAGCAAGTTTTAAAAGCTTTAGTATGTAAACATCAAATGTTACAGAATCAGAGTCCTAAAAAAAGTCACTTAATCCAATGGCACCATACATTTACAAACGTACTTACCATGTCAACTTTATAGAGAGTGCCCTGGGAGCTCTTTACGTGTGTAATTATGTGTATTAAGTCACCTGGCCACCCTAATGGCACTATCCTCATCGTCATTATACAGACAGAGAGATGGAGCTATAGAGGCTAATTCACCAGCCACGTGCTCCGAGGGGGCAGAGCAAGGTTTCACACCCATGCTCTAAGCTTTCTCCGAAAGGCCAGAGAGTAAGTATCCCAGGCAGTGTTGTGGGCCATTTATTGTTACAGACCATCCATAATGTGTAGTTTTACCACTCCTGCTCAAAGCCATTCCACTATTATGCCTGACAGATGCTTTGTCATTTTCTAAGTTGCTTTACATCTCGTCCATTTGATTCTCACTACAATCTTCTGTATAATGACAGGGTCTATTGTTTCCCTTGGTTCAGCAAAAAAAAGAAAAAAAAAGAAAAAAAAAGAAATCTGACCACAGTGTATATCTCCCTTAAAGCAGCAGCAGAGACTAGATAGATGAGCCCCACATTCCTGAACCCTAGATTTAGGAATTCACCCAAGGACTCTTTCTGGTCTACTCTACTACCTGCTTATAAATCTCCATGTTCTTCTCCACCAAGCAGTACACTTACAAAACAAGGCTGTCCACGTGAAAAGGAGGATCCCACCCCCCCTTCCTCCTCCCTGCGGTCCTGATCCATTCCATTCCTAGCCCAGTGGTCGGCAAACTCATGAGTCAACAGAGCCAAATATCAACAGTACAACGACTGAAATTTCTTTTGAGACCAAAATTAAACTTAAACCTCTTTTAACACCACTTCTTCAAAACAGACTCGCCCAGGCTGTGGTATTTTGTGGAAGAGCCACACTCAAGGGGCCAAAGAGCCCCATGGGGCTCGCGAGCCTCGGTTTGCCGACTACTATCCTAGCCCATCGGAACCGATGCCTCTGAACATTTATGTTAAATGTTCCTTACCTAACTTTAATACAAAACATGTATTGATAAATCCAAGAAATGCTAATTCCTTTAACTCTGAAAGGGAACTATAAGCAAAATATATAAGCTTAAATAAATAAAAAATAATAAGAAAAAACCTGCTAGATTTTACAAAGATAAAAGAGCCCTGGCCAGTGTGGCTCAGGTGGTTGGGCATCAGCCCTTACACCAAAAGGTGGCGGATTTGATTCCCGGCTAAGGCATATACTCAGATCACAGGTTTGCGCTCCAGTTGGGGAGGTGGGGAACAATATGGGAAGAAGCTGATCGATGTTTCCCTCCCACATCTCTCTTTCACATCTCCTTTCCTCTCCCTCTATCCCTTCCTCTCTTAAAAAAATAAGTAAATTTCTTTAAAAAAGGTTAAAAGAATCCCCACTACTCTCTCCATGTGACTAATACATGCAGCTAAAAGTGTACTTTTAAGATAATCTTTGTCTATCCTTTCTTCTTTTTAATTGCAATCCAATTTTTCTCAAATATTGCCAAATACACATTATATATAATTGTTTGTTTTTGTTTTTTGTTTATTCTGGCTTTGGTAGACTGGTGCAGTCCTGGCCAGTGACTGCTGCACAAACACTGCACATGATCAGTGTTCTCACGGGTCTGGGGTAACTTCTGCAGGGAAAAGGCCTAAGAGCCTTACCATAGCTTCATGGCAAATCAAAGTAGCCAAAGTGAGGAAAAAGAATTACAATCACATTAATACTATGAAAGACAATAACAATAACTACTGATACTAACTGAGGGCTGATTCTGAGGCCAGCTTTGTTCTATGGAGACACATCTTAAAATATTTGATTTTCAAGCAACCCCTGAGGGAGGTACTATTATCATCCCATTAAACAGGTGAGGAAATTGAGGCAGAAACAAGTTAGGTAATTTGTGAGAAGAAAGCTGGGCATGAGAGACTGCTGGAACCAAGGTCTATGTTAACCAATCTCACTGTTCCACTAATGAAACAATATCTGGAGTCTACTTAGAGCAAGGCACTATTAAAAATGCTAGTAACTCTATTAGCCCAAAAACCATACATATGGATGGGTTTCATTTTATCATAGAATTTTATATGTTCATAATACTCTCTATTTTTACAAAAATAAGAGAATCGAGGTTTTAAAAAATCCAGAGAAGAATGTGTTTTGATGTTGTCCATGTGCACCAGATACTGCAGTCATTGATGTCATGGTGAAGTGGAAAGGCTAGCCCACATTGTAGAAAGTGATTTCTGGGTCCAGTTCTGACACTTTGAGCCACATTTCTATACGCTGTAACATGGAGACAATAATAATTATATATGGAAACAAACTCACAGAGTTTGTTTGGGGTATAAAAGAGAATGTTAGTGAGGACACTTTGTAAACAGTGAAAGGATAAATGTAACCTCTTATTTCATTACTAGTGGCCCGGTGCACGAAATTCATGCACATTAAAAAGGGGGATTAATTAGAGGAAGTATTTTAATATTGCTATTTGCCCTTTCTCTATAATAGAAGTGTCAGAGATGAAAGAAGATTAGGAAAATGTATATGAAAATCTTCCTCCTGTCAGAGTCTGGAGTGTGCTGCGGAACCCAGAGTCCAGTCCCCGCCCACCCGTGGCACCTCAAACTCACAGCCAGCCCCAGCCAGCCCACCCCCATTGGGAGAGATCCAGAACAGGCCGGCCCCTGATTACTGCCACTGATCCACTTGTTAAGCATCAAGCCCCACTGGACAGGGACTTTGCCTGAGGTCCCCTGGCCTGGCACTGGGGCAGGGGCTTTGCCTGAGGTCCCCTGGCCTGGCACTGGGGCAGGGGCTTTGCCTGAGGTACTCTGTCAAGCCCCACTGGGTGAGGTGGCACAGCCTCAGGTCCCCTGCCCTGGCCCAGCACCACGCAGCCTCAGGTTACTGCTGATTGGAACTTGGCCTCTGCTGTGGGCACTGCCATCTTTGTGACAGTATGACAGTTGATTTGCTTATTCCTTTTTTTATATAGATAGACTAGAGGCCCACTGCACGATATTTGTGCAAGAATAGGCCTTCTTTCCCCTGGCTTCACTCCCAGCTGCCCAGGAGCCAGCAAGTCCCTGCTCCTGGCCCACCAGGGAGCCAGCAAATCCTCGCTTCTGCCCAGAGCACCGCTCCAGTAGCTCTTTCTGTCACCCCTCCCTCTTCCCCTCATAGCAGGCATCACACCCCTCCCAGCTGCTCTGTGCCTGCATATGCAAATTAACCTCCATCTTTGTTGGGTCAATTTGCATACACACTCTGATTGGCTGTGGGCGTAGCAGAGTGATGGTTAATTTGCATGTTTTTCTTTTATTAGGTAAGCTTACACTTTTCCTCTAAGGAATTAGGTTTTACATATAAATTTCCCTCCAGAGAGAAATCCTGATCCTGAGGCAAAATAAATACACCAAGAAAGAGTGATGGGGAAAGGAATATTATTGCCACTGATCCACTAAATACCCCTGAACTTAAGATATTTACTTGGCTTCCCCGGGGATCCTAGGAAACTGTGGCTTGGCAAGAGCCACTACTAGGATGGGGTGAGCTCTAAACACCTGTTCTACAATAACTGGGGGCCCTGCTCTAGTTGAGAGAAGAATTTGTGACACAGGAAGGGTAAAGATGGGAGCCAGGAATGACTTCGTCCCTACTCCACCGATGCCCCTGCAGGTCCCTGCTTTCAAAGCTTGGTGAGAGAAACCTACTCCAAGAGGTCAAGATCATTGTAAACCCAGGGAAGATAACCCGCCCATTAGAGTGTATATCCCTAAAGGCGAGAAACCATCTCTATTTCACCACTCCCAAAGGTACAGTTGTATTAACATCCAAAGGAGGCCTTGACCTTGGACAGAATCTTTAGCTGGCCTTACATGGACTGCCTTCTCCTAGTGGTAGAGCAATTACCGGCAGGACACACACACACTTTGCGGCCATTGCTACTGACATTAATGTATCTTCAAAATCCAATGGGAATTCTATAGAATTCACTAAATAGATAATAGATGAGAAGTCGATTCCATTTATGAACTTCCTTCTATGAAATGAAGCATACTGAAAATTTTTCTAAACTATATATACATCATAATCACTGTGGCATTAATTCTTTATTAAGTCAGTGAAAAAGTATTTGCTTAAAAAAATCCTACACCTATTAGATTCTTCTTCCACACACTATTATATTTTATATTTATCTTTGCTGGGGTCTTTTTTATGACTATTTTACTTGGGATAAAAAAGTATCTTTTATGATACTTTATAAAACAAAATTAATACTTAGAGTTCATAAATAGTTCTTTTTAAAAGTATAATAATTTTATGGTAAATTCTTTATGCAGAATAAAGAGTTATTTCAAAGGAAAGGCAAGCTGCAACTGATGTCCAAAAAGCTAGCTGATCACTCTACAATCTGTTAGCACTATTTTTAAAATGGTACTGACAACAACAGCTCATTTAGTGAAGGATTTGTTTCCTACAAAATATTTCAAAGCTAACAATTTTAAAAAGCGAGAAATTAATTACTCTAGAATATAAACAGATGTATATTTAAAGCCAACATCTAATTTGTATAAGAAAGAAAAATAATTAAAGCTTTGAGCATCTCTTTAAGAATCCTATCATTTTGATGTTCTAGTTGAATCTTATACCAAAATAAAGGAAGTATTACTGCCCATGATTTTTCTATATCATTGATACAGGAACAATTAATATTTGCATAATACATGTAAAGATTTTAATAAAACAAGCACATACTAGTAGTACTTGTGAGGTTTCTCTATCCTCATGGAACAATTAAGTGAAAGAGGGAAACAAACGTAATCATCCTTCCTACCCCCAAAAAAACAAGATGGTAGGAAGAAACTAACTGATAAATTGATAAGCAAATAAAATGTCAGTGGTGTGTGCAGAGTTTTCTATTTAACCCTTTAATCCTTGTACCTCTCAAGAATCATGTCCAACACTGTGAGGTGAACTTTAATCCCAACAACCCTATGAATTGGGCATTATTATCTATGCTTTGCAGATAGGAAAACCGAGTTCAGAAAGGTTATGTATCATGACCAAGGTCAAAGTGCTCCTCACACAGAGCCAAGATTCAAAGATCTCTCCTGCACACCTTTGCAGGAACATGTGCTGTGAGGCTCAGCAGCAGCCGCGTCCATCAGCGGGGAGGCACTGAGGTCACCCTGCTTCTCCTGAGCAACTGTGCTTTTCTCTGTCTGAGCTATGACCAACCAGGACATGTTTAAGGATCTGGAGTGGAACTGAAGCCCAGGCTGTAACCTGGGCCCTCTCCGTCTTTTGCTCTGTGCCGGACATGTTGTCCAACATATGCTGCAGAGGCAGATGTAGTGAGCAAAGCAGCTTAGAAAAGAGTGAGTCTTGGCAAACTCTTGGCTTATTAGCCCACACACTAGTTCACAGATGACTGGAATTCTCAAATCAGATTACCTGACAGGCAATTTCATTATCTTGCTCTGGTACACTTTCAGAACCATGAGATAGCCACATATACATCACCCAATAATCTGTGTGGTCAGTCAACGTGCAGCTTTGTAATCCTGTTTGTGCAGTTACCCAAGTTCAAGCTTTTTTTAGTGCCTTTGTGTCAGCCGTTATGTTATTTTAGATACAGAAAGAGGATGGAGATTTTCATATATATATATATATATATATATATATATATATATATATATATTTATATTTATATATTTTCATATATATATATATATATATATATATATATATATATATTTACATACTTACTCTATTCTACAACAATTGAGCCTTAAATTCATCAAATTCCTACCCCTTTACTTCTCATCTAGTTGTCTTAAAATTGAATGTTAAACACTCTGCCATATAAAGTAAACTCTGACCTCAATGTGAGTTTAATTAACCTGTGTTAGAAGAAAGGAATGCAAAGAATGGCTAATAGCTTAAAATTAGAAGTAAGATATATACAGCTATATAATAAATGCCTAAGCAACCTGTATGGTGGAACAACCAGTTGCTATGATGCGAATTGACCAACAGGTGGCAAACACTCAACGTAGAAGTTGCTTCTTAGTGGTCAGTGCACTCCCATAGGGGGAGTGCCACTCAGCCAGAATCCAGGCTCATGGCTGGCAAGTGCAGCACTAAGAAGCAGCAAGCCAAGCAGTAAGGAGCAGTAAGAAGGCAGATGGTAAGTAGCGACGGGTCCTGGACTGTGAGAGGGCACAGGGCAGGCTGAGGAAGTCCCTCCACCCCCAGTGCACAAATTTTGTGCACTGGGCCTCTAATTCTTCTATAATGGGAGTATATGCAGTTAATAAGATTTTACTAGAACTCTTCATCAAATCTCAACCTAAAAATAATGGAAAGGGCATTCTTTATAAGATACTAACTCAGGGCAAAGCTCCCTTTGAGAAAAGAGTAAAAATAGT
This sequence comes from Vespertilio murinus, assembly GCA_963924515.1. Taxonomy (NCBI): domain Eukaryota; kingdom Metazoa; phylum Chordata; class Mammalia; order Chiroptera; family Vespertilionidae; genus Vespertilio; species Vespertilio murinus. The sequence continues at coordinate 58,481,812 of OZ004705.1, forward strand.
ATTCTTTCTACTTCCCCATCTTCCATTCAGGAGGCTGAGAAAACAAGGGAAGCTTCTTCTGGGGTGTGGGGCGAAGTGTCCTGGCCTCTGTTAAGTGTCAGCACCGAGCTCACCAGTCAATCCTGCCCTATGAAGATCAGACATTCAGGAAATTGGACAACTCCATCTACCTGCTGGACACACTTACGTTTTCCCTTTGCCACACCTCTACTCCCCTCTAGAATATCCCTCTCTAGAACCTCTGCACCTCTTACAGCCTACTTGGTAAGTCAACCCAATAGCTGCTCTTTGGCCCATGCGTCATAAACGGCCCTTTTGGTGGGTAAACTTCTTATCTCTATTGAGCCCGTCTGTACCTGGTATGCACAGTGTCTCATCTACCTTGGCTTCTCCCACACCAACCAGGAACAAAGAGAACTAAATTTAATCAGCTCTCAGTATGTCAGGCACTGTAGGAACTATTATAGGTACTAGTAAACCTTCTTTATTAGGTGCAACAATAATCTTGTTAGATGTTACCCCCAAACAAGTTATTTGGTGAGCAGAGCAGCTTACCAAATAAGATTGCAAGGTAAATTCACATTTTCTATCCATTCCCACAATGTTGACCTTAAATAAATGTCTCAAATCTGGTGGCCAGAAGCAAGAGGAAGTTGACTTGAACCAAGGCCCTCCTGAAGCCGATTCATCACTGCACTTCATATCCCACTAATGAAAAGCCACAGGAAGATGTTTTGTGATGAAAGTTTTCATCTTATTCAGATCTAGTCAGCAAATCTCATCTGCCCTACATCAGTCACTATGTGGGAGACCGTTCATATCAAGGTGGGAAGCACTTAGGAAGAAATTAAATGATGGCTTAGCCCAAACCTCAGGCTCCTGTCCCAAATCCCCCTCCTGTCACCACCTGCATCTCTGTCCTCTATTACTGGTAGTATACTTACAATTCCATGTCCCTTTGTGTGACTATTTCCTTAATGTCAACCTCCTCCACTGAACTGTAAGCTACATAAAGGCAGCAGCCATGTCTGTTATCAGTCACATTTTAGCCCCGGTACCTGATAAGTGGTAGGTGCCCAGTAGCTCTCTGTCAAATGAGAAGGGGTGAGAGAGACAAGCATGGAGGACAGGTAGCAGGAATCCTACCACCTGAATCTGAGCCAAATGCTACCGTAAGAATTTCATAAGCCCAGTGGCCAATGCTGAGGATGGACAGGAATGCAGGGGCTATGGTACCTGGAATAATATGGTAGAAGTTACTTTTGCTTTCTCAGGTCCAAATGATGATATTGTCCACTTGACAGAAACAGCAGTAAATTCAGTCCTGCTTGGTTATGATTCTTCCATGTTCTGACAGGACTTGTTTCTTCTGTGTGGGTGTGATATGGTTCTACTCTGTATAATGGGGATTTTTTATAAAAGTCTCTTCTACCTTTTCCCAGAGTTCCTTCAAAGACAAAACAATTTGTGTATCAAAGGTTATCTATCACTATTACATATGTTTAGAAAGGTCTTTACCTTTGAATAATTGAAATGTTTGGCCACACAATCCCATATAATAAAAGCTTACTATGCAAATCGACCAAATGGCAGACCGACCAGTGGAATGACAGATAGCTAAGATGTGCACTGACCACCAGGAGGCAGATACTCAACACATGAGCTGCCCACAGACCCTAGGCCAGCCAGGGAGGGGATTTGTGGAGGCAGAGGGGGGTGGTGCCAGTCAGTGAGCAGGCTGGTGCTGCCCTTCCTCCCCAACCCCCCCCCCCCCTTGCAGGAGGCCTGATAGCAGAGGTGTGGGATGGAACCAGTGAATGGATGGCACCAGGCTGGCCAAGGCATGTACCAGTGCCCCCACCCCATCACTCTGCTGATCGCCCCACAGATAGGCTCTGATCACTGGCCAGGTCTAGGAACCATACTTGTGCATGAATTTCATGCACCAGGCCCCTAGCAATGATGTAAGTAACAAGGTTGTCAAGCATAGTTCAAAACATTCATTTATAATCAAAGACACTTGGGTTCAAATAATTTAACTGAAATGTTAGACAAGATAAAGCAAGAATTAATTGCAATCATATAACACAACCTACCCTGTAGTGCTGTTGGGAGGATTTGGTGACCAAATGTAAGGGGTTTAGAACAGTGCTTGCTGCCATTAGTACTAGTAGTAGTAATAATATGCATTAAAAAAAATATTACCCTAAAAAGACAAAATGATTCATCCAAGCTTACATACAAGAGCCAAAGACAAAAAATTCAGGTCTCAACTCCCACCTATGACTCCATCACACCATCACCCATGGATTATGCTGTTAAAAAAAAAATGTAGCTGGCTTTCCCCCTTCCCCCCTCTCTTTTTCCTTTTCATTTTGCATTTTACACTGAACAAATAATTTCCTGGCTTTCAGGAAATAGTAATTTTTAAATGCTTAATACCTGATTATATTCATTAAAGATTTCCAAATGGTACAGATTCTAGCAAAGTAGAAATTATACCATGATTATATTGTTACAGAGCTGAAGGAAGAGAATATATTTCTCTTTCAAAACTTCTATGAGAGTCAATATAATTCGTGTTATACTTTCTCTCCTATTTTATGATCCTTTTCTTTATTAGAGGTTTAGTTTTGAAGCTGCTCTTATAAAAAGAATAGGAAAGGAAAAATATGTAAATTACTCTTTGTCCAGATCAGGGCCAAAGCTTTAGTAGGTGAGGGAAAAGGGAAGGTTATGTCACAATGGTCAAATGCTATGAACTAATTATGCCTTGACTTATGTTCTTGTCCTTTCATTAATGAAAATCATCCAATTCAAACTCAGTTATTATGCAACATTGAAAGTCACATATGTTTAAATGTAAAGCTTTCTCTTGATGTGATTTCTTTCTAAATGGGAAACATGGAGCAGAAGAATCTAGGTTGAATCTAAGGGAAGAGAACAGAAGGAGGATGGCTTACATTAGGTTTTTTCCTTCTTTTTCTTGTATATGTTCTGGTATTTTTATGTTTAAGCAAAAAGCTGAAGGTAGAAATAAAGAGATTTCTATAACCAGATGGGTACTTACATGACAGAAGCGCAAGGAGAGGTGTTAGAGACAATATTGCATTTGAAAGAACTCACACAGAGAAAGGTGCAGTTAATCTCTGGGGTCACGAATGACCATGGCCGGGCCAGATGCCCTGACTCCCAAAGTAGCACTCCTTCCCTCAGCCTCCACCAGGCGGCCTCTCCCAACATCCTCTGTTTTCACGGTGATTTCTGTCGGCAGGGAATTTATTTTCTGATCATTCATTGTGACTCTTCTTAAACTACCCTTTAACTCTTTCCCATATATCTGTCTCACTAAAAAGAAAAAAAATATGTATTTCTTGAGGCTGTCTTATTTATTAACGCCCCTCTTGGGATAGAGTGTTGTAAGCCCACAATGAGCACTGAGTATGTACTGACAGAGTAACACGACGGAATGAATTCCTCTTGACAAGCTCGGTGTTTGTACACAGCACTCCCTAACAGCCCCCCTCACAGTCGTTTTCTCCCACAATGTAATTCATGACAGAATGTTAACTTTAAATTTAACAAAGACAGATTACATCTGTTTATGCGTTCATTTCACTACACAGATAAAGTTTTTAAGTAATGTGTACAACCCAAAGAATACAAATATTCTCTCTGAAGGAAAATATGGCCTCTAATAGAACTGTTTAAAGGTTAATCATTGCATCTCTGGAAGGAGCTGTCCTGGTAGTAGGAGTAAAATTACTGAAAGAAAATAGAAATGTACTACACTGTAAGTAAATACTGAAATATACATTGATGCCTCTAGAAGAGCAATTATCCTTTAGGTAGTTTATTTGCTTTAAAAAACAACAAACATACTGCTTTCTAAATTCCTTCTCTGCTCCACCCCCAATTCTGAGAACACTGAATATACTTTGAAACAAGGATTGTGCATATATATTGCTTTGCTTAATGTGTGTTCTGAAATTGACTAAAGGAATAGGCTTGCTGAGAGGATAATATATTCATATTGGATTCTATCTCAAACTTGTTACTGTAAAACACTTTGGTATTCTAAGAGTATTAGAGTAGTTATATAAATCTAGAGACTCCATTTTTTCAAATGCTCCAATACTAAAGATTCCAGCATCTCATGCTGAAAGTTTATTTTTAAAAGATTGCCTTTACATTGAAAAGCTAAAGAATGAATTACTTCCAACTCCAAATTTTACATAATTTTTATCAGCCAATATATGGAGAATTTTCATTTTCACTTAAAATATACTCATTCCTCTTCTGTTTAGGTATTGTATAGTACAATATTGTGACTTATCAGAAAAAAATATACATTTGGTCATTTCTCATATATATTTGTCCTTCCTCCAAGGTTCCTATCTCATAGTTCCCCAAATCCTTGAGACCTCCTATGGGTTGAGAGTGATTTAAAATATATTTTGTTATGCTAATGAGGTGACTTTTTTTAAAAGCACCTAAAGATGGGGGAGGGGGGGCGCTGGTTGCCAGCAGAGCCAACTATATGATGAGAGGACTGGAACCCACAACCTTCTGGGATGGGAAAGGAACTGGAGATTGAGTTCAGTTACCAAGGGTCAACGATTTAATCAATCATGTCTTTGTAATGAAGCCTCCATGAAAATCCAAAAGGATGAGGTTCAGAGAGCTTCCAGGCTGGTGAACATGGGGCGATTTGGGAGAAGACAGCATTCCCAAAAGCTCTGAAGCTCCTGCCCTTTCCTCTTACCTTTCCTTATGTATCTCTTCCATTTGGCTGTTCCTATGTTACGGCTTTAAAATATATATATATATATATATATATATATATATATATACACACACATACACATTTTATTGATTTTTTACAGAGAGGAAGGGAGAGGGATAAAGAGTTAGAAACATTGATGAGAGAGAAACATCGATCAGCAGCCTCCTGCACACCCCTTACTTTGGATGTGCCCACAACCAAGGTACATGCCCTTGACCGGAATTGAACCTGGGACCCTTGAGTCCACAGGCCGACGCTCTATCCACTGAGCCAAACCAGTTTCGGCTGTTAGGGCGTTTTATAACAAACAGGTGATGTTCTGTGGGTCACTCTAGCAAGTTAATTGAACTGAAGCAGGAGGTCATGTGAACCTCTGGTTTATAGTCGGTCACAATCAGAAGAAGCACAGGTAAAAATCAGGGCTTGCAACTGGCATGGGAAGTGGGAGCAGGAAGTGGTGGTGGTGGTGGTGGTGGTGGTGGTGGTGGTGGTGGTGGTGAGTCTTGTATGACTAAGCCTTCCCCCTGTGGAATCTAATGTAATCTCCAGGTAGATACTGTTAGAATTGAGTTGAACTATAGACATTCAGCAGGTATCTGAGAATTTCTTGGTGGTGGTGTGAAGGAACCACTACCCCCGCCCCCCACTACACATTGGAACTAGGCTCAGGAACCCAAAAGATGTAGTGTCAATCATAAAGAGCAGGTGAATTTGGTTCTTGGTGTGAAAACATGTGAAAATATACCCTGTTTTTAAATTTTTGATTCCTCAAATATTCACACCTTTAATATTACCCCTCTGTTCTTCTTTTCAACCTAACTGCTTAAATACCTCCCACCTGCCTTTTGAAGAGGGCTCACCTTTTGGCTGGCCAGAAATGTAAGTCAATCTGTTTTATACATTCTAGTTTCACAGATGCTGCTACCTAGATGGGTGACATGGGTGTTTGGCTTACTGCCCTTGAATATCAGAGTCTTTATCTGTCAATGCTTTTGGGTATGGTGAATAAAGGGCGTTGTAAAAAAGAAAAAGACAGGGGTGAGATCAGAATTGGGCTCCTCTCCTGGTCTGCTCCCCATCCTCCCTCCCTCCCTCCCTCCCTCTCTCCAATACTGCAGGGACCGACCACATCCTTCCTAAGAGCTGCTTGCCTGGAGGGAGGCTCCTGGAGGTCAGAATCCTATGGTAAGGCAGAGCCTCGCTCTAAGGAGCCTCGTTGGGTTTGCAGTTCCGTGTGCAAGTCCGACCTCTCTGTTTCTAAAGACTGTGCTCTTTTCCCAACCAATCGAGATAACTGCTTTCAGTACCGAAGAAAATTAACTATTAACTTACTCCTTGAAGCATCAGACAGTGGATGGATAAGGTACAAGAGATAGAACCCCTGTTTCTTCTTATAAGTTCCTTAAAATCTATCCCTTCTCAGGCCAGAGGATCCAATTAAGCACACCCGGACAACCCCAGCTCACTAACAATCTTGCAACCTTCCTTGCCTCTAAAATGTGCTCTCCTGAGTTATGATTTCAAAGCCATGAATTTGGTCTTAGGAGATAGCTATAAAATACAATTTACAAAACTCAAAGGAGGTTTTGCCATCCTATCTGGTACCATTTATATTAAGAGTCATTAAGAGTCATTAAGAGTCGTGTGTGGCAAATGCCTTTTGGTAATCAGGAAATGACAACTATGTAATCAGCTCTCCCTTTTCCTATAGCTACCAGGAAACTAAAAGCCAAATATAACATGTAGTTAGACATTCTGGATTTCTCCACTACATTGTCCCTAAAATGCTCTCTCGTCTAAATTTCTGGCCTATCTTATAATCTTAATTTCAGCTGTCCCTTTAAGATAATGTATTTTTCACCTACAGCTTCAAAACATTACTTGGAAGTTAAGACTTATCAATATATGCCAATGTCTCAGCCAATCCTCTCCCCAGAATGCATATCTGTGTCACGAGGGACAGAATGGTGATAAAGAGAAACACAAGGAACCCAAGGCAGTGTGGTCCAGGCAGACCCCTTCCCGCCCAGGTCTTCGCATCTTGCCCTCCATGGCCACCGGTGAGGGAAGAGTTCCCACATCTAGAAACAAAGTCCTATGGATTCACTGCTGAATTTCATCCCCTCCCCCCATGCTTTAGGCCTAACTATATTCAACTAGGAATTTTCTCTGAGCTCAGCAATGTCGTTTCTTGATCCCTTGACAAAATTAATGATGTAGCAATTCATTACTGACAGGGCAAAAAAATTTGCCACAATGTTTACAAGCTCTAATAAATTATGGATAATTTACCAAATTAATACCAGTGAAACGTAGCCTGACTTTTTAGATTTTCATTTATCATTCTATCTAGCTCCCCTTTCTCTCCCTCTCTCACTTCTCTCATACCTCTTTCTCTCACACAGTTTCCTTCTGTAACAGATTATGACTTGAAATCAAAATTGAAATGTAGTATAATTGTTGTGTTCTACTGTGGCTAATAAAAGAACTGGAATTCGACAAATGGATTCTATGAATGGATTCTATCGGAAGTAAGCATCAGCATTAAAAAAAAATGACACAAAACACAACAATTTTCAAAACCCAAAGCAGACTCAGCAGACCACAGTAACAACAACCTTTGTTGAGCACTTACTGTACAGAAAACTGAGTCCTCCATCAAGACATTTTTTAAATCTAGTATAAGAAATAAAACTGAAGGAAGAGCTTCCCTTTATATGTTTTTTTTTAATGTTTTGGTTTGGAAAGAATATATTCATGTATGACCTTATAAAGCCGAATTATTCTTAGCATCCAGATAATTTCTTGTGGTAATAATGGGAAATTATACCCCTAATGCAATATTTATGTTGGAAGAACCAGCATTAAATTACTGGGCTAACTGTTTGTGCTGTAAAATGTGAAGGGGAAAGGCCTCATTTTCAGTGGATTCAAAAACCAGCAGAACAGTCAGTGGGATATGAAAATAATCGCCCTCTGGCTCTGCGACTGCATTATGATGTCATGTGAGGAACACAAATGTTTTCTTAAAGAGGTACCCAAGTCATGGGGGGGAAAAACAAAAGCACATCAAACTCCTCTGACAAAAGGGGACTGAATAGTTCACTCTCTTAAAAATGAACTCTCTTTAAGAGATTTCATCATTATTATCTATTCTGAATAATTCCTCACTAACACCTCAGCCCCAGAGCCCTCCCTGAAGTCTAACATTTTACCAACACTCCACCATTAAAATGCGGGTGTCTCACCTGCTCCTTTTGTGCCAACTCCTGTGGCCACATGCCTCACTTCCAAGCTTTGGGATGCACTTTCCCAGAGTCTACTCGTGTCCACGCTCACGTTGCTTCCTTGCACTGCTGAAGCAGCCTCCTAACTAGGCTTTTCATGTACCTATTCTCTGGCAAGATTCCTCTTTCTAAAGCGCAGTTTTCAAAACATCCCAGTCCTGCTCAAAAGCCCTCGGAGCTCCCTCTCTGGGCCTGGTGCAACGATTTCTCTGTCTCCTGTTCCAGGACTTCCTCAGGGGGAGATGCTCACCTCCGCCAAGCTCCAGCCCCAGCATCTCCACCAAGGTGCTCAGGAGCAGGCACTTCTGCAGTCTTCTCTCCTCTGCTAGGAGAGGGGGTGGGTGGGGCTGGGAGACCCCTGGGGACTGGAGAGGGCTTGGTGTTGGGGGAATGGCGGGGTGTGGGGGGGAGACCTATTGCTCCTGCCTTGAACAGCTGGGTCTATTTACACAATTGTCCCAGTCAACTATTTTCTGGAAGATGCTCCAGGCAAAGTGGCCGGACAAATTACAGTTGCAGGCAGATCTTCGAGCCTGGTCTTGGCTCCTAACCTTCCCTCCACTCTCCATTTCAAAATCCTAACATGCGCCCATCTCTGCTGAGATATCATTCCTGACCACCCAACAACCGAGACTTTCCCTGTCCTTAAATCCTAACAGTATTCGATGCATGTCTGACGGCATTCCCTATATTAGCCTGCCATGAACGAATGGCGGTCTCCCAGCCCTGTACCCATCAGGGCATTAACTGCACTGTGGTCCCAAAAGTATCTAACTCCTACTACAGGCACCCAGCGAACATTAGCCGAAGTCACACAATTGAAAAAAAAAAAGATGGTTAAAACCACTGTTGGGATACCCTTCTTTTATTTGCTTTGATCAGTTTTCTGATCTTAGTCAGGCATCAGTCCAACTGAGTCTCCGAACAGCACCAGCAGTAACGATGTGGGCAGGTTCGCGTAGTAGGGCCTCTCACCCTGATCCTTGTCCTCTGCTAGCTTTATCGAGGGTCCTTCTCAGGATCAGGGCTGACTATTATGTGCTATGGGTACAGAATCAAATGTCTAGGATCCGTTCACTATGGAAGATTACTTGGCTGGAGGGTGCCATATGCATTGGCCTTAACCACTGACCAGGAAAGCCCCAACTTCCCAGTCCTGTGGTGCTCAAAGATGGAAAAGTGGCACTCTTCTGGCAAACTGGAAGGCCAATAATACGATGGCAGCCCAATGGAAAGCCATAGGTAAGTCCACCCTGGCACTGAGGGGCACGACCAGCAAGTGGGCTGCAATGCTCCCCCTTCCACCGAAGGCCCCCTGGGGTTCCAGAGCGAGGACAAAAAGAATGAGGAAAAATAAACACGATGTGAAACGTAAACCACACCAGGAACAAAAAAAAATAGGAACCGAAAGACTTCAGATTAGCATTTTTATGGGCAACTTTCAATTTTATCAAGATAGTCAGGAAAGGCGTGCGCATAGCTATGCTATGTGACTTAAACGCCAAGTTTTCGTTTTGTTGTTACATGAATATCAGGACTTCTCCCATTTCGTCTCTGTTTGTGTTTACATAAATTGCATTTATATCAAATCCAGATTTGGAGCATCTCAGAATACTTAGGTAATTCTTGTTAATGTTTTCATGGGAGTTCAAGGTTTTATTTTTAATGTTCCTCTGGAAAAACAATACCTGTGTGTATAATTTAATTCACTCAGATTACTATATTGCCCTAGTATGTTTCTGTCCTTTGTCCTCAAAAAAACTAAAAGTGCTGCACCCAATATAATAGTTTATGTCCATCTAGAACACGGATTTTTCCTATTTATAGAAGCTAAGTCATACTAGGCATATTAAATACAAAAAAAACCACACAAACAAACAAAAACTAAAAAACAACACTTAAGGGAACTTTATTCTCTACCACATTCTCTTCTGTGTTAAATGGGGCATAAGTCTTAAAACACCAGAGGCCAAGTGATGAAAAGTCCTGCAAATCACAAAATAGGTGAATGACACCAGAAAAATAGCGGAATGAATCAACTTTCAACTCCCAGGAAGAGGAGGAGGGGGACGAAAAGGTTAATTTTACATGATGCTGCATAATTTTAACTTAACTGCTGTCTCATTCGGCGCCCAAACACCCGCTTTGGAAATACCCCTTTGTCGCATGTACAGAAGGGCTTTGCTATTGTCCCTCAGGAAGGCGGCAGCGGGCCCTGCACTTTGACCTCCAGCCCTGCCTCAGCAGGGGGCTCATTGATATTCCCAGAAGCTTCTCTCAATGGAAGAAGATGGTTTGAAAAAGAAAACCGCACCTCCCGGGCTGGTGGTCTCCCCCCACCCCCACCCTGGGCTCCTGGCCCCCTAGGTGGTGGCATGCAGGTCCCCTCAGGCCCCACAATCCCGGGGCCTTCATAAACGCACTATTTTTCATGTAGATTTGATAGGTCCTTTCCCTTTTATTCAAAGTGGCTTTCACAGGCATGTTAGTGGGTGAGAGCCTTCTATTCGGGACTTACATTTGATTAATTTGTGGCATTCATGTGTCTAATTCTCTACACACAAAGGGAATGAACTGGCTTGGACTCTATCGACAAGCCATTTCTGCCAGGAAAGTTCACATGTAAAGGGAAAGGCTGTGTCAGTGGGAATGGTTTCCAGCTTGCTGAAGGCAGCCTGGAATAAAACAAACAAACAGCAACAATAACAACAACAACAACAAACCAGGCTGGCTTAAAAACACAGCTATCATCTCCAGCGCTTTTGTTAACGATACTTTAAAACACGTAAGCAAATTCCTAAAGGCTGCATTCCTTGTCACGCGTATGTAGCTCTTCACAAGAGGAGTGCCCAAAATGACTGCAACATTACAGTCTTCACACACATTTAAAAAAAAAAAAAAAGTCTCCTGGCTTCCTTTCAAATCCCATCAGTCCACTTTTATCAACCGAGGGGGAAGCAGAAGACCATAAACACTGCCTGCAATATCGTCTGAGTTTCCAGCTTTGGGTCTCCAATTATGTTTACAAAAGTGTGAAAGTATTAAGGAAGAGAATATTGATCAAATTCCTTATTCTTACTATGGAACAACTATTTCCAAATACATCCCTAAATGCAATCCTGTGTGATTCCCTTAATCTTGGCTAATCCTTCAAACATAAGGCCAGCAAAAAATTCACTGCAGGCAGGAGCATGCTTACCCCAGTTTCCCTTTTTAAGCTCGCCTTTACATTTGATGCATTAAAATATTTAATAAAAATAAATCCACACTCAGTAGCTCCATAGCTTACTGGAGCTTTTACAGAATGTTTAAAAGAACTGAAAACTGGATGCAAATTAGTTGACGTCATCAGGATGAGCAAGTGTTGTTCTGTGTGTAGTACCACCTTCCGTGTGTCCTTCAATAAAAAGCATGGCCATTCCATGATGTCACTGATATTCTGTACCAAAAAAAAAAAAAACTCCACAGACCAAATTCTACTTCCTTTCTGTACCGCCAAAGATGACATAAATCTTTAAAATGCAGGGAAGGAAAAGAATGTATATGAATTCTACAAAAGTAGATGAACCAGCCTGCAGGAAATAACATAAACAAGCAAAACACCAACAACCCTGGCTTCCACTTTTGCTGATTTACTTCTCTGACCTTGGGCTTATCTTCCTGCTAGAAGTGGAAATTGTCTATACACATACATGTGTGTGTGTATACACTGAGACCCCAGGCCCTGAACATATCATGTGCTCTGGAAAAGTGAGAGAACACCACACCAGCTCAAGGCAGTTGGAGGCCAAGTGCACACCCCCCCCCCCGCCCCCGACCCCATGTCTGCCCCAGGTTGGGATGCCTGAAACCAAGACCCCGGAGGCTCCGGAGACAGACGTTCCCACAGAGAGCTCTCGCAGCTGTCTCTCCGGTGTCACAGGATAACAGGACCATTAACCTCAAAACCACTGACTGGGTCCCTGAAGAACACAGGGAGAAGGTGTGTAGGTGGAGGTCTCTGTTAAAAACCGAGCACTGAAAGCTCTCAGCCAGATAGCACGTGGCTTGGAAAAAAGTGGGTGTTTCTAAAAATTATGTTCATGTTTTACACACACACACACACACACACACACATATATGTGTGTGTGTGTGTGTGTGTGTATATGTATATGTATATATATATGTGTGTGTATATATATATATATATATATATATATATATATATATATATATATAATATATAATATGTCTCTCTGCATAGAAACATATACACCCGTGGATAACGATACATACATCTACCTTCCCATGGGGGAGGGGAAGACCAGGGGAGAAGCGAGAGGAGAAAGGTAAAGATCTTGAGAGAGAACAACCCATGGAAGAGAAGGAAAAAAAAAAGACTGAGAGCCCGCGGAACTAGAGCAAAACTGGGAAGTCCAACAGAGGCGCCGCACGCGAGGCAGGGAGAGAGGGGAAGGAATGGCAAAACCCTGCCCTCGGCAGCCCCGGAGTGATAGGACGGGCAAAGGGTAGACACTAAGGGTAAAACCTCAGCTCCGTTTCCAGGTTCAACGACAGATCTAGGATGGGAGCTGGTTCTGAAAGTCCTTAAAAAGAAGAATGTCAGGACAGCCAAACCAGGCCTTTTGTTAAAAGATGTATCACTATGTCTCCCTTCCTAATTCTTTTTACAGTGGGACACACACACACACACACACACACACAGAATAGGCATGTGTGTTGAACAGCATCATAGATATCTGTACATATGTGTAATTAAATCTATTAGTACTTAGCATATTAACTCCAATACGGACATAATGACCTTTATGATCATGCCCCACAGACTAGAAGCCAACTCTAGTGAACGTAAACATAAATGGTGTCTCCCGAAAGAAAACAGAGTGTCCAACAAAAATTACTGTTGGAAGGAAATGGGCCCAACCCTAAAGATTCTGCCCCGGGAGCTCACAGCCCTGGCCGGGGTCCCCGTGGCCCTCGCCGTGGACTCCAAGGTTAGCGCAGGGACACGGGAGAGGTGAGTTCAGGCCACGTGCCGATGCACTCACTCCGAAAAAGTGGCAGCTAGCTGTACTCTCAGACACACACTCAAATTACTGCTCCCAAGTAAAAAAAAGTGTGGTATTACACTTATTAACAGAAAGCATTGCAGATGACCTTTAAAATGTATACACACAACGCACACACACATTACTGGGGAAAAAAGTGGCCTGCCAGAAGAGGCCAGTGAATGCCTCTCCCCAGCGAAATATAACTTTTGCTTTGCATTCCAACATGGGGAGGCCTCTGGCAAGGAGGAAAAAAAAGTAGGCCAGAACGATCTGGACTGCTGCCCTCGCTCCAGAAACCCGGCGTCACATAACCAGGGCCCCCTTAAAGGCGGGCTGTATCTGTTTCACAGCGAACTCCGCGCGGAGAGCTACTATCTCCTCGTGGTAAAGGAAACCGTTTCCACATTGTGAGAGGCGAGACCCGTACAGCAAGGGCCTCTCATCTCTCGTAATTACCCTGGTACCTTAAAGCCGGTAATTACACAGGGCGCCGCGCCCCGAACTGGCCTTCCGTGTGTTCCACGCCCGGTGCGTGTAATTAGCCTTGATTAATATCCCACGTTTCACATCAACACAAACAGCGCGTCCAGACCCTCCCCGCGTCCCGCTGCCTCGGGGAGCCTCGCTGCTGGGATCCTGTGCCTTCATCACGGGAACGTGCCGGGCCAAGGGGATCAAATGGTGCCTTGGCACCCACCTTGGTCTGGCTATTCAGAAGGGAAGCAGCAGTGCCTTCCATGTAATCATCTTAATCCCTTGTATCAACTAATTAATACACAGAGAAAGCTTTTACGTGCATGTGGGCAATTATGGCAAGTTCCTGGTCGGTGTCCAAATGGATTCACAATATAATTCGTGAACAGTGAGGGGCTGGGGAAAGAGCTTCCAAAGATGACTTCTCCAATGAAAAGGGGCTGGGGAGGGGGGCGGGGGGAGAGTAATCTTGTTAATGGAAGAAAAAAGAGGACAGAAAATGAACCTCCGTTTCTCAAACACCCCCCCCCCCATTTTTTTGTGTGTGTTCAATTTCTGAACCCTATTTTGCACGTGACTTGCTGGAGCAGGTCCACGTGTGTGAGCGAAATAAGACCCAACAGATAGTAAGAGCTTTGATTCCGTGTCCTCAGACAGCTGAAATGTCGCCGAGTTACAAGGGGGCTCGACAACAAAGAAAACTGATGCCACTGAGTAAGCAGTTTCTGCTAAAAAAAATAAACCAAAACAGAAATCACCGTACACAAAACTTCTGTCGGCCAACTAACACGTGAGCGCAGCGAGTTCTCATCCCTCCCCGCGGGTACCTGTTGCACTTTTTTTTTTTAATGCAGGAGAAGGCTCATTGGTACCTGCAGATGCCTTAGGACTAACCCAAGACCTGGGAGCCGGCGGCACAGGGGCTGGGGGGCTGCATAGAGGCAGGTCTGGATTGCCAGCACCTGCCTTGGGGGTTCTGCTCGCCACTTGCCCCCGCCACACTGGGAATCGCCCCAGGATGGGGGCAGCTCGCAATCCAACATGGGGCAGAGGGGGACAGTTAACCTGGGGCTCTGGCATCAGGAAAAGGCTCTCCATGGGGAAGCCCCACGTTGTGGGAACAAAGCCGGGGTATGTCAAAGCCGGGGTATGTGTTGTGACTCCCGCTGCCCAGACGGCTCCCTGTCTGGGGGCCACACTGGCCAGCACAGTCCCATCCACGAGGGCCTGGGACCCAAGCCTCAAGAAACAAATCGCTCCCTCATCTGCCTTCAGACTATGCTGGAGCTCCTTGACACTGCCCAGGGTTGGCCTTATTATTTTTTTTTAAAGGAGTAACATGCTAATGGCACAGGTGTGGGCACTCTGAGCTACATGCTGTCCTGAGCCACCTGGGAACCGGGCGGTGCCCTCCCGGCCACAGGACGGCAGGCTGAGCAAGCGCCAGCCGCTGGGATGCCCGTGTCCCCGTTTCCCCATGTCCCCGGCCAGACCCACCGGCGGCAACCAAAGAGCTGTCACCCTGAGGAGAGGACACAAAGCTCCGCACTGCCTCGCGAAACAGGTTTCCCCTTCCCAGAGGCATTCCTGCGAGGTTAGGTCATGTAAAACAGCAACCTGCTCCCCCCTGAACCCCCCTCCGTCCTGCTCCTTCCCTGCAGGTGGCTGTGCTCCGGGGCCTGACCCGAGATGCAGAGGGAGGGAAGGAACACCTCCTCTCCAGTTTCTAAGGAGGAAAAAAAAAAAGGTGAGCATGCAGCGAACAGAGCTTTACTGTGCACAACAGAAAAGAAACTGAAAGCGGCGATGTAGGCAGCACAGTCCTGCAGGTGTGGGCTGGGACCTGCGAGGGCACAACATAAATGCTTCTGGGGTCAAATCTCGAGCCGCACGGACTTAAAAAAAAGAGAGAGAGAGAGAGAGACTGGCAGAAAACGTTGCTTTTGAGCTGCTCTGGCACAGAAGAGCCGGCTCTTATCTGGCAAGGGCGCCCCCTGCTGGCCGCGGCGCGGAACTCCGCCTCCTGGTCCGGCTCCAGGCAGCCCGCGGGTCTCTCTGGAGGAGCCGGCCAGGGCGCGGAGCTCCGCGGAGGGGTCCCGTGTAGGGCACACCATGAGAGCAAGAGGTCCCGTCCTCGCAGTCACCGCCCGAAGCCGCAATCTTTGTCCCGTCACGGTTCTCTGCGGCCAGATAAATTCCAACCAGGCTGAAAAGAATGGCTATGACCCCGATTGCTGTCCTGCCTGTGAGCTTAGAAAGGTGGGGAGGGGGGGGCGGGTGGGGAGAGGGGAGGTAGACACACAAAAAGGGATCCCACCATAAAAAGATTCTAAGTCACCCCCATGTACAGGGCATGGTCACTGGAGGAAACCTGGACCGCCCTTTTCAAGGCAAGATTTTTTATTATTAGGGCATTCTGAATAACAATTATTCAAATCCTTAGCACATGGCAACACCGAATTCAAATGCATGCAAACATTAAGGCGGCCCTCGCTGCCAACAAAATGTAAGACTGACTGAAATCACATGATGCTACTATGTACACAGACATTTTTATTCCCCTTCTGCCCCCCCCACCCCGCCACACACACACACACACACACACACACACACACACACACGTTTTCACCCCCCTTCCTTTTCACCTCATTCTTTTTCACTTCTTTTGTTGTTAAGGCTGTTACAGAATTACCCTGATGTTTTGTAATATCAGCCCACTGTCTCCTACAAGGATTCCCCCACGGAATCACAGCACTCGGTGCCTTTGGCAGAAAATCCTCCCGAACACGGGCTTGTGTGTGTAAACTCATATCCCCCCTGCCATCAACTGGGGACCCTTACTTTAAGGAAACACTGCCAAGGCATCCAGCTAGCCAGCCAGAGAGAAACCGGGGTGGGAAGGCCGGGGGGGGGTCTCTTCCCCCCACCGGCACAAATGTCATACCGGAGCGTCTTCCGCTCGCGTTACCTGCCCTCCGTCTCAGGGGGTTCACTAGTTCGGGCTGAACTTGGCTTCTCTCTGGGACCTCAATCTCATGTCGGTTCCCAGCACCCAGCTTCAAACACTGGGGACAGAGAAGGCAAAGGCATCTAGGCGTGAGCAGAGAAATATAATGGACAAAACAAACATGATTCATCTCCTGTGGGTCATTTGGTCTGCTTTTCATTTTCTGGTTTACATATGAAGCCAGGGGGTTGGGAAGTGCCAGCAGAATGCAGGCCCCAGGGACACATACTCTGACTACATGATTTAAAAAGAATCTCCAAAAGCTGGAAATCTCAGTGCGTGCTCTTTATCTAATTGTCCTTGCTGAGGTGGTGAGGTTTTTCTTGCTTCACGGTCCAGGTAAAAAAGAGGGTTTGGTTTGTAGTCATTCTTTTATTTAGTTGTTCAATGAACATTTTTTTTTTATGGAATGCTAGATCTGTTTTGGCCAAAATATTCTATTGAGGACCATATACAATACAACGGTGGCTTTTATTCACCACTTTTTTTTTTTTTTTTTTTTTTTTTTTTTAGTTTGTACTATAGATGTCTATCCCCGGGAATAACACGGTTTATTTGGGCTTCCATGCTGAGGTTTAGAGAGTTCAGCCTTTACCTATGAAAAGGCCTGAAAGTGAGTGTGTGGGTCTATTTTTATTTATAAGAGGGGAGAGCAGCACAGTTTTAGAATGAACAAAATCAATTGGTACCAGTTTGGGGAATAAGCTTCCGTTTTCAATAGAGCTGTCAAGACATTCGCATCTATTCACAGGAGGCTAAAGGTTTCATAGTAAAAAAAAGTAAGGGGTTTTTATTCTTTACCACTCGGATAGCAGCAGCTTCATAACATGGGGTGATTTTAGCTGTTCTATTGTACCCTAAAGCACATAAATGCACATCTGTATTTATACTCACATCTGTATTTGCACCATGTGTAAAATCATCTGTAAGACAAACAGAATCTTAAGCTAAGCTCACTCTTGCCTTAAGTGTCTGGGTAAATATGATAGCTATCCACAGGCCTTCCTACGGATTTTGAGAAGAACGTATTTAAACTTCCCTCAATGAGGTCAGGTAGCAAAGAGTTGCCTGGAAGAACTCAGCGGGTTTTTACTCATGGCTTCAAACATCACTGCGTGTAGCATGAAGGAAAGTCCTTCACAAATCAAAACCCCTTTGAGATACTAAGTGTCTTTCTCCTATTGTAACAGGACTAAGACCCCTCCCTTGCACACACACAAAAAAATCAATAAATACGCTTTGACCGATACCAAACCCCTTTAGATTAAGCTCAATATGCCATTAATATGAAAAGAATTTGACAGTTTACATAAGGGATGTGACCTGGTGCCAACAACCTCTGGCTTCTCCATTCTCCAGATGGTAGCAGATTAGTAGGCAGCCTTTATTCCCGTAAGAAGATTTTTTCTCCCCCCATGGAAAAACTATAAAGGCCAATTCTGTTCCAAACTTCAAGTCTCCTTCACAAATGTCTACTCGATTCTGGGCCTTAACTAATGCCTATTAAAAGAAGCCCTTGGGCCTGGGGCTGTGGAAGGGAGGGGGGAAAAAAAAAAGACTAAGGCAAACTTAACTCTAATGCCTGCCTTTAAAAGATCTATTGACAGAAGCAGTGGGGAGATTTTGAACCAATGTTAACTTAAAGAAAAAGGCTGGTGAGATTCAATTGTGGATGTGAATGCCTGCTTGAGTTTGATCTTGAGGGGGCTTAAGATAAGGGAGATAAAAAAAAACACCCTAAGCCTACTTACATATTAAAAAATGCAGTTGTGCTAAATTCACGACATGCCACTGTTCTCAATTTGATTTATGCCCATCATCGCCAAAGAGGCTGAAGGACATCCCTGGGTAATGTGGTAAAGAGCCGCGGCAGAGGGCACTTGCTCGGCTTTGCTAATGCAAACATGAAAAATCATTTCCTCACAGCGCATGACGTTCTTCCACATTAACTCTTCCAAGGTCCGAGAGAATAAAAACCGAGTTTTTTCTTTGATCCTGGGCTGGAGGTATAAATATAACAAGTAGTTAATCAAAAAGATCTGAGAGGCAAAAATAGAAAAACAGACAACACATCACTTAATCTGGAAGAAAGTTTCCCCCCCCACACACACACCCCAAGGGCAGGAAATGATCTTGGAAGAATCAAGAAAAAAAAATCATATTTTATAAACACATTGACCTTAGTAAAAAATTTTAAGAACATTCAGCTGCGCTTAAAATCCAGAAAGCTAAGATACCTCCCTCAAAACACCTGCCTTGTTTTGTGGTCTCCTACATACTTTTGAACACACACGCAGACTTCTTTTCATTCCAATTAGTTCATAAAAAAAAAAAAAAACGTTAGAGACGCGTTTAATATTTCTATTAATGTTTTCACAATGCAAACAAGTCAACCAGCACATGGCCCCAACCCTCAATGTCCACAGCTCCCCTAGGCAAACTGGACCAGAGAGAGGAGAGGTTTCAATAAAAATGCAAGACATCAGGGAGAAAGAGATCAAAAAAGAAAAAAAGCTCAGGGTCTAGGATCCCAACGATTTAGGGTGACCTACTTCCTCGGTTCCCAAAGTCATTTAGTTAAGAGCGGCAGCATTTGCCAATAGCACATATATTCAGCAGTCCCCAGAAAGAACAGTTTTCATGCAGATCTCCAAGACAATAAAATAAATTTTAAAAAAGGCAGGGTTCATTTTATGTCGGCCTTTTCTGAAAACTGTCTCATTTCCTCAAGGAGGAAGTACCGGGCCCACGGTCACTGGTGCGGTCATGTTACTCACCCACCTCAGGATACCTGCCCTGTGGCGGCCACAGCTCAGACCTCCAGCTGAAACGACTAGCTCTCCCCAAAGGTGGAAGGAGACACATGCACTGCTATTCGTACTACTTTAAACAATAAAAAAAAGAAAAGAAAAAATTATTAAAAAATGAATTGCTTTCAAAGGATGTGTCCTAGTCTCCAACTCGGACTACGGTGTTGTTGAGAGCGTGTCCGTCCCCACGGTCGGCGTCCTATTCTCTTTAAATGAGAAACGTTACAGCCAGGGAAAGAGCTCTCCCCCAATCCAATAACTGGGACCATCCTGGCGATCAGATAACAAGTTTAGGAAAGGGCTTAAGGAAATGAGCTAATAATTTGACTGCACACAAGCAGATTATCTCCGATTGCCACAGAGAATGCTATTAGGGGGCACCGCGTTTTCAAGTGATCATTTTTCCAGCCTGTTACAGAAAGGTTAATCTGCGGGCTTACTCGTAAAAATCAATTTTGAATCACGCCAACGTACAAAAGAATTACATTAAAAATCAGGAACTATGCCGACATTTCTCTCAATTGTCTGACAGGAGACTAACGCAAGTATGCTCCTGTTCAGAAGTTTATGCGTGAAAATAAAGGCATATATATATATATATATATATATATATATATATATATATATCCATCAACACTGTTCACCCAGCAAGTTGGAGTAGCCTTGTGGGAGAGGAAAGCACCACAATGGCTGTTTGTAAAGGCGCTTTTAAAGCTGCTAACTGTTATTTTAACTCTCAAAATACTAAACCTTCCCTCAGGACCTCAGGACAGCCACTCAGATTGCACAGTACCAAAGGACGATGAAACCCTTTCTCTAATCCACAATCATTACACAGACTCCCAAAGGTTAACCTTCCAGGGTTGTCTCTGGTCCCAAACCACCCACCTGTCTGAGCCTGACTCAGAAAATGTCCCCTAAATAGTGTGCGTGTGTGTGTGTGTGTGTGTGTGTGTGTGTATGTGTGTGTGTGTGTGTGTATTCTACTTTGGGTTCAAAACAATCTAGGGGCCCACTCTCCCCATTTTTTCACCCTTGGCTGGCAGCAGATCACACTGCGAAATGTAAATCAGAGTTACCTTTCACCTGCAAAAGGACGCCCATAAATGCCAACCCAGATTTCCTGGGGCCCTGAGGGGTTTCGGAGGCGCTCTGGCCACCTGGCCACTCCGCAACAAGTTGACTGTGAACATAAAACTCAAACCTTGCTGAGAAAGGAGCCTGGGAAAATGGGAAACCGGCCATTCCCAGATGAAGTCAGTTTCTGGGGCCGGGCTGTTGTGTCTAGGAACAACGTTTCCCAGTTCCGAGGAAATCTGCATATCAGATATTACCGCAGGCCAGCAAAGAAAGAAGGACCACGTGCCCTTTTCCGAGACGGAAAACCCAGGGAATGTCCTGGCGGTGAGGGGTGAGACCCGAAGGGCACGCAGAAATGGGGAGACCTCAGGACGCCCCGCTCCAGCTGGCTTACATCCAACGCCCACGCATGGGGAGATAGAACTAGACCAAGTGTCAGCAGGAGAGCATGGCCAGGCTCACCCCTTCGTGTATGGGGAAGAG
The DNA here is from genome assembly GCA_963924515.1 of Vespertilio murinus. Taxonomy (NCBI): domain Eukaryota; kingdom Metazoa; phylum Chordata; class Mammalia; order Chiroptera; family Vespertilionidae; genus Vespertilio; species Vespertilio murinus. The sequence goes on from OZ004705.1 coordinate 58,502,790, forward strand.
CTCGCCTTAGTGTTTTGCTGACATTTTAAGTATAAAAGGGTCTTATTGTAAACCCCAGACCCCCAGAAGGGCTGCTTCTAGAGAACTCTGAAAGGAGAGATTAGCCAGGGGAGCTTCGGCAGCGGATGCCACCTTTCAATCACGTTAGACACAGAGCTTTAGCCACTCTTTCTCGCTTAAAGTCATGCATGTGGTCAAAAGTTTAATTACATCGCCGGCTGCATCAGCAAGCATATTGTCTGCCGTCCGCAGGAGGGATCAAACCCTTTTGGCGCATGGGGTTCAGACAGGGCTGCGGAAGGCTTCCCGAGATCCCGGGTCATGCCTGACAGTTGGCATTTTCGCCCCCTTAATGGATCAAAGAGCACACCCTGGATGCTGATACGATGGAGGAAGGTTTCTCTCAGATTGTAAACTTCGGGAGGCGAGGAGGGGTCCCCCCAGAAAGGCAGCGTTGTCCCATGGATGGCGTCTGAGCACGATCGCATGCGCACCTTGGACGTAACTGGCTGGTGTTCTGCCGGCCACGCATTCCTCCCCGTTCTGTCGACAAGTATTCACTGCGTGCTTAGGTGGTGAGCCCATGGCCAGGAGTGCCTTCTGCTAGAGAAGCTGGCAGCCGAAGCCAGCCAAAACGCCAAGCCAGGAAACCAGTTACGTGCCCATCGAACTGGCCGGGCATGTCCATTGGGCCTAAACCCAGGAAGTCTGAAGCAACCACGGGTTTCATTCCGAACGTTGAGAAATGCTGATGGTAATCAGTTTTGGGTTGTGGATCTGAGGGGTAGGAGGCAAGAAGGAGCTGCCCTACCAACCAGCGTCCAGGCCAGAGAGGAGCAGGCGGGGCCACCGGGGGCCACAGCCAGCTGCCAGCTCCAGTCAGGAGACCATTAAAACAACAACAACAACAAAAAAGTGAAAAACTATTCCAGACCTTTCTATAAATAGCTTTCACTCTGAGCGTGAGTGGTCTAAAAGTCCTAAGATATGTCAAATGCCAGAAAAAAATAAATGCTAAGTCGCATAAGCCAGACTAATCGGTCAAGAGCCACCCTCTAAGCACCCATCAAGGAGAACATCTGTCCAGCTAATGCCAGTGATGACAGCGTCTGGTTCCCCACAAACACACACACTCACACCCGCGTACACTGGCCGGGCAGAATGCATCATCATAGCAGTATGATGCACTGGCCTGGAACTGACCATTGAGTCCGGGATGGTGTGGGCTGGCTTATAATTGGCCACAGTCGGCCCAATACATGGGGCCTGCATAATGTGTTCATTTTTTTTTTATGAAATAAAAATGAATACAGTCCAACCTTGAGTATATCCATCTTTCTACCAATAGAGTTTTAAAGAATTGTTTTCTTAATGGGGGAAAGGGACCATGAAGACAAAGGCGCCGGGGCTATGCAAATCACATGGTGGCTCTCTGTGCCCACGCAGGCCACGAACCCTACATCACCTCTCTATGCTTCCCAGCAACTCCGAAAGTATGAACATTGCCCACATTGGTATGTGTGGGCACTGCAGTGCAAAAAGCTCAACACAGGAGAGAGGACATGGACTCTAGAGACAAGCACAGCTGGCGTAGGAATTCTGGCTCCTCCGTCCACGGCTGCGTGACAAGGAGCAAGGTACAAGGTTCCGGGGCCGAGAATTAGACAAAATGCACGCCAAGAGCCTCGCACGGGAATAGTGAAAAATAGTGGCCATTATCATAGTCATTATCACTGCCCCCGGTGAAATAACCAGTGGCTGAACCAGTAGCCGACTGGAGTCTGCTGCTGAGCTATTTTCTCCACGCTACTGTATCCTGCCCCACAGATAGGAAAGTCCCCAGAATTCTATAGCTGTATTACCCAGCCCTTAAAAGAGAGACCGTCCTTGAATAGTATCATTCTATGCAGAAGAGAGAGCATCGTAAAGCCACCGTTAATAGTGCCACGTGCTTCTTTGGCCTCTCCCTGAAGTCAGCGATGTGATTTGGTAGTGTTAGCTCAAAACCTGTAAGATGCATTCATCGTTGGGTTAAAACGTTTTCCTCCACCAAACAGGCGGCACCCTTGGTTCCCTTCCAGCAGCTCTCACTCAGCCTGAGCTGCACTTCTGACCCGGGTCGGTCGGCAATCTCACTCCTTAGCTCTCCCCTGTTGTTTACAGTATGTCAACTACCTAAGAAAGAGGTGGAATGTTTACCTAACCGCAAGCCCGAATATTTATAATAAAAGTCCTTATCCATCAATCTCGTAACGGTTAGCAGTTGTCCTTAGCATTTCCTGAATCCTTTGAGGCTGACGCTTATACGCCGTTGATGAAGACTTGAACAATAATTCAGCCCCTCAGGAAGGCTTATTAGAGGACTATAATCACACGGCTGAACATACATGACGCACCCATATGGCGTCACACAAACTGCAATGTAAAGAGCTCTTGTCGGTTACCAACTGCCATTGCAACTGAGGATGCTTAATTCTAAAAGTCCCATCTCTGCCAAGAACTCATAAACACTATGCAGAATGTTCCATTTACAGACAATTCTGATAGTGCACCAAACTGTGTTCGTATTCAAAAATTAGGGAAATCTGTATAAGAACAGAGCGTATCCCATAATATACATACGCATTTTCTCCTGCATTTTATTGCCCATAGCAAAGGACCGTCCCTTTTCTGATGATCTGAAATGATGATAAAATGGAGGTAAATGTAAGCAAAAAGGGAGAAAAAAAAACCTATTCCCTTTCTCAGAAAAAAACAAAGGGAATAAAAAGGAAGATCGGGAAAAAAGGAGATCATGAAAAATAAGCACACACACGTGTTATGTTGTATCACTCCATTAGCAGTGTCCACACAAAAAGTTGGGCTGGTTTGGTCAACGTGTTGCCTTTCAAATACTACCAGTAGGAATCTCTGATCTTAAAGGAACCTCTGATCTTAAAGTCAGAAATGTCCAGAAAAAGTAAGCGTAGGGAATTTCCTGATCTCAGCACTGAGCCAGCACATTGAGAATAATGTTGACTGGAAATCAGTGCTCGGGGTGAATCTGGAAAGTGACTTGGAAACAGAAATTTTTAAGGTGGGTGCGCAGATGAGTGTGTGTACAAGATATACCTTCGTGCCGTTGCAGCAAAAGATCTAGTCCAAGTTGTGCAACTGATAGCCAGCCGGCCCGTGTAACCCAGATCCGGCTCCTTCCTCCTCCACGTGCTCATCTGCCAAAATCCCATTCACCACGCCCAGAAACATCACAGTTTTTACCTTGGAGCAGACTGTTTCGTAGACACAGAACCAAGAGAGGCTTGAGAAATTATTTAGTCTATTACTTTCCCCACTTGCTAAAGTTTCATCCCCTGGGTTATGATCCTGAGAGGTTATTCATGGTCATGGTCCTTTGCCCCTGAGACACCTGGAGAACAACAAAGAGCAACAGAGACACAGGGATGGCAACAGCCAAAAGGAGGGAAGAAGTTCCACTAGGAGAGAGCACCTTGACCGTGTCGTTCAGCTGCAGGCCGCATGCAGTTCCAATGAAAAACTGTTGAAAATCCGTCCCCACGCCGTCCACGCCGGTGACCCAGTGCTGCGGGCGGGAGCCTCCACCCGCAGGCCCAGGGCTGGGATAGAATTTCCCAGACGGCTCACCAGTGCAGACACTAACAGTTGCCACATTCAAGTTTCATATGTTATAACACCCTGTGATTTAGACTCAAGTTCCACTTGTACAGCTGCCTGCCTTCCTGAGTAAATGGGAACAGAGGACAGAGTGCAGGTCTGCAGGGAAAGCAGATCCTTCTCTATCTTAAAGAGACAAGCTCGCTGTCCCTGGGCCTCAGGGGCACCCAGGCCCCTGTGTCCCTTTAGCAGCCCAAACCCCTCTGCTCAGTAGAGGAGGCTGGCGGCGTGTGGTAGAGTCTCCTCAGATGGCCGGCATCAGCGGGGGCCAAGGCAAACAAGTAGAAGAGAATCAGAGAGAGAAAGCACCTCGGGTCCTCTCACTCCAAAGACAAGGAGAAAAGCCACTGGTTTCTGCACGCATCTGGAACACAAACCCCAGGAGACAAAAGTCTCACTCGACGAAGTACAAGAGTTTAAGTTAATAATAAATAAGTGGAAGATGAGTGTGAAAAAGACTGGAGACTTTTACAAAGATAAAATGATAGTCGTTCTAACAGTGTGATACAATATTAAAGTCCGTTTTCACTTTTTCATTAGTTGCGTGCTGCGTGCCTTAGCATTTACCCTCCAGTTAGAACCCAGCCTAGCAGAGAACAGGTTATCCCATAAATATTGGTGGATTGAACAGTTATTTTAAATTCTTGTGTTTACGGGTCCTTCAACATATCTTCATAAGAATTTAAGTTGCTCTGGGCCTGGGATTATGCTTTGTTCACGTTAGCATACATAAACAGAATGCTGCAAATGATAAATGACATAGTAAGTGTTTAGAGAACAGAATACGGGCCTTTTGTAGACTTATCAATTACATATCTTTTGCTGGTTTAGGAAGCTAAGCCAAAATGTTTTGGTGTTGCTCAATCTAAGCAATCAGAAATAATTTTCCACTGAATTCTGCCACAGGCCCAAGTATAGTTCTTGGGAACAAAGAAGTGACTCTTCCATTATTTTCTAGATGATATTCCTTTGTGCTAAATTTCAATGTTATTTTTCTTATCATCCAGCCCCATAAAATGAGTGATTCAGAATAAAATGAATGATTCAGGATAAAACTAAGCATAATTTCTAAGGAATATATAAAGACAAGACTAACAATAAATGGAACTCATTCTCTTTTTCTGTCTTTCAGTGCCTCTCCTCTCTACTCTCTGGCCAGATCGATGTCAATAAATTCCACATTCCTTCTCAAACAACAGATGAATAGAAGATTAGCTTTTCAAGGAAACAGCTGTAAATAACTATAATCTAGTTAGGAGGATTCCTTTATGGCTAGAAAGGTTATAACAACAGGAGTCCTAAGTTTCCCTGATCAAACACTTTAATTCCCTCCTACAGGGAAACAACAGGGCATCTTCTGAGGTTCAAACACAAGGTCACATGTGTAACATTTCTATATATGAAGTAGCAATAAAGAGCCGGGATAAAGGATTCTAATCCTGTAAAAGTGAGGTCACGATCCAAGAGTCTCATAACTAAATATTTTCTGAGAAAAAAAGTGAGAAGCTAGTTCAATGTGAATCGGCACTCTTTGTCCTTAGAGTGAGCCTCACACCACAGAAACATAGCAGGCCTAAGAGAATGTCCACACAAATGTGGCTAAGTTTAAAGCTCAAAATGAAGTAGGGATAGTTCATCTGGCTAAAAATTCTGGTCCAGATGAAAGTACTTAAAATAAAGAAAATATCAGGTTTTAACGGAACACCAACAAGTTGGACATAAAAAAAATATTAATCGTGCACTATTATCTACCGAGCACTGCCAGGCTATGGGAAAATGAAGGGTATCGTTTCCTCACTCTTTAGTGTGAATTTGTTTTTTCAGACAACTTCCCAGTGAATGAGGATTTTCATGTCCTCATGCTTGTTGCTTGGTAACAACAGAGAGGGCACTCTGTAGAACCAGACCCACCTGTGAAGGCCAGCATGGGTCACAGGAGAGCCACAGAGCAAAGGCTGAATGGAAATTAAGAGAGAAAAACGGTCTATGTAAAGGGACATCAGCACTGTCATGGAAAATCAGTTTATACCTTAGACAAGAGACATGAAAATTGCTTACTTCCAACAAGTAATTGATTTCAAAGAAGACTGCTCTCATCCAAGAAGAATGGAGAATGTCTTTTATTTGAAGGTAAATGAGGCAGTAATAGAGTTTATTTATTTCTCCGGAAGACACCTACTGAACACCAGATAGGATAAATTTAGGTGAGATACACGTACATCATCTGGTGACCACTGGCCAGCACACTCAATCTACACCTCCGAGCAGAGACGAGGGCCCTACTACCACTTGCAGCTCCAGAAGAGACTCCGTCCATCATGGATCTAGGCAGCCTCAGTGTCCATGGGGCTCACACATCTCTAGGGAAAGACCACATGCAAACACTCCCAACGGTTCCAATTAGCTCTCTGGGAATACTAGGAGATCCAGGATGCTCTGGGAATATCAAAATTTCTCCCCCAGAACCAACCAGAAGCCCCTTAGGAAGTTCACAAAACAGAGCTCTGTCCCTAAGAGACCAATGAATTGGACCATAAGCCAAGAACACTGCTGGAATTATCCTCTGAGGTAACCTCAAACTTTCAAGGTGACTGGAATCCAGCAGACACCATATTTATCTAAACCAAAGGCCTCTAAACAGTAGGAGTCTGGCTCACTGGAGATGAACCCTTGTGTGATGTCCTCTTAGCAAAACTGGCTGTCCCAACCTCAGTCCTATTAGGACAAGAAGCACAGCTGAGGCACAGTCCAGGGAGCTGGCTGCAACGTTCTCCCAGGCATCTATACAAGTTCCTCAATTTATTACTTACGCAGTAATAACTTTTAATGCAAAAACTGGAAATGTCTATTTCAAACATGAGTCAACATCTTCTAAACATTGCCTCTCTCTCTTCCCTTAGTATAAAACTCAACTGTTAAGAAATCTAATGAGCACAATCAATGCCTCAATTTGTTTTCCTTCCCAAATGACAGCAGTTTCTAAGAGTTATTGCTGAGGAGGAACTTGCTTTCAATTTTTGTATCAATGGTCTTGCTTGCTAGCTATGCCATCTTGTGTGAATATCCTAGTACATAGTAATTATTCAATAAATATTTGTGGAATGAATGAACATAGACTACTATGAGGTTCCACAGAGAGAATGTAAGGAGCCTGAGACACTGCAGGCACTCGGTCATTGTGAGGTGAGACCAGAGCGATGGTAACGGTGAGAAGGTGATCTGAGTGGTCATGACAGGAGCAAGTCTTCTGGCGTTCTACTATCGGAATAAAAGGCACATCAGATAGAGAGTATTCCTGGTCAGGAGGAAAAGTCATCCTCCAACGGATTGGATTTGAAAAACAGTTTCATGTAATATCCATGGCACTAGGCAGTGGGTACAATTTTCTGTTTTCCATTTATAAGAGCTACTGAATGGAAATCCTAAGTTAACTTCTGTAAAATATGAAAGCCAAAGATCCTCTTACTGGTACCCAAGCAGCTGGTTCATTTCCTCTCTCACCACATAAAGCATCAAAAAGGGTTTCCCTTAATTTTTTGCTATTTCTAATAGCAGCAACAGCAAGTTCACGGCAACTTGAAAAACAGTTTTGTTATCTGCAAAGATAAATTCTTCCAAGAGAGAATGGTATTTCAGTCACAAGGTTAGGATACTGATACATTCTAAATGATATTAGGCCATGTAGAAATAGAAAATCTGTGAATAGCATTCTTTTGTGTGCCTGGAAATTGCAAATAAACAATTTTCATAACAGACCTGAGATGAATCAAACAATGACACTAGGTCAGACACTACATCCAAAATCCAAGACAGGTGAAAGTAACTACCAAACCAGAGGGAGGGAGAGAGGTTTCAAAAATAAAGTCAATCCCCAAATATATATTAAAAAAAAGTTCATTCTCTTTCCATGAGAGAAGTTAGACAGTGCCATGGCAGAAATTAGCACTAAGTATCTCAGAACTGTGGTTGGAAGTTACATAAAAACATCTGGATAGTGATAAATCACTGGGAGATATTATATGGTAGAAAATAAAATTATATTTAGTTCACTGATATGTTTAATGCTTTGACGAGTACAGTAAGTAAAACCAGTGAAATGAAGACTACTATATTAAGCCAATCACTAAAAGAGAAAAATCAGATTGACATCAAAATCCCCATCAAACTCATGCTGGAGTGGGCACAATTCTTAAGAAAGGGACTTCCCATGCCACAGGACTGAAAAATATTACGTTTTCTTTTTTAATCTGATTCTCCTGAGGATATTTTTTCCATTGATTTTTAGAGAGAATGGAAGGGGAGGAGCTGGTAGGGGGAGGGGGTGTAGAGAGGGAGAGAGAGGGACAGAGGGAAGGAGGGAGGGAGATAAACATTGATGTGAGAGAGGTACAATTCGCTTCAGGCACACACCCTAACCAGGACCAGGGACCGAACTTGCAACTGAGTTATGTGCCCTTGACCAGGAATCAAACCTGAGACCCCCTTTGCTTCATGGACCAAAGCTCTAACCACTTAGCAAACCGGCCAGGGTGTGTTTACAATACTTTCCTTTGTTTCTGAACTCTCTGGCTGACTCACGGAATTATTCAAAAATTGAAGTATTTATCTTTTATTCAATCATGCTTAATTAAGAATAGAGCCTGCCAAAATAAAACTGACTACATAAAGATCAGCAATTATGGAAATAATTGCTCACAGGAATGACTTGTTAAAGGCACTTCACACCTAGAAACCAGGAAAAGTAAGCTAGCCTTTCCTATAAAGAACTAAACAAAAGATGGTAAACAAACACATTTCCAGACCTAATCAGGGCTATTGAATAAACAAGTGAAATAACAGACCTCATGGATTCACTTTTAGAAAGAACAGCTAAAAGCATGAGATTGAGAGAGGACTCAGAACCATGAATTGAGTGTAAAAATGGACTCACTGTTCTGCCCATGCATCTGCACTCCAGGCATTCCCAGAGTATTTTTATTTGATGACTATTTTTATTAGCGCTGTCCCCAAAATAATTATAATCCATTGCCGTAAACCTTTTAAATGCGGGGAGTGGTTTAAATGTGATTTTAAAGTTTACGATACAAGCCAATGGGACAATGGCTCCAATGGCCCTGAATTCAGAGAAATGCACCAGTCTTCCAGGGAATACATCTCCTCCGCTGGAGTGATGCCTCTCAGTTCGTAAGAGAGGCCAACGACATTCCCTCAGAAATACACTATTTTCAGGGAAGACTTTAGGCTAAAAATTAAGAGACAAAAATTAAGCATATCAGTACATTACCAAAAAAAATTACCACACAGTCTCTAATTTCTAGAAAAAAATAATTGTTAAGGGTTAACTGTCTTTCAGATATAACTTCGTACGCATCAGACACCTTACATGGGAATAGAAGGATCAAGTAGATCGTGTCTCCTGGATCCTTCCCAGACCTGTGTGTCAACGTAGACTGAATGGACAAGCCAAATCCCTTTGGAGATCACATTTATTTCCACCTGCGTCTGAGCAAAATGGAGAAGGCGGGGGGAAATACAAGGACATTAGGTGCGTTTTCTAAGCAACAGCATAACAGCATTCCAGAAAGACTTAAATGATTAGCTTGTGTGCAACAGAAAAACGTTTTGATGACGCTCAGCCAAACCATGCACTCCTCCTCCTTTACTCTGCTTGGCCTCACTCCTCCTCCTCTCCGTGGAAAATTAGGGGAGTAGTAAAAATGGAAACCTCTTGGCCTCCAAAGAAACCTGAAAGTTATTTCCGGACTCTCAGAAGACTTCTTGACCTAGTTGAACGATGGGGAGGGGGGGTTGCGGGGAAGGGGAGAGGAGAGACCGAAGAATAAGTGGCAGAAATCATATGTAAGATGTTTAAGAGGCATGAAAAGCAAGCCATTTGCCCTGGGAACTGTATCTATGATAGTGATTATACTCTATACTTATAGGACTATATCTACATGATGAAGACAAGGTCATCGGTTTTTCTCCTTGTCTTCACCTCCTACTATGTTAAGATAGAAAGATTATTCCTCTCTTCTGGGGTGGCCTCTCCCTAACCACTAGGCGATCAGCCCGGGCAGCAGGAGATGCTCAGAGAAGGCAGGGGGTCCCACAGTGTACTAACCGAGGGGCTGCAGGCCCTGTGGTGGCACCCATCAGCCTGCGCACCGACACGCATAAGATAAAGCAGGTAAGCAGGGAGCACCGCAGAACTTAACAAGTGCCAGGATAAAGCTAAAAGCTTGCATTGTCCTTCTTCCGTGGCTCAAGCAACAATTCATTTAAAAAATACGGGTTGGCAAGGATAATTAGTCAGACAAAACCCACCCCTGTCTGAGAAGAGTGTTCTAATTCTCCTTGCTGCTTACACAGTCAGAATTAGTCTTCAAAATCACCAGATTTTATTTTTGTCAAAAAACAAAAACAATAGAGGCAGCCACCAGGCATTTTGGCATATTGCTCCACAGTCAGAACACAGAATGAGGGGGCCCATTCCGGTTCCCCCCCTCCTCCCCCCTCCTCCGCCCCCCAATTATATCCTTATGTCCTGGAAGAAGATCTTCATGATTTTTCTTTTCTTCAAGTGATATTCGTCGCCTATTTATCCCGGGCTCCCTGCACTGACACTAATCTGCCTTGAAATTGGCTGATTCCGCTCAAGCCATGTTTACAGGGGAACGAGTTTCATCAGGCCGTTCTTGTTCACAGACCAGTGTATGCTCTATAGCAGAGAGATTATTAAAAACTATATATTACGTGCATACACTTTATAATGACTCAACTTGGGGAAGATAACTGTATCGTATCTGCATTTCATTGCCTGGGTGTAGAAAGGAGCCAGGTAGTATTACCATCTCGAATGGAAATTGTTTCCTAAATATATTATCCTCCATAAGCAACATTTAGCAACTGTTAGTGCCCAGGAGACAAAGGCTAAGGGGGGAAATGTGTGCAATAGAACACACAGAGAGACGGGGAAAGAGGGTACGAGACTCATTCAAATTACCAAGCTGAGCATTAACCACAAGGAGAGAAAAACAAATGTTCTGTGTTTTGCACAAACATAAATTACGTCTAGTAATTTAGCTAATTCCTCTTGCTGAACAGGTGCTCTGTGGCTGCAGTGCATCGTGGAACGCATGCACACAACCCCTGCTTCTATAAAAGGTACCGAGGGTCCTCGCCTTCCTCTAAAAGAGATTTCCAGCATTCCCTGGCACTGGCATTATTGACAGTTTCCCCATGCCGCTGCCAGGTATGTGGCAGGGTGAGATAGCCTACGGACTAGCCATTTCAAGAGGCTGCCACGTAGGGCCAAAGAGAACAAACGCAAAGAGAAATTATGCAGGAGGTCGCAGTTGTAGGCATTTTAACCCAACTGAATCATGCCTGAAAAGGAGGAGCAGGACAAATGCATCAAGTCGACAGACAGAGCCACAAACGCTCCATATAAACAACAGATTTAACTTTCTCATAGAAGAAGGCCAAAACTGCTTAAAGAACCGGAGTCAGCCATTTAATTCCCAGGCCCTCTTCCATTCAGACTGTAAAGGCAAAGTGACTACATAACATAAAACAAATTAGGGAGGGGGGGGCGGTATAAGCAAGGGCCCTGCTTGTATCCAGTAAATTAAGCAGCCTCCAGAAAGAGGAAACTAATTATAGACGGACAGGCTGACACATGTACGTCAGTCGAGAGAGAAAAAAATACTCCCCTTTTTCATAGTAAATATTTAAAGACTGTGGAATGAAGTTGATCTACATGGAGTTTCTCCTGCAAAGTACAAAGCTAGTAAAGTGGAACATCTCCCACGTGGGACTTGAAATGAATGAGGCAATTTGCCTGGATCTTTGTTCTTTTATCATCATCATTTACAAAAAAAAAAGGGGGGGGGACTAGAAGAGACCCTCCTTTAACACTGTTTTGTTTCCCTTTTGCCTCGGTTATTGATGTGGACCCCAAAGCAGGTGAGGGCTTCCTTCTGGGAAAGCCATTGTCCTGGGCACGAAGGCATCCGTTGGCTGCGCTTTTCCCCTGGCTAAGTGAACCTAAGTGACTTGGGCTCTTGCTCACAGTCCTAATTCCTAAGTGTGTCCCCGCTCTGTAAACCCCGCCAGGAAAGAAAGGCATTCCCTCACTGCCCCTGCCTTCTCTTGACAATGAAACGCTATGTTCCCCTGTCTTAGGTAAACATATGACCGACACTGTATTTGCACAGGACCAGGAAACACAGCCGTTCCTTCTCCGTGCCCCGGCTCCGCTGGCAGCCCTGCACACACCAGGTTCACTCCTCACCAAGCCAGCCCCAACCGAGGCCATCCCAAGCCAAGTGGCCCCGAAACGCCGTGAGGAATGTTAACGTTTGAGCAGACGCCAGGCTCTCTACCTCGGTTTCCTCATCTGTACAGCAAGAGTGCCTTCTCCCCAAGCAGGTGAGAGGAGAAAGGTGAATGACTGAGAAAGGCTGCCAAGGCCTTTATAAAAATGCTTAAGGGGGACAGACATAATCCAGCTCCTCTCTTGCGGCGGTAGCTCCTTCCTCTGTCCTACACCCTACCCTCCAAACCACCACCTCAGGAAGAATGCCATCCCTGAAATGCTTCCAGCTAAGTTCCATCCAGAGGGAGGAGAATTTAGAGCTCCGTGTCAAATGTCAGTGATCTGGGATCTCTCTAAGTGGCCGGCATGATTTTATCTTAAAAGTAAATGGTGTGCGCGCACGTAGGCAAGATCCCACTTGCTCCAGTGCCATAAGGACCAAGCAAGCTCACTGCAGCCCCCACTGCTTTCAGACAATGTTTTGAGAAATAATGGGACCAGAATTCATTTGGATAGTCATGTGGATCGTTTATGTGCCCATATTTATGAGCATTTTCCACACCAATAATCATAGATGCTTGTCACCAGTTTGGTTCTTAATGCAAAAAAAAATGTAACAGTTGTGTGGGTGGGTCAAGAGGGGAGTGTATGTGTGAAGTACATCCATCACTGTACACATTTTATTGCCATCTGTTGTTTCAATGATTTTTAATTACTTAACATGCAATTCTCAGTGCTGAGAATGTATTTAAAAGTAAGCTACCCAGTTCCAATAGTTCCCCTGTGTTGAGGGCAGGTGAAGAGCAGGAAAGAGAGTTACCAAAAAAACAAAAAACAAAACACACACACACAAAAAGAAACAGGGGTCACAGCAAGTCCTGAGCCTGCATACCTGCTGTACTTGGCTGGCACAGAGTTTTCATTTTTTTAAAACTTGAGCCAAGACTTAAAAGTCAGTCAATCGACCAAAAAAATCTAGATTAGTAGCTTCTCATAAAAATATGGTAACATCTGGCAGCACTGTTCTTATTAATATTCATGCCCAGCCACAGAGCTGAGCAGTGGCCACCCCTTGAGGTGACCACACTCCCCATTTCTTTGTATTGCACCCCGACTTCCTCACACATCAGAGTGTTCCTCACTTGGTCTTTATTGGCATTTGAGTTGGGAGACACCTGAGAGACATCAAAGAGTTTCACACACGGCAGGTGCTGAATAAAAAAAAACTATTTAATAAATTAGCCCATGAAGAACCGAGCTTTAACAACATCTGAGTAAAGAAGTCCCAAATATATATTCCAGTCCGGATCTCAAAGCAGTTACTTGTTGTACCATCGATTTTATGGAAGTATTAAGGTCTATTTTCAAATGGATCTCCAACATTTAATAGTCGTTTGTGTGTGTTGAGACTTCGAGCACACCAGCGTTCCATCTCCACTAAATCACACAGCACCTGGCACACAAATTTAACCGTGAAGTCGTCTGATGGAGGCAAAAGACAGCCCCCATTCTTGGGCAAAACTAAGCCGACTATCGCACTGTTGTCTGTAACATGAGAAACTTTACATACTCCTGGAATTCCTTTTTTCTAATCTGAAAAACTGACCATACCACATCTGCTGCTTTTTGAAAAAAATTATTGAAAACTGGTCTTCAGTAAGGGAAATGAGACCAACCAAAGACATGATTTCTTTTAGATAGCTCTAAACACATCCATGGAGTTTAGAGGAGCGCCAGACCCAATCAGACGCTACTACCAACAGCTGCAGAGAGAGGCACGTGTGGAACCGGACCCCTTTAGAAGGAAGGACCCCTGAAATGGGACAGGGCCTTTCAACGTGAAGGCATCAACGTAGGTGAACAGGACTTGCAGGAGCTGTACAGAGCTGAGGAGGGGGCTGAGACCCGTCACTGTGACTCAACCATCACACTTCCTAATTTTTCACCAAAATGGCAAGCCAGAGAGCCCTTTGCGATACTTTCTGTGAATGAGCCAGGGTGGAGACAGGACAACACCAAGCATCTTTTGACACATTTTTCTGAGTGGTCCCAAGAAAGCATCAATGAAAAATAGGAAAGAGGACGTGAGAAACTGACCTGTGCCAGTCGCAGCACGCTGACCGCTGCTCACGCTCCCAGCTAGCAGTCCTGTGGAAGTCCTTGCTGCCCAAGCGTGTACATCAGCACCCATTTTGAAACAGCTCTGAGAGCAGCTGGGAGAAGACACTCTTCAGACACAGTCACTTGCCACTCTGTGCACTCCTCGCTGTCTGCCATCCATCCCAGACGGCCCAAACCAGGCCTGCCGCTTCCAGGAGGCCGAGCGTCCCATCAGAGGACCGGGCCCTCAGGGTCCAGCCATTCCGGGGCTGCGCGCCAGAAGAGCGAATCTGCTCTCTCTGGGATGGGAAGAGACTTCCAGCCAACCTGCTTGATTCCACTAATGTGGTTGATAAGCCAAGACTACCACCGGGGAAATGCACTGCTCTTGATTGAAAACCCAGCCTCCTCCGTGGCGCCTCGGGCATGCCCAGTTTTGTCAGAGGATTTTAAGTGTCCACGGCTGACGTGCTCAATGTTGGCTGCACGCTGCAATCACCTGGGGAGCTTTTAAACCCACCAACACTCAGGCCTCACCTGACTCAAATTAAATCCGACTGTCTTCCTCCCTCCGAGGTGATTCTAAATGTGCAGACAGTGTGGTAGAGAACCACAGATCCAGGAGGATTAAGGTGACAAAGGAACCAGAACCAGGAATAAAATGCTAACTCAAAAGAGAAATGCAGAGTAAGAGGCCAAGCGTTGCTATGAAAGTGGCCCCTCCGGCCACCCCATTATTACGCATTCACCCCACGTCTCCCAGGACAGCCCCGGTTTGCTCACTCCTCGCCTGAGCCAGCTACCGTACCACCCTCTTTCCGGCTGAAACCCTTCAGTTATTTATAATCCAGTTTTGTTGTGGTGGTGGTTTTAAGCTGCTAAAATTACGTTCAGCCTTCTGGAGCATCCTTGCTTCTCATCAAATGGTTCTTTGATTCGTAGAAGAGGTAAGACAAGACGTGTGCTGTCCTCTCATTCCTCCTCCTGACTGGCTCTTTGGACGTTTAAGCTTGAATGGAAAAAAAGGCCTCTTGTTTCAAATCACACCTTCAGCTTGGGCACCCTGGCCTCGTCCACACAAGCGGCTTCATCTGTGCAGAAAATGCCAGCGTCCATGAGAACACCGAAGGCAGTATACACAGAGATCCATTCAGGAGGTAAGACGGATTGTGAAAAGATTATGGATGCCAGCGCTTATTCGTAGTAACTTTCCAAACCAAGATGTCAAACTCAAAGGCTAACACGGGCCAAATAAACGAGGCATGTGGCCCTCGGGCCCTGAGTTTGACAAGCTGGGTCCAAATAACGTTATAATTGGGTAAGTCGCCGAAGCTACCCCAGGCTAACCGAGAGGCCACAAGAAGAGCTCTCTGGTGGTGGTGCTGAGAGGAGGGCGGGCAGGGCGGAGGGGCCAGTAAGGGGTCTGGGTGCCGTGCCAGCTGCCGGAACAACCACCATCCACAGGCCAAGCCCTTACACATCGGCTCAACTTCTTTCCAAAGTTAATTTTTCAACGCAAAACCCAAGTTAATAAAATGTTCCAGTAATCCCCTATCATCAAATTTGCCTCAATTTGTGGTATGGAACTTCATTTATTCGTATTTTTAGCTACGAAGTCAGAGCCTGCTTCCTTCCAACCATTTTCTCATCCTCCCTCTCTCTCCCCCCCCCCTCCCCAAACCCCGCCCGGACAGGGCATCCCACAGACGTGCCCTGTGGTAGGCTTCAGCGGGTGGGAGCCTGCAATGGGGAGAACCTGTGGGGATGGAACGCAAACCCGTGTCCCCAAACACAGAGGACACCCAGGCCTCTCCGCTGCTCCTCTCCGGACCGGGTCCCACGGGAGACCGCTGGCCACAAGGGCGGCTGAGTGGGTGTGCCACTCCTTTCATCACCGTATCTCCCAGCAGATAGTTTAATTTTGTGGCCTGTGGCCGGAATGCAAGAAGAAACGGAATGGAATCAAAGAAAACAGGGAAGGAGGAGGAGACGGAGTCACTGGTCCCCCCTCTGCAGTGGCCAAAAAACACATTATAAAACCAAGATTGAATCTTTGGTTTAAAAAAAAAATTATATGCGCTTACACAGCTGGGTTGGTTCGTTGAATATGGTAATAAGTATAACCTTTAAAAATGGAAGGCAGGATGAGCAGATGGAACCTAATTAATGGTGAAAAATTATTAATCTGTCTTCCTCCGAGAACGAGAAGTCAGTCACACTTTACAAAGGAATTTCTCTGTACCATTTAATAAACACGGGACTCGCTATACCACGGGGGGCTCATTAGGAAATGGATATGTTTGATGTAAGCCTGCACCAAATCCCAATAATTAAAATCACTTCACCCTATCCTATAAAGCTTAAATATACCATTAACATGAAGGCCAATTGTTTTATATCGCCATGCACCCTTTTGAATCCATTATTCAATAAATAGCCTCTACAGAAAAAAGAAGCAATAACTTATTTTTAAGAAGCTGAGAAAGGGGAAGATAAAATTAATTTACTATGAACGCAACTTTATTATTTCTCGGAAAGTATCCCACTTCTTCAGAGAAGGTTCACGTCTCGGTAGCGCTACCGGGAACACCCACTGTCTTCAATGTTGACACTCAGTGAGCAACGGGACTAAAAGCACAGGATCTGAACCAGACTGAGTTCATCCCCAGCTCCGCTACTGCCAGCTGTGTGCCACCTTAAGTAAGTGAACGAAGCCTTCCAATCCTCCATTCCCTAATCTCTAAAAATGGGGGTAATTTGCACACTCAACGTGTCTGGCACCTACATATTCAATAATTAATACCTATTGCAAGAAAGTGATATGTACAGCTTAAAAAGTTAAATTTAAAAAAAGGGGGTGGGTACCTGTATTGCTAATAAACAAAAAAGGCTCTACTCTTAGCTGGTAATAATCAAAAGACTCCAAATAGTTTTTTAATTGTCTAGGAAAAAATACTTCCTGATTTCTACCACTGCTTGTCAAAACAAGATTGAGAATAAAATTCAAGGGTAAGAAGGAAAGCTACAACTTATCTGAAACTATTCTGTTAGAAGAAAATATAATGTTCTTAGTAGAAAGTGATAACAAATCTTTTCTTTTTTATTATCAATAATAATTTTGGCCCTAGCCGGTGTGGGGTGTGGCTCAATTGGTTGAGTGTCTTCCCATGGACCAAAGGTTGCTGGTTCGATTCTGGGTCAGGGTACATTGCCAGAGTTGCTGGCTCAATCCCCCATAGGGGGCATGCAGGAGGAAGCTAGTCAATGTTTTCTCTCTCATATCGATGTTTCTCTCCTTCTCCTTTCCTCTCTCTCAAATCAATAAAAACATTTTTAAAATAATAATAATAATTTCAATAATTTGGAAGAGAACGCAAATTTATCTTTGGCCTCAATATGTTTGAAAAGTCATTCAACATATAAAACCAAAACTTCTCAACCTCCTGGCAATAAGGAGACATACATGGAATAGCAGGTTGGCGCCATCATGCTCCATTCATTCCTATCCAAAGCAGACGAAGGGAAAATACTGAGCACTCGACTTTTGTCTCCACCAAGATTTTATATTCTAAGTAAATCAGCAAAAAGTAAGCCCTAAAGTCAAATCTCATTGCCACTTCCCTAGACAGACAAGAAAAAAAAAAAAACCCAATCATTCAACAATTGAACCAGGTAGATCAGGAACACAGAATTCCAAGACCCAACATGTAACCCTGACACTTAATAAGTGGTGTGGCCTCAAGACAGTTACATGATTTCCTTGAGCCTATTTTCTCACCTGTAAATTGAGGTTAATAATACTGTTTTTAGGGCTGGCGCAAAGATCAAGTGAAATAATACAGTTGACCAGGTAAGCACATAAAAATTATTTTACAAAATAGCTTATTCTTTTAACCTGTGGTTTAAAGTATTTTTAAAATGCCAAAAAGCAATTCTGTAAGGGGAGAAAAAAAAACAACAGTTTTACTCCTTTTAAACCTAAAATGTACCACCAACAATGAAATTCTATGCTGCATACATACACAGCATAAGGTATACATGAGCAGGCAGACAGATAACGTAGATTGCCTCATCTTGGTCAAAGTTGGTTTCTATCAGACGACCTAACAAATTCCAACGTAAGCTTGTACTCAGCCAACATTACTTGGAAATGGATTCCTCTTCCCCAGAATTACTTCCTTCCACTGGCACTGACCCATCCCCACAAGCATCATCTAGTTGTTTCCGAGCCCTGAATTAGTAGCTGGATGCAAGTGCTGAAGAACATCTTGAAACACGGCCATATTGTATCACACGGAATATCACTTGGAAAAATATTACTTTTCACAAACAAAAAACTTGGCTGGAGGAAAGGAAAAGAGAAGATTAAAACAAAATATCTCCAAGTGAAAAGTGTAGAAAAGGAATTGAAACCAAAACACTGAGAATTAAGTGCACTCAGGCCTTGTGCCTTGTGGCTGCTTCCAGGAGATGCATTTTGAATATAACAAGATGAATTTCAACAGACCATGAACCAGAGATTTTCAACATGATAAAGGGGAAGCGATATATATTCAATTTTTACAAGCACTGAGTGAGCAGAAAACTGGAAATTCTTCAGCGGCTGATAGTGTGCTGATAGAAGTGCATCCCCCAACTGAATCCGTAATGAACTGCCGGAAAAATGGAGGAGCATTAAACAAACTAGAGAAAACAAATGGCACAGAAAGCACACTGGCAACAGGTTAAGTGATCTATAAGCACACTAACTTTGTTAGTCATTTTTGTGTTTTTAAATGAGGAAATCGTTTAGGAGCATTTGAATAATTTATTCAACCATTTAGAATAACCTTTACAAGCCCTCGAAGACAATGGGAAATCATAAAATAAGACACGTAGGAGATAACGTAGGACATCTACTGTTTCCACTGTTGAACGAGTGCCTACCGTGTGAGTCAGACACCATGCTAGGTTCTTCACCTCCCTCAATAACACAGCGAAGAGACAAGGTGTTATCACCCACATTCTGCAGAGGAGGAAGAGAGGGGTCGAATAGTTTTTCTTATGTGAAGTCCTGTTCTGGGTTCTGCGTTATTTTTAACACCTTGTCCCTAATTACTAGCTCTGACACCACACTGAATGAAATAGCAAACACTCCAAAAGGACAGATGATAAGCAATAAACTAAATTTATCTATGAATGGGGGAAATTAAATTCTGGGGAAAAGACTAGTTATGCTCAAATATAGGAAAAGCGAAGTTCATAATGGGTGACCAGACTCTGCAAAACCAGATGTGATAGGAAATACAAGAAGAAGAGAAAAGAACACCTGGAGAATAAAACAGAATGATTCTCTTGAAAAGTTTATAATCTCCCGTTCCATTTCCCACTGCCCTTTCCTTTCAAAAAAAGCTGTCATAAATGTACCCGCAAAGCAACTTCTGAATCCATAAATACATAGAGATCAACATATAAAAGGTCTATAAAAGTCAAAATTCAGAATCAGAATCATGGACCCTGCCTGACCAGTGTAGTTTGGCACTAATTCGTGTTCATCCAGTTACATTGATCTTCTCTGCTCTTAAACTACAGCACAACATGATTCATTCTTTTTTTCACCAATGTAGCCAATAATCTAATTCAAATTTCAATATTTCATTGTATGACAAAACGACACAAAGCTAAACTCTTTAGTTACATCTGAATATGGAATATTTCTTCTTAATTACATTCAGTCTTTTAGCTCAATTCACTGAGTTAAAGATGCCCAAAGAGGCCAGAATAGGGACTCTCATGAAACACAAGCAGCCAAGATTGGGGTCATCCTACAGTTCAAGACATTGTTTCCTTAGCCAGGAAGTACTGTGAGTAAATTGAAGCAGATAAGGAATCATGCTTACTCAGTTTCATGGTGGCTCACAAAGTCTATAAGGAAGTGGGAAAGGAAGCAAGGAAACAGGTTAAAGATCAGCAGGCATGTGGTTGAAATGACGTGTGTACAAGGTTGTTCATGACAGCATTATTTGCAGAGCAAAATCCTGCGAGCAGCCCGAAGTTCCATCATTAGGGACCACCTAAATAAACTACCGTACATCCACACAGAAAAACGCTCTGAGGTTGTAAAGAACAGTGAGGAAGCTCTCTATGTACCGATATGGAAAGAACTCTGATTTAAAAAGCAAGGCACAGGACAGAGTATATAATATGCCTTGTGTATAAAATGCTTTGGGTGAGAAAGTAGGGCTTATAAAAAGATGTATTAGTATGTTCTTATATTTACACAAAAAATTAAATACACAAAAAGAGGTTTTCTGTAGGGGGATAGTGGGAAATAGGGGTTGAAAGCCAAGACTCCTCAATATACTAGTATATTATTCAATATGTTGATTGTTTAACCTCTTAAATGCATCAACTATAAAAATGTAAAAGAAGAAGTTCTGTAGACAATTAGAAATTGATAGGAAATTGCTGATAGTGTGTGTACTAATCATAAGAGCCACTGTAGCCTGGAAGGACTTACCAAGTATTTTATAAAAAGTAGCTACCTGCCGAAACCAGTTTGGCTCAGTGGATAGAGCGTCAGTCTGCGAACTGAAGGATGGGTCCCAGGTTCGATTCTGGTCCAGGGCATGTACCTTAGTTGCGGGCACATCCCCAGTAGGGGGCGTGCAAGAGGCAGCTGATCGATGACTCTCATTGATGTTTCTAACTCTCTCCCTTCCTCTCTGTAAAAAAAAATCAATTATATATATATATATATATATATATATATATATATATATATTTTAAAGTAGCTACCTATAGAGCACATAACAAAAAAAACTTTGGAGATGTGATGAGAAAAGAAGAGTTATTGCCAATGTATGTTTCCAGGACAATACTGTTGTAGTGACCACTCCAAAAACTCCAGTGAGTGCTCTCGTTTTCAGACATGCATTTCCCAGGGTGTGCCTTGCAGACACCCCACGGCAGCTGCCTGTAGGAAGATACCAGGGAAAACAGAAAAGTATCACGTTGTCCAAAGCAGCAGCTTCCTTCCAGAACGCTCCCCGGGTCTCTAGAAAACCTTCCAAACCCAGTAAAAATGAGCATGCAGTAGGCAGACTCAAGAAGTGATAATTACAACAAAAACCGAAATGACAGGAGAACTTGGATGCTGACATTGCTTATGATGTCATCCGGGTAATGAGTATGAGTGATCAGCAGTCAGTCAGGGTTTAATCACAGGCTACTTGCCCAGAGGAAGTGAGTGTGTGCCAAGGTTTGAAGGTGACAAAAGAGAAACAATGCCAAGTTGACAAGAGATGAATTGCAGCGAGACTTCGAAGGGCTATGTAAATAGACAGAACTGTGGCACCGAGCTGAGATGTGGGCAACTGTAATGGCATGCATTTAAGGACAATGAAAATAAATTACACTTGGAGGATGATCAGTGGGCTAAGAGGTGTCAGTTACAACCCAAGAAGAGGAACTGCTGGCCACTGATGACTCACGTTTACAACCTAGTATACGGCTGTAGCCCAACGACCGGCCATAAACTGGAGGCTATCAGCTAAGTTATTAAAAATGTTTCCCTCTTAATGTACAAACCTAAAGTAGGTTTACACCTGGCGTTCCATCTTAAAGCTGAACCCTCCCCGCTGAAGTGCTGAAGCCAGTACAGAGGAGAGAAACTGTATTTACCAAGATAGTAAGAGGCTGAGAAAACCTATGTGATTAGAATCCCATTGTGAAAACTGAGAAAAGCAGTAACCAAGTTCTTACTTCCTTCCAACCAGGCAAATACAAGGATTAAAGAAGCAAGCATCCTTCTAAAGTATGTGGCAAACTTAAAGAGAGCTCATTACTCCCGCAGGAGGTACATGCTGAGTCTAAAAGTGACTGGTAAAGAGGTTTAGGTGGTTTCATGGGACATCTATAATAATAAAAGCATATTAGTATATGCAATTAGACCGGACATCCTTCTGGATGAGGCTGGGGCTGTGAGGGAAGCCCAGGTCCCAGGTGCCAGAGGGAGGCCCGTGCCATCAGCTGGGGGAAGGAAAGCTGGCCCTTACACAAAATGTCATGCTTTGGGCCTCTAGTATATTCATAATATAGCACTGCTAGAAACAACCACCGTTTGAAGTAAACCTGGTATTCCAGGGGAGGGAATCTTTGGCTGTCCACCATCTTCTGCCCTGTTGGCCAGGAAAGAAATCACAATGCCATCTCACCTCTCCCCCAGCTCTCACGTCCGCTGGCGGGGCTGGCAGAGGGAGGAGCTCAAAGGAAGATGGTGGCAACTACGAAGCAGAGCACTAGAGAAGCACACAGCACCTCACAGCCAGTCTCTGGTCACCACTGCTGTGGGCTGCCTCGTGTTCTTAGGACTGTAGAGATAAACGCTATTCCGCAAAATCAACTCCAATGAATCAAGCATACAAAAGTAAATAAGGTTAGGAAGTCTGTATGATTTAATCTCCAGAAGACTATGAAGTAATATGAAAAAATTCTCAGCTGACTAGGTAGATAAGGCCATGGTCATCTTGGTAAAGAGTCCCTAAGAGTTAAATACAGAAAGGACTGCCTGCAGCTGACATTAAAAACATCTCCTGCCGAACCCGGTTTGGCTCAGTGGATGAAGCGTCGGCCTGCGGACTGAAAGGTCCCAGGTTCGATTCCAGTCAAGGGCATGTACCTTGGTTGCACATCCCCGGTAGGGGGTGTGCAAGAGGCAGCTGGTCGATGTTTCTCTCTCATCGACGTTTCTAGCTCTCTATCTCTCTCTCTTCCTCTCTGTGAAAAATCAATAAAATATATTATTTTTTTAAAAATCACCTAAAGGTGTGTACACTGAGCATTTACTGTGGCAATACACTGTGCCAGGTGCTCTAGGTTTTTGAACTTATATTTGCTCCTTTTACTTTTGATTAATACCTTTATAGAATTGAGAGAGAGAGAGAGAGAGAGAGAGAGAGAGAGAGAGAGAGAGAGAGAGAAACAATTTGTGGAGGTGACCTGGAGTCCTGAGAATGTGAATGCATGGTGATGACTCACTGAGATAATAAACTCTACATGCCAAAATACTCATCAAACACATTAGATGTTTTCTCAAAAACCTATAGAGTTTTTGGATAGAGTAATTCACAGCTTTCCAGGAACTAATTATTATTCTCTTCCTTTACTTAATGCATGTATTTAAATGTCCCTTAATTTACTGAATACTTACAATGAGCATTACTCTGAATTTAACACTCCAGTTAATCTTGGGAAAGAGATGAGAGTTCACAAGAAGCAAAAATGAAAAGGGGATTTATGATCACTCAGGAAATGTGCACATTGTTAATGGAATTCAAAGCAGAGAGATGTTCAATAAGAGTAGCTCTTTTCATTTAATACAGGAGTTAAATGTGAAAAATCAACAGACACTCCACTTATCTAAAACCTAGACTTTAATAGAATACTAGAGGCCCAGTGCACAGATTCATGCACCAGTGGGTGTCTCTCAGCCTGGCATGTGCTCTCTTGCAATCTGGGACCCCTTGGGGGATGTTGGACTGCAGGAATCAGGCTGAAACAGGCAGTCCAACATCCCCCCCGAGGGATGTAGCAGTGTATGAAGGGGCAGGAGGATAAGTGCCCAAGCCCAGGCCCACTTATCCCAGCCCCACTGTGCCTGTCACACAACTCAGGAAGAGGCTTGCACTGCTGCAACTGCACTTGCCAGCATGAGCCTGGCATCTGGCGCCCACTGGTCAGCTGAGCAGTGCTCCCGCTGTGGGAGTGGACTGACCACCAGAGGGCAGCTCTTATGCTGAGTGTTTGCTCCCTGGTGGTCAGTGCACATCACAGCAACCAATCAACCTATCATTCAGTCTCTTAGGCTTTTATATATATAGATTGGTAATCCCGAATGTTGTGGAGGGGTAATGGGCAGGGCTTGGGGCTTCATTATTTCTAATCAGGCCTGTTGATATATATATATATATATATATATATATATATATATATATATATAGTCCTAACAACTAACCATTCCAAGAGAGAAAAAAGGCGAAGAGTCTGTGGGGAAAAGACAAAATTCAGAGCCTGTTAACTGATGTTCAAAGAGAGAGTGGAATTGGTTCTCATTTTAGAGTCAAAGTTTGATCAGGAAACCCAGAATGTCAGGAACAAAACAAAAGGGTCATTCAAGCTAAATGAACAGGGCAGACACAAAGCCCACATATTTTATTTGACAGGAAGGTGGTCAGCCCCGCTTCTAGTTCCACCAAACACCTCGCAGATGGAGGAGAGGACTGCTATCTGACCTAATTACCAGGTAATTCTTATCAGGATGCAGCCAGAAATCTGCAAACTGGTCCTAGATCATAAACGAAGAAAGAAAAGAAACAAAACCAATTTGGGATTCTGGAAATTGGAGCAGGCTCCTGGTGGACAGAGGAGAATAAAAATCATCAAAAGGTAGCAAAGAGAAAGAAAGGAAAAATACTAATTAGAAGAGCACAGTGACCAGAGGCTGTGGGCTTTTGGGGGGAAGGGGGGGTAGAAAAAACAAACCCTAGACATTGGCTGGAGGCAGGAGAATCAGCCATCTGGGAAAAATCATAAAAAAAAAAAAAAAAAAGTCAGGCTAAACCTACAGACCTCAAAGGCTCCGGGGCGCATTCCAGTATTACCAACGAGTCCAGTAACTGGTGTTCTTAATGAGGGTCCCGGTTCATTGAGAAAACTCGCCATCCTTTACCGGACCGCGTCTGGTAATGACTGTGACATTTTAGAGCCGTTTGCAATGAAAGCAGTAATAACTGCTTCATTGTTTCAAGGATTAAGCCTATTTAGGCGGAATTCCTCCTTCTTGAACGCCAGATAAATTAGCTACTATAAGGAAGGTTGTAGTAGTTTAAATGTACCAAAGAGTTCCTATTCCTTGTAGTGGGATTTCACCACCACCCCCCATCCCAGTCTTCAGCTTAGGAAGGGAAGAATTAGGTAGAACTTATTAGGGATCGTCCAAGAA
The DNA here is from genome assembly GCA_963924515.1 of Vespertilio murinus. NCBI lineage: Eukaryota > Metazoa > Chordata > Mammalia > Chiroptera > Vespertilionidae > Vespertilio > Vespertilio murinus. The sequence goes on from OZ004705.1 coordinate 58,527,860, forward strand.
AACAACCTGGCGATGTTCACCCCTTACTTTCACATACATCGGCAAGCCTTTCTAAGGGACAGGACAAACCACAGTGTCTGTGACACGGGGACTCACACCTCACAGAGATTAGAAGGCCACACCTCGGGAGGACGGCGCTCACATTCAGAAAAGTGCCCGTGAACCAAAGGTAAGGCTCCATGTCAGCCATTTCCTTCCATCAAATACAAGCTAGGCATTTCCCTTTCTGTCCTGCCTCGCCTACTAACCGGCTGGGCCCCCAACATCAGAAACGGTAACTCACCAAGCGTGCCACCCCCGTGCTTCTGCGCAGTTTTGCCCATGCTCGGCACACCGCCTTGGTGAAGAGCCGAGAAACATTAACTGTGGACGCACACCATAGACACCGCTCTCATCCGTCCTGCCGCTCTCCACCCATGAGGAGTTGTGGCATGTTCGTAAGTGAAAGCTGGGAGGCATGAAATGTCTTTTACAAGAGCAAGCCCGAAATGATAGCAGGCATTTACATTTTATGTGTGGTTTTACAGAGCTGCAGCATGGTTCCTGCTCACAGAACAAAGTGAGCTAATCTGCTTTGCAAGAGACAATGACCTTTTAAAGCAAGCTGGGAGAGGTTTATTCCTTACTTCACAGGGGGAAAAAAAAAAAAAAGGCGGCCCGTCCTTTAACAGAGTCATCGGGACAAGGTGATTTTGTACGGACCAATTCAAGGGCTCCTTTTTCAAGGAGAAGGACCCACATTTCTCACATCTTAGAGGACCTGGGCGTAGTATTCTGCATGCGTGCAATGAAATTCAGATAATCAATAAACCTTGAACAAGAGATTGAGAGCTAAATACTATACGAGAATAGCTGTTGTCTGTCACTAACAATAACCTCCATTTTTTTTTTAAATCCCAATTTCATTTTTTTTTAAAGTCATAGGAAGAGGGTATTGGCTGTGTAGAGGTCATGTCTCAGTTCTTAGTAGCAAGAAGAATAAACAGGCCGAAACCGGTTTGACTCAGTGGTAGAGCATCAGTCTGTGGACTGAAAGGTCCCGGGTTCAATTCCAGGTCAAGGGCATGTACATTGGTTGCAGGCACATCCCCAGTAGGGGGTGTGCAAGAGGCAGCTGGTTGATGTTTCTCTCTCATTGATGTAGCTCTCTATCTCTCTCCCTTCCTCTCTGTAAAATATCAAATATATATATAAAATATACAGGAGCTGGAAGAAACAGAACACGAGTTTCCATGGAGGAAACAACTTAATTCAGCATTTTGCCTGCCCTAGAAGCACCTGTTTTTAGGTTTATTATATTTTTAAACATGTAAAAGGGAATGAAGACATGAATAAAACACACAAAGAACTAATCTAGAACTTTAAAAAAAATGGATAGTGCAAGTTGTAACCCACTTCCTATGGAGGCATGTTGGAACACGAGCCTCTGTCAGTCTATACTCCTCACTCTCAGGCGCACTAAGATAGAGGAAGCACGCCAGGGAGAGGATTGGGACATGCCTGTGAATTCTGTAAACACCCTGGATGAGTCTGTTATTCCCCTGCCCCAGGTCAAAGCCACGTATCTATTAAGATCGCATGCGTCCATCCGCTCAGTGACTCAGTGACTCACAGTCTCATGCACTTGGTCAACTAAGTTCGTGCAGTGTTTCACTGGGGGATATTCTGAAAGGCCCCCGAGCACCAAATGGGTTCAGACGTTGTTCTAAGTCTTTCCCAGTCCAAATGGTCACCTCCTTCCTATTCCCGGGCACCTGCAAACCAGCCGCCTAATAATGACACTGGCCTGACCTCGGAGAGCTAGACTCTTCCTAACGGTTTGCTTTCGCTCAGATGGGGCAGCGGGGGAAAAGGGACAGCAGCTCTACTGGGAAGAAAGCCATGTGGGACAAATTAGGTGCCGCTGTAAGATTTAAAAGCTGGGGGGGAAACAGAGCTAACTAGAGGCAGCTGTTAGGATGTGGTTTCTGTGTTTATATTCTCCTTCCCCCCTAAAGCCTCTTATGGGCATTAGGAAGGAAAGCATGTGTACGACCCAAAGGGAAGGATCAGCTCTCCTGGCTGTGCATGGGGCTGGAGACCGTAACTCAGAACGTTAGGGACAAACGCTACCTGCCCGGAGGATGAGGAAAACTGCCGCAAACCTTCATTTGATAATGGCTCAACATCCTCTCTATCTAAATACAGTAGTGCAGCAGAAAATTGCAGTTAGCAGACAGCGGGGCGTGACAACTAAGAGAAACCCTCCGGGAGCAATAAACCTGCGTTCGCTGGAGTTAATTTAAGGTTGACCTACCAATCTGCAAATGGTACATCCTGTGGCTGCCGTGACCTTTGCCCTTCGCCCTCCCCGCTCCCTGCCCCGCCCCCATTCCACCTTCAAACTCTTCGCCTAAGGTTTCAATATGGCTCATTGCCAGTCCCTCCCTCCCCCCTTTTTTTTCTTTTGGGGTGCAAAAGTGTTTCTGTTGATCCATACATATTTCACCAGGCTTTGACTTTCGGCTTTAACTGATAATTAATGTCACATCCTATTAAAAATAACACAGAGACCGCATTGTTCTCGCAAGATCCTCCCTGTCCCCTGCCTGCCCTGACCTCTCTTCCCTTCAATATCGCCCTCAATAACGGGCTTTCTTCCCTCCTTGTGGAGCCAATACGGAGGACGGAGGGGAGGCAGGGGGAGAGGAAGTGCTGCTGTTTCTCTTGGCACGGAATAAAATGGCTTCCTAGGGGATGGAGTATCACTCCCGTTTTAATAAAATGCCTGTTTCCTAAGGAATATCACTCAGGTCACTTCAAGGTGAGAAGGTGATCAAAACCAGAGACCGGAGCGGGAGGCTACCCTTGTGAATAGGAACCAGCAGCTCACAGGCTGCAGATCCGCACCGCGGGGCAAGCCAGCCCTCTACCCACTGCTCCCGCTCCTCAAACAGCTGTTGCAAATACCTAACACTCGGGAGCCACAATTTACTCAGCTTAAAAAAAGAAAGAAAGAAAAGGCCACTGACTTTTCTAAACTCTGGTATTGTCACTTGTAACAAAATAAACATCCATCAACCTTGACTTTCGCTGGCTCATATGATTTACTTATAGCTAAAGCTTCAATACAGAAGAACGACTAGAATGGGATTGATCTTAACTCTTAAAATAGCTGTTCTCTTCCCACAGGGTGAAGGAGTAAATTAACCCACTTGATTCCCAAAGGGAAACGTTCATTCCTCCTTCCCTCTCTCCCACCCATCCATCTATGCATCCACCTGTTTTGTTTTCACTTGCTATCCCACCCTGGTTATAGACACGCCCATGTATATACAAAACACACACACACATACATACACACACACCCATGGCTAGTAACGTGATGTGGCAGAATTTTTACCTGAATCACTTACTTTGGCAAGTGGCATAGCATCTTCAAAACTTCAGTTTCATCTTCAATAAAATCAAGATGGTAATTCCTGCCTCATAGGGCCACCAAGTAATATCAGAGCATAGCAACACTAGGCACTCTGCAAATATTAGTTCCCACCTCTTCCCCTCACCCCAGGCACAATGCACTTTAATATCCTTTAAATAGAAACTTCACAGAGCAATTGGATAGGAAAGGGTATCTTCTGGGGTTTTGCTGATGCTGGGAAAAGTTCTAAATGTTCTTCTTTCCATTGTCAATTTCTTATTTAAGTACTCCTTACCTTTTCTTTCATAAATCTGTGCTCTCATATCTTCAGTGGATTATTTTTTTTGTTTCTCTAGTCCTTTTTAAAGGCAAAAAGATGTAATAAAGCTGTATTTATATTAGATACCAGTTTGTAACAAAATCATTATATATATATACACACACACACACACACACCGTATTTTCCCGAAAATAAGACCTACTTACAGGTTTCCTTCTGAGTGAAATATAAGTCAGCCCCCTGAAAATAAGGCCCCCAGGCTCCGTCTCAGAATGAAAATTAATTTACCATAAACTGGTCGCTAGGGCCGCCCCCACTGGCGTCTAGCAACCAGTGACCTTACGCAGAGTCCTGACGTCACTGCTGTGTGAATGGAGAGAAATCAGTGTGGAAACTTTGTGAAACCTAAACTGCAAGGAGTTGTGACTTGGGTGAAGAATTCATGGGAGGAAATCACTGACAGTTGCATTGCAAATGCACTGTGAGCAGGCTACCTTGACAAGAAGTACTCATTTAAAGACAGTGCTATTGCTAAACATGAGAGATTTGGTCCACTGATTCTGAAAGAAATGGAGTCACAAGAAATTCACCAGGAAATTCAGGAATTGGATTGTTATGATGAGGTTCCAGAAGATGATGACATGATTGTCATTGAATAAATGAGTAAATGCTTGATACTGTAGGATTCACAGTTTGTCTGGTTTGTGTTGACAACTACCGTACTACCGTACCGTATACAGGTAATAAATTTCCTTTATTTTCATTTAACAATAAATGTGTACCGCATTCTTCTTCATGGAAAAATAAGACATCCCCTGAAAATAAGACCTAGTGCATCTTTGGGAGCAAAAATTAATATAAGATACTGTCCTATTTTTGGGAAAACAGGGTATATATATATATATGTGTGTGTGTGTGTGTGTGTGTGTGTAGTCATCCTGTCATTAGTCCTGAATTTAAAGCTATTTTAAAATTTCCCTCTGCCGTGAAAGCCAAGTAAAAGAATTCTCCACAAGTTCAAATGAAACCATTGATGACCCCACTGCTATGACGATAATGTGCTTGAGCACATTAACATAAAACACAGGAGCAGACTCACACACTTAAATAAAGCAGCGAGTGCGCTAACCCACTCTTCTGGGGACGGCACTGCACTCGTTTCTTCTCCATCTCCAAACATGCACAACGGAGTTGGATCCAGTTAATCAATATCTTAGAAAAACTTTTAAGACAATGCTGCCTATTTTACTTTCTGGGCATTTAATGCACAAACTTTCAAAACTAAAGGCTTTCATTCCCCCATGGATGTCAGGGTTTACCAACCTGAAGTGCAAACAATAAAAAATAATCTGGTGCTACATTTTAAATCACTACTCATCATGACAGAGACTGTGAGATTCGGGAGCTGAACTGGCATCTTTTAGCCAGAAATTCCAAGTTTGTGTCCTTTTCCTTCTTTGCCTCTCAACAAAGTTTGGGAGTGGGGACCGCAGGAGAGAATAAAGGAAGACACAAATAAATCTTTAGGGTCAAAAAGGGCCTCACTTTGCTTACCATGCTTGGCCCATACCCAAAAACAAACAAACAAACAAAAACAAAAAAGATTGGTCCAGACAAACCTGCTACATCCCTCCAGGTTTCCTTGTCTCCTTAACACTCTTCCCTCGGACCCTCCCAAAGCCACCATTCACAGTGAATGCAGATAAGAAGTCTGAGCCGGACCATCCCAGACATCCATCCATCTGCTCACAAATTTCAGAGTTTTTAAAACTCAGCCCCAGAAGAGGGAGAAGGCGTTCAGCCACATCAGAAGGAACGCAGACGCAGTTCCCGCCTGGAGGGTGCTGGCCAGGCCCACGTCACTGCTGCTGACCCGCAGTCCTCCTCGTGACACAGCCAAGCTCAAGCCACGGCTTCCCAACCTCCAGGAGTCTGGCCTGCCACTCAGAATGCCTGCCTCTCAGTTCCGTCCCCAAATGGCTCGGCATTTCCCCACCCATTCTGTGATCCACTCGTACCCCCTCCTAAGCCGTAGAGACGTGGCCTAGCCATCCATTGGTGGAACAAAAACAAAGCCGGCTTCTCACACTGGGGCCCGCTGCCTCGTGCGTGCTTTCAAACGGGGACCCTCGTTCACCGTAGAAACACGCCACCTGGATCCTAGGCTTCCCGCTCGCTCACGCAGACGCACCTGCAAAGGGTATGTCTCCTGCAGCCAGGTCTTGCTGCCTGTCTCAGCTGAAGGTATGCTTTGCAAAATGTCCCCTTTTGTCCCATGCGTGTCCTGGTGTCAGCAGGGTTCCCCGTTCCAGAGAAGGGGCTCCCTGGTGATGGAGGCTCAGAGGCCCGGCCGGCCTGCCGGCACACACAAAGCCTGGCCCAGCTCTCCCCAGAGGAGCCGGGAGGGAGGGAGGCGGCTGCAACCTCATGGCTGGGCATCCCCTCCCTGCTGGGAGGGACTCGGCCCCCTTCCACAGCAGGGCTCACCATCCCCCAAACCCCCCTCCCCCCAAAAAAAGCAGCAGCACAGCCCTTCGGGGCCAACAGCCTTCCTCCCATGGCCACATGGGGCTGAGGATGGCTGCTCCGGCCTCCGCTGATCCCAGACGCTGAACCAAGACTTGAACATCCAAATACCCATCCAGCTCTAAAACGTAGGCTTTCACAATGAACCCTACACGGAAGGCGCTTTCCGGCTGCCATCTGCTCGGCAAAGGGGCTCCACCAGACAGCCCGCCCGGCCTCCTCCCCACCCGAGTCCTGAGCGGAACGGCCGTCTCTCTTCTTGCGACACATGGGTTTTCTAGATTCCAGACACATCTCTACGCAGCTACGGAGATTTATAACAGACAGAACGCTCAAATAATCAAGGGGCTGTTAAATTAAGTAAGAAGGAAATTGGAAGGAGACCAACTAAAATCACGCTGTAATTAACAGGGAGTCCTCTCTCAGTGTCTAATTGGTCTGTCCCGTTTACGACCGTGTGCGGTTTTTACGCCAGCGCTCCACAGCACCCAGAGAAACAAAAAACAATGAAAATTTACTATCAATAATTCCCATTCCCCGAAACGAACACTGAAATCTATCGTGACAGACGTTACCTATAAAGCCGGTCATTAGAACCCGAGGCCCCGACAGCCCGGGCCGCCCCCCTCCCACCTCCCCGGGGCCCGGCCTTTGATCTCCCTCCCCCGGTTCTGCACATCGCTGGCAGCAGTAGCAGGGCCCAAGTCAAAATGAGAAAAATAATTCCTAGGCAGAAAAGGGCTTTGACATGCGGCCAGCACCCTAGATGCTGATCCATGGGGAGCAGCGGAGGGAGCAGGCTCAACCCGGAGCCAGCCTGGGACTCGGACGCCTCGCCCTGTGCCCCCCATCAACAGCGTGGGGCAGGGAGAACGGCTTCATGTTCGAATTATTTCTGCCCCGAATGGCCTGCTCCCCAAGACCACAGGCCTCCAAACGCACAGCCTTTCCGCCTCCCACCCTAGCGATCCCCCCTCACCGCCGGGCCCCGCCGGCCGCCGCCGCCGCCGATTAGAATAAGATGACTGAGTGGTGCCTCGTGAAAAGTCGCGATAACAAATCCAATTTATGATTCTCTAAAGGGACAAAACCAAAAAAGTGGGAGAGCCTGAATAAGTGAAAAATTGTATTATCGTTTAATTTTATTCATCAACAAGATCACCTCTCGTTTAAGAAGCGGGGCGAGCTAGCTGCACTCAATGGGATGGACGGGGGGGTGGGGGGGGGTTGGCAGGGCAGGGGCGGGAGGGGATCCCACCTGTCCTTCAAAGTACAAGCCTGCGTTCAATTCCCTCCCATTATCCCCGTCCTTAAAATAGCCAGGGAGCGAGATGTTCAAAGGCGCACAAAGCAGCGTCGTGGGGCTGTCGCCTTTCAAAGGGCCGGAGCAGCGAGTCGGAGGTATTCAGGTCACAGAGAAATTACACGTCTTTGTGCATCTATAAAGAACTCAAGAGTTTTCCATTTTTATTAGCATTATTATAATATGGGAGGTTTTCAGGCATATCATGAGGGGAGCACTTACAGAGAAGCGCTGAGCAGGCCGCGGCCGCACGCAGCACCCCCCCCCCCGCCTCCTTTATGAGGTGCCAGGGGCTGGCAGACATTTTGAGAAGCCTAATAAACACATAGCCCGTCAACGGCAGGATCTTGTTCATTTCTATCTGCACACGGCCAGACACGCTCCCTGCAGAAGCCAGTGGCCAGTTATTTCTGTCAACCGCTAAGGTTCAACGGGACACCTCTTGTGTGGAAGGCAGACTCTTTGGGGCCACCCTACTTTCGTAGAATTCTCACGCTGTCATTGAGTCGGCACAAAAAGGGTGCTCGCTAGCTCGCTCTCTCTCTCTCTCTCTCTCTCTCTCTCTCTCTCGCTTAATCCTTTCTTAAATTTTGCTATTGAAAAGCTGAAATTATCTTTTGATTCTTTTTCTTCAACCCAGATCTTGTCAAAAGTCCAGTGTCTCTGATATAAATTCCGCGGACTTTGAAGATAATTAGTACAGACAGTCGTGTCACCAACTGCTCATTGAACTCACGTCTTGCCTGCCTTCTCCCTGGCACTTTCTATGGCAGCTCTGGTCCTTCCGGAGCGGCACCGAGGCACGGGCCCGTAGTGCAAGAGTGGAAGGCGGACAAGGTCACACAGAAAGCAGAGAATATTCTAGCAAGGCAGGCTTCGATCTCTGCTATTTCGGTGTGATTCCCGCTGCGCCTCGCGTGCCAAGAATACTACCACTGGCACCGCCCGTGATGACTCAATGGAGAACCAGGAGACCTGGGCACTTAACTGTGCGCCTCTTCCCGACGATCCTCTGTCTCCCCTCATTTCCATCCTCATAGAAACATGAAAGTGGGGCAATGACAGCCAGGAAGCCCAGCGTGAACTGCCTGGCAGAATTCTGCCTAGCAACACAGCTTTATCACTCCACCACACATAGGAGGCCAGAGTGGATAAACCAAAAAAAAAATAAAAAAGCGACATTAAAACCAAGCTGGAAATGCCACAGTTTAAGGGAAAGCTCCACAATGCATATCGCACAAGAGTGTTTTAGTCTTACATTGAAGTGAGAAGTACAAATGAAATGTTAGCAGATATTTTAACCCACAATGAACCAAATACTGTGTCAGCATATGCTTCTCTGCTATGTAAAAGCATGCACCATGTACAGAAACCCGTGTTGGTAAAAATTCCATACAAGACAAGATAAAATGAATTGCTCAAGTCTTGACTTAACTTTGCCCTTAAAAGACATATATATCTAGAAGGTTATTTCTTTTAGGTTTTTTTATTTGTTTTATTCTTTAAGGATTCGAGGTTCTAATCGCAGACATGGGAATATGACAGGACACAGCTACGAGCTCACAATTCTTTTTTTCTGAAAGGATATGGGTTTGTGCTGCTGTAGTCACAATGATCTTTCCATTGGTCCCAATGGTAAATATTGGTGAGCTAGCAGGCTGGGGCTGGGGTGGGCATTTTTAGCCTTAGAAGGGAATTAAACTAGCCAGTCTGACTCAGCCTGAAGCCACATCCTTGACCTGATTAATAACAAAAAGCACTTTAGTAGCAACCAAGGAATGAATGACTGTGCCGGGAGTGCTTATTTCAAATCACTTTCTCCGCTAGATTTCATGTCAAGAAAAGAAATAGGTAACTGCTTCTCTACCCAGCTATGCGACGATTTTGACCACATACTAACATAACATTAACACAGGATAGAAAGTGGTGAGTTAGAGATAATTACCAGATATCCTCCAAATGTATCCACTTTGCTTAGAAGGTAAAGGGTTTTAACATGAAATTTACATTTCATACACGTCATCATTCAGTAGGAAACTTCTAGCTATGTTTATGTTATATGTAACAAAGCACCTGCATGAACATCATTTCAGGTTATTAATCTAGATTAGAGCTATATTTCTCCTGTTCATTTCTGATGGTTCTTAGGAAGTAAATTTTACTAATAAATATGAAACTAATAAGTTGATGAATTACAACGTCTATGATGAAATGTATAATGAATTGTTCTATAATAATGCAATGAAATTGTACAGAATCAGGAAAATATACAAATCACTGAGGAATGTCTAGTAAGACCATCTTATTATATGGACTCTGGGCTCTTAACAAACGGGAATGCTTGTGCAATCATCAATAGCCCAAGCAAGCAAAACACTGGCCAAGAAAGTAAAGTCTCTTTTCAAAATGTAGTTGATCCTTGAACAATATGGGTTTGAACTGCATGAGTCTACTTAACGTGTGAATTCTTTCCAATAAATACATAGAGTGCTGTAAATGTATTTTCCCTCCCTTCTGATTTTCTTTAATAACATTTTTTTTCTCTAGCTTACTTTATTGTAAGGATACTGTGTATAGTACATATAACATACAAAACATCTGTGGACTTTTTTTGTTACAATAAGGCTCCCAGTCAACAGTAGGTATTAGTTAAAGTGGGGGTGAAATCAAAAATGATAGCTGAATTTTTGACTGCTCAAGGGCGTCAGTACCCTTAACCCCCACATTATTATTCAATGATCAACTGCAGGATTTGAAATATAGTTTAAAATAAGATAAGCTCATCCAAAAGATCTACGTTGTTGGACCCTGAACCTACTTGGTACCTGTTCAGACGCAGGCAGAATCAGTGTTAAAAATGTATCATGGAGAACATACTCTTTGTTCGGTCAGAACACGGACGCAAAGAGAAGCACTCACGGCAGTGCAGGGGGAAGATCTGAACCGAGCTGCGAGCAGTGCTCCAACATAAAGCCCCGGTTGTGATATTCCGCCAGCCACTTTATTAATACAGGGGAAGCCTACTTAATGAACTGCTGAGAACGGAAGGAGAATACATTTTGTGTTTACCAGACTGTAAAATCTGCAATAAGATCCCAGAATCCTCTTAGATGACTTAAAAGTTAAGGGAAATCACCTTCTAGACACACAAACTCGGTAGCAAAACAGGGAGTACAGCAGATCGTTTCCAAATAAAATGTCTGACTTATTGCTTTGGCAAAAGCCACAAAAACCTGCTTCAACTTCTATAAACAGCGATAAAGTAATACAAATAACTAAAGATAATTTCCTAAAAGACTTTAACCATTTTCTTCTGCAATAATAAAAAAAAAAAAGATGAAAGCAAACCTTGGGAAAAGCTGTGATTTTGTTCTTTTTATTAACTGAGCAATCTCATCTTGAATTATATCACTAAGTTTATTTGCTAGTTACTCATTTCTAAGTGTCTCACACTAATAAAAATAAAATCTCAAGTGTTTTATAAAAGTAACGGGCCTGGAAGAATTGCTGAGGGTGGTTTTTAATATCATATAAGTTTCTTTTATTTTCATGCCTTTGGGGGTTGCAGAAATGACATGCAAGTTATTAACGATAATGTGGCCAGTGTAATTACTACCACCAAATTAAAATAAATATAATCTTCGAGATATTTCAAGTTTCCTAAAAAGGAAGAAAACGCTAAAAAATCCGTTATGGATTGGTGATTGGATGGCACAGCATGACCCTAGCTCCATGAACTTCTGTTCTCTCTCCATTTCTTTCTGACAGATCATGCTTCTGCAGTGAAATAAATTAAAAACAATTTCCAACTGATTGATAGCTTTTAAACACAGTGCACCTTGAAGGAAATGATTTGCATAAAGTATTTCAAGAGTTACTTGCTAAGTTAAAAATCAAAGTAATGACCCCAATAAGAGATTACTGAATCACTAAGTAGTTTCAAAGAAATGAAAAGAGAATGAAAGGCATTTTTTCTCACTGGATGATAAGACTCCTGATTAAATCTTCTTCTGACACTAAAGCGGGCCTTGTAATAATAACAACTCTTCATTTCAATGAAGGTCATCAGGAAGGGGATGATTATCGAATAAACCCAATCAGAAAAGACCTCTACATTTTTCAGGACCTCCAATTCCTTGAGATTTCTAGGCATCCTGATTGACAGTCTCGTAAAACATAAGGGTAATTAAACTGACATGAAAAATCACTACGCTGCATAAACCCTAAAAGCAGTTTATCTAACCTTTTGATCCTCAGAGAACTCATAGTCGTCCTAGCACCTGTTCCTCGTCACCATCCAATGACCTTCATAAAAAGATTAACACCCAACTATCACACCCTGTATAGTTTACACACATAATCCACATCCCCCACAGTAGCACTGCTGTGTTAATTACACAGATAATACTTCTTGCTGGGACTGGCTCACAGCAACTTCAGTCTCCTTCGTGGCATGAGATGGGACAGGGTCTTCCAGAAGGAAGCGTTGTGATGTTGAGATAAAATAAAAAGTTTATTTTAAACCATGAAGCACTGACTATGTAATATGCTAAGTTGGTGGTGACAGTGTTTAAATTTAATGTGGTTTATTAAAAAAAATCAGGTGATGTTTTAAAGAATCTCAAATCATACACAAATTATTAGCTAATATAATAAAATCTGCAATTATTTTTAAACTGCCCCTGAAATATACTGATAAAAATGACAGTGTTTAAATTTAATGTGGTTTATTAAAAAAAAATCAGGTGATGTTTTAAAGAATCTCAAATCATACACAAATTATTAACTAATATAATAAAATCTGCAATTATTTTTAAACTGCCCCTGAAATATACTGATAAAAATAAGCTGGTCATATGTGGGAGCACTTGGCTTTCACTGGCTTTCCCCTGGATAGAAAAGTGTTCAGCCCATTGAGCATGTGCCCATGTGTAATTCTGTCTTATTTCAATGGCAACACACACACACACACACACACACACACACACACACACACACAATCTTTGAGTACCTGCAACTGACTCTAGCTAAGGCTCTTTCCTCTAGCTTTTGCCAAAGCCACGCAGATACATTTACATGAATTCCTATGATTCCTGACTGTGTAAATAACTTCCTCTCTCAAAAATCCAGAAGCTACTTTTGAATATTTGTATGAAATTAAAGAAAGGCAAAACTCTCAGTAATGCAATCAACCAACCTTATTAGGATGCTAGACATTATGAACAATATATTTAAATGCTCAAGCGATTCCTTCACTTTTTCAAAAGTGGTACCAAAAATAAAAAAGTATCATATGTGAAGAGAAAGTTCAACGTTTATCTCTGCTTTCTATTTCCACATGGATTTTACTTAGCTTGCTCTATTTTGAATGGAAACAAATTATTTAGGAACCACCTTGTTTTGATGTTCAAAAATACCTATGTGAACGGCCAAAAAAGCAGGTATCAATTAGATATTCATGCAAAAAGCATTGGAAGAAATGGCCTAGTCCTGCTTCTAAAATAAACGACCACTAACCTCTTTTTCTTCCATCTCTCTCTCTCTTTTTTTTTTCATCTTTAAAATTCCATGGAAATCTGAGGTTTTAAGGGGCAGCTAGCTGGCTTGTCGGGCTAACGTGGCGTATTAGCTCCACTCCTGCGGCACCACGAGAGCCTCCGTTTTCATCATTTTGGTATCCTCTCCAGGGCTTCAATCTTTTCTCTCAGAGCTCAATCATGCTGTGTGATGCTCTGCGCCTCTACGAGGATGCAAGAGAATTTCTATTTAAAAATACATTCGGGAGGAGGGTGCCAGGCACTACTGATTGAGAAGGCATTCCATGATGATCCCTATTTTCAGTGAAAATGCGCACTTACAGTTTTGGATTTAACACCTCTGCCTTTGCAGCCAGACAGTCATTTAGCTGGAGTCAATCAAGCGTGTGATTAGAAATAATAACTCGCAAGCAATGAATTCAGAAAGATTAGATCTTTGCCGAAATGCACAAGTACAGCATCCCATTATGCATCTTTTCCTCTCCCCAGTTTCTAGACAGCAGACCCAAAACAACAACAACCAAACCAGCTCTCTTGCACACTAGACACTGGCTTCTCTTAAACTCGGACTAATAACTCTTCTATCCCAGAATCAGAGGCTTTGTCGGCTGGAGATCTAATCCGCAAAAGTGGGGTGTCTCTTTCATCTTTTCTCCCCCGACCCCCAGTTATGCAAAAGCTGTGTTTTATAATGAATACATCAGAAACTAGACACACCTTTTCTTACTTACGTAGAAGGAGAAAGATATAGAGATAGAGCATGATTAAAGCCCAAAGTTGGTTAGTATCCAAACCAACGAAGAATAACTTTCTATTTATAAATTATTCTTCAAATGATATGTCACTTCAGGATCTAGTATTTTTTTAAAGGGGCTAGAGAGATAATTAGAAAAAAATATGTTTGGGTTTAATACGTATTATATTAAAACCAGTAACCCCAATTCAATTAAACCTTTCCGTGTAGCACCTTAGATCAAGTCAAAAGAATTTAATTACATTCAAAAAGTTTGGAGAATTAAAGTGAATCATAAACTTTTATATTGTGTGGTAGTTTGTCTTTAATCAGACAGCATATAATTCAGTCAACAGTGCTAATAATGGGTAGAATAATTCTAAAGAGAAAAGGATTGACAAAAATGATGAATATTGTGCCTTAGAATATAATATAGAGGGGATGGTTTGATTTGCCTTCCCAGCGATGCTTAGTTTAGGCAGTTCTATCACAGCACACGCTGATGACACTAACATAATTCATATAAATGAGGACAGCAGAGAGCAGCCTGGGAATTGACAAATTTCTGCAGATAATTTCTAAGGTGGAATACACCACAGGTGGGTAACTGGGAGCTAATGTAGGGTAGGAGAGATATATGAATAAAGTCCACAAACACGCTCTTAAAAATAAAAAATAAAAAGCTCCAGAGCTTGTATGTTTTTAAAGGAAGAAAAAATGGTCCCTATTTCTGTTTCAAATAGAAAGTATCTTGCCAATTAAGAAATACCTCAACACTGTAAACAGTTAGTTCGACTAACTGCTTAAAGGCTTTTTACATAGAGGTCCACTATATTCATTACCAGCTGTGGTTTTAGAAAATGCCAGTAAGAAAACTTTGAGGAGCAAATCCTTTGTTTTAAGTGATTTAAGAGAGAGAGGAAGGGAAAGAGAAAAGTGGATCAGCTGCCTCCTGCACACCCCCTACTGGGGATCAAGCCAGCAACCCAGACATGTGCCCTGATCAGGAATCAAACCAGCAATCTCTTAGTGCATGGATGATGCTGAACTACTGAGCCACACTGGCCAGGGCAGAAGCCAAACCTTTTTATTAAACAAACAAAATTCATTATTAAAAAAATAAAAATATGACAAGTTTGGGTATTTTATATTGACTATTTTTCTGCATCTATAAAGACAGTCCAGAAACATTTTCCCTCTATTCTGTTAACATAGTGTTTTATATAACAAATCCCATGTATTCTTGGAATATCCCAAGTTGTCCATGACACTGTGTGTGTGTTTGTGCAGGTAAGGATATAAACCCATTTTGCGCCGAAACCGGTTTGGCTCAGTGGTAGAGCATCGGTCTGTGGACTACAAGGTCCCGGGTTCGATTCCGGTCAAGGGCATGCACATTGGTTGCGGGCATATCCCCGGTAGGGGGTGTGCAAGAGGCAGCTGGTCGATGTTTCTCTCTCATTGACGTTTCTAGCTCTCTATCTCTCTCCCTTTCTCTCTGTAAAATATCAATAAAATATATATTTTTTTAAAAAAATAAACCCATTTTGCTAAAGTTTTATATTGGGTTTTGCATTTTTGTTAAGGTAGCAGACTCATCTAAACTGGTCTCTTTCTTAATGTTTTAAAATGTATTTTAATTACAGTTGACATATAATATTACATTAGTCTCAGGAACACAACATAGTGATTAGACATTTATATACCTTGCAGAGTGATCACCCTGATAAGTCTAGTAAACTTGGGTATTTTTACTACCTCTGAAAACATGCAGACCTAATTTTTTTTTTCTTCCAGGATACACTTAGGGGATCAATTTCTACCCTTAATTTCCAAGGGCAGAGGGTACATAAGTGGTCTTGTGGAGGAAATACTGACTCCACCTTTAACTGACTTTTATGGAAGCATCATCAAGAGCCAAATCTAAACACTGTTGCACACTGCATCTCTCCAGCGCGAACCCTGGAAAAGTTTACCCTGACTCAGCTGGTACCATTACTTCCTATCTACCTTACCTTTATATTTCAACCCATTAAAAAGGGTCACTCTATAGCTATTGATAGATAGGTAGGTAAATAGATGATGATGATGATATAGATAGATAGATAGATAGATAGATGATAGATAGATGATAGATTGATTGATAGATGACAGGTAGATAGAGATAGATAGATAGATAGATAGATAGATAGATAGATAGATATAATAGATAGATGACAGATAGACCTACCACCCTCTCTGTCACATACCACACACACCACACACACACTCACACACACACACACACACACACACACACACACACAATGTAGTAGAAAACTGAACAGGAGCAGGGTTCCCTATTGTTTAAACAATATGCTGGTCACAATACCAGAAACTGGGAGAGAGGTTAAAATCAAGAAAACAGATTTCTGTTTTGACAAAGTTACCCCTCATCAGAGAAGCAAGTAGAGTTACCTCTAGCACCATCACCCCTATGCTCACAACTTTAGACTTTTCAATAACAAGAGGAAAAGGAAGTAAAATAGAAAGGGGGGAAAATTCATGCTGAGATGCAAGTTTGTCCAGACGGGTTTGCATTTGTTCAAAACTGAAGAAGAATTTAAGGTCATAATAATATAAATAGCATTCTTCTTTTCTATCTTCTCCTGGGAGAACCATGAGCTATATAACACAAGATGTGCACTGAAGTGTTCTGCTGGGGCCACAGTAAAATTCGAATGGAAGTAAAGACAAAACACAATGTAATCTTTTGCCATAGAGAAAGGTATCCATTTAAATGAACCTATTCAATATTTAGATTAAAAATCATGCATTTTGCTCTGGCTCAGTTGGTTGAGCTGCATCCTGTGCACCAAAGGAACCCTGGTTCAGTTCCCAGACAGGGCACATGCCTGGGTTGTAGGGTTGATCCCCAATACGGGGGGCAGCTGGTCGATGGTTCTCTCTCACATCCATGTTTCTCTCTCTCTCTCTCCCCTTCTCTCTAAAATCAATTTTTAAAAATTTATTTTAAAATTGTTTTTAGAAATAATGCATTTCAAGAAACAAACAGAAAAGATATTCCCTGGCACACTATGTACGATCCTTCATTACTCATTAAACAAAGGTTTGCTGAGGCTCCTACTGTGTGCCAAGACCATTGGAGGCACAATATCTTTATGTGAATAATTAGCACGCAATCCAAACATTTCCTATTCAGCCCTACCAGCAATTCTCCTCTATCTCTTTTGAACAAGTAAGGCCACAGAAGGAAAATTTGGAGCTTTTGGTGCTAATTCAATAACAAAATTTTAATGCATTGTTGTTACTTTATATTGTTAAGAAATGTGTGGGCATGAAATTCGTTTTGAACAACATTCATTATGTGAACTCGTGACATTTTCATGCACCGTTTTTCCCCCCTCCGTTTCCAAACACTAATTGACAGCACTTGAAAACAGTGATTCAGCTTCTGCATGTCACAGGATTCCCGGGGACTGCAGATTCCTCAGGCCAGCAGACTGACAAATCAAAAGATAAGAAGCACCTCTCAGCTTGAATCAACTGAAATGTGTCAGAAAATACATTTGGCATAATCTTCAGAAATGTCAGGTTTGGCGATGACAGGAGAGGCACAGTTTTCCTGACAGTTTTAGCACACCAAAGTTTCCGGGTGTGAGTTAGAATGAGGAGGGGAAAACCCACTTTTGTCTGCTATTTTGGAGAAAACTACTACATGCAACAAGAGGAAGTGTCTGACATGCTACCGAGTCTCTGACAAAAACATTATAAAATGCCTGACTGCCTAATTAATGAAACACACTTGGAACATGTCCACTGAGATGAAAAGGGTTAAGGGACCTTTTATTATCTCTGCGAAGGAAAATTGTCCTGCTCGGTCCTCAAGGGATGCGTCAGCTTCACTCTTCTTCATACTCCCAATGGGCCTTGCACATTTGGGTGCTTTTATAAAGGTGTGTGCAATGAATGAATGAACCAATACCACCAATTGAAAATGTGGAGACATCAAAACTTAGCGGAATGTGTTACGTGATTGGCTTCTATTGGACCTTGCATGCCATCTATCAACCTTGGCAAGTTAAAAGAAGAAATTTAAATCAACATAAATTAGCCGACAAGTAGGCCAATTCTAATCTAGATCATACTCCTTTCTGAATTCAACATAAGCTGTACTTTCCTCTATCTTTCATCACCGCCACCATCCCTTCTCCACCAAGAGCACACTTGCATAATCATGTTCAACAAATTGTGGCTAAAAGGAGAAACGGCTTAATCAGTGCTCCGAGAGCCACCACACGGAGCCAAAACCCATGCTTCTACCTCTGGCTACAAAACTCCGACTCCTCCAATTTCCCATTTGTAAATAGATCTCCAAAAGAAATCAGCCCGTGGGCGCTGCACGGCTGTGGATCTCTGCAGGAGCACCGAGCTCCGGCAGTCACAAACCCCGGGGAGCGGCTCAGACGGGAGCCTCCCGCGCGCAGGGCCTCATTCAGACGCGTTCCCTCCGAGTGATCTAACAACCCCGGCGCTGTCAACCTTCATCTGATTTTCATTTATAAATGAAGTTGCACAAATCTGCAACAATAAAGAATATTGACAAAATCTTTGTTAACACTTGGCATCTCTCATTTTTTAAAACAGCAAAACAAGATCCCCCATTCAGGCAACTCCTAATTGTGCTGGCCACGTTTCATTTACTTTCACCACCAATTCAGCAGCAATCTGTCAATATTTGTACCGTAATTGTAAATTACCAAATACTCCAAATTACTTATTTCAAACTGATCGTGCATTTACATATTTATGAATGTCATGTGCTGAAAGGAAGTTCAACATCATCTCTTTGTTCCCTACGTCTGTACCTACCTTCTTCCAAGGGAGAGATGTACCAAGTCAATTAAAAGAGATACTTAAAAAAAAACAAAAAAAAAACAGTTTTCTGACTTCACATGGGTTCTGTTTTTTTCAGCCTGTTTCACAATCTTTTTCCTTTTCAAAAGAGCAGAGTCAAATGTAATTTTTCATTGTATTTGGTCAATGTAATGATATAATATGAGACACCCCTGCAAAAGACTGTTATTCCACCATTTTCTAAGAGTTAGTCATTTCAGGACATATATTCTTCAGTAAAGATGTACTGAGCATGGACTATGCCCACTACCATGGAAAAAACAGACTAGAGAGCCCCTGCTATTAACTTACAGACAAAAAAAAGCAAACAACTATAAGATGATTAGTTCAATTATAGAGTTTTCTGTGTAAAATATTGGGTGCACGGAAGCAGGATAACCACTGTGGCCTGAGAACTGAAGAATGAACAGGAACCAACCAGGTGAGAAGATGGGTAGGAATATGCCAGACCGGGGTCCCCATGTGGGAAAGGGGTGAGAAAGTAGGGAACTTGAAGGGAAGAAGGGAAAGTGATTTGGTACGTCAAGAAAATAGTGGGTGGGAGGTAGTAGTAACTATTAATATGAGAAGGTTCTTTCCACTAGGAAATTAGGAGCAATTAAAGATTTTTAATTAAGAAAAAAAAAAACCCATATGATCAGGTTTGTGTTTTTGAAAGGTAACAAGATAGGTTACCTTCTGCCAGAAAGGCCTGGCGGAAGATAACTTTAGCAGAAAAAATCTGGCAGAAAATGGAGTGGGAGACAGAAGGCCAGAGAAACATGAAGACGTTATCATGAGGGTCCAAGGTTGCCAGATGAGGTTCTGTGCTCAGCCAGGTTCCCTCCTACCCCCAGCCCTTGTCCCACAGACCAGGGTCCTGGGCCCAGGAAGTAGGGTTGGGCCACTTTCCACCCAGCGGTAATCAGTGCCTCATCACACAAGCGAGGGGCACCTGATTCAAGGGCAAAAATCCCGATACTTCCTATTTTTGTCTTCTCCAACAAAGAACCCAACAAAAACAGTGTGACCTGGTCAAGGTCAAGTCGACAAAATGTAACAACAGATTATGTGTGGGAGGCCAAGGAGCATCAAGGTTTAGAGAACATGTATTTAAAAATTGGCAAGACCTAAACACATCTGGCTGCTGTGCCTCTCTGAGCTGCCTGACCGTAATTGTTACTCACCATTCTGTTTTCCTGTCTATCACAAGGAATGATACCTAGTTCATTGATTTGTTATGAGGATTAAAAAAGGATTACACTAAAAACCATAACTCTCATCATCATCATTAAATGGGGGATAAGAAAAATGAAGGAGAGGAGGATGTCATAGGCACTATTTTGGTAACTCTGAGTTGATATTAATATGAAAGAAAAACAAGCTAATGGGACTTTGGTTTTAGAGGAGTGTATTTATTTAGGAGTGAAGAGATAGGTGTTCGAGACAAAGGCACTTAGATAGGAGCTAGTACCCTCCTACTATACTTGACTTTCTTTTTAAAAAATATATATTTTATTTTTATTTTTTACAGAGAGGAAGAGAGAGGGAGAGTTAGAAACATCGATGAGGGAGAATCATCGGTCAGCTGCCTCTTGCACATCCCCAACTGAGGATGTGCCCACAACCAAGGTACATGTCCTTGACCGGAATTGAACCTGAGACCTTTCAGTCCACAGGTTGACACTCTATCCACTGAGCCAAATCGGTTTCGGCTTGACTTTCTTTTTATTTGAAATTGAATACATCCCTGTATCTCCCCAACTTTTAGCTGCATGCATAGTTGCCTTTAAAAAAAAAAAGAAAGAAAAGAAAAGCAACAACACCTTTATTTCATAGCCTAGTGCCCCTTGCAGCTGGGTGACTAAGCAGTGACTGATGTGTATTCTAATGTGTACGGTATATATGGGGGTACGGGGATGTGCTCATCATTCTTTATTCTATCCTGGCACCTAGAGAGCGCATCTCGTGCCTGGAGGCTCAGCAGTCATCTGGGAGCCATGATGGTGCATCCCCAAAAAGTGGCAGAACAGCAGGGTTCTTAACTCGTCTGTAACCTTCCTTGGCTGCACAGAATCACTAGGAAGCATATCCCACCCTCAAATACCTTAACTTAATTGAATGGGTTGGGACCAGCATGCTTATTTGGATATGAGTATTAAAAGCTCCCTCGATGACTAAAATGTGAAGCTAGAGTTAAAAACCACCTTGTTAATTACATACATCATTATCATCCCATTATATTTCACACTACCTTGGTCCATCAAGACTTCTGTTAAAATGACATAATATAAAACACTAATACTAGCGATTTATTAAATATCCCCATTGTGCCACTGTGCTTGCAAGCCATTCTACATTCCTTCTCGAACTCCATCCCTAAAACAAACACTCTGGTGTCAATAATCATCATTCCCTTTTTACTTCCTGGAAAAGGGAGGTGCATTAGGGTTCAGTAATTGCCTTCAGCGTCCCAGAGGTTAGTATTCCAGCCCAGAATTGATTAAAACCAAGGCAGTTCTAACCACAGCACAGTCCTCTCTCCCCGGATGTCTGGCTTCCTTTCCCTGCATCTAGGGGTGCTAATGAGCAAGGAAAGGGTGGGGCAGGAAGAAGGAGGAGGAAGACCCTGGTAATGTTTCTATCCGTCTCTCCTGAGTAACCAGGAGTTAACTTCACTTCTTGGGTCATATAATGTGCCACAAAAATGGACCTAATGTGTGTATGTGAGGGTTGCCCTCCTTTAACCATTACGTAGACCTACTTGATCAAGGCTTACATTTGGTTTCAGGTACGCTTTGCTCTGATCTGGAGCCAGAAGTGTGCCAAGCTCAGATTAAATTCCAAAATGTGAACAGAAGCACCAAATCCTCACCCATTTTCAGCTTCCCGGTTTAAAAGTTTAAATAAATCATGTGAAATGCATAAAAAATGGGGGGGGGGGGAAATCATCTCTTTCTCTCCTAATGTTTAATGATAATTTATAGCCTTAACATTTGTAAATTTAACAGCCCATCAAAGTGTCTGAGAGCACACCCGTTGTAAGGACTCATTAAATGACATTAAACATAACTTTTCATGAAGTAATGCACAGCATGAAGGGGTGTGCTGGTGAACAGCCACCACTGCAGTAATTTATTGTTTGTAATTTTGCCTTATTACTTGCAAAAACATTTGTTAAAATGGGATAGTCAGTTACCAAAAAAGCACTTCACAACTTTATCGATGCTATAAACGGCAAAGGCAGAAAAATCCTTCATGATCCTAAGGATGTGCTAATTCTTTCTCCAGACACCCAAAGGTGGCAAGGAAGAGGTTTTGTGGTCAAGTCGTAGAGGATTTTTGAATTTTGTTTCTTTGAATAGGTTTTGTACTGTTTCCAACTCACCTCTTCCCCATATTCCAAAGAACATCAGTGAAAGGAAACCAAAAACATCGATTTTTTTTTCAATATTCAAGTGGGAGAGTTCCCTACTTTATCCAACTCACAGTCTTAAAATGGAATTTCTTTTGCTTCAGAAATACTTAAAGAAATGGGGCCTGAAACAGGCCTTTATGCAATGTAAGCGGATTTTATGATACCATAAACAATGACCCCAATTTTTCGAAGGCATTCATCCCAACTTAGTAAGCAAAATTACGACAACCATCAATGCTGTAATGAAAAGGGCATGTTAACGTGAAGCTGACAGTGACCACAGACCATGTTAGAGTGACAAGAGTTAGACTGACAAAGGTCAGAGATCAAAGGTTAACGTTCCTACCTGCACAGGAAACGCCCTTCATGTTTCCCTTAAAACAACCCAACCATGCAACTTCCATGGTTTTCATTCTTTCACTACATACTATCACTGCAGACTTAATAGAATTCAAAACCTTTAACTCTCAGTGCATTAAGCATAATGTAGTAATTGTACTGATGCGTAATTTTTACTGCCATAAAGTAGATCACTTATTTGTTTTAAGCTTAGCTTAAAAGGCTGAGTTTTTCTCTTCTTCTAGACATGTGGTCCCAAAGTCCCAGCACAGGAGTCTGTGTTTCTTTGCCAAATTCTGCTTTTACTAGTTTTGTTGACTAAAAATATTCTCTCTGCAAACTTGAATAACTTAGTGGTGAATTTCTACAGCAGAAAGAGTTTTCCTGTGTGAAAGTTAACTCACATAAAAAAGGCAGTCAATTTGAAAAGAACCCCATCAAAGTCACAATTAACCATAGCTAATTCAAGTTAAACTGTTCTTATGCATACGTGACCACATATATGATAGTCCCAGCAAAATATGTGGCTGCCATATGTGAGCCATTGTTTACTTTTAAAATATGCTTTCTGAACAACATTACACAAAGGGAAAAGTATGACTTTCACAAAGATCATACTTTATATATAAACATTCACTTGACAACCACTTATATAGTCCCAGCCAAACAATTCAAAAGTAATTCTAGTGATTTTCCTTGGATTAATTTTAGTGTTTCCATAAACTCTCTGTGCTTTCATCTAGCATGCGAAAGGCTGGCCCGGACACAACCCAAATTTGAACATCTAAATACACTGAGAGCTTATCAATTAACAGAAGAAAAGCTCTCACCAAAGCAACTTTTGAATTTATGCTGCAGCAACAATTCTTAAATTCTACTCAGAGCTAATAAACAAAGGAGCTGTCCCTCCCCTGTCCCCATTTCCCCCTAAATAACCAAACCAGTTGTTTGACTCAATTGAGGGAATTTAGTTGGCTGTTTTGACTTCAGGTGACTTAAATGACATTCATGCTCTAACTTGATGGGTGAGGTGTTTAGAGATTGTCTCATGTACATTTCTGTTTTAACCACCAAGTTAGCATACGATTATATTCACAATTAGCCAACTTCTTCAGACGTATATGGACAAAGCAGAACCAAGACAAGGGAAGGAAGACCAACAGCAAGCAGCTTACCTTCTTGGTCTTTTCCCGTCACTATATCAATTTACATAAACTAAGTAACACGTAACCATTCCAAACATTTAGTTCCCATCTAAAATTCTAATTCCAGTTCCTTACTAATTGGTGTCAAGTAAGAATTACCAGATTATTCCAAAGCTAATATTCCATAATAGCAAGCAGACACAAGTTGAGCCGTCATCCAAAATTAGCTTATTCACTGTAAAAATAAAGATTGAATGTTAAGGTATAAAATTATTCTAAATCCCCAAACACACCAGAACCAATTGCAAAATTAAATGTGACACTTTTCATAATTCAAACTACAGTACTTGATTTTCGTCTTTCTCCTCAGCTACTCCTAAATTAAATTAGTCTTATTGATTATAACTCAGAACTCCCTGTCTTGTTACCATGATTTTCAAATTTTAATAAAAAGTACAATTCAGCTGTATATTATTTAAACTGGCTTTCTTAAATTACAGCATAGGAGATTAAGTATAGGCTTACTGACTATCTCAATATTATAGCTTATAGACACAGCAAAGCCAATTTATTTGCTAGCTTAAAACAACTGATAAATTCATGCATCACAAACCTATTTTCAGTCTTCCATGATGGATGATCACTCACTATTGAAATAAGATCATATGAATTGATTAGCAATGTTATTTACCTAAACACTGGCTGCATATAGGTCCTGGAATTAAATAGAGAACCTAGTCCATTTAAAATGTGTTATGGGGTATAAATGATAGCTAATAGCTTTAGTAAAAGCAGAACCACCACATTAAAATTCAAAAATCATTGTGCTAGAAAATACAAGAGTCAACAGTATATTTTCTATAAGTTGACTAGTGAGACATCCATACTATGGACAGCAGCTTTGTTGGACCCAAAGCCCATATTGGGTGCTCTATCCTTGTAAAGCATCTTTGATGCAATAATAATTGCATAATAAGCAGCCTCAAAGAACACATGTATTAAACTCAGACTGCTTTAGCCTTGCTTTCAATGTACTGGGATTTCAATTTGATTTTTATTTTTTTTTAACTTAAGAGATAAACCTTTTTAAAAAAATAAATCTTTATTGTTCATATTATTACAAATGTTCATTTTCCCTCCACCAGGTTCCCATCCCACCCTCTGCCCTTTCCCCATCCCCCATTGTCCTCATCCATAGGTGCACAGTTTATGTTCAGTCTCTTCCCGCACCCCCCAATCCCCTTTTCCCCGAGAATCGTCAGTCCACTCCCCTTCCATACCTCTGATTCTATTATATTCAACAGTTAATATTGTTCATCATGTTTTTTTAATTCCCTTGGTTTTTAGATTCACTTGTTGATAGTTATGTATTTGTTGTTCATAATTTTTATC
Source organism: Vespertilio murinus (assembly GCA_963924515.1). NCBI lineage: Eukaryota > Metazoa > Chordata > Mammalia > Chiroptera > Vespertilionidae > Vespertilio > Vespertilio murinus. The sequence continues at coordinate 58,552,829 of OZ004705.1, forward strand.
TTTATTTTCTTCCTCTTCCTACAGAACCCCTTTGTGGACTGTATGTACAGCCTTATTATAATTAAGTCTTGATTGTTGTTTGTATTACTGGGAGGAACTGACCTCCAGGCCAATTGGCTGTGAGGATCAGCTGTGTCTATGCCAGAAGACAGCCTTATTCCACTAGACTTGGAAAACTGCAAAAGCCTCTATGCTCAGCTTGGGTGGAGTGGAGTTTCAGGGTGGAACCCACAGCCTTAGCTTCCTGTTAGCCCCGCCCTCTGAGGTTCCTGAGTCTCAGTGTTCCTCAGGGTCCTTTGGTACTCGCTGCAAGCACCTCTGAGAGAAAGGTGCCCTAGAGTATCGCCCGCTACCAGACAGTCTAGTCTCTCCCCCAATGAGCCCGCAACTGGGGTTCAGTGAAGTTGGAAATGAGTTAAGAGCAGACAGGAGCTCATGTCTTCTTCCCCCTAGGGCAATCCAGCAGCTCAATCAACAGGCTGTCCATGCAATGTGCGCGACTCTGGGGCTCTGCCTTTTGCTGCTCCCGAGCTTACACCTTACAGCGCAGATTCCCTCTGTATGAGCCTGGGACCCAAGGGTCTTGCCCAGAACTGGGGTTCAGTGCAGTCGGAACTGGGGCTCAGCACAGTCCAGAGCTTTTGTTTCCTTCCCGCTAGGGCAATCTAGCAGCTCAGTCAACAGTCTGTCCTCTGCAAGCAGTGTGCGCGACTCCAGGGCTCTGCCTTTCGCTGTTCCCCGGAGCTTCCGCTTTACAGCCCAGATTTCCCCTGTATGAGCCTGGGACCCGAGGGTTTTGCCCAGAACTGGGGTTCCGTGCAGTCAGAACTGGGGTTCAGCACAGACCGGAGCTTTTATCTCCTTCCCGCTAGGGAACGCCAGCCAGGCACTCAGCTGCCCCTCCTCTCCAGCTCTGTCCTCTCCCCACGCGAGCACCATGTCTCTCTATACCTTAGGCTTTTACAGCTCCTCTGATTGTCCTTCTGGTTTTCTCTTTCCTTCTAGTTGTAGAATTTCCAGTCAGTCAACTTTCCTGTAGTTCTGGATAATGTCCACTTTGTATTTTAGTTGTGTGTTTTTTTGAAATTGTTGAGTGAGCCTGCAGTTAGGGGTTTATCTATGCTGCCATCTTGGTTTCTCCTTGATGAACATTTCTTAACAGTATTTCCTTAGTGGTCATAATTGACAGAGCTCTGAGCTAAGAACTGAAAGGACTGGTAACCCCCACCCACCTCCAGACCTTTCCTCCCAGTCCAAGGCTGTTGTCACTAGCATCAAGAGCCTGTATTTGTGAACAGTGCTGAGTGCCTCTCTCGGCATGGCTAATATTAATACACATGTGCGCGGAGAAAAATATTTCTTGTTACTCACATCAACGTTATTACTTCTATTTAGAAATAGAATAATCCAGTCTTGTATCAGAAGTTTCATTTCACTGTGGGATCAAGTTTTTTATACTGTTGGGCTTGAACGCTTTCTTAATTGGTGGCTGCCTTTAGGCCAACTATTGTGGTTTGTTAAAATTTACTCTCTAATTGGGGTTGTATCCCTTATCTAAAAGGCTGCACCTTTCTAGATTAGTGTTTAAGCCTACGTTATAATTTGTTCATTTGTTTGGTAGGCTGAAATTAGAACTAAAATTCTGCTCTGGACAACCAGCTATCACCAGGCTCAATAGGTTTGTCGCCACTACCTGGCAGTCATCCCACTATTTTGCCACATAGATGAGTTCGCCCTACAGGCTGCGGACAGGTAGCTCGTCTGGTTTCGGGTTACTTAACTTTAATTCTTTCTGCTAATATTTTCTAGTTGAGTCATTATGCAAAAGGTACAAGTATTAAGCTTTGCTATCTTTCACTTATAATTTTCTTTCAGTTTTCCCTTATGGTACTTTCTCTATAGCGCCAATTAAAATGTCTATCACCTATACTTTAATTATTATCAATGTTTTGTTTTAACTTATAAAATAGTTTAAAGAGATGATTTTACACAGCAGCATCAAATATGCTGTAACAATTCCTGTTGCTTTTTCCTATTAGAGAAGAGCTATGTGCCCGCTTTCAGACTCCTCGTCATAACAATATTTGTGATTTTTTTCTGTCTTTTATTTATTTTTGTTTATTAACTTTAGGGGAATTAATATAAAGATATTACTAAAGAGGGATATTAGAGGGCCGGGATGAATCGATTTGAGCCCTTATCTCTCTTTTACCCCCCAAAATAGAGAAGAAAAAGCCATTTTCTCCACAGAGACATAATAATAAGTGTTATTGGCCACTTTGCCACCTGATAAATTGTCACCAAGGGAAAGTTCCACATGCAAATGCCTGTATCAGAGTTGCCTCCTTCCTCAACAGAATTCAAGCCGAGGCTTCGCTGAAGAGTGCCTGGTCATTTACATCACACGCCACAAATAACCAAGGATGCTACTGAAGATGAGGACACGTCAGCAGTTGCAGAGCATTAAGCTACTGTTTGTGTGTCACCAGGCACCAATTCTCAACTGTAAACACATTTATATATACTTACGTGTAATGTTGCATTTATTAAGCCACGTATTTTATATTATGATGAATTTTAATTTCAATTCCTCAATGATGTTTACACAAGCTGCAAACATTTGATTTTACTAGAGGAGAATAAGTCCTATTCATTAGCACTGCTCACTGTCAATTTACGAAATGCATTTTTATTCTCAGCATTAGAGCGATAGAAAACTAGTTTCAAAATATGTCACTACTCAATGAGAATAAGTTAAAATAGAGTGTTAAGATTATCTAGGCTAGATCTATAGTAATATACCACTCAAATGATAATAAAAACAATGCTTATTAATTTCTTATGCTGTGGCCATGCAGGAAACTAATAATTTCACGTACATGAACTCAATGTCATCTATAAAATAATAGTAAGAGGTAGGGACTGTTTCATTCCTATTTTACAGATAGGAAAAAAAATGACACATCAAGAATTTGAATTACTTCCCCTAAAACTATATAGCTAGTAAGTGGCAAATAATTAGTTCTAGAGCTTATGCTCTAAATTGTAAAATAAGCAGTATGTCATGATGCTTCTTAAGAAAGCAAATGCTGACTATTATTAGCACCTAGAGTACTTTAATTTTAAAAGTAAAGTAACAGGTTTATTAAGGTAGCACTTTACAAAGATCATGTTAGATATAGTCTCAAAAATGTATTAGCACGTAAGATGAAACATTAAACAAAAAATAACCAGAATGCTTTGTATAAATTGATTACCTCTTGCTCCACTTTCCAAATCCATTCATTATGAAAACCTGTCACTAGGTCTATATAATAGTGCTTCTTTTTGTTTCCTACTTAGACTACAAGCTATTTATGGTCTGGAAAAGCAGCTAATCTATACATTATTGAAAATGCCACACCATATTGTACCCAGAGAACTCTTGATAAATACTAAATATTACATTGACAATGAGTAATGGCAAGTGAAAACAAAATTACAATGTACCTCAAAGATGAAATATGAACCCAAAATAAAATGGATGTGAATCCCATTCAAAATTCAAAATGTCCCTTAGTCTTTTGAGGTCTGTGAAAAAGTGAAGTACTTATTTAGGACAAAGAGAGGTGGTATTTTGAGGTCTAGAAAAGACAATGACATCACTGCTGATTAATATTACAACACCAAAAAACAAATCCTATGAAAAAGACATGAGGAAGAATGGACAAGCCTCAAAGATAATTGTTTTATTTTTTATTTTTTTGCATCTACAAAACTAAATGCAAAAGAGCTAGCATATATCTGAAAGTGTGGTTTTTAAATACCCTAAATGATTTTCTTAAAGTCTCATTTGTTTCCCCTGGTGGAAGGACTAGGATTAGGAAGAAAGATGCTTTCATTCTCTACCTCTGAATTGCTTTCACTGTTTGAAAATTACTTTGTGCATTTATTGCCTATTATTTTAATAATAAAAATCTAAGTGCCAGTCTACACTCAGTCAAAACCTACAATATTTGATAAATTCTACTTAGAGCTAATTATTGAAATAATAAATGATTATTGAATAATTCTGCATCTGAAATAACAAGCCAGGGAGAAAAATGCAAAACTGTACTTAAATATACACATGGGGCAAAAGTAGGCTTACCGTTTTGAGTATGCAAGACAGAGTTTATTTTTGTATTATTGTTTGTTAATTACTGTATCATTTCCCATGCAAGCTATAAACCTGCTTTTGCCCCATCCTGTATATATAAATTCTGTACTTTCCATATATATGGTATATACAGATACACATGTAAGTATATATTTCTACATATATATGCATACTAATACATCTGCATATGTACATACACACATATTTTGACCATTGTAAAACTATAACTATGGACATCCCCAGAGCAAATAATTTTCCTGGACACCAAAAATATTACTGGTTTATATAGAAAACAAGAACAATTCTTCCTACTGAAGGCTGATAGGTATGAAATAAGTAGTTGATATTAAATGTTTATTGTACTACTTTTTTATACAGATGAATTATAATTTAAAGATGCAGAGATATATATTTTCATAGTAAGTGAATGAATACTTATTTACATTCTCTTAAATGGTCTCTATGGCACAAAATTTTAACCCCCTTCAATTAAAAAAAAGTGTTAATGTTTCCCTATAAAAATAAAGAGATATAATAAAGTTATCAGAAGAGCTTTTTAAGGCTTTAGTTGGGGGTCAGGTTTCACGAAACAATACACGTATTTGGGTGTTTTGCATGTTTTGACATTTCTTAGGTACCCTTGATTTCCTCTACTACTCCACAACAGGATGGGTGACAGTTCCCAAAAGAAAAAACAGACCAGTCACTTGAAAGGAAGCCCCGCCCTGGCGCCTCAGGGAGGCCTCGGAGAGGGGCCTTCCTGCCCCGGGCCACCAGCCACCAGCACGTGGCAGAGAAGAAGAACAGGTGGTGAGGTGAGGCACAGCCCTGGAGAAACAACTGCTTCTCTAACTCATTCTCATCTCCCCCTTTCTCCCTCCGTAAGTCTCCTCTCACCTCGCCTTTCTTTCTCTTTTCTCAAGGGCCTTGTTTTTTTCTCTTTATTCTGCTCTTCTTGTTTACTCTGTTCTTCTCTTCTTTTTCTCACTTGCTCTTCTCTACTCCCTTCCCCAGTTTGTTTCTTCTCTCCTCTGACATATTTCGCATAGCTGTAAACTGTGACCTTCCACTAGAAAGCTTGGCATACTTATAAGAATACACAAAATTATAACACTTTGGGGGAAATTCCAGTAGGGAAAAATGTAGGTAACTGTGGATGAGCAAGACCAACATACACTGGATCCTTCATCTCTCTTCCCTACCCCTCACCACCCTGCTGTCAACCATCTCTCTTCCCTACCCCTCACCACCCTCCTGTCCATCATCTCTCTTCCCTGCCCCTCACCACCCTCCTGTCAATCATCTCTCTTCCCTGCCCCTCACCACCCTCCTGTCAACCATCTACTTCTTTCTTGCTGGGAGCCCACTATCCTCCACCTGCTTGTGCATCCTCCCCCCCCAGCATCCCTGCCCCTCTTCCCTGATCTTCTCTTCATCGTTGTTATCTAAATGAGGAACACGCTTCCAGAATTAAACAAGGGCACCACAACCTCCCCTTTGAATGTACATAAAATCCCACCAAATTTTATCCAGAGAACATTTCCTTCTCCCATCCATTCCTCTCTCCTTAGCAAGTCTATAGCAGTCAATGTGTAGGATGTGTCTCAAACACCCTCCCAGGAAGGAAATAACACTCTATGTATCAGATATTTCAATCTACCACAGGAAATCCCTAATATGAAGATGTTTTGAAAAATATTTTCCTGATCTATTCATGTATCCAAACACATTTTATTTAAGATAAGTTTTTAAATTATATTTTTATTTATTTCAGATAGAAAAATGAAAGAGAGAAACATCAATGATGAGAGAGAATCCTTGATCTGCTATCTCCTGCACACCCCCAACTAGCGATGGAGCCCGGGGCCCGGGTATGTGCCCTGACCCAGAACCTAATGCGGCCTCCTGGGTCCTGGGCTGACGGTGAACCATTGAGTCACACTGGTCTGGCTAAGCTAAGTTGTAAAACTGTCCTTTCAAAATACTTTGGCCATGATTACGTTTCAGAATGCAAAGGTCAGTGTTTTACGTCTCTTTGCATGCACTGAATCTGCACAGAGCTCGCTCTCGTTATAAGTGCACTCTAAGTACAATGCAGAGCCTTTTCCCTACCTTGCTTTCCACTGGCAGCACACAGAGGTGTAGCGAGGAGGAAAGGCCCTTCAACAGTCTACACCGAGCTCGCTTTTCATGCGCACTCCACTTTTTAAAAACGTCTCCCTGCTCTCACTATTTGGACTCACAGCTAGACCTCTGAGTGCCTTTCGGAGATGAACTCCTCCTCCAAAAACCATTATAAATGCCTTTCCTGACGAATTACATGTAAACTCCAGCGCCGGGACCAGACATGCAATTAGGCCGCAAGACTCTGAGGTGCTGACTCTCTCCATTTCTCCTGCCCGTCCCTGCATGGAAAAAAGGAAGGAGGAGACGCTTCCTGACCAGATGCCAAGTGAGCCCCGGCCCTGGTGAGGCGCCCTGCGCCCTGGGCAGCGGCCCCTCTCCCGCCGGGCCCCGCCTGCCACCCGCGGCCTCAGCCTGCGCTGCGGCACATTACTTCCGCTTTTCTAACTTTTCCACTTCTGAGCACCATCAATTATGCACTAGAATAACAGAGGCAAGGCAGTGTGACACGAAGGCCGATTATGACGATAAATAATTTAGACACGTGCGTGCCATGTTCCTTTTACCACCGATAGGAGGCCGGGGGGGATGCGATGACGCCCGTCCAAGATGCAAATGCAACATGACGACCAGCTGGGCAGAAGCAGGCAGGGCACTCACCTCCGCGCTGGCTGCCCGCTGGGAGGGGAGGGGCAAAGGAAACGCACGGCTCCCATCAGCGCCCACACTTGCACAAGCTGGTTCAGAATCGCAGAGGCCAAGGACCCTAACCACTGGGGAGTGTGTGGGGCCCTTAGATGAAGCCCAGGGAGAGCAGGGAACAACATTCCGGAGGTTTCGGGGTCATCTTATACCTTCCAGAAAAGAGTAAACAATTGCATATGCAAAGATTTTAAGGGGAAACACACACCGTCTCCATCTGAAGTGAGTGAAACTCAAATTCGGAGATTCTCAGAGCCTCTGCGTTCCGTGGGATGACCAGAATAGACTTCAGGGCTGGCAGGAGGTAACGGATGTGGAGAAGGCTGATCCACTCTCACCATCTCTCAACTGTGACCCCGAAAAATCTCTTCGGGTCTCTTTATCAGTATTCTATTTTTTTTTTAAGTTGTGATTCAAAAGTCACATCTGAGAAGACACCAGAGAAAACCCATCTTCCCTGCAATGCCCTGGCAAGTTCAAAACTCAGCCACCGTGAGCATCTTAAGGCCAGCGTGCTGTTGTCCCTCATCCACACTGGCAAACTAAATTTCAAACTGGGCCTATTATTTTTGTTTAAGTTTGTGCACACAAACTTAAACAAAAATAATAAAGACAATTTCAGATTGAAACATTCGGATAAGGGCTTCAAGTTCACTGATCTCCTTCATAAAGATAATTCCCAAGGTATGCTGTGACATTTCCAGTGCTTTAAAATGGCAGACTACGCAAGAGCGAAAGGAGAATAAATAAAACGAGGTACCAGCCACGATGTGGAGAAATCAAAAGCTGACCTTCAAAAAGATGAAATTCAGGAGAACAGCAGTTAATTCATGTCAAATGATACTCAACTTCAGTTTGGGAATGAGGCGCCCATTATCTAGAAATATTCCAAAATTAATCCTCAGTCTACAGGAGAGCTAATATTACACTTCTAAATGCAAATTGATGAAAACTCTAGGGGGAAAAGCCATTTTGAACTGTGGTTTCCAGAAGGCTTCAGGTTTAGTCATGTCAAATTAAAGGGGAGCAAAGCTTCTTAAAATAACATTCTTCTTAAATCGCATCCATATGATTTAGCAAATTGATATGGCCAAAGTCAATAAATCAGGATGCCGGGTTTTTATTTTAATGTATGACTGCTTTTATTTTCGCCTTGAGCCAACTCCTTTTAATTTTTTAGCCCGAAGTTGGGTGTATATTCTAGCCTAGGTAAAACAAGCTACTTCTCACGTAATGGGTTCCTGCTTTTCAATGTCAACCCACCACCGGTGAGCGAAATCGTCCCCAACAGTTCAGCGAGGGCACAGAGCTACCTGCCCCTGTGGTTGCACCAACATGCAACCCATGAGCTGTCTTCAGTCAGCAGTATTTGAATCCGTAGGTTTTTCACCACTTCTCAACGTGTACGTTTTCCTTAACTCCGGGGATTTCATTTTGTGCTGACACATACCCACGAAGCAATCTCCATGAAACTATCCTTTTAAGGCAAGCATTTTGTGCACTCCTTAATGACGGGTGTTGAGGAGAAATGATAATTATGATAGATTTTGAGCCTTAGGTAACAGACATCCTCACAGAGAGAGGGTTCACTACATTTAAGACCAAACTCCTCATTAAGAAATGGAGATGTATCAATTCATTCTTGGGCAGACACACTGACAGTGCAGCCCAGGTCAGGGAGAGCTATTCATCCTCATGATGGATGGCCTCACCAGTGAGCCAACGCGCCACAAAGTCTTGCTAGTTGCCCAGATTGCGAGCGAATGAAACGCCTCAGGGACAACTGGTTGGAAATAGTATTAAAAGCATCACATCTTTAACTATCATTCCCTTTGTATGACTTTGAATTTGTTTTTGTTTCAATGAGTCATTTGAAGTGACCACATTAAATACTCTACAACTCTGATTCTGAAACCGTAGCTTCGACCGAAAGCAGTCCACGTGGTCTTAACTAATGTTAGTAATGAAACTACCATGAAAAAGATGTATTTTATATGTATGTGTGCATGTTCCTATGTGTGAGATTATGTATTTGTGAATTTGTGATCCACACAAGTTTCTCCAGTCCCTTCCAGATGAATATTGTTGTTAAAGGAGAAGGGAAAGATCTTGAACCAAGATGCCTTGACCTCAATCCCTTCTCACCCATGTGTGTACATACGTTCTCCTGCCCAGCTTTTCTGCAAAGATGGCAAACAATTTAATATTTCATGGAGTCCAAAGCACAAAGCATGTTCAAATTCAATAAAAGGAAATGCTTTATCTCATCCTCTGTAGATTAATAATCCAAAACTGTGAGAAACTTCAGAAAGCCATGACAAGTTTTAACCAAATGACATGTAATTTTCTTCTGGACACTCAAGCTATTCATAAAATGGGAAATCTGAAATAAGAGATTTATTTAATTTACGAGTTTACTTTAGGATAGTTGTTTCCAGCAAAGTTGCTGTATCAAATTGCATTATTACAGCTAATATCACTTAAAATATTATATCCAAATTTTATCAAGAAGATAAGGTCATGTTCTCTAATATGGATGGCATAAGCCACGTATTTTGCATCCTACCTCTTTTAAAAGCTAAGCTCTCTGAAGACTGTCTAAAGGGGAAAAGGTGAAAGAAACATGAACAAGCACAATCCCACAAGAACCAGCTGTGAAGGCTAGAAGGTTCTGGCAGAGGAGTGGGCATGATGGGACTGATACGAGGCCGTAATCTGTAAACCATCGGAAAAGAGCATGAAAAGTATTTAGCATTTTATAAATATTTGAGAGCAAAGCAAGCCTCTCTGGTTTAAATCAACCAGATTTTAAGCTTTCTGGTTTTATAAGAACATCCTACTATAAATCTTTCTAAAATTTGCCTGCTTCTTGTTTATTTTATTTTACTCAGGCCAGTAATGACCACGACAAATACCTAAATGCTGAACTAAGCAAAGCTTCTATCCCTAAATTTTATGTGGGAGGTTTAAGTTTCTTCCACAATGCCAACAACAGTAAATAAGTTCAGCATTGGTTACTTTCTTTTTGTTCAACCAAAACCAAAAATTAAACCTTTATAGAATGTTAAGGGGAACCAAAGCTCAAGGGAGGGAAAGAACAAAATGGTTTGCCATATCCTCTCAAATCCTTAATTCACTCCCTCCCGAAAAAAGGTTTTTGGTTGAAATAAGCCTTCTCAGTCTATAATATTTAGGATGACAAGGGAAGCCCTGTGACTCCATCCTGCTCCCAGCATCTGTCAAGAAGATCACAAACCTGGCTCCCTGTTCAGGGGAGAATGCTAGCGGGAGGTGAATAGCAAAGCACATCATTAGAAAGGTTCACGACCAAGTGTTCACAAGGAGCAGCAAAGCATTTTTTTTTTGCTTTTTGCTTTTCAAGTATGAGTTATTGAATTAAAAATGTAGATGAAGAACAAATTATATTTTAGTGAAAATCCTCAAAATAAAAGCTAAACGTATGTACATGTGTGTACTATATCAATGGAAAACTCCTTATTAAGAAATGTAGATTATCAATTTGTTTTTTGTGCAGACACATTGACAGTGAAACACAAATATGCCTAACTATTTTAAAATATGGAATTACTATTCCTTATTGTTAGAAACATGTATTGTTTCTAATTTTTCATAATATAAATGACATAATTTTTTATATTTTTTCAGTTTTTTTCTTGATTAAGGTATTACAAATGTGTCCTAATCCCCTCACTGTGCCACCATCCCCCCAGTCTGTGCCACCATCCCCCTGTTGTCTGTGTCCATCACTTATGCTTATATGCAGGCATACAAGTCCTTAGGTTGATCTTTCTCCCTTACCCCCATCCTCCCCTACCTTCCCTCTGGGGTTTGAGCATCTGATCGATGCTTCTCTGTCTCTAGATCTGTTTTTGTTCATCAGTTTATATTGTTCATCATAATCCACAAATGAGTGAGATCATGTGATATTTATCTTTCTCTGACTGACTTATTTCACTTAGCCTAATGCTCTCCAGCTTTTTATTTTTTTTTTCTCTAAGAGTAGTTTAGAGATTTTTTTCTATTCCCTAGGGAAAAAAAATAACTAAGCTAATAGTTTACCTTCTTTAGATCATTTTTGCATTTCAACTACTTAATCATAAAACTGCTTTTAAGGACTCCTACTGTCCAATCCACACAACAAATCTTATCAAAGATACTCACATGTGCTAAACTGTAGAATACTGTAAAAGCATACAGTCTGCACTGCAGGTGGTAAGAATTCACACTTCAGCTATAAAGGTGTTTCTTTGAAAACAAAACTTCTTACTTTGGTCCTGTAACACTCTCCCTCTTATATTCTCACAGACATAAGAACAGCATGCATGCATGGGGATTTTAAAGTATGGGATGTCACTTACACTTTCTAGACTATCACTGCTTTGAAAATGGCAGGGGAGCCAAAACCGGTTTGGCTCAGTGGTAGAGCGTCGGTCTGCGGACTGAAAGGTCCTGGGTTCGATTCCAGTCAAAGGGCATGTACCTTGGTTATGGGCACATCCCCGGTGGGGAGTGTGCAAGAGGCAGCTGGTCGATGTTTCTCTCTCATCGACGTTTCTAGCTCTCTATCTCTCTCCCTTCCTCTCTGTAAAATATCAATAAAATATATATTTTTAAAAAAAGAAAAGAAAATGGCAGGGGATAGGCTGTGACACAGCGGCACTCATTTGGTTAAGTTTAATAACAGGACACACACCTGCTCAGACAATGGCCGCGGGAGAGGCAGCATGATGAGAGTGAAGAGTATAGTCTCTAGACCCAACTGCCTGGGTTTATAACCTCTGTTCTGCCACTTTCTAACTGTGTAACCTCCATCACTCTAGTTATTGTGTGGCTTCGTTTCCTCATCTGCAAAATGATGATAGCAATAACACCTCATAGGGTCATTTTACAAATAATGTAACTTAAGGCTGCTTAGAAAGAGCTTGGTACATATTAAGAGCTTTGTAAATGTTTTCTGATTTTTAAGGCTGTTGAGCAGATTATACATGTAGTAAGCGCTCGGCACAGTGATGTTTTATTCCAAGGGCACAGGTCAGGAAGAGCAAGCTTTACCAATTACCTGTGCCTTTCTTAAAGAGTGAGCAAAGACATAAGCAAGCACCGCTTCTCACTTATTGATTATCAGAGAAATGTATATTAATACAACAGCTCTTTCTTAAAGGAGATCCTTTTAAAAAAACAACAACCCAGTTTGGGTGAGAGTGCAATTAAAACTATAAAGCAATCTGACCATATTGCCAAGAATTATACAATGTTAATACTGTTTGACCCAATAATCCAACTACTCTTAGAGAAAAAAAAAAAAAAAAACACAACAAAATATAAGGAAAGCTTTAAGGGGAAAAAAGGTTATTTATGTATCATTTATATTATGAAAAATTGGAAACAATACAAGTGTATCTAACAGTAATAATGAATAGTAATTCCGTATTTTAAAATAGACAACAGGTTTGGAATATCACATATAAGATTTCTCTATCATGGCCCGGCAGTGATTATTCATATGTCAAAGGTACTGAAAGGCTCAGAATTACTGTCATTTCTTTACTCCAGCATTTCCCAAATGCATTGGTCACAGAAACCTTGGGGGTAGGGGTAGTTAATATCTATTACGTCCCATTGAACTATAGTGCCATGGAATGGGCTGGAATATCAATGATTAAGTAAGTGATGGTTAATTTTCTTGGTGAAAATGTATGCAGTCACTGAGATAGTTTTCAGTATCATGTAGGCTGCTTCCAGCAATATGGGGGAAAAACACCTATTTTATAATGTTAAGAGGAATAAAAGGTTAGACTCAACCAATCAATCAATTAATTAATTAATACCCAAGCATATGAGAAAAAGAACCAATGGAAATATCCCAATGTGAGTTGTACATTTACGTGTGACTGTGTCTGTAATGCGATGCTACTTCTCTAATGAAAACGAATTCTTAATAATAATAATAATAATAATAATAATACCAATGTGCATTTGTGATATCAAGTCCCATCTTCCTTCCTCCTGGCTTGGGAGTTGAGTTTGCTTACCCGGTGGGTAGTTTGATAGGCCTTAGGGGAGGAGAGTGACCTGTAACATGGAAGCAGAAAACAAACGGAGCCGTCATTCGGCTTCACCAGAGGAGACGGGGAAGTGGCCGTCCCTGTCCGTCGGAAAGAGGCTAATGAAACATTATCCGCAGGTGAGCGGACTGTCTCACAGCATTACAACTGGAAGTTACAAACAATTTCCTAACCACGGAGGGAACCGCTATACAGATACTTCGAAAGAGGAAGGAGAATACTGCCGCATGCAAGGCCAGTCACAGATGCCCCAGAACACGGGGTGTGTCTCCTTCCCCGGGAGAGGACAACCTGGGGGCCACGGGCCACACCTGAACCAGCTCACCACAGTGCCTCTTGGTTTGAATCTTAGCAGCCCGTATACATAACTCCTTGCATCTATGTACAAATAAATAAAATGTATGTGTAACATAAACTGAAGCTCCCACAAACTTTGAAAACTCTGATTTTCATTGTCAGAATAGCGACTTTCAACCTTTTATTGTATTTTTTTTTAAATATACTTTATTGATTTTTTTTTTTTTACAGAGAGGAAGGGAGAGGGATGTGCCCGACTGGGGATGTGCCCACAATCCAGGTACGGTACATGCCCTTGACCTGAATCAAACCTGGGACCTTTCAGTCCTCAGGCCGACGCTCTATCCACTGAGCCAAACCGGTTTCGGCAGACTTTCAACCTTTTATATAATTGGGCACACATAAACTAATTACTAAAATGCAGCACACGGAAAGTGTTGTATTTTTTGCCAATATGACAAAAAAAATAGGTATAATTTTGATTTATTCACACCGGACAGCTATTGTTGGTTAGCTGTTGCCATTTTTTTAAATTTTAATTTGACAATCTAAGGGAAAAGAGTGCCCCTAAGTAGTCAGGTATTGAATGTCTTTAAAAATTTTTGCCACACATCCCTGTGTGGTAGCACACCAGTTGAAAATCGCTGTGTTGGAGAAATGAATAAACATCAATTTCCAATCTTTATAATTATTTGATTATGGTTAAAATAGCTTCAGGAAATCATTACACAAGAGCAAAGTAGGTTATGAATTAAGGGGGGGAGAAAAACAATGAAACTTAATAATAGACATTTCATGCTTATCTATGAACATTATTAATACATCAACTCCCCAGGTTTACTGGGACCATGATTTTTTTTTAATGCAATACATTCTATTTGGGCATTTTTCTTTCTTTATGAATTCAATTTTTAATTAAATTACATTTTAAAGTATAGAGTATGCACAAAAGCCAAAGCAAGTGTGCAGCATCTGTTCATTGCCTTTGCACTCACTACCACAAAAATTAACCTTAATCTAAAGAGGCACAAATGGGTTTTTATGCCATCAGGAGGCTCAAGTATTGAAAAATCAATGACTGTCCACCCAGACAAAGAACAGCTGTTTCCTAATACCCCAGCTCCACGCTGAGCCTGCACTGCCCACACTCTCACTTGCCCCGTTGGAACTATCAGAAGGACACTCTCTGAAAGCTGTGAGCTGGGTTAAGTGGAGACAAGACACAGTGGACTTGGCCGACCCAGATGGCATTTTGAAAGGCATCTATTGCCATCCCTCAATGTGTTAGTGACATCATAACCAACCTTATCCCCCTGTCCAGAAATCTACCTAACAAGACTTTTTTACCCACATGTGTTAAAAAGACCAAGGAATGTTGAGTATGGACTGATTCTCAACACAGGGGCTCTCTCCCTGCAACCCATGAGACCACTAAAGAATGATGCATAATCGGGCAGTCAGAACATTCCCTGATATGTATGTGCTATTTACCTTCCTCAATGACATGGAGAGTAAAGATGTTATAGAAGAGACAGAAGGAAAAAATGTTGGTGTGCAACATGGAAAGAAAGAAGACATGGGGAGTGGCCATGTTTTTCCTTGGCATGTGAGGATTTTCTAGAAATCCTTGGAGTTACTATTCTCCAAAGGGAAGAGGAGAAAAATTTCAGAATTCACAGATGAGAAGACAGACTCATGTTTGATGTGATATCAAAAATGTCATCTTGCCTATGATTTTTCCCCATCTAAAAACAAAACAATTGCCAAAACTGGTTTGACTCAGTGGATAGAGTGTTGGCCTGCGGACTGAAAGGTCCCAGGTTTGATTCCTGTCAAGGGCATGTACTTTGGTTGCAGGCACATCCTCAGTAGGGAGTGTGAAAGAGGCAGCTGATCGATGATTCTCTCTCATTGATGTTTCTAACTCTCTATCCCTCTCTGTAAAAAATCAATAAAATATATTTTTAAAAAGAATAAAAACAAAACAATTGTTTGAAAACAACACTAAGCTATAGCCCTAGCTGGTTTGGCTCAGTGTATGGAATGTTGGCCCTCGGACTGAAGGGTCCTAAGTTCTATTCCAGTCAAGGGCATGTACCTGGCTGCAGACTTGAGCTCTCACCCAGATGGAGGCGTGTGGGAGGCAACCAATCGATATTTCTCTCTGTGTCTCTCCCCCTCCTTTCCACGCTCTCTAAAAT
Organism: Vespertilio murinus; assembly: GCA_963924515.1. Lineage (NCBI taxonomy): Eukaryota > Metazoa > Chordata > Mammalia > Chiroptera > Vespertilionidae > Vespertilio > Vespertilio murinus. The sequence continues at coordinate 58,568,377 of OZ004705.1, forward strand.
AAGTCATTGGAAAACTGTTCTTGGGTGAGGATTAACACAAACAAAAAAGTTAAAAACAACAACAATAAAAAACAAAACCCTAAACTATAGGAACTTGAAGAATGCATGTGGCACCAATTTTAGTTTTCCTGATTCTCAGAAATGTTTAAAATCACATACTGGGATAAATTTCTAGGCAATGCATGCAAACTACGAGGAGGCCTTTGAAAAGAATTAAGAGGCGAGAACACATTGCTCACCCTGAGGCACTCTGCACCACCTCACTTCCAATAGGCTTAGCTCTTTCAGTAACACCTCTAATGAATGAGGTGGCCATCTTGCCATCTCAGTGTCCCCACCATGGGGCTCTGAGAAGCTCTGGACCATGCGACTTGAATCATGGCAACTCTGGCTGGTCACGGATCCAAACCCGGTGAGTTAAGGGAGCAGGAGACCAGTGGGTTGAGAAATCATGGAAAGCCTGCTTTCCAGTCCACACCTTGGGGCATGCACTCCCTGCTGTAGAGATAGTCTGTGTGCTCCATGCGCCCCGAGGAACGGCCTGGAAACAGCCATCTGCACCCGGCAAGGGTCCCCATCCCTGGCCTGAATGTGATTGTCTCCAGAAGCGTCCTGACTGCCTTTCAAGCATCAGGGCTTCTTAAAACCCAAAGGGAAGTAATCCCTGAATGCCACTCAGAGATCTCCAGCTGCTACCACTTATGAAGTGGGCTTGACAAGAGAGGGGGGAGGGGAAGGAGGGGAGAACAGGAAGCAGGGGAAGAGAGGAGGATTTAGACAAGGGCAAGCTATCCAAACAGAGCCCCCATCAAAAAAAAAAAAAGTCATGTTTTATCAGCTTAAGCTTTCCTGCCTCCTTTCCCAAAGGTACCCCCCTACCTCTCAACCCCCCAACTCTCCTTAATTCTTCTTCATAGCTGTCTACTTTCTTTAAAAAATAAAAATAAAGGCAGCACGGGGTAGGGAAAATCCGTAAGTGTATGAAAATGAGAAAGACGAGCCTGATGGGTTACCTGCGAAGGGGACTGAGTATGCCTTCCCTGAAAAGCTAAGAGGAAAATGTGTGTGTTTATTTGTTTGTTTTTTTCAGGGAAAAGAATCAGAGTAGCTCTCAGTATCAGTCTCTCCCTTCTTCATTCTTTTGAAAAGGCCTTTTCATGTCATTAACCTAAGCTGATTAATAAAAATTCAGCAGTTTGCCTACGGCTCCTTTAGAAGTGGGACAGAAGCTACAAGGTGCAGGCGGAAGGTTTTGTGTTGGAGACGAGGGATGGATGGCTTCTTCAACCTGCCCTTGTCGCCCTCAGTGAGAAATGGTTACCTGGACTCAGAAGCCTCAGACAAACATGAGATTGCCACTGTTATCTCCCAGTCACCTCCAGAGCACGGTTCGTGCTCACTGACAAATAAGAGGAGAGAAAAAGAAACTCAGAAAAAGAAGTCCGTTGAGAACATGCTGCTTCATTCAAAACGATTATGCAAACTGATGAACAAAACATGGCCTGTAGAAAAAGGTTCATTAAAGGAAAAAAAGCCATTTTAGCCCAAGCTGTTTCACATGTAAACAGAAACTTGTATTTTCTTTACTGTAAAGCAAACAAACACAGTGATTTATTCGTGAACAATTGTTTACTAGTCATCCAAAAATATTCTTAATGGCCTCACCAGTATCTAACACATAGTGGCTACTGAAGAGTTAATGAATGAATTTCCTCAACACATTTTAAAAGACTGTTGTTTACTTTTAAAGGTGAAAAAAATAATGTTAAGATTATGAGTTAAATTTATCCAGAAAAATAAAATCGCAAAATGTCCATTATGCCACACATTCTGAACAAGGGGACAGACAGAAAGATGATTAAATCTGCTTTGTAGGAGTTGGAAGTATTTTTCTTGCCACCTTCTACTTGCATAATACTAAAATGTTCATCCGTGTTTAATGCAAAGCATTTTCCCCAGCTGACTAAATTTAAACTACCATTCACATTTTGCTTAAAAGTCCCCTGAATGGCATTCACTATTCATATGTTAACACACTTCCAAATTTGCTTCTATCAAATCTTTGTATGTGTGCGACAGGGTTTTTAGTGCCACCTTTCCCAATTTGCCCATAATATATTAGATCAAGTTTTATAGTCCATCTGGTTCTATCATTAAATTTGCCCTAAAACACCAGAACAAATACTCATTTTTTATTTATTAATTACTTATTTATTTTGCTGATTTGAGAGAGGGACAGAGAAACGTCAATGAGAAAGAAACATCAATGGGCTACTTCCCGCACACCCCCTACTGGGGATCAAGCCTGCAGCCCGGGCATGTGCGCTGATTGGGAATCAAACTGGGGACCTCTAGGTTCAGGGGATGAAGTTCAATCAAGTGAGACACACACACACCAGCCAGGCCCAAATAATTATGTTTGTCTACATCTCATTTCATATGATGCTGGGGGAAAATGTTATTTATACTTTAGTCATATCATGTGAATAATGCACATACTTGAAGTCATTAAGACTTTACCGAATAGTTCCCCAAAATTTTGAAGTGTTAGCCAATTTAAAAAATGCAATTCTCAATTAGAAAATTGCTTAAAAAAAAAAAACCAATCACCATTAAAGGACAATCCTAAGCTTTGACTAAAGCATCTATTTAGCTATTATTGTTTCCTCCAGAAAAGGAGAGGGGGAAAAAAAAAAGAGAGAGAGAGCACTAACATGTTTAAATAGTGTCCTCCCCATAACTCTTACCATCCTAGTAGTAACTTCTCACCTCACTAATGACATTACACCGGGTGCATTGTTATCACCTTGGTGTCGTCACAATTTGTTAATTTCTGTATTTACTGTAGTTAGCTTAGTACTTGGCACACAGTAGGTACTTCCTAGTATTTTTAAAATATGGAGAATTCAGTACCATTAAGAAAGCCAAACTCCTCTGACCATACATACATTCCCTGTGGTCTAAAAGCTGTCACCTGTTTTGCCATCATCAACCCATCTCTTCAAATACCTAAAAGGCTGAGACCAAACAATGCAACTGAGAAAAACAAGGAATGAGAATCTACTTACACTTCTGATCATAGGTTAGCCATGGCTTACATTACCCGATAACTAGAACATAGTTCCTTTTCTTTTTTTTTTTAACAAATCTACTTGCATTCCTGGGTGTCCCTGTAAACACAGAGACACATTCACTCATGTTGTGTGTGTCTTATTGAAAGAGGTAGCTGTTGAAAGAGCATTAAAACCACTGCTTCTGCAGAAATAAAGGCTTTATGTGGGGGTAGTAGTGGGTAATACTGCTACTTGGATGCTGTCACTGAACATGGTTCTTAAAATGGTATTTCCTTGATTCCAAAGAAATGTGTGTGTGGGGGGGGGGAGATATCTTATTGAAAGAGCTTCATCGTGTAGGATTTTCTTGTGGGTAAAGTGTACACATTCGAGATCAGTTCACCAAGTTCCTCCAGAAATAGTAACTTTATTATATAAATTGCAGTGGAATTGAAAGTTTTGAATATTATTATCAGCACACTGCAGCCCAGGTAATAAATATGTTTAAGTGAAATATCATGTAAATGATAGTTATGGCATGCATAATAAGGACCTTCTAAGACAAATTTTTTATTTTCCCCAAAAATAGCATCTTTGTGATGGTGCTACTCTGATAATATAAAACACAAGTAAATGACAGTAAAAAAGATAAAATGCAGTTTAGGTGTGTATTTAAATAAATGATTTGTTTTGCATATCAACTAATAACCATGTATCTATCTTATGCAATTATGGAAACTTGAGCACTCAAACTTTTCAAAAGATATACAGCTACTATACCATATGCTTTCTTCAGCATCTCACGATTCTGTACTATTGTCTATAATGGATTAATAGTGACTCAGTATTTGTTTTTTGTTTTTTTTAAAAAAACACATTTTAAAATCATAATACCATAATTAGCACTGTTCTTACAATGAGATCTTATTTTAAGAATGCCTTTAATAGCCGAAACCGGTTTGGCTCAGTGGATAGAGCGTTGGCCTGCGGACTGAAGGGTCCCAGGTTTGATTCCCGTCAGGGGCACGTACCTTGGTTGTGGGCACATCCCAAGTGGAGAGGTGCAAAAGGCAGCTGGTCGATGTTTCTCTCTCATCAACGTTTCTAACTCTCTATTCCTCTCAATTCCTCTCTGTGTAAAATCAGTAAAAATATATTTTAAAAAAAGAATGCCTTTAATAAATATAACATCTACTGTTAACTAGACATAAATATTAGCAAAATACTCATTCTGATAAAAAAATTACAAAATTACAAGTTAATAAAAAAACAGATTCTATAAAAGCTAAGTTTGGGTTCTTAAATTTGATCAGAATGCTTTTTATTAGGTAACAAGGAAATGAAAAACATTAAGTTCATGTCCAACAAATTATTAAAACCAGAGACACACTGGCAAACACACATTACCTGTTGGTAATGGTTGCTACTCCCAAATCAATATACCTGGGTATGAATAAGACCTAACCTCTGAAAGGACACATCTTTGTGGTCTGTGATTGCGATTCGTCCGCTGAAAACCCACACTGCCACAGGAAATGGGGTGAAGCCAGTCCAATCTCCCAGGGAAACTGATCAGGAATAATCTGACTAGAAACTGCTGAGAAAATAGACCCTGAAGTGGGCCAGGCGTCTCCAAGTAAATGAGACAATTTCTCCTCTGTAAGCAGGGCTGTGCAATGCAAGGAAGACACAAAACGGATAAGCTAGGTAATAGTTGTTCATTATTGTTTGTATACCTATCTCTACATTTACTATCATCTTGATGCAAATGCATTTAATAACTTACTTAAAAATTTAGTCATTTAAATAATGATTTTCTGGCTGAATCATTATTTCTTGTATAGTGAAATAGCATCTGGGAACTTATTTTAAAGATTTAGCATGTCTTGTCTTCTTAGATTTTCACTGATTATTAAAGTAATTTTTGAAATGTTTCTTTCATAATATAAGCCTACCATAACATTATTTATATATTTAATAATCATATATGAAAAAATAAATATATAAAATTAGATGGTCTACAACAATAAAAAAACAGGACAAAAGATGGTGATAATGAAACCATATATATTTATATAACATGATAAAGGTTTATAATATAAATACTAGGCTGTGTTCCAATACATATACATTTATCTAATTTTCTAAAATCTTCACAATTATACTTCATATTTCCTCCCAAAGGCAGAGGAAAAAAGAAAACCAACTGCTTCAGTAAATCAACTTATGGCAGATCTTATAACTGTAAGTTGTTAATAGTTTTTTATTCTAGATTCTTCTTTCGAAAGAGTTTTTTTTTTTAATATATATTTTATTGATATTTTAAAGAGAGGAAGGGAGAGAGATAGAGAGCTAGAAACGTCGCTGAGAGAGAAAAATCCACCAGCTGCCTCCTGCACACCCCCCACCGGGGATGTGCCCGCAACCAATGTACATGCCCTTGACCGGAATCGAACCCGGGACCCTCCAGTCCGCAGACTGATGCTCTACCACTGAGCCAAACTGGTTTCGGCATCGAAAGAGTTTTTAAAATTATTTTTAATTCCTAGAACCAGACTAAATTAAGTGTGTAATCATACCCAATTCCATCAAAATCTCCTTGTCTCATGTTTCATGATTAGACTCATCCACCTGGATGATGGTGGCTGGCTAGTTTGGACAGTTGGATATAGGTCAAACACTATTTTTCTTACTGATGTAACTAAAGTTTTCCAGATAAATTTTTTAAATGTTTAAAGTAACACAGAGAAATATCTATTTTAGTCTTTATAGTCATGTCTGAAGGTAAAAAAAGGAAATCTGTGTGATCTCTTCAAACATTTACACTTGCTGTAGATACATATGCATTAGTTCCTCTACCCTGATAAAACAACATGGCGAAAGGAAGTCAATTATATGTTTTAAGCGAGAAAGCTGAAGAGACCAAAAGATTCATGAAGCTGAAAATGACCTTCCGGAGGACACCAATCCTCTCCTTCCGCAGATGAGGAAGCTGGACTTGCCTCTGGTTACGTGACTCGCCCGAGGAGAGATAGGTAAGTAGTGTCAAAGCCTTTCCACATCACAGATCTTATGAGTCAGATGTTCCAGCCTAAGAGATCAACTAATCCAATCGCCAAGAATAAACAAAATGAGTGAGTTAGGTAATAAGTGTTACCTAAAAAGCACCGAGTCCCAGAGTACTCAATGATTTGCTTAAGGTCAGACATCTAGTTGATAGAAAAGAAATAGTGACATCCACATTAGCTGGCTCCAGACCTTATGGGGTTTGGGGTTTTTTGTTTGTTTGTTTGTTTGTCTTAGCTATTACTTTCAAACTGACAAAAATCAAAAGGAAGAACGTTCACACAATTAACACATTAAGATCAGTTAAGTTACCAAAACATTTGGCAATAGGCAGGCAAGAAAATAAAATGAAGAAAGGAAGTCTGTGGGGCAGACAATATGTCATCAGTTAGTACTCAAGTGATTAGTTCTCCAAATTAATTAATCAGAACAACAATAACAAGACCTAGCTTTCACCCAGGGAATGTAATGTACCAAGCATGTTGTATGCATTTACTTTCTCACTGAATCATCACATATTATCCATCCTTACTATTTTCACCAATGGAAACAAGATTAGAGAAGACTCAGCATTTGAACCCAGTTGACTCCAATTCCAAATTTAGTCCATCTTCTCTCCTTGACATATCTCTGTATCCTAAGATCTTTTTACATTAAAAAAAAAGATAATGAAAAAATGCAGAAATTCATTAAAAAGTATTTACCACCCACATACTCTGTGCCAGGCACTTTTCTAATGTAACACATCACTGAATCATCGTGATAATTCTATGAGATGGATACATTATTATCCTCTTGTACAGATGAGGAAGATGAATCAGGAGAAGATTACCCTAAGTAACTTGTCCAAGTCCACAGCATCGAGTCCATGCAGGAGCTGAGAACCGTACCTAGAATGTCAGACCCTTAACCGTCACGCTAGCCTGTGTGGGGTGTTTCTGAATGCACTAGTAACCGCAATCCCTGACCTCGAGAATCCTATAATCTAGTAATGGAGCAAAACCGAAGGGATGCAGACAGCAAACACAAACTACAGGACGACCCACACTCCCCCATTATCCACATAAACCACTGAAGCAGAAGGCAGGGCGACGCCTTCCACTACAGAGGCCCAAAGGGCCGGGCGTGAGAGGTGAGCCGCCTGATGTGCCCAAGCACACATGTTAACGAAAAGACCGGGGTGAGTCTGGCAAAGCAGATGTCCATAATGGATAAGGTGCCGAAACGCTTTCTTCCCAGTCCCGTTGTCTCCCTGGAGATTGGATGGGAACGCGATCCATCTACATCCTATCGGGAGACTTTTGTCTTTGAAACTGATCGGGAAAAATTTATTGGCTGTTAAGCTGGAGGGTATAAACTCCTGTGATGGAGGGAGAAACAGGAAAGGAAAATGGGGGTGAGGGGGGGGGTGGTATTCGAAACACAAAAGAACATAGTCAATGCAAGCATTCATCTACCGTTCCCTAAAGCTTAAAACCACTGATTCCTTGCTCAGAACGTGATTGCATTGGAGCAGGCAAAAGCTGCATCTAAAATTTAAGGAAACTTGTATTATTACGCATGCCTCGGAAAGCATGCCCAAAAACGACTGAAAGGTGCAGAAGTTTAGATTAAATAGAGGGGAAAATTTTCCTGACCATATGACTGTTACACTCTGAAATTTTTATTCCCAGAATATTCAGAATTTCATCTGAAATTTTTTCAAAAACCAGCATTTTGCCTTGGCCAGCCCTCGAGAACCAAGCTCACCTGAATACCGAGGAGGAGGGAGGGCTGGCAGGGCGATTATTCTTCGTATTCAACACGCATCGTACACACGCATGGCCTCACAATTAGCTGAAAAGAGCACACCCACAAAACAGTCTCTGGTGGTACTGATTACCTGCTGTGGGTGCAAAGTTGTGGCTTACTGCCTCTCCAGCTCATTCAGCGCTCAACATGAAGAAATGCGTGTGCATTTTTAACCCTCCTTCCATATTAGCGTAAGTCCCTTTCATTCTCCTCCACTGTGCCTCCTCAGAAAGCATGCCCAAATGTCACCTTCCAACGTTTCCCTGAGTTCTGCCAGACCAAGTGTGCCACTCCATGTGGCCCAGCTACGCACGTAAGGGCCGCTTACGCTCAACGTATATAAAATCCTGTCTTCTCGTCTGCAGAACAAGGATCATTTTAGTACCTCCCTCGGAAGAGCTGCCCCCCTGTGTTTGGTATACAGCAAGTGCTCAATAAATGGGCTTCTCAGACATGCCTGCGTTCCTGGAGGGGCACACGAGCCCTGCTGTGGCCTGTAAAAGCAAGAGGGGACCACGCCTACTCAACCTCCAAGTAAGCACCAGCTTTCCTTGGGGATCCTAAAAATGGGATTCAAAAAGCCATCAAGGCTCCACACAGCCCCCTCCTCTGGAGAAGAGAGGGGGGCCCGGACAACAATTGCTCCCAAATACGACCCGGTGTTTGTTCGGTGGGCTTGGTTTTCTTTTTCCATTTTACATAATACGTTCCTGCTGAAGATTTTTGTGAACAAGGTTATGCTTTGGGTTCTGTGGGGATTTTTTTTGTGTGTTTTGACTTAAATTTGAAAACAAGCACTCAATCCATAAATCAGAGGAACAATTCAGATTAACAGAGCACCCCCAGGTTCCATCTGGAAATATAAAAATCGCCCCGAGGTTTATCATCACCTAACCACTTATAAACCAAATCCAATGAGAAGACCTTCACCATTTTCTAGTATTCAGTTCTGTTTACAAAGCAATTAAAGAGTGGCTGAGATACACAGCAGTGCGCAACAATTATAACCCATGTGAGAAGCCTGTTAATTTGTCCATTATAAAGAACAATCCACCAAAACCAGTTTGGCTCAGTGGCTAGAGCTTCGGCCTAAGGACTGAAAGGTCCCGGGTTCGATTCCGGTCAAGGGCATGTACCTTGGTTGTGGGCACATCCCCAGTGGGGGGAGTGCAAGAGGCAGCTGATGGTTGTTTCTCTCTCATCGATGTTTCTAAATCTCTCTTCCCTCTCTCTTCCTCTCTGTAAAAAAAAAAAAAATCAATAAAATATATAAAAATAAAGAGATATATAGATAAATAAAAGAATAATCCATCATAATGACCCGGCACCTTGACACTAGAAATGAAGCCACCTTACCACCTGGACCACCAGACTAAGCCACCCATACTTCTTGCTCCTCTCACCAGATCCCCTTCACTCTCCACTAACTATTTTCTGTATATCCTCCAAGTCTGTGGATAGGCTATAGCCAGCAGATCTTTATTCCCGTTGCTATGGATCCCTGGGATTCTTCTACTACTTCTCTCTCTCTCTCTTAAATCAGACCATTCAAGGCCTAGACTAAATTATTCCTCTCTCAGGAAGCAGTTCCTGAGACCCTTGAGCAGATGTGCACTCTCTCTCTCTCTCTCTCTCTCTCTCTCTCAGTCCACAGCATTCCATGCTCTATTGTGACATTATCTGTTTGTTGTTCATTATCAGTGGCCTGAGTGAGGCAGAACATTTTGATCACTGCCCTGACAATTAATGAATTCTCTCATCGTCTTGGTATTTGCCTGCATGTGGCCGTGAGCGCTGATGGGTCCACATCAAATATCACAGAAGACCCGGTATTTAAGACGAAGGGCTGCTTACACTATCAGTCAGAATGAATAACAATCCAAGGACGCTATCGGCCTTGCTGCGTATTTATTAAAAAATCACTTTGCAGTCAGGACACACGAGGATTTCTTTTTAAAAGATGTTTACTTTCCCAGTTAGTAAATGTACCGGGGTGGTTTTTCACTAAAACATAAGTCAGCCAGCTGTTTGTTTTGGTTCTTGCGTTGAATGGCGAAAATACAGCCAAGCTTTTACTCAGAAGTACCGCGCTTTTTAAACAAGGAATCTGCTCCGTTTTTAAATGATTTTTTTGAAACGGTTTCTTTCATTTTTCACATAATGAGAGCATCTATCTCCTCTTTGGAGCACCAGAACGTTCCTTCAAATGGCATATGGTTCCCCCTCGCCACTGGATACCCCCGGGGAGCCAAAGCACTTAGGAGACCCAAGAGAGTGTATAACGGCATGACAGCTGGAGGAGGAGAGCGGGCAGAAGCCTCAGCACAGGTATCGTCCGGGAGGGAGTGTTTGTCTCGGGCCCCCTGATCTGTCACATCCACCAAAGGCTGTATTTTATTTGCTCTGGAGAAGACACAGCATTGCTGGCACGACAGTTTGACTCAGAGACCAGCTGGGCCCACCTAGCTCGGTTCACGTACCTGAAACTTCTCAGAAATCGACAGGCCAACAGCATGTTTGCAGTTCAGTCTCCCAAATAGTCTGTAAGCCGGCACAAGCTGCCGGCTTCCCTTCCTTCCCTCTGAGCGGCGCCTTCACGAGTTCAGCTGTGGGCCCTGCGCACTGCCCTCCACGGCCTCTCTGCTCTCACACAGGCCTACTTGAGCTCTTTCTGGAGTGCTGACTGAGGAGGAACAATAGGAGGCTTTGAGCCCGCCTCAGCCCCAGCCCCAGTCAATATTTACTTCAGTTTGGAGCCACAAGTTTTAAAGCTCCTTCCAAGCAGAACTCAACAGTTGGGAGTCCCCAGAGGTTTCTAGATTTTATTTCAACAAGGGGACGGGGGACGGGGGGGTGTAGGGATAGAGTAAATAGATGACTGTCCAAACCACTTTCTCAGAAAAAAAGGAGTCTCTTCAACAAAACAGGTTCGACTTTCAATACTAATTAAGCAACGTTATAAGAAGAAAAACCAACCACTTTGCAACAGTGATGGCTGCAGTCCTCAAAGTGCCTATCAGGCTGCTGTGCCAGTCCACTGAAGGTGACCCCTGTGTATCTTGTGAGCAGGGCCCTGACCTTGTCAGCCACCATTTTGCCTGCTTTGCCTGGAACAGCAATGCGAGGGCCCCAAGTGAAGTCCAAACTCCCCCCCCCCCCACACACACACACCCCACCTTATGTATATGACCCATTTAAGCACCCTGAATTAAGAGTGTGCTAGGGTCAATACTAGTATGTCTGCTATCTTGGCAATATTGGGAAGGCGATCTACAGCTTTGAAGATGAGCTGAAAGGAAAAGTCACTCTCTTCCTGACAGTGAAAGTGTCTTACTACACAGATGGGAGGTGGGAGGTGGGAGGTGGGAGGAGCGAGAACAGCAGCAGGTTCTAACACCTTTTTGGAATAAGCCGGAGTTTTCCTGGAGTTGCATTGCCTTTTGTGGAGATAAATGGAGATCCTCTATTAAAAATAAAACTATTCAACTGTGCCGAAACCGGTTTGGCTCAGTGGTAGAGTGTTGGTCTGAGGACTAAAGGGTCCCGGGTTCGATTCCGGTCAAGGGCATGTACATTGGTTGCGGGCACATCCCCGGTGGGGGGTGAGCAGGAGGCAGCTGGTCGATGTTTCTCTCTCATCGACGTTTCTGGCTCTCTATCTTTCTCCCTTCCTCTCTGTAAAATATCAATAAAATATATTTTTTTAAAAAACTATTCAACTGTAAATATTTTTATATTTTCCCAGTTGATTTAGTTTTTTCAAGTCAAATATCATAAGCTTATCTAAAATGACAATTGGGAAATTTTACTAAAATGATTTAGGCCATATAAAATTACTAGAGAATTCAGTTAGGCACCTGCGGACAGAAGTTCATAGTGTCTGCTGTAACCAATTGCTCACTATTCCATTCAAATCAATATGTAGACTTTATTCTTTCAGCTTAAAGACCTAACTATACATTCCACTCACATTTTACAATATTTCCATAAAGACAAAGACAAATGAGCTGAAAAGTTTAACACAAGAGAAACTGAAGAGGATTTGCAACTATCCAAACTTAAAATTCTAGCTTATGGCAACCCTAGTATTAAAGAGCAGTTCATCATCATTTATATCCTAAACATATAAAATAAATGGACATAGCTTGTTATTTCCCAAAGAAAAATGAAGAGAATTCAAACTATCCCACCTGCAAAGATTATGAGGCAAAAGGTTAGCTATTCTTGGATCGGCCTGCTCTATTATGTTTACCTACATTCATTCATCAAATGTATTGGAATACTCAATTCAATCATTTCAACATCTTAAGGGTTTACTGGATTGCTATGTAGTCAATTTGATCAATCAACATCCTCTCCTGGAAAGAAAATATTGAGTCGGCCTAGCTGAGATGAAGTCTCTAGCTGATACTGTTAAACTGATATATAAGAGTATACGGAATTACTTTTTTAATAATACAAAGTGTCAATAACTAAGTCATCAAAATTTAAACTTCTTGACTACCCCTTTGCCAAGAAAGGAAGCCTGGAACAGGGGAGAGATTATAACCATTAATCACTCATCAGACACCCAAGGAATCCAAGTAACATGCAATTACAAAGTTTTAAACTTGAAATAAACTCATAGCAAGCTCATTCCCTTGACAAATCTTAACTTCCAATTTAGCAGGACAAGAAAAACACACTTTTGTATGAAATAATAAAAGCACAATGAAGGTCTTTCTAGCGTTCCAGGGAGCGTAGCAATCCTAACTATTAACACGCAGTTTTCTTCAGGGAAATCAGCGATGCAGAGTTCTAGGTGCTCTGTCAAACAATTTTGGTTATTTCTGGCCACATGCTGCCCTCAGTTATCATTACATGTCTGGGTCCCGCACGTGAGGATCATTGGTAATGTCCTTTATGAATTACTTTCTTTTGAGGGGCAGAAGTGAGGTCTATACCTTCAGGAGCAAAACGACACTGTAAAACAATTATCTTCAGTATATGATTGCAATTTTAAAACAAGGAACAGGCACAATTGCTGTTCTCCGAAATAACCATAAACATGTGAAATAAAACCTGCTTTGAATAACCACCAGACAATCGAGCAGGAAAGTGGCCCTTTGACAGTAACGTGTTGCTCAGGTTTCAACACATTAAAATATGTGTTCCTTGACGAATTCTATTTCCGTTCTCGGCTAGATTCTGTTATGATCTATTTGCGCTCCGAACATCAATGTGTATATAATTAATATGTACTAGGTTTAAAAACAGTTGATAACAAGAGTGTTTTAAGCACAGAGGTGTCAAGAGGTTAAAACGTGTTCTCTTGGCAAGAGGATTCAGAGGAATCCAAGGGTCTCAGGGCCAGAGGGGCTGTCTGTAAGAAACAGCCCCAGACAGGAATTGATTGGCTTCCACGAGCTCCTCATTGGAAACACGAGCATTCTCCAAGAGGATGTCAGTACTCATTGATTTCTTCTGTGAGACGAAGGCATCTCATTATTACCTGTGAAGTCCAACGCGGACTATTAGAAGTCTAAAGAGGAAGACATATAGAAGAGACAAACTGAGAGGGGACGAGAAGACATTAAAAATAAACTTGACCAACTTTACAAAGGAGATCCAAATTCCTTTCTGGGAAAAAGGTCCTAGGGGACTTGCCTCTCAGGTGTCATTCTTCACACATTATTACTCTTCGTAGAAATCGCAAAATAAAGTCCAAAATGTGAATTCCGTTTAAAGGAAACCGATGTAAATGCATAAGTCATTTCTATCAGGGAAACATAAATACAACTCTGTCTATCTTTTCAAAAAGTCAACTCTTCCGTGATGCTTTGGAAAGTAAGTTTTCATTTGTGAGAATATGTGTTCCACGCCAGCTGTCGCCAACCTTTCAGACTCCACAGACCACCACCGGTTGGTAACCGCTGCTGCAAAGATTTCCTTAAATCAGCAGTCGCCAATCTTTTGGACCTCCCGGACCACCAGATCTAGGCCATTTATAGGAATATATCTATAGATATAAAAGCCTAAGTGACTGTTATGATTGAACAACCAGCCAGTAGCTTTGACATGCACTGACCACCAGGGGGCAGACGCTCAATGCAGGAGCTTCCCCCTGGTGGTCAGTGCATTCCCACAGCCAACCTCCCATGGCCCTTCCCCTCAGCTGGCCAGACTTGGCGAGAAGGCCCCGATCACCAGCCAGGCCAGTGAACCCCACCTGTGCATGAATTCAGCATCTAGTAGAATTATAAAGTGAGATGCAGTATAAAGTAAGGTGACCCTCTTAATCTCTAGGCTTTTCATAATGGTGTTCTAAGTTTCTAAAACCCTGTCACAAATATACTTTCCTTTAAATTTTCATAAATCTGAGGGATACATTATTTTTTTAGAGAGAGAGAAAGGAAGGGAGAGACAGAGAGAGAAACATCGATGTGAAAGAGAAACATCAATTGGCTGCTTCCTGCACACCCCCCACCGGGGATCAATCCCAAAACCCTGGCATGTGTCCTGAACAGGAACCAAACTGGCGACCTTTTGGTGCATGGGACGATGCTCAGTTAACCGAACAACACGGGCCAGGGCAGGATACATTATCTTTATTATGCTCATTTATTTTTATAGTGAAGAAACTGAGGCTCAGATTCATCATGATGAATGGCATATGTCCAACTCAACTAGAACAAGAATGTAACTAGATCTAAAATATAATTTTTAAAAAGTTAATAAAGACAATTGAAATATCCAATCTGATACAGGTTTTTTTAATATCTCACTCTCTGAGCTCTTGCTTATATGACACCCAAACCCATCTGAAGTTTTATCCCAAACAGCTGCTATTATGAAAACTCACAAAAAAGGGGGGGGGGGAATGAATTCAATGCTTTTCATTTATGCTGTCAAAACAATCTATAAGTGTACACATACCACTGTATTTAAAAACCTGGTTACAACCAGTTAATCTGATGACAAATTAGTGTTAATAACTTTGTGTGAAAAATAAAAACCATTCAATGTATTTCTCCCTTTTTCAAAAATGAAGGGAAAAAACAATCATTAGAACTATTGAGCTTCTTCTACTTTAACTAAACACAGAAATGGCCACAAATATTAGGTATATCGACTCCGTTTTGAACAAAGCCATTGCTTAAGATATGCAAATGACTTCATTTTAATCAATGAAGATATACTATTTCTGAACTTAATGAATCATCTAAGTACATAGCTCACTTCTCTTTTAGGAACCACTAAGTTCACACGTAGTACCGGAAGATTCTTGCATTTCTTTCTGAATCATAAAACTAGAAACTCAAGTGGCGGTCACCTGAAAGTCATTGCCTCCGTATGTTTATTACACCATGGCAAGTACAAACCTAACCCTGCAAAATACACACAAAACAACCGTGTCTCCATTTACCATCCTTCACATTCACAGTTCTTACAAAATGCAACGCAATGTTTTAATTAAATCCATTTGCAAGGGTTTAAAAATGAAAAGACTGGCTTCTGTCCAATAATTATCTAGAAAAAAAAAGTGCTGGTAAAAATTGTTGCAAAAACAAAAGGATGCCTGAATTAAGCGTTGCTCACCATCCTTTCCCCCCCTTTTTTTGGTTTATTTTTTGTAAAAATATAGCTGATTTACAGTACAGACCGTTTCATCTGCCTTTTTGTAATCATTTCATAGAGGTACGAAAGTCTACTTACTGATGCTTTCACAGGCTTGAAAGTTTTTAGGAGATTTGTCATATGTAGTTGTACACACAGAGTGAAGAACAACAACAAAAAAGGAAGCAGGCAGAGTCATCTGAACTTAACTAGTTCCATTCTCTATTTGTTAATACAACCATCACATAATATTTGTTTTGGGAAAGCAAATGATATATAAGCTGTGAAAAGGCAGAAGCACATTTACAGACTTTACACTTCCTAGACTCTACAGGAACAAAGATCTCTCACTGAGGGCACTAGCATCATAGAATTTTAGAGCAGGAAGGAACTTCCCCACAAGCCATTTATAACTCCACTGGAAGCGAAGACTCCTGAAAGCCACCCACAAGAAACCCAGCCGGTGGGAGCTAAGAAACTGTTAGTCATCGTCTATGCTGATTGTAAAATGAACATTTTGGGTTCATTTAACCATATGGATTTAAATTGGAAAGCATGTTTTTTTTAAAAAAATCTGTTTCTGAGGTATAATTTTGCCATTGCTACGTAACATACATCTGGGGAAGGTTTGCAAATAAATACCTTTGTACTTTTATGACAGCATCCTCCTTAACATACAACAACAACAAAAAACCCTGGCCTATTTACTTTTGTTAGTGGTATATTTTTAATGATGCATAAACCCGAATGTAAAACTCTCATTTTATTTGTCTGAGATATGAGGGAAAGTGGCTGGAAATGAACTAGGCCGTCAGACAAACAACTTTCGTTCGTGTAAATATTAAGGCAATTTAAATATTGTAGAACCATATGGAAAGTTCAGGGCAAAGACACCAAGAGTCTGTGAGGAGCAACCAGAAGCAATCTTTCTTGACGGACTCATCTAGAACCTTGCTGCTCACACGGTGGCTAAGGGCCCTGCGGCATCTGGGTCAACTGAGAGCCTGTTAGAAATGCAGGAGGTCAGGGCCCAACCCCAGCCCTCCTGAATTAAAATCTGTACTTCAATAAGACACACACCCGAAAGGGTTTGTGACCAGATCACTTGTGAGAAGCAGCAGCGATCTAGAAACTGCTAACCAAATGCTTCATGATGGCAGGGATATTGTCCATACTGTTCGCTGTGACACCTCCAGTCCAGAGGACAGTACCTGGCCCACATGGATACTAGACAATTATTTGTTGAGTAAATCCATATGTAAAGATTTCTGACATAGTATTTTCTACTTTGCGCTGTAATGGTATATACAAAATTCTTATTTTTTCACAGAACGATGAGTTCCTTAAGGGTACAGATGCTCTCTTATTCATCTCTGAATCTGCTGCATGCCTCCCAGCGTTAGCACACATCACTCAAATATTTTATCAATTTTTGACTTGTAGATACTCAATAGAGGAATATATATTTTTACTGTTAGGTATTCGATATACTAACTATTGACTTTAATGTGAAAACTTTGGAGAAATAAATTAAAAACCAGTATATAATTCCTGAAATCACCCTCCTTGGTTTTGGCTTTAAATATAGTAAAGAGACTTCGCCCAGAGAATCAAAATAATAACAGGAAATATTACGGTGTAAATGCTATGGAAATATTATATAGGGCCAAGTCCTGATTCTATGTGGTACCAGAGATCAGGGATGGCATGGGTGACTGAAATACAAATTTGATTCCATAACCTCATGTTATTCAATGGACTCAAAGTCTTGTCTCTTCTATTTTCATACAGAAGAGTGTGTGTGTGTGTGTGTGTGTGTGTGTGTGTGTGTGTTCATACAAAGTTGCATGAAGCTGCTCTATATTTCAGAAAAGTCATTTTTTTTTCTTTTTAGCTTTATTTTCTTTCTCAAATCCACCTAGGCAGACCCAAAGGCAGTGACGTAGCCAAAGCTCTCAAAAGAGCAAGACGGTGACAGAGCTACACAACAAATGAACTAAGCGATTAGTCCTCAAATAGCCAGACATACACAAAAAAATCTAGAGCCAACTGAAGAAATAACTTAATAACAAGATATCATTCTGGGGGGTTTGAGGGTGAAGAGGTCCTAATACATGTCATAGGAGATGATCTGCTCTTGGGTGGTGGGCACACAGTGCAATATATAAATCCTGTAATATAGAAATGTACGCCTTAAACCTATGTGATCTTATTAACCAATGTCACCACAATAAATTTTTTAAAATGATAATAAGAATCAGGTTCATTAACAGCATAGGTGTGTTGATGACAAGACCATTCCAAAATAATACTCAATGAGATATTCAGAGTCATAAATGCTGCTGATTCTCTCAGTCCATATTATACAGGATACTAAAGCAAGGACCCCCTCGTACCCCAATAAAGAACTGCTTTTTTTCTTCTTAATTAACTAAGTTAGGTTGTCTTTTATTCATTTTTCCCTTTGGGGGAACTATCAGATATGTCTGATCCCACATATATCATATATGTGTGTATACATATATGTACCACACCCACACACACACACACAAACAGCTGTCATGCTGTTGTTTTCCCAAGAGCATAGTTGACAAGGGTGATAGCAGAGTGTGTAATTAGTTCTCATTGTTTCCCTGACAGCTATAGTTGTATACAGACCCTTTTCTTTTTATGTTGTAAATGCTGTGGGAGAAAGTATAGTAGTAACAGGCATTTAATTATGGGTCCAGCAAACACAATGGGAATATCTCCGAAAGATACTAGAACCTCCGGGACAGCTAAAACATCTATTTGCAGAGCGGGAAAACTTTTGTTCTTTGATTACAGCAATGCTCAAAATATTGATGACAGGCATATGATAGAAACATTTTTTTTAAATATTTTGCCGAGACTCTATCAACAATAAAAATATGTCTATAAGGTTACATCAATCCTAGAACCAAGGATACTATCGTATCTGTATTAAAATGTTAATAAGAATAAAAGCATTGCTTATTAATAAGGGAAATACTCTTTAGAATAGCTTTATGCTCTGATGCTATCAATGAAGAGCACAAAGATCCTGTTTTTTACTTTGCTTTGCACAAATTTAAAAAAATTAGTACTTATGATATCAAATATCTGGGTGCTGCATTCCTCGAGGCTTACTTTAATTTGTTTTATACGGTATTTAAAATAAAGCGTTCCCAAACTGCTGCCGTGGCGGACACCAGATCTGTCACCAAGGCCCTTTCTCGCCTGACTAATTAGTAATTGGGAGACACATTGTGGCAGCTTTCATTTCCCTGTTATTTTCTCTAGTTTGACACAAAACCCCGTCAGAAGCACCACTACTTGAACTGTTGTTCTCCTTCTTAGTACTGGGTCACTACTTTTTAATAAATGGAGCCCCTGCCAAAAAACTATCAAAACAGGCATAAAAGTTTATTGAAGCTGTAACAGTACACAAATATATGAAGAAAACACTGAATGCCTCAGCATCTAAAACATTAATGGTCCGTCTGAACCCAGGGGTTACTGCGAGATTGCAGAGCAGAGACTTGAAAGAAAAGGCCTTTCATCTGTCTTTAATAAAATGCATATATATATATATATATATATATATATATATATATATATATTAGCTTAATAAAGCGGAACACTTTGGTGCAGCAGAACCATCTGAGGCCTCTCCATCATCCCAACCCAAGGAATAGATTCATTAGGCGGCAAAGACTGTGAATACAGGGCTACCGAACCCACCCAGAAGTCAGGAAAGCTCTGTCTCAGCCAAACAAAGAAACAATTTTTTTTTTTAATAAAGGGTAAGGTGAGGAACTTAAAAGTTGAGGCTAAGGGACTGACACTTCGGAGAACTACAAGTAACTCCAGAAGCAGCGTCAGCTTCCCAGAGTGTCAGTCACTGCAGAAAAAGCATCCTGCTCTGACGGTGGCTCGGGACACTTGTGAGCCGGGGCAGCGGCCGTGCTGTGTGGGTCAGAGGTCACAGCTTCCACATTCCGACATCTGCCTGTACTTTTTCTTGCCCTGAAACAATAGAAGTGGGGACTGGGCTCATTTGCTCCCACTTTGTTTAACCTAATTGTTAAACAACTAAGGATCGTCTCCACACATTGAGAAATATTTTACATTTCCCCCCATTCCCATTTGTCTCCATAAAAATCAAATCCTATAAAAACCTAACCAAGAGGTTAAGTGCTCTACACGTTGTTAAGAGTTCAGTAAATGTGACAAAGTCGCATATCCCACTGGGGACTATGGAACGTGAAATATCAAGTAGCAATGTCCACCCCCACCAAAATCTGGATAACAATTTGCACCATAATTATCCAACCAAAATAAGCCATGACTTGATTTTATTCCAACCACAATTTAATGAGGAACTAGTTTCATTTTGCCTTTATAATGTGTATCATCACAGAAAGAGGCAAGAGCTAATTGTTAATTATAGTTTCTACATAGACAAATAACTCACTAATAAAATTTAGAATGGACTCTGACAGCTCAGAAGCAGCAAGGAAAAAACACACACACACACACACACACACACACACACACACACGCAAAAGTTTTTGTTAGTTCCTTTAAAACAAAAATGGGCACTCAGTGATTTTCCTCTTTTCCAGGCAGGCAAAGAAAATGGCTGATGGATATCAGAGGAAAGCTCTTCGGTACAAAGCCTGTCAACTCATACCTGATCTTTAATAAGGAGCCGATGAGATGGATATTCATTCTTAAAATGTGGATTTCATTTATCGTTTCTAAACTGTTTCTGCAACCATCAGAAACCCTGCTCCTCATGAACAGAAGCAATCTGTGACATAGTGGCATTCAAGCTGTGCCTAGTTTAATCAGCAGGACTGAGTCAGGTTACTGTGAAATTAATCTGAAGGAAGTTCTGTTTTTACTGCAGGACATGGGAATAATGTTTCCAGACATCATCAAACAGATGCAGTAGCGAGAAGTGTAGTATAAATTTTGGGTAAAGTTTACTAGGCCACATGTCCTTCCAAATGTACCCAAAAATATAAAACGTGGTGAAAAATATAGCAGGCTCCGTGGACATACTCTTATAAATTTCAATACCAAATATAAATGTGCTTCCAAAATCATTTTTTTTGTGAGAACTCACAAGGAATGGTTTAGTAATGACTCAGTGAGAGCCTATAATTTGGGGCAAAAGGTTCTGGCTTCATGTTTCTGGAAGCACCCCAGATGCTTCGTTTTCAGAGGTACTGCATTTTTATCAGTGTCTCTTACTGAAGAAAGATCCCTGGTACCACTGATCAATTTGGGGGCGAGGGGAGGAATCTCAACCAACAAAAAGGCCTATTCCTACGGTCAGAAAGAGGAGTAAGGATTTGGGGGGGAGGGGGTTGGTAATAAGGGCAATTAATATATTACATTGAAATTAACAAGTTGTAAACTGCAAGAGTAAATTGCACGTGTAAACATGGTACAGCTCAAAATCTAACATTACAATGAAATATGCCCGGGTTTAAAATATATTATTACTAGGCTAAAACATCCTCTTTTTATCAACAATACAAGCAGATGCCATTTTAATGAGCTCACAAATAACTTAAGGTAGAGCTTTGAATGCAGAGCCCTGCCAAAAAATGATTACAAAGTGGTTTAGTCCTTTTCTATCGTCCATATTCATTTCCGGGCCCTTCTCATGAAAGAAAGAAAATCGGTCTTAAAACAAGATGGCTGCCTGAAGGGGGGGAGAGGGGGAGGAAAACGCTGATTTAGCTGAAAGCCCAAAACCTAGAGCTTTTCTAAATCGGGAAACAAGGACTTAGTCATATTTTCTAATCTCCAAGTATGTATTCACGCACCTCTTCATAGAAACCTATGGATTTACATGGTGCAGTTATTTACAATTATTAATAGCAAAGCAATTTTGTGAAAGGTCTAATCTTTGTGTGCTAATAATGTGATTGTCCAAAAGGTATACAGAGATATCACATGGCCAAGATTTCTACTTATACTTTACATCAGAATCACAATCATCAGTCATGGAAATCAGGTCACTTGGTAAGTAATAACAGGAATAATATTGCCATATCTCGTAAAGAATCCCATCAAAAATGTCCAATGATATCCTGTTACAAACACATCAACTGCACGTATTTGGCTTTTTAAACACTTAGGTACTTATCTGTTAGACAATCTCTCCTTGAACTGCGCTTTGCTGACCTTCCCTGAAGCAAATGGCAGGTTAATTCTAATGACATATACATAAAATTTAAAAATATTTCCCACATTTTGAAATAATGTTTAAACGGATTTTTTTTTAATCACTCAAAACCATTTTTATTTCTCACTTGAGTGGAAAATAAGACCTGACAGTAACATTTTCTTCAACCTGTCAACTGTCAATTGTATGAAGGATGTTTCTAAAGATGACAAAGGTTTATTTTTCCTTATTGAAAATGATAGAATCCTACCTGAATGAAAGCTGAGCTAACCATCACTGTGGTAGACAACTGTCTCTCAGCAACCAGATAACTTTAACTAGAAGTTTTCACTATTTTAAAATAGTGTTTATATTGAAACCTTTGGCTCACTGTTTGAAAACAATATTCAAAAGCCTCAAAAATCAAAAGTTTACATCCACACGCATTTCAGGAAGTAGTGCGGAGAGATCAGTAATTTACAATAAATCCTTCAAAGCACATTAGGGAGTGTAAGTGATCAAGAATACGGAGATATAAGGAACCTTTTTTTTCATTTATAGTGAAAACTAGGCATAATAGTAATGGCACAGAAACACTTGCATGATGTTATTACTTCTTAATTGTAAACTAGGTGCTTCTGTGTCATTGTGCTGCTTCGGTTAGGACTGATGTAATTTTGAAAACATAAATGCCGACAAATTTAAGGGGAAACAGACCAGGTAATTAGTGGACACCCCATTCAGAAACATGGGAAGTTCAAAGTAATCACAAGAAACTTTCTACCAAACTCTCTCAGGACATAGCTTGAGAAGTAGACAAAAATATAAATTTAGCAATATAAATTAGGCCCTTAAGAGAGATATTAACTTATTGGTGTTTAGCTATCTAGGTAGGACCACCATCGTAAGACACAATACTAAAAGTGGATTTTAATACATTAAAATCCTTATACTGGTCTTTGATATTTTTATACCCAAATATGAGGTTGTGATCTGTCACAAATGGTCAAAGGCCATTTTTTCTCCGTTTGGAAGACCGATGCTGACCGAGTATCCGGTGTAAGTGGCCAGTAAGGAAGGCCTTACTGAACTTAGGGACGTATAGGCTTACTTTTCAATAAGAACATTCCAATCAGAGCTGCTATTTTAATAGTTTGTACATAGATTCTGAAAAGCAAGTTGATAATATATACTCAGCGAACACTGATTTGTTCATTACTAAAATGCAGCTTTTTAAAATCGTCATTGCCAGACTGTACGTTATTCAAAACAAACACAAAAATGAAGAAGGCTGAGTGGCTAAAAAGCCAAATATTTATGTTGTGGGGAGGGGGAAGAAATACTAAGCAATAGACCAAATGCTACCCACATATAAAATTATGGTCTTAACATTTTCTTGTTTTGTGCATTTTATATTTTAATGTACACTCTTTCTCAAAGGTGCATTACATTCTCTAGCCATGCACTTCTCCCCAGCTTGCAAAGACCAGGACTCCTGAAGGACTAATTGTATTCATTCATTTTCTTGGCCCAGCGTGAAGCTGGTAGCTTGCTTGGTACATAGCAACAGGGGAGAAAAGGAGGCGTTCATTTTTATCTGTCCCTACCCAACAGGAAATCAGGCCAGTGGACAGAAGGCAATGAAATCCCTGTTCGGGAGGCATCTTGCAAGATTAAATGGCAAGAAACTCACAAGGTTAATTTGCCCCCAAATAACTATCTGCTCCTTCCAAACCGGATCCTCCGCGTTCAAAGTGGAAGTCTTTAAAGCTATTGGTTATCAGCCAGAAGACACATGGCAACCAACTATCCGTGCGGGGAACCAATGGTTTAGTTAATGCCACTAAAATAAACTAGCAGGGAGTAACCAACTACTGAAGGCTCTCTTTGGTCCTTTTAATAACAAGGAGTTTCCTAACGTGGGCCTCCCACTGGAAATGCCCAACTAGACTGTACAGACAAGGGTGCCACAAGGAGCACGGATGCTCCCGTCACCTAAGACAGGTGACCGCTTCTGAGGGCTCCCTATGAGAATATAATAAAATGCATCAAAAGGGTGAAACGTGACATTTCAGTAGCCAACTTCACTTTTCAAACTTCTACGGAAAGCTGTCCAAAAACAAGAAGCATACTTCCCTTTTATAAAGGTCTAGATAAAATAGGGGACTAGAAGGAAGAATCAGTTCAGCTCTCCTACATGGACAGGGGTAAAAACATGACATATACATCTCCGTCGCACAGCTTTATTTTTATCCGGGTGTTTATATAAGTGCTGATAGGAATAAATATCAAAATAAAAACCTACCTCATTATGTCTACTAAACTGATACAGTACATCAAAGCTCAGAGTCAATAAAGTTAAGAAATCTTAAGTTAACGCCTTTTACTTGAAGAACTTTTTTTTTTAACAATATTATTTAAAACACTGAGACTTTCAAAAATAAAGTTAAACACTTTACAAGTCTGGAAGTAAAACTTACTCAAAACAAAAATCAAGTTTCCACCTTTTCTCAGAACCCATTTTTAGAGTTAAACCAAACTGATTTCATTTACTGTCAGTGGAAGAGGCACCGTGCTGGCATTAAAACACTGATGGGTCAGATTTTAAAAAGTGAAACATAAAATTTTGAAAGAGGAAAATGACTCAGGAATCATCTTTAGGAAAAAAAATTACTTCTCGCTAGTTAGCCTCATACATATGACCTACAGGCTAGAAGATTTGGGAGCCGTTGACCTGGAATTCACATCACTTTCACAACTTCAAGATTACATGTTAACAAAACTAAATGTTGTCAATTACCTGCTACGCTCACATTACATATTTAATCTACACGTCTCTGCAAGAACTGAAAAGCCCAAAGAAAACACGTGATTAGGTTAAAATTTTAGTAAATCCCAAATGAACTACAGAGGTAGGTTTTCTTGTGAGAGAATAACATTTTAAATCGGTGATGCTCAACCCCGAACAGAAGCAGAGCACTAAGTGAGAAGAATCAGTGTTCTTAAAGTGTGCCCGTTGTATTTGCCTCTATTCCATCCATTAACACCAAACAGTGGGAGGCATCTTTAATTATCCTAGCATCAATCTGGCAACTGGTCAAAAGAATCCAAGAACTTTTCCATATACACACACTGTTTAAAGAATATTTTCATTGGAAGCAACAAACTGTTTATAGCGTCCTTCACGCAGATTAAGTAGGATGTTCTTAATATTGAGTCATTTGTATCTTTATAAGAGTAGCTACTTAGGAAGAAGTCAATAAAGTTTTATTACTTAAAAGTCTTTTAAAAAGTTATTTAAAAGCTTTTTACATTCTTAAACAAATCAAGGACAAATAGTTATATTCTCCTCGATTTGGATTTTCATTACTCTAAGTTACTGAGTGACAGGCCAGTTTAGAATTCAGAATAACGTGTTTTAAAAAGATCATTCTATTACTCTCACTACATGGGTGAAATTCGTAACAGGTTTTCCAATTTTTAAAATACGAAATATGCATTTAGGCAAATGTTGTCATGCATTTCTACTCAGACTGATAGTTTTCAGTTGCTACTTCAGAAATTTGTGCCAATTCAACACATGAAATTAGTTTGGACCACCGCCCAATAAGTACTGGCAACTAAAAAGTTATCAGCATTGGAAAATTGAGCATCCATTTCCCAGAAGTGAATACCTGGGAAGATAGATTCTGACGGTAAAACTATCTGACAGCAAATAAGTTTAATATTTTCTCTCCTGTGAACCTAAATCAAGAGATGCTTATGGTATCGATGGAGTCGGTAATGAAACACAATGTAGCGAATAAATTCCTACGACTACACAAGTTATAATATAAACTATTTAGACCCTGTGGTGATCACCATGTAATACTTAATTCTAATTTTATCTAAACATAATTTTAAATTGAAGTTGATTGGTATATGCTAAAATATATTTATTTCACTTGCATGGTATCATAACAGCTTACTGTATCCACTGAACTTCAAGTCTTTAAGAGAAAAATTTTAAGAATCCATTTAAGTTGCAATTAAAGTTTTCTACTTTTTCCCAAAAGACTGAAGTCTTTTGATTATGTTAAGAGTTTAGCAAAATCTTAAAAGATAGGGTTTATGCAAAACCAAAAAGCATGGCTAGATTACCTTGGCAATGATGAGATATATGAAAGGGAAAGATAAAACACAGAATTTATAGAAGTCAGTGAAATGGTGCTAATTTTCTAAAATCCTGTGTCACTATCTTGTGATAAACTTTTTTTTCCTGAATTACTTATTTTGCATTTGGCTCCTTTTAAACTACATCCAAGCTGACTTTTCTTAATGCATCAAAAAAGCACGGTCTTATTTAACACATTAGAGACAAATGTGCCACTCAGGTTTATAAAATTATATTATTTTTAAAGTGAATTTTAGTGCAATAATATAGGAAGTGAAATAAATCCATAAACCCCTAAGAAGACTAAAGTTGGGACTGAATCTCTTGGGAAGGGAGGTATGCCATTCTTCCATTTGAACATTATCAAAGTGATAATGGTCAAATAGAAAGGCATTTCCACGAACCTCAAATTAGAATACTGACTGGCGAATACTCTTGGACCTTAAAAATTCTACTGACTGACTTTGGGCTGGTTCACAGATACCACGGCATCCTGAGCAGAAGACTTTTCTGTAGACAGAGCATAGCTGTTCAAAACATGACCTGTGACAAAGATCAATGTGCTAATCTTAAACCAAACAACAGTATCAAAAGCATAAAACAGAGATAACCTAAGATAAAACGTCCTCAAGCTAACTCAGATTAGCTTGACGGGTTAAGGAGGAAGGGTAGAGGGGTATCGGCTGATTCTGTTTTAACCCAGATGGCTAGAGCATCCAAGTTTCCCAGTGAAATTAGTGAGAAAAAGAGCACGCTATGAAGTTTGGCAGGGGAAAGGAAGGACAACCAAGAGCAAAATGCCCCAAATGCAAACTACACAATGCCACTGTTATTTTACTTAATAAGGCACTGAAGTTCACAAATATAAATTCCTCCGTTTTGTATATGCTGTCTAATAAAGCCCAAAGGGGACTCAAACCAACCAGCATAATGAGGCTTGCTTTTAACACCATCACAACTGCAAAGCTTGATCTATTTGTCTTGTCAGCTTTAATAAAAGGCACTTCCTCTGGCGGGATGGCTTCTTTTTCTCTTTTTCTAATAGTGGTAAGTGGCATGTCAAAGAAATAGCTTCCCATCCCACCACCCACCTCCACAAGACTTTTTTTTTTTCCTTTTCTTAAACCAAAGTTTCAGGGATGTCTCCAATTCTGCCAGGCAAGCAATGAGAGCTTGGACTACCTGAGTGTGACTATCTTTCCTGGGGTAGCAGGGCGGGCGGGAGGGCGGCGGGAGGATGGGGGGGGAGAACCACTCTTTCTCCTTTTGGCAACCGGTGGGCCGCCATATCTTCACCTGAGATGACATTACTTTAAGCGGGAATCCCTCCCATGCCTGCAGAAGCTGGAAGGCTGGAGGACCGCGGAGAGGTGCGCTGGGAGGCAGGAGGCACTGGGAGCGCGCTCCATTCTCCTCTCCCCAGGCGAGCTGGGCGCACAGCAACCCTAAACTCTGCTCGGAATCCCGCCACTGTCCTTGCAACTTCCACTCCAGCCCAGGGTCGGGGGGAAAGCTGAGATTTGGGGAACAGTGTTATGTCCCTCCTGGGCGGGCACCGAAGCCAGCCCGCAGCTGGAAGCTGGCCTCGGTCCCAGCGAGGCAGAGCAATGTGGACCCAGTGGGGCAGACTGCTGCCCACAGGCCCGGGAGAAAATGGGGCGCTGGGAGATTGGGGAGGGGTGGGGGGTCCGTCCGGCAACATCCACCCCAACTCCACACTCAGTGTCCGAACAAGGGATGTCCGCTGGTGGCCACCGTCCAGCCGCCGCGCTCGGGCAGCCCCGGGCGCCCACCTCTAGCCTCTGGCGGGCACGGTGGGCTTCGGGGACCGAAAGGGAAAAAAACAAAAACCGGTCCCAGGTCACCGCGCTGGCTCCCCGGCCGCACACCACCAGCCAGGCCGGGGACGAAGCGCTCCCACCTCCCAGCTCTGCCAACTCCAGCAGCTCGCTATCCGCACCCATGATGTAACCCGGCATTAGATCAAACTTTCTGGCACCTTGAGCCCACCCAGGGGCGGAGGAGGTGGGAGAATCTCCTCCGCTGCCAAGAGCGCCGGGCCCGGACTGACCCCGGGGCCGGATCATTTCCTTGCAGTTAAAAAAAGAGGCAAAATAACCTAAAGCTTCCGCTTCCCTGCCCCCCTCACTTCCCCCAGCCCGTGCGCTTTTGGAAAGCACCAAGCAAGATAAAAAATAAAAATTAAAAAAAAAGAAAAGAAAAAAACAAACAAACAAACAACTTTGGGGCTATGTGGCGGGTCTCCCTGCAATCCCCGCGCACCGGGGCCGCAGGCCGGAGCCGGCGGAGGTGCGCCCCGGCGCTGCCCGGGCACGAAGCGCTGCGCCCGCCTCGGGACGCCGGCCACCCTGCCCGGCGGGTCAGCGGGGGAAGTCTGCATTCCCGGGCTCCCGCCTTTTCCCAGTCTCCTCGCTTCTCCGCAGAGGCGGCCGGTCCGGTTTAGACCCGGGACGCCAGGCCTCTCTCTCTCTCTCTCTCCCTCCCTCTCTCCGCGGCGGTTTAACAAAGAGTGGCGCCACGGGAGCGCTTCCCGCCGGCGCCCCGAGAGCCTTCGGCGCGGGGACCACGCAGGCTCCGAGGGCGCGCGCTGCCCGCCCGCGGCCGCCGCCCGCCGGTGCTTCCTCCCGCAGCGCCCCGAGGCCCGGGGAGCCCCGGCTCTCGGCCCCGCTCCCGCCTTACCTGGGGTTGCTGCTGTTCCAGTAGACGGCGTAGCGGTCGGCGACGGTCTTGGAGCCCGGGTCCTGGCTGAACACGCACATCCAGAGCACCAGAAACAGAAGCGTCAACATCTCCACGTGCAACATCACGCCTGGCCAGCGGCGGAGCACTGGACGCGCCGCTCCGGGGGGAGAGAGAGAGAGGAGAGAGACAGAGAGAGAGAGAGAGCGGGGATCCGGAGAGAAGGAGGGAGAGCGAGAGAACAGGAAGCCAAATAAATACGAATAAATAAAATTGAAGAGGGAGGAGGAGGAGAGAGAGAGAGAGAAAGGCACACACCACGCTGGGGGCGGGGGAGGAGAGCGAGGAGGAGAGAGGCAGCGGCGTGGAGGGGCTGACTACAAACTCGCACCCCCACTGGAGGGTTCAAAAGGAGAAAGGGGGAGAGAAAAAAAGAAAGAAATCACAAGATGGAGAGAAGCGGGCGAGTGTGCGGTGGCGGCGGCGGCGGCGGCGGCGAGGGCGGGGTGGGGGTGCCAAGCGGTGTCTCGGGCGGCGGCGGCGGCGGCGGCGGCTGGCCGGTCACCCCGGGAGGAGGAGGTGCGCGCCCGGCCGGGCGGCGGCGGCGGCGGCGGCGCGGGTCGGGGCGGGCGGCGGCGGCGGCGCACGCGGCACGGTCACCGGGAGCTGCTGCGCGCCGCGGCCGCGGGAGGAAGACATGCACCGGCCGCCGGGCCCGGCTCCGCGGCGGCTCCGCGGCGGCTCAGCGGCGGCTCAGCGGCGGCTCAGCAGTGGCGGCGGCGCCGCGGGAGGCGCGGGTCTCCGCCGCCCGGGGCTCTCGGAGCGCGGCGCCCCGCTTCGCTCCTCCAAGTTACTTTGGCGGCGGCCGGTGGGACACTGCGGAAGGAGAGCTCCTCGTGGATGGAAAGGGTCGGGGGGCGGGGGCCTCCTCGGTGCTTTCGCCGGGCAGCCGACCCCCCAGAAAATCGCGGAGCGGTCGGAGGTGTTGGCTTCGGGGCGGCGCGCGGCGAAGGGTGGGGATCTTCCGAAGCCGCCAACCCAGCCCCGCCGGCGCGCGCGCGTCCCGGAACGGGTTAAAGCGGCCGGGGAGCTGGGCGGCGAGGAGGAGCGGTCTTGCTTCGTAAACCTCAGGAAAAAAAAAAAAAGAAAAAAAAAAAGTTTGGCTCTCCAAGTGTTCCAGCAGGTCCCCGGCGGAGTCGGACTGCGGCGGCGGCGGGAGACGGCACGGCGGGCGCTGGCCTCGGGGTGCTCACGCCCGCTTTCCCGGCGGGGGCGGGGGCGCCGAGGTGCACGGGGAGCAGAGGTCACCGGCCGGGCGGCCGGGCGGGCGGAGCTGGGGTGCCCACACCCGCAGGACGGCGAGGACGCCGCCGCCAAACCAGCCGCTCGGCGGCGGCAGGAGCGGGAGGGGAAAACACAATCACTTTCCCGGACGAATCCCTCCAACTCCCGGACGGGCTGGTGTCGGTCTCCGGCGGCCTTCCGGGAGCAGGCAGGGGCCCCCCGGACGCAGCGCCCCGAGCGAGCTCTCAGAAGCGTCCCTGCGACTCCGACGGGTTCGGCCCCGAGCCCGGCAACTTGTAGAGGCGCATCAATCAGTGTGGAAGGGGAGGGCGCGGAGAAGGGGGGTGGGGAGGGGGGAGCGCACGAGCGAGCGGCACCTCCCCGATGATGACTACATCAGAAAGCCTCCCCGGCCCTCCCGCAGCTGCTCGCCTTCCCCGCCGAGGGCGCAGCAGCCACCAGGGGTGCAAACCACCCGCCGAACCCCAACACCCCCAGCAGACGGGGGATAAACTTGGGGGCGGCGGCGGCAGCCCGGGAGGGACTGAAACGGCTGGCGAGAAGTGGAAAGGGGTAAAAGTCAGTTTTGCAAAAGAGAGAGAGAGGAAGAAAAAAAAAAAAAGGATGGAGAGGGGGGATGCTTTATGGGAAAAATCGGCTCGGGCACGCCCCCTCGTTAATGCCCTGCCCTGCGTGTAAAGCCGGCAGCAGCCGCGACCCGCAGCCGCACGGGCAGGCGGGCGGCACGCGTGAGCGTGGACCGGGGGCGCGGGGGGCAGGCGGGCGGGAGCTGGGGTCCGAGCGGGGGAGGCGCCGCCGGCCAGCGCCCGCCACGCCGCTGCCGCCGCGGCCCGGGTCCGGGGCTGCTCCCCTGACGCCCTCCCCTCGCCCCGCGCAGTGCACTCGGGAAGGTGGGTGCGCGGTGCAGCAGCCAGTCCAGGAACAGCTTGCTGTTTGCTTACAGATCCAGGGTTGGGTTTTTTTTTTTTTTTCCCCTTTCTTTCTTTTTTTTTTTTTCCCTCTCCGCTTTCTTTTCGCCAACCGGATTGGCTGCTCCGAGAGAAAGAGGCGTTTTCCCCATCCCCTCCCTCCCCCTCGCCGCCCGCCCCGCTCCCGGCCCCACCTTCCCTCTGACTAATTGAATTACGGGGAGTGCCGGGCGCCCTCCTCCCCACCCCGGCCCCGCGGCCGCGGGTAACCCTTTGGGTGCCGAGTCCCGCCCGCCCGGGCTCAGGGAGGAATGAATGATTTGACTTTTTCTTTTTTTTTTTTTTTTTTTAAACCTGAGCATGGGGGCATTTCTATTACAAAGGAATCGGTTCCCACCCGGCAGCCGGAGAGCCGGCCTCGGTCTCCCGGGCCCCGCGGCTCGGGGCCGTGAACCGCTGGCAGAAGGCCTCGGTGGATAGGTGTTCTTGTACATCTCTGCCCAGGTCTCCCCGCCAGCGCCGGCCCGGGGGACCGGGAAAGCTGAGCATCTCTCCCGTGCCTTTCAGTTCCCCGCTTCCTACAAGGGATTTTTAAAGGTTCATGAGCAGGAAGCATGACTTTCCTGAAAACACTTTTTTTTTAAAATCAAGAAAATCACAGAGTATGTAGTAGAGTGATTGCCATTCGGTGGGACCGTTCGGCAGGGAGCAGATGAATGAATGCACCAGGAGAGTCCATCAGAAATGAGCTGCACGTTTTTCCATTTCAACCCCGGGGTGGGTTCGCTCCCCACTCCCCCAAAGGATACATGTTTTGAATCAGGTCTTTTCGGGAGGGAACCCAAGTCGGAGAACGAGGTGCCTTGGTATTGGAAAAGGCCTCGCGAGGCTGCACTTCAGGAGCAGGTTGCAGCCCCGTGGCCCCAGGGGCGCGATTGCCCGACAGCGAGGCGGACGGGGCGCCCCGGGGACGCGCGCCCGGCCCTCCCGCGCCCGGGCG
Organism: Vespertilio murinus; assembly: GCA_963924515.1. Taxonomy (NCBI): domain Eukaryota; kingdom Metazoa; phylum Chordata; class Mammalia; order Chiroptera; family Vespertilionidae; genus Vespertilio; species Vespertilio murinus. The sequence goes on from OZ004705.1 coordinate 58,600,130, forward strand.
GCCAGCCGGGCGCCGGCTCAGCGGGGCTGCACGCCCTGAAGGCTCTGCCTCGCGGGGCTCCGCGGGCGCAGTCTGCCTACTGGCACCGTTCTTCCTCGCTCTCTGGGGGGTTTCCTGCCTCCTCCGTGGGGAAAGGCTGATCCCCAGAAAGTGAGCAGCACCGTAGTTTTGCTCCCAAACTTACCTGCTCTCCCCTTTATTGATTAGCCCACCATAATCAGATCTCACGCTGCCTGTCCTGCGCTTTCTGGCTGTGGATGGAGTTGAGGATTTCCCGGCGCTTCGGAGCCGTTTGGAAGCGTCCACACGCCCTCCAGTGGCGGCCCTCGGTCAGCACCCAGCGCGGGTACTCGCCTGCAGCTCTGCTGGATTGAGTTTGATAAGAGAATATCTGGGATCAGGATCCATAAAGACTTGAGGGAATGGGAACCGTTCACACCGGCGTGGAATTTTAACTGGATGTTATGGGCCCTTGCCTGAAAGTGGAGTCGTTTGTCGATTGCTGAATTTTTTTTTTCCCACCTGGGGAGATTCCGAAATTGTCCTAGGAAAATAACACTTCAGTCTGTGACTAGATATACATCGCAATCTGCATAAATATAGATTCCGTGACAGATCACCCAAACAAATCCTCTTCCCTAATTTAAAAAAATAGCAAGTTCAGAATGTTAACACAACTGCTTCCGTGTATTTCACAAAATTTCAGCAATGAGAAAGAAGTGAGAAAACTTAAAGTAGAGAAGTAAAGGCTAATCTTTTACTTTTTTAAATCAAATTTTCATTTAAAAAGTTATTTGCTTCTCCCTCCTGGTTTCTAATCTGGCTGATGTTCAGGTGCTTTGTCTATTTTGGGGGTGGGCTTGTTTTTTTCTGCTGCAGAAAGAATGCATTTATTTCTTCCCTCGGCCTTTTTGATGATAGCTCTCATAGACGCTCACCTGACGGAAGCAGTTTTGCAGGAAATACTCCGGACCCTTTTAAGGGGCATCGGTGTCTTTCAGAAGAGAACGCACAACTTCTGTCTCGGGGAAAATGCTGATCATCACCCGAGAGTCTTTTTAGTCAGGGAAATATCAGGTATCCGGGAGTGAGCAAGCTGGCTTCCTGTGGCTTCCAAACAAAAAGGAGTAAGAAGAAAAACAGAATTCACATCCACTTACTTCCTATCGGAAAACACATACTGTAACCAAAATTGATATGCAGAAACTCAGCATGTCAAAAAAAAATGTGGATGTCCTACTATTTCAAATGTCTCTAATTTGTTTAGAGTCTGGAGAGCCCCATTTTAAACAAAACAAAACAATTATACACTATGGCCTTCCTTAAAATGATTCAAGGAGTTGGAATAAAGATATTCCTTAACAAGAGCCAAGGAGTTGGAATAAAAGCAACTGTTAAAAACACAACTCAAATGTCTGTGAGAAATAACTCTTAAACCTAAATCAAGGGCTTCCTTCTGGGATTATATACCTACGTAATTATTGCTATTAGAGTGACCAAGCAGCAATGGATAGATCAGTGATTTTCATCTCATGGTATACATAAGTTAATTACTAAAATTCTGTGCAATACCAAATATATATATTCAATTCAATATATATAGTGGGATTGACCCAAAAAATAGGTATCATTTTGATACATTTTCACATGGTGGCTATTGTGTTGGCTGTTGTCAGTTTTTTATTTGACAGTCTAAGGGAAAATAGGTCAGTGCCCCTGACCAAATAGACAGCTACTGCATGTTTTTAAAAATTCTTGTGGCACAGTGCCTGCCATGGCACACCAGTAAGAGAGGTCTTATTAACTATGCACTTATGGCTGGTAATGTGACATGTTCGAGTCACATTATTCAAGTGATTTGAATTTATACAAATCAGTACCATGTAAAATAAGTATATTATCATCAGTCCGATGTCACAGAGGCAGTGACTTTCAAGCCGGCCATTAAAAGATAGGAGCGTTTCCCCCCCGTAGAGAAGGAGGTTCAGATATAGCAAGACAAAAGCAGCAAGGAGCTGAAACGTGGAAAAAGAAAAGTCTTGGAGATTGAAACAGGAGTTGAGACCTGAAGAGCTGAGAATGGACTGTGAAGGGCTTAACTGCATCTTAAGAATGTCTGTGTTTAAAGCTACCTACAGGCAACCAAGTGCATTGGTGGTTTTAAAACAGATGACAATGAAGCACCAATCATTGTGCCTGAAATTAAAACACCAACAGAGCCAAATCTGGTTTGGCTCAGTGGATAGAGCATCAGCCTGAGCACTGGAAGGTCCCAGGTTCGATTCGATTCTGGTCAAGGGCATGTACCTTCGTTGCGGGCACACCCACGGTAGGGGTGTGCAGGAGGCAGCTGGTCGATGTTTCTCTCTCATTGACATTTCTAGCTCTCTATCCCTTCCCCTTCCTCTCTGTAAAAAAATCAATACAATATATTTTAAAAAATAAAAATAAAACACCAACAGAGATTTATTTTTTTGTGCTTAATTGTTTGGCCTTGTACTATCTAGAATCTTCTAGATGGAAGGTCTGACCTTAGCTCTGAACTAGAATCACTCGGGGAGCTTTTTTAAAAAGAACAATGGTAGGGTCCCCCTCCCTGTGTCAGTTGGTTAGGGCAGGGGAACTGAGATCTGTAATTTTTAAAAGCTTCCCAGGGAATTCTAATGAGCATAGAGGATTGAGAATCACTGAACCAGGTAATTTATTTTTACCTTAACTACTTCAATGTTTTAGGCCAAAAAGAACGTTCTATACTTATTGGTCTGGAGAAATGTTCCAGCTAACCATCAAGACAGGAATGTTGATACTGAAGCTGGATTTTATGATCCTGTGTGTTAAAATGAAGTGATACTTTAAAAATAATTCTCATATGGCACAAAATAGAATGCCATCGCCAAGATGTGGTTTCAGGGACCAAGCTTGATTGTAAATGTGAGTTAGCCCTGGCTGGTGTGTGCAGTGGTTAGAGGGTCATCCCCGGCAAGAGAATTTTAGGTTTGATTCCCAATCAAGGGCAAGTACCTCGGTTGCCAGTTCAATCCCCAGCCCAGGGTCCATGCGTGGGAAGCAACTAGCGAATGTGTCTCTCTCACATTGATGTTTCTCTCTCTTTCCCTCCCACCCTCCCTTCCATTCTTCCTAAACATCAATGGAAAAGGTATCCTTGGGGGAAGGTTAACAAAAAATAATTTAGAATAAAATAAGAATGGGGTAATTTATTTTTTTTATTTTTTACTAGCTTGGACTTCCTTTTGAAGCCTTAGCTGCCTGCCATCAGATAGAAGTGGAGTTCTCTTGGGTTAAACAAATAAATGTGAAAGCTGGTGAATCAAACCCCAAAGTCCACAGACTATGAAAGTCTTGCTGAATATGGCAGTTAAATGAAAACTGATACCCAGAAAAGATAATAAAGGAAATAAACTCAAGGGCAAAGATTAAAGAAATAATAATTAGACACAAAGCAATGTAACCAGTGACTAAGGTAATGGTATTCAAGTTAGCCCTCCAGCCTATGTTTCTAGAACATTAAGAATTCATTCCAAAGCCCCAAGTAATTCAAGTTCAATCACCAAACTGTCACCAGCTCTCCTGCCCACAGACTGTTTGAAGTTATTAAGGAAGTCTTCTCCCCTCCTTTTAGAACAGGCTACTCAGAATCTTTAGAAATTACTCTTTGGAAGCTTTTTCTCTCCTTGGAGACCTTAGGAAATGCTCCTTTTTTTGTTTCTGATCTAGCTGTCTCTTCTGAGAACAACCTAAAAAAAGAGAGAGAGAGGGAAAAAAAAAAAAAAAAACTTCTACTAAACAGAGTACAAGGTCTTTAATCTTATGACCTTCAACTTCCATCATGAATTTTCTACTTTTCCTCATTCTCCCTTTACATTCTTAGAGTTTGTTTCACAGAATCTCTTCTCTTGAATTCTGTGGGTAAGAAGACGCAGTTTCATAAGTTGCTATAATATTCTGAAAGAGGCATTTAAATTTCTTTAATACTAACCATCCTTTTGTTGTTGCTTGTCCACTTCCAAATACAGTTTAAGTAAGACCTACATAGCAAACTTTTTAAACACACAGAAGTTTGAGCTGCCATTTTGATAAACAACTAACCACATTGCTAGGCATATAGGTAAATATATGTTAATTTCTGTGCATTACACGTGTATTGCTTAAATGTAATTTTAAAAGAAACAAACAAGAATGGGTTGATTCAACCAATTTCCATGTCACTTTTCATTTTCTAGACTTTGGTCTAGATACCTTTAGTTATGTGACCAGTTTTCAATCATAAAGCAAAAATTACTGGGTGATTTTATTCCCGTAAGAAATTTTCATGTTGTTTTTTACTGATTTATCATGTTTGCTTATTATTGTTCTATATTTCCCCTCTTCAAATTTTTAAATAAAATTCACCAAATAAAATTTATATGCATTTTGTAAATCTAATCGATCAACTAGCACACTGTATACTGTCAGTAAAGCGTACTGTCATAAATTATTTGTGAACTTTTAAACAATACTACATTCCTTGCTTAAAAGAATACAGATTATCATGAATGTAGATTACCAAAAAAATTAACATTTTATATTTTTTATTATTATGGCAATCATAGATGTCTACAGCATACTTTTTTTTGAAATAAAAATAATATAAATAGGCTTTTCAGAAATAAACTTAACTTGTGTTGGTTTTTTCCATGTTCAAAGTAATAATTAGGATTTTTCTCCCACCACCTTCATTTACCATCACTCCAAAAGCATATAAGAATTAATTTTTGTTTTCTTTTACTTGCTTAGAAGCCCCCAAAAAGCTAAACAATATTTTACTACTAGTAATGTCACTATATACACACATATACGCATGTGTGGCATATATGTGAGTATATAGAGAGCCAGAGAAAATGAGAGAACTTATTTTTCAATCAGTTTCACCTGAGATTTTCATCAGGTTGTGGGAGAATTCTATTTAAAGATGAGTAGAGGATGTGATCTTTAGTCAGTGGGCATGATGTCCTGAAATAGGAAATGCGATTTGTCAGCCCCCTTTTTAGCTTTGGCTTTACTCTCCCACCCCCCCACCCCCCCACCCCCCACCCCCCGCCCCCCGCCCCAGATAAACTGACTAAGCTAAGAGAAGTGTAGAATTACTGCAAACTAGGAAATTCTTTCCTCAATTATGTGCTTCTCTCCCCTCCCCATCCCCCCAGATCTCCAGATAAAAGCCTGCTTTAGGGAATATGAATCCTGGTGTTTGGGAGTGTGAAGTAAGTTTGTTTGCTTGCTTGTTTATTTTGGTAGATAAATAAATCTAACTGTTCTCTCTTTCTCTCTCTCTCTCTTTCTCTCTCTCTCTCTCTCTCCATTTCACTTGGCCATAGTAGAGATGGTCTTTTAAAATATACTATTAATTTTTTTTTTTAGGGAAAATGTCCTCTTATTGCATATTTATAGCCCAAGTCTCAGACTTCCAAATACCTTATGCCAACATTGTAAATTTTATTGTGATGCTGTAAAGTTACAGTTAAGGTATAATTTTTAAAAAGCATTTCATCTTATAGTTTGGAATAATAGTTATAGAGCTGGTCTCCATAGAAGCCATTATAATGTATGATCTTGAATATCAAATAATGCAGAGGTTTATTGGCCAAAACTTTTTTTAAATGAGAAACATTTTACTGAATTGTCACTTTCTAAACTCAAGTCAGGAGAGGAAAGTGTGCTCCTAAAATGACTAGCTTTTTTAAAAATATATTTTATTGATATATTTTATAGAGAGGAAGGGAGAGAGATAGAGAGCTAGAAATGTCAATGAGAGAGAAACATCGACCAGGTGCCTCTTGCACACCCCCTACGGGGAGGGGAGGGGGAAGGGTGCCCATAACCAATGTACATGCCCTTGACCAGAATTGAACCTGGGACCTTTCAGTCGGCCGACGCTCTACCACTGAGCCAAACTGGTTTCGGCAAAATGACTATCTTTTAACCAGAGATTATCATTCTCCGTTTCCATTAGTTTACCTTTCTTGGCAGGGGAGGGAGTATATGTTTATTAAATTAAATAGGGTTTATTAGATCAGCTAGGGTCTGAATTACTGTGGATTAGCCTCTTTTTTTTATTGGAATTCATCAGGATCTCTTATGTGGTCTATCTAGTATTCTGCATACTTCCAATGCTTAATAAATATTACATTATAATATTAGCATAATAATAAATCATCTTAAAGTACTACATGGACTATTAAGTGAGATCCTATTCAGTTTGAGCCAAGACATCAAAAAGTTTCATTTTCTCTACATGCATACAAAATAACTTTAAAACTCCCTTTCCATGAAATGTCCTTGCCTCCATAAGATGTCTACCCATTACAAAGGGAAGTGGTGGAGTTGTATCTTCCAGTTACGTATTTTATCTCCTCAGTTGATTGTGGAGCCTGAATTTGCCATTTTAATAAGAGGAAGTTTAAAACTGGGCAGACAAACGTGGAAATAGCACCATTTGTCAAGTAAATGCCCTTTTCCCAGTGGCAATTCTAAAACCTTCATACAAGTTTATTGGGCCCGCGGCTACGCGGTGTTCCTTGCCAGGAAGAAGTTCTGCTTTGTCTGTGATTGGTTGGGTCACACAGGCCTAGACTGACAGCCACTGAAAACATGAGGATTTTCTTTACAGTTTCAAAAACAAAAATTAACTAAAAAAATATTCAGTTAATACAGTCTTATCCTAACTTGTTGCTTTGAAATTGTCATCAAAGCAATATATATATATATATATATATATATATATATATATATATATATTTATATTTATATATATTTATATATATATATATATATATTTTTCCCCTCCAAAAGTATCGTTCAAATAATTACATTTTCTCTACCAAATAGAAGAAAAACGATTCATCATCTATGGTAGATAGCAACATGGCCAAAATTCCTGCCCCACCCCCAACCCCTCTACAAAATACTTTTGCAGTTAACCCCATCAATTGACAGAGGCTATTTTTAACACCCTTTGAATGTGAACTGACTCTGGGACTTGCTTAACAGAAGGTCACAGAAGCAATGTTGTGCCGATTCTGAGCCTTGCCTCAAGAGGCATTGAAGCTTCTGCCCTTTCTCTAGGAACCCTGCCCCATTGCCCTGTGAACAAGCTGAAGCTAGCTGCCTTCTGGTTGATGAAGAGATGTAGCCCATTCCCCCGTATTGTCCCCACCAACCCCCAGAAGCAGAGTTACCTTGCTGACTGGCAGCTGCCAGCAGATGCACGAGAAATTCCCAACCAAGACTAAAAGAACTGCCCAGCTGAATCCATTCTAAATTGCCGACCCACAGAATCCTGTCCTGAATAAATGGTTCTTGTTTTCAGCTAGTACATGTTGGGGTGATTTGCTATACAGCAATAGATAACAGATACATCCTCTTGTTACATTATTGGAAATACATTTTTTTAATATTATTCAACTCAAATAAATGCTATTCTTTCACAATTTGGATTTCCGTTACTGAGTTACTTGGTGTTAAGTCTATAATTGGCAAACTAACTTTCCGTATATATTTTTTAAAACATGCTTTTATTGAATTTGAAGAGACAGAGCAACATTGATGCGAGAAGCATTGATTGGCTTGCCTCTTGCACCCCAACCAGGGATTGAACCCACATCCTGGGCATGTCCCCTGACAGGGAAATGAACCGGTGACCTTTAGGTGCATGGGACAATGCTCAACCAACTGAGTCACACCAGCCAGGGTGCTTTCTGCATATTTCTAACAGGAATGTTTGTCTCTGTTACTCTACCAATTTCATAGGGAGTCTTTTCATATGGAACTTTAAATGAACACAATTAACGTCCAGGCCCTTCTGATCCTCTTTGGTTAGAATAGCAAGCCTGAAAAGATGATTTGCCTAGATGTGATTCTTCTTCTAAAGTGGTGCCCAGCAAGAAAAAGGAAAAGGCAAAATCAAAGGAATCTATGTTTAGCTTCATCTCAAATCTCCACATCACTCACTACTATTGATTTAATATTGTGGCACCTCCATATTTCAGGAGGAAAATCTGCCACAAGACAGAAACAGTACTGACCCTGCAATGGTCATCTTACTGTCATCTAACATCAAATTACAACATCTCTGTTCTTGGCCGACAGCCACAGCCGGACTGGGTATGTACAGCTCTCTTTACATAGATGGAAAAGATGTGTTTCAAGGAAGTAAGATATAAAGTGAAATCTTATATATTAGGTCTTATCTTCCTATAATATAAAGTTCTGAAATTGGAGGAGAGTCTTGTCCAGGGCCCTAATTCACACTCCCCCAAGGCTTGACTGGACCAAACTCCCAATGTGTGCCATCCAGGAGGAGACTAATCCACACTCTCAGAGTTGTGCTTTCAGCATCCGTAGCACTTTCTTCCTGAGAGAACCAAAACACAGGCTACCTTTCCATCGTGGCTTCCTCATCCTTTGCTGTAGGTCCCTCCCACATTTTGAAAGTTCTTTTATTTTGTCTCCAACTACCGTGTTTCCCCCGAAAATAAGACATCCTCTGAAAATAAGACCTACTTCATGGAAACATAATACATCCCCTGAAAATAAGACCTAGCGCATCTTTGGGAGCAAAAATTAATATAAGACACTGTCTTATTTTCGGGGACACAGGGTAGTTTCTTTTGGCTGCTAGACAATGACTTACAGCCCAGTGCCAGGCAGGTAGTGAACACATGAAAAGCACTTGTGAAGTAAATACCCATTCCTTAAACACAGGTGCTCTTCTTGAGCCCTCTTTTTCTTCTTCACTAACATGATCTTTAACAATCACATTCATACTCACAGCTCCAGTTATGGTCCCTTTGTGGGTGTCCCCAAAGCTTTAGCTCTAGGACCTTATGCTTTCCATCATCAGACCCACATTTCCAGCCTTCTCATTTACCTGTTCACAAGCCCCAAAGGGGTATCTATTCTATCAACACACCCAGACACCCTCTTCCTGTCGCTACTGCTCTCTGGTATGCCAAGGTTAGGATAAAGCCCTCCAAGAGATCCCAAAGGAGAATGTCTAGCTGACAGGCTTGATAAAGCAGAGGACTCCGTCTTCTGTTAAGGAATGTAAAGAAGTTCCCCAATTTCTCATCTCTATATTAAGTTACCTCCTAACTGGTCTCAGCTACCCACTCTTACTCCTGTTCAATATATGCTCCAAACTCCAGATTCTGCGTGCAGTATAAGTATATATAGCTGGAGTGATCTATTCCAGACAGAAACCTGGTGTGATCCTCCATTATTTAAATTGTGGCCCATACCTGTCAAAATAAAGGTACAATTCTCGACATGGCTACCAAGCCCCGCATGAGCTTACCCCTGCCCCCTCTCTGACCTCATCTTAGAGAAGCCCCTACACACACACACACACACACACACACACACACGCATGCACCAGCTCAAGCCACTGAACCTTCTCCCATGTCCTCAGAGAAGCCATTCAACTCCTATCTCCGAGTCTTTGCTTATGCTGTCCCTTAGCCTGAACCATTTTTGCTCCCACCTGTTAAACTTGCATTCATCCTTCATATCTCAGCTAAAATGTCACTTCCTCAGGGAAGTTTCTTTTAGAACTGACTCCACAGAATAGAGCAGGGCACCTCTAAATAATCGCATAGCACTGAATTTCTTTTCTTCATATCACCTGTCCCTTGATTAAAATTGTATATGTATGTGGTATTTCCTCTGCTTCCCTTCCTGGTTCAATTCCTCTCCATCACGTCTCCAAAGAGTAGCACAGCACAGCGTAGACACTCTGTTAACAAATATGGAATAAATGAATGAAAATAGTGTACTAGCACTAATATTGTTTTTTTCCTGGTTTCTATGAGGAACCATAGCTCAGGGTTCTACAGAAAGCAGTGGAGATAAGAGGGAGGGAGAGTCAAATGCCTCTCAGAGATTTGGAAATAAAGGATTCACTTCAGAAGGTTTAATCAGAGAGGCTTCACACAATGGACTCCAGCAAAGATATACAGAACCAGCCTTAAAGAAGTAGTTGCAACTAGAGCTGGATCTAACTGAAAGTCTCTCCGTATCTAAAGAAGGCCTGTGGCAACTCAAAGGGAGCCAGTCAGGAATGGGGCAAAGGAAACGAAATAAACCGAGGATTATTCGCAGTTCTAATTCCCGAGTGTGTGTGTATGTGGAGCTGGGGAAGTCCCCTGGTCAGACTGGCACATACACACAGATTGTAAACAGCTCTCCCCGCCAAACCCCCAGCAGTCTCAGTACAATACCATTACATAGTCAATGCATATAATGTCTTCCTTTGTTCTGAGGCCACCAAACTGTTAATAACTTGCCTCTCATGTAGCTTGCCATTCATTCATTCATAAATTTATTGAGCATCTAATATGTGCTATGTCTTGAGGATATAGTGGTTACTGCCCTCACAGAGGTTTTCTGTCAAGCGGCAAACAATTAAGAAAGCTAATTACCAACAAAGAATTGGGTCCCACAGCAGACTTCCTGCCTGCCTAGGGTCCTTTCTTCAGAGAAACTCTCCTCTCATCTTTCTGACCTTGTTGAAGTTATGCATCGCCATGAAGTGGCACACTGCTCCACCACCACCCTTACCGTCACTGCAGGGTTCATCAGGCCAATCAGATGCCCTGCTAACATGTGTAAGTGGAACTAGGATTAAAAAGGCCTCCCTTCTTTGGGGAATTTTGAGTTATGTAGACGTACGCTTAGAGCTGTCGGCTACCATCTTCCTACTCTGGGGAGTAGGGTTGCTAGCTTTAACAAATAAACATACAACAGATCAGTGTGTATGTTTTTCTGAGAATCCAGGCAGAGCAGAAGCAGGGAAACCACCCAGAGGCATGAGGTTCAAGACAGAGTCTGTAGGATAGTTGCTACAATCATTAATTCCATCACGTGCACATTAGGGAAATTCTGTGTGTCAGGATTTCAGGACTGCTATTTGTTTACTTTTACTTATTTTTTCTTTCCTTGGCACCATTTGACTCTGAAACCCAACAGTGTATAATTTAGGGCTGAAAAACGGTGATGAAGATACATGAATATCAATAAGTGAGCATTTCTGCTTTAGGAGAATCCAGGGAACAAGAGGGGAGATGTTAAACGGTGCCCTCATTATCTGATGTCAAGAGTCAAAGAGCAGCCAGCCCCTCTGCAGCCAGGGGTCAGCTCTGTGCAGGTGAATTATGTCTTCAGAAGTAAAAAATTTTGAATCACTAGTAATATACATTGAAAGAAACAAGAAGGGAGGGAAGATGCATGAGCTCGGGGAAAGGATTTTATAATGTTTCCTAGTTGACTCAGTGATAAATGTGCATAATTAATCATAGGCACCATTTTGGCAAACGATATTTTTAAACGATAGAGGCAATTATCTGTACAATTACATATGCACAGAGATGCTTTATGTTCTGACTTTCAACAGGCAGCCTACCTTACAGAATAGGTAACGAAAACTTTTACTTACTTAATTCAGCATCCTAATTTGTAAACTCAATCTAAAGAGGGCATTTTTTTTTTTTTTTTTTTTTTTTTGGTGGTTAGAGGAAGTCCAGAAGAGGATTATAATAATGACAACTTCTTGGTTCTATTAGGAATATCTTTGTGAAACTATTTAATCACTTATGATTTCAACCCATAAAATAGGTTACATATTCTCTATTTCCCTCTCTCTTTAAAGTAATATAAAGTAATTTTTGAATGTTTTCCCAATAAATATTCTGGAAACAAATTTGAAAAACTTGTGTAAATAAGAGAATATTTTCTCTTATTCTATTAAAGTGAGAGAAAATTTCAGCAGCCACAATATACAATGGTCTTTTTTTCTGACTTGATAGAATGAACACATACTCTTCCTGCTATTTCTTTAGGTGGATGGTCTTATCTTAAAAAGGCAGTGTGGTGTGGTGAAGAGTTCAGGCTGAAATCAGACAAATACCAGTATAGTTTCCAATCTGCCTCTGCAATTTAGCATGATTCTAACCTTGCGCAAATCGCTACTAGTAAATGTTGCCAAGCCTCTATTTCTCTGTAAAAGTGGTTCTAATCATATCAATCTCATAAAATATGCTGCGAGCAGTAGATGAGATTATGTTTATGAAGTATCTGGTCTAATGTCAGGGATTCAACACTTGTTCAGTACTGTAGTATTATTAATGTTAACTCTTCCCTCTCATTAAATTTCTTTACTATCGTATCCTTCTAAAATAAATCATAATGCCATTCTGCCATTCATTTATTCTACCAGTGTAAACTGGATGTCGTGCATACAACAGCAAGATATCTGTATATAAATAAATCAGTTGTTTTGGATGTGAGTAAGGAAAGGAGGGGTTGCTCAGAAAATGGCTTGGACTGACCAGTTACCAATTTCAATCTCTAATTCAGGTGCTCTAAATCTGTGTTGTCTAACGCACTAGCCATTAGCTACCTGTGGCTATTGAGCATTTGAAATGTGACTATTTAATCCAAGATGTTCTGAATATGTAAAATATACTCCAAACTTTCAAAACTCAATATGAAAAATGATTGCAAAATCTCATTAAGATTTTTTTAAATCTTGATTTGCATGTTAAAATGACAGTAGTTTGTATATATTGAGTGATGTAAATATATTATTAAAATGAATTTCATCTGTTTCTCTTTAGTTTTCAAAGTATGTGGCTCTGAGGAGCATTGTAGTTTCATTGCTCACATTTGTGTCTAGCATTGTTTCTATCCGGCAGCACTGGTCTATATATTTAAATACAGCAAGTAACCAAAAGAGGGGGAAATGAAGGAAGGGCCCTGGCCAGAGTGCTTCAGTTGGTTGAGCGTCGTCCCATGTAACAAAAGGTTGGGTGTTCGATTCCTGGTCAGGACATGTATCCAGGTTTTGGGTTTGATCCCTGGTCGGGCATGTGCAGGAGGGGAACAACCAATGTTTCTTCTCTTTTGCATTGATGATTTTCCTTCTCCCCCATCTCTCCTTCTCCCTTCTTCTCTCTCTAAAATCAATAAAAAAATATATATTTTTTTAAAGGGAAGGAAGGGAGGAAGAAAGGAAGGAAAGGAAGGAAGGGGAGAAGAAAAAAAAGTTTTTGAAAAAAGAGGGAAGGGAAGGGAAGAAAGAAAGACAAAAAGAATCTTCAGGAACTGGAAGATATAAATCTTAAAAGATCCTTTAGTGGAGCAATCCTTTTATGCATAACTCAATGGCAAGAATCTAGGAGACTGAAATATTGTGCCAGGCATTTGCCAGCTTATATTATTTATTTATTTAATGGCCACCGCACATATTTTAGGCGCCATATTAGTTACTACAGTTACAATGATGAGCAAAACAATCTAATCTATCCAAAACTACTAATTCTAATGAGGAAAACAAAAATGTTTGTAAACTTTCATATTTTGTATTTTATATTGTTCTTACAGACCTAAAAGATGTGTTTTAATTTTCTATCAAAGAGTTTGTGCATACCTGTCCCTTATTAGCACAATAAACAATAATTTATATTTTGTTACTGTAAAAACAACAGTGGAATACTGAAAGGCGTTTTTGGTCCCTTTGACAAAAAACTTAATTTGCTAATACTATATACTGCAAAGGTGTTTGTTAACAACAACAACAACAACAACAAAACACAATGTAGAAATACCGATCTGGCATCTATTTCTGTAACACACATATCATTCTCACACAAATCATTTCTGAATCCTTCAACTGCATGGCCCTCGGTAGTGATGCTGGTATACCTGCATATACAAAGACGTTTGCATACAAATACACAGAGCAAACAGTCCATTTTGGAGCAGCCACAGCATTTGCTGCCCCCTCCCACCTGCAGGCTCTAACAGGAAGGAAGGAGCCTTGGCTCCCGGCCTTTTGTCATGCTGATTAGGATATTAGCTGAGCTGCAGGATTTACATCTTAAAGGAAACCGAGCCCCAGTCCCAGAAAACAACAATCTTGGAGGCTGGAAGGAGTAAAGGGAGGTTACTGGGAGCCAGAGTTTGGGGAGTAGGGAGAGAGAGAAGGAGGGAAATGAGAGGGAGGGAGGGAGAAAGAAAGAGAGAGAGAGAGAGAGAGAGAGAGAGAGAGAGAGAGAGAGAACAGAATAGTTACCTTGGCAAACCAAGCAAGATATTGAGATATGAGATGAAATACTGAGCTATTGATAAGGGATGAAGTGGTGCTGAGATTCTGAGAGAGAAGAGAGAAAGCAGAATGAGCAATGAGCAGAGGCAAGAAAATCCCAGGAAGCCTTGCTGAGAATGATATAATCCCTTGGTGATTTTCTAAGAGGCTGCAATGAGGATTTAAAATGCTTTTCATTAATTCTTGCCCATCCAACTGGTGTTTCTACTGGCTATGTAACCATTGACTCTGTGGTGAGAGCATCTTTGTTAAGTTAATTAAACAAGGAGGCCATTAAACTGATGTGGCTCTAAGGCCATGCGAGCCTAGGAAGCAACCCAAAACCTGAGCCTATGAATGCCTCAAAGTCAGGAAATCAAAATGCTAAGAACAACCAATCACAAACAACAGCCAACTAGGCTTTCAACGATAGCCAATTACGTAATTTCTTTGCTTCCACGCTTTTTCTATGTAAGTCTTACCCTGAGCTCTGGGGTTGGGGCGCTCCTAACCACTTCCGGTTTGGCACTGCCCAGTACAAATGGATTTTTGCTCAAACCCTTAACATTTTTAACAGGCCTCATGTAACCATTTGAAGTTCAAAGCAGTCAGCTCTCTGAGTTTCCTCAGGAAAGCGGTTTTGAAACTGAAGGCTATCCCAGCTCTTCTGTCCCCCGACAGCAACCGTGACTGTCTCCCGTGCACAAACCCAACAGATGCTCCATAAATACGGGTTCAATGGGAAAGGCTTGGGGTCTGAAGGTGGGCTGAATGTGGCATCTCCGTACACCAACGAGGTAGGGCCCCCTGTTGAATGCATGTGACTGCGGCTCTAGGTAGCGACAAAGCATCACCCACACACGGCTCCTCAGCCTTCCCGTTCCTCATGCCAGGAGCTGAGCCGGACTTGGTTTACCAGTTTTGCTCAGGTTTCTTTAATTGTTTAATATTCAGTCATTGACAAATAATTTAATTCCCCTTAAATGCACCAGCTCACTTTAATATATATATATATATATATATATATATATATATATATATAATTGATATTTTACAGAGAGGAAGAGAGAGAGATAGAGAGCTAGAAATGATGAGAGAGAAACATCAACCAGCTGCCTCTTGCACACCCCCCACCGGGGATGTGCCCGCAACCAAGGTACATGCCCTTGACCGGAATCCAACCCGGGACCTATCAGTCCGCAGACCTACGCTCTACCCCAGCCCACTTTACTGCAGTCCTACCTCCTCCTATCCCGGAATCGGAGAAAGGGGAGCGAGGGGAGCAGCTAGGAAATTCCCCAGGTGCCAGGCACTCCCACCATCTTGTCAGCACAGGCTAATGCTGGGGAGAGGGGAGAGAAGGGTATGCTCCCCCCCTCCCTCCCTCCCCCCCCCCCCCCCCGCAAAGCCTGGGGAAATGGTACAGTTCAGAGTAGGTTGCACATTAGGATCACAAGGCAGCTTTAAAAATAAAAAGTACCCTTGTTGTAGGCCCAATCCAAAATAATTAAAATTGATTTCCAGGGCATCTATAACAGTTTTAAGGTCCCCGCGTGGGTTTGAGGCTTAGCCAGAGGTAAGGAGAGCCCTCCCCTGCACCCTAACCGAGTTTGCATGTTCCTTTCCTAATAGCAATAACACAGGTTAGAGTCCCAAGCCTCCTCCACACTTTAGGCAGTAGCCTGGGGCCATGAATCTGAAGAGGTTTCTGGACTTTGTCCCTAACTATGGAGACCTCCCTCCTTTTGCAGGGCCAGTCCTGAGTCATGCTGTTATCTTGGACATTTTACTAATAGCTCCCACTTTCTTGGAAGAGCTCAGGTTTGGATGGTAAATTATATGGTCCCTCTATACATATCAAACCAGGAAATCCAAGCCAAGCCCAGACTAGCACAGTATTTTCCTGGGATTCCTTCCAGCAGCAATTTTAATATTCTTTCACTCTCTTCCCTCCTCAAATGTCTCTCTTTCCAGTCCTTTCTTTTTTCTCTTTCATCAGATAAGGCTTAAATACACCCCAAAACAGCCCTTTCCCACACTCTCCCTCCTTTCCACATCCTGAGGATTTTTTCCCTTCATTTCCACATTTGTAGAGTGCAGGTGGAGGCTGCAGCTTAAAAAGATTTTATCTGCTTTGTTCTGTTTGAGGGCAAGGAGAGAAGGAAATATCCTGAAGCTCTGGCTTTTCTCCAGAACTGGAATGACTAGAAAAATGTTCTGTCATGAACAACAGGGTCCACCAGGAAATCACTGCCGCTGGTGAGGGAATGAGACACTTGTCAGCGATTCACCAAATTGGGGGCCTCAGACCACTACAGGTAGAAGGAGGAGGAGACAGACCGACGTGAGTCATCTAGATCCATCCAAGTCACAGACTTCCCACAAAGCAAAGCAAAGGCCAGGGACCGGCATCTACATCTTTCCTATCCTGATGGTTCTTCTGGTTTAGGCCCTAAGCTTGGAATCCCAGTGCCTGCATCTGATGCTCCTTGTATCTGGGTACTGGGTTTGTTTACCCCACCCCTTCTTTGCCTTTCCTTCTAAATCCGACACATTACAAACACCTCCAGCCCTTCCTCCACAACCCCTGCAGCTTTGGGCCCTCTTAAAGCTCTTCCTGGATTCCATTTCCAAGAACACAGGCCAGAACCAAGGACTACCACTTGGGGCAAAGATGATGCACAGGCCAATGAAATGGCAGAGAGCCTTTGACAGGGTCGTACATGTCATTGCTTTTCTTAATTTTAATCCCTGGCCTGCTCTCTTCTCGCCAAAGTTCAGAAGATTTCCTTGCAGGGCTGAAACTAGGAAGCAGTATCTGAATCTGTTTTCACTCTGAAGCCTGACTCTTTCCATGACCCCTCCCCTTCCATTCCGTTACAACTCAGCTCTCCATCATCATATTTTCTCCACCTTCCTGAACAGCCTCAACTCCCCAGCTTATCTCCACTGTGAGCTGCTAAATTAGTTCATGGGCTAAAAAGATGGGGTTATACCAATTACCTGCATTTGTAGTTACAGAATTCAGTTGTAATGGAGCAGGGGTAGCAAACTCAAAGGACCACACAGGGAGAGAGTACAGGGTGACTGAGGGAAGCAGGCTGGGTGAGTACTAGGGCAGGCTGGCCTGGGCCTCACTGTCTCAAGTGTCCAGCTGCTATTCTCTCTCTCTTTTAAAATTTATTACATTTACTGGGGTGGCATTGATTAATGCGATTATACAAGTTTCAAGTGTACACTTCTATGATACAGATTCTGTATATCTCACTGTGTGCCCACCACCCAAACCATCTTCCATCACTATATATTAGGGCCCCTCCACCCCCACTGCCCTTCCCTCTGGCAACCACCACACTGCTGTCTATGTCTGGGAGTTTCAGTTTTATATCCCACATATGAGGGAAGTCATGTGGTTATTAGGTTTTTCTGACTTATTTCACTTAGCATAATGTTCTCAAGGTGCATCCATGTTGTCACAAATGGCAGTATTTCATCTTAGTACTCCATTGTGTATGTGTACCACATTTTATTTATCCAATCCTCTCTCGACGGACACTTAGGCTGTCTCCATGTCTTGGCCACCATGATTAATGCTGCAATGAGCATAGAGGTGCATATGTCTTCCAAATACATGTTTTCGGGGATATACCCAGGAGAGGGCTTTCAGGGTCATATGGTAGCTCTATTCTTAATTTTTTGAGGAATCTCGAGACTGTTTTCCAGTCTTCATTCCTACCAGAAGTGAATGAGGGTTCCCTTTTCTCCACATCCTCTCCAATACATGTGATTACTGGTTTTGCTGATAATCAGCTGCTGTTCTCTTACAATGAACTATTGCTGTGGAGGAATGCTGGCTCCAAATGCTAGATCTTTCCATTTTTCAAGGAAAAAAAAAGACATCCAGATTCTTACGACCAATGTTTGGTTGTTTCTTTGTTTTTAATATTGGCAACTAATTTTTAAACTTTTGATTTTATGCTGGCTAAATAAAACTTATCTCTGAGTAGGAACTTATTCTCTGGCTGCTGGTTTTCAGTGTCTCTTCTAGTGCATATGTGTGTTCCATGCTTTTCAGTTGGCTCTGGCTCTTGGCAATTCTATGAATGAGCGATGGCCAAAGTGTCCTGTCCTCAGGGCCCAGCTCAGCTCCTGTAGACTCATGCCTGTGGCTTCCTTTATGGAGTCGACCCATCTCATATTTGGTCTTTCTCTTTTTCTGTCACTTTCTATTTTTCCCAGCATCGTGTCTTTTACAAAAAACCCTGCCTTTTCATGCCAGGCATGAAGTAGGACACGTTCTAGTATTTCCTTACGAAAACTTTTTTTTGCATAATGTGATATTTAGATGAAAAAAATCATCTGAGGCAACCCAACCTGACATCAAGTGGTGTGAAAATTTAAGGGATACCCTGGCAACCTACATATGATGGTATTTATGGATAAAACAACATGAGCAACAATAGGCATTCCTATTAAGTGACAAACAGCCACTTAAGAAAATCTTTTAATGAAAGGAGACTTGAAACGTTCTCTAAGAGGTCCATTGTGCATACTTTTGTGCCTGAACACTTCATTTTTCATCAACAAAAAGCCTCTAATTGTCTTCTATTTTAAAACATCTTCATCAGCAAAGACACTGAGGAGGTAGTTAGAGAGGAAAATAATGACACTATAAAAGTTGGCAGTGAAATCAGTTAATCTCTTATCCCTTGTGACAGCTTACATTTTGAGTGACAACTGAGGTTATCTACTTTGCAAATATTGCAGCATTATTCTTGAGCAAAGTAATAGGAAAACAAATAATTTCCCACTATTGCCAGATATTATCTTTTTTCAAAAAACCAAGATGTGATGCTTTACTACCCTGTTTCCCCGAAAATAAGACAGTGTCTTATATTAATTTTTGCTCCCAATGATGTGCTAGGTCTTATTTTCAAGGGATGTATTATGTTTCCATGAAGTAGGTCTTATTTTCGGAGGATGTCTTATTTTTGGGGAAACACGGTATTTCAACAAATGCAGTACTTTGAAATGCAATGTATTTCAACATGGATGGCAAAAAATGGCTGGATGACAAAGACTGTAGGGCAGGGCTTCTCTACCTCAGTCCTACTGACATTGTGAGTTAGAGAACCTTTTGATCTGGAGACCTGACCTGTGCACTGCATCCCTGACCTCTGCCCACTCGATGCCAACACTACCCAACCCCCTCATAACAACAAAAAAGGACCTCCAGATATTGCCAAATGTTTCCTGGGGACCAAATGTGCCTCCATGGAGGACTGTTGCTATAAAGGATATGTTGTGCATCACAAATTGGATTTTAAGTCTCAAAAAAAGTCTTAAAATGGAGAAGTTTGCTAACTGTACTTAAGTCCTTGGGGCACTGCGGGGGTTAGGAAGCAAGAACAGTGAATATATATTGACAAGAAAGTCACTGTGTGCCCTGCCTTGTGGGTCAGTGGTTGAGCATTGACCTATAAATCTGGAGGCCATGTTTTGATTCCCGGTCAGGGCACATGCCAGGTTGTGGGCTTAATCCCCATTGTGGGGCAGGCAGGACAGCGGGTCAATGATTCTCTCTCATCATTGATGTTTCTGTCTCTCTCTTCTTCTCCCTTCCTCTCTGAAATCAATATATATATTTAAAATCGCTGTGGGGGCAGCCCTAGATGTGAAATCCACTCTTCTTGACAATAATGCCCAAAATGAGTAGAAACCAATAAAATCAATTGGGCCAGGCACCGACATCTGGTAGATTCCAAACTACAGATGGGGAACTCCAGCCTTCCTCTGGCTAAGTTTGAGGTGAATTTTCAACATATTGAAGGATAGGATAATACCAAACGTTATATTTAATAGGGAATCCATTTTTCATTTTGGAAAGAAAACATTTTTCCAGAAAAACATGAAAGTTTATAACAGTGGTTTGAAATCAGTAACCCTCAATTTTTTCTTTGTGGTTATAGAAGAAATCATCAATTGCATTTCTCAATAGAACCTCATAAACACAATAGGCCAAATGCCAGAACAGAAATTAAATGGCTGTGTGATCCTCAAGGGAAGACATACTTTCACTATGAAGTATTCACACCAAACCTTGAGAACAGTATTCGAAAGAGAATGAGCTAGAGCATGTGGTGCTCGCATTTGCTGTTTTGACAGCACTGTTTATCAAAAGAACTACAATTTTCCCCAAAAAAGACTACTTAATTTTTACTATATTGTTCTTTTCTGTCTTGTAGGAACTATAAAAAATAAGTTCACTAAGTTTTTGGTTGAGTTTTAGTTCATTTAACTTGTTTTTACCCCAGTTAAATGCTTCAAAATGGTATCTTATAGTCTTCTTTTTATAATCTATATTTTGTTAGCTTAAATGTGGTTTGATACTGTAATGGTGGATATGTATATTATGTATTTGCCAAAACCTATTGAATGTACAACACAAAGAATAACCACTAATATAAGCTATGAACTTTAGTTAATGGCAATGCATGGGTATTGACTCAAGGATTGTAATATATGTACCACACCATTGCAAGGTGCTAATGATAGGGGAGAAAACTGGGGGGTAGAGTGGTGGTGGGTGGGCAGAGAGGGGGTATATGGGAACTCTCTATTTCCTGTTCACTTTTTCTATAAATCTTAAATGGCTTTAAAAATAAAGTCTATTATATTTTTAAAATCTGTTGTAAATTTTAAAATTAAAAAACCCAACAGTGTTAAAATTATTTGGGAGTAGGTGGGAAAAGATCAACTAAAGAACTTGTGTGCATATATGCATACCCCATGAACACAGACAATAGTGTGGTGAAGGCCAGGGGGTGGGGGGACAGAGGGGAGGCGAGGGCATGCTAGAAAGGGTCAATGGGGGAGAAAGAGGTATATATGTAATATTTTCAACAATAAAGATTTTAAAATAAATAGTTTTAGAAATTTAAAAAATAAGATTGATTTCAGAGAGTAAGGGAGAGGAGAGATAGAAACATCAATGATGAGAGAAAACCACTGATCGGCTGCCTCTGGCATGCCCCCTACTTGGGATTGAGCTCCAAACCTGGGCATGTGCCCCCAACTGGAATCCAACCTGGGACCCTTCAGTCTGCAGGCTCCATCCACTGAGCAAAACCAGCCAGGGCTTGAATGTTTTATTTTTAAATTGGCCTTTTGAAGATGGAGCCATTCCCTGCTGAAAGATGATTGCTCAATATGAAGTGGAAAGAAAACAGAACTTTTTCTGTTGTCCAAGCCTGGCCACTGACCGCTGTCATCCAAACTCCTGGAAAACACTATTTGAGCACTGTGAATAGTGAACCTAGAATTGCATTATATTTATGTATTTTTCTCCACTTTAGCAATCCTACATAATTTAATATTTTCTCCTCACAAAATTACCTTTGAAGTAAAATTCATTCAGAATTGTTTACAATTCATTTTACATTGGGCCAAATTTGCTTCTAATTAGTTTATAATAGTCATTAGAGAGACAGTATGTTACAATGAATCAGATTTTTCTTGGACTTTATCTATAAAACAGCAAAGATGTTGTTGTACTGGAATATAATGAATTTGTTAAAAAAAAACCTATATGTTGCAGTTTTAATCTCTGCCACAGTGGAAGATTTTTCAACATAGAAGCTTCCTGGATGGTGTCAGAAATTTTCCAGGCTAATAAGAACCTCTTCAGTCATGGCAGGGCTCAGAGTAGAGGCTCACAGCAGATGTTCTGAGGAGAGAGGGCAGTCTAAAGAAAGTTTTAAATGATCCTGTATCCAGAAGATATGCAGTCTAGTCAGGATGGTAAAGTCTACACTTACGAAAAACATTTAGAAAACACCAAAAGCAGCTTAGAGTAAGTGCTACTGAGTTCAAGAGAAAATCAGAGCTGGAAACTTCCAAAGACACAGTTAGGAGGCACAGAACAAAGTGATAATCTCCTGGGCTCTGGACTCCTAGAGACTCGGGTTCCATTCGAGGTTGTAGAACTCGGGGCAGGTTACTTCACCTCTCAGATCCTACATCTGTGGAGCGAAGCGAGGTGAGCTCACCTCCTTCAGTAGCTGGATTCATGGTAAGAGTGCAGTAAGTGGTGGTTTTATCAGTACTGTTGAGAGTAGTGGTAGCAGTAGTCATACATCCTGTAAAAGGTGCATGTTTCCAAGAAGGTCAGATACAGTTCAGTGGAAAGTAAGGAGACTGAATTTCAACATGAAGGTTTATATTTCCAAAGCAGAAGGAACATTTTGAGGTAAGATTAAGAAAGGGAAGTTCCTTTGGGGTGGTTATATGGGATAAAATAAATGTGGTGCTGCTTGCGGGTTGAGCACTGACCTATGAACCAGGAGGTCAAGGTTTGATTCCCGGTCAGGGCACATGCCCAGGTTGTGGGCTCAATCCCTGGAGGGGTGCATACCGGAGGAAGCCAATCAATGATTCTCTCTCATCATTGATGTTTCTGGTTCTCTCTCTTTTCCTTACTAAAATAAAAAATATATATATTATTATTATTTTAAAATATATTTTATTGATTTTTTACAGAAAGGAAGGGAGAGGGATAGAGAGTTAGAAATATTGATGAGAGAGAAACATCCTCCTGCATACTCCCTACTGGGGATGTGCCTGCAACCAAGGTACATGCCCTTGACCAGAATTGAACCTGGGACCTTTCAGTCTACAAGCTAATGCTCTATCCACTGAGCCAAACCGGTTTTGGCTATAAAAAATATTTTTAAAAAATATGGTACTGCCAAAACCAATTTGGCTCATTGGATAGTGCGTCAGCCTGGGGACTGAAAAGTCCAGGGTTCAATTCCGGTCAAGGTCACTTACCTTGGTTGCGGGCACATCCCCAGTAAGGGGTGTGAAGGAGGCAGCTGATCAATGTTTCTCTCTAGTGGATGTTTCTAATTCTCTATCTCTCTCTCTTCCTCTTTGTAAAAAAAATCAATAAAATGTATTTTTAAAAAATATGATACTGATATCATTTAGGAAATAATATCTAAAGGCTCGGTGGAGGAGAGTAAAAGGTAGAAAGAGTATTAGTTCAGGAGTCAGAAGTCCTGGGTTCTAAAGTAGGTTTTAGTTTCAAAGAGTCCTAATTCTCCTCCTGATTAGCTCTGTAACTCTGGGCAGGGCAAAACCTTTCACATGTTCATGTGTGAAAATGAACTTGTGGTTTCTTGGGACCACTAAAGAGCTGTAGCAAATAAGAGTCTAAGTTCTTAGTCATAAAAGTGGCATGATTAAAACAGGAAAACAGTTGCTCTACAAGACTTGTATAATTGATTGGAATGAGAAATAGGCAGAGGAGGCCCAAGAGAGAGAAAGAGTTACATTTACAAGGTACTCTCCCAACAGAGAAACAGAAATGACTGAATCGGTTAAACCTACTGCAGGAATAGGTATTAACAGGGCCAAGAGTTGGGAGAATGAGAATGACATAAAAATTACTGAAATTGAGAGAGAGAGTAATATTTGAGGAAGAAAGGAAACATGATAAACTTATTTTTCAAAGAAGTGTGTCAGGACATGGCAGGATACCTTTAATATTGAGTAATGAGCAATAAATTAGGTTTCGTGATTTGATATAAGTAAAACAGATTATATTGTACATTTACTACTACTTCATCATATTAAAGATTTTCTAAAAACGGATTATAAAATTCCCATGAGAACATAAAGGTCTAGGGATAGCCAGGACAAATCAGAAGGAAGGATTTTCTCCATTAGATATCATGAATCAATGGTACCACTACATCAACTAAAATAATGTAATATTAGGGAAAGGTTAATGAATGGAAATACCATCTTACATCAGACCTCAGTGCATGCAGAGGAGACCTTAAAAACCAGCATTGTAAGTAGTTTCACCATCCATATGAAAAACAATATAATTAGAACCCTATTTCACAACATACTTAAAAAAATCCAAATGATTAAAAGACATAGATATGAAAATACAGCAAAGATCTTTTTATAATTTTGAGAGGGAAGGGAATTCTTAGACTATGCTCATAAAATAAAAATTATAAAGGGAGCCGAAGCCGGTTTGGCTCAGTGGTAGAGCGTTGGCCTGCGGACCAAAAGTTCCCAGGTTCGACGGTCAAGGGTATGTACATTGGTTGCGGGCACATCCCCGGTGAGGGGGGGGAGGAGGTGTGTGTGCAGGAGGCATCTGGTTGATGTATCTCTCTCATCTATGTTTCTAGCTCTCTATCTCTTTCCCTTCATATCTGTTAAAAATCAATAAAAATATATTTTAAAAAATTATAAAGGGAAAAATTAATTAATTTGAGTACATCATTTTTGGTGAGAGTATACATTTGGAGAATAATCTGGTAGTATGTATAGGAAAGCTGAAGATACATTTATTCTTAATCCAGAAACTCCAATTGTTGTTATAGACTTTAAAGAAATGTGAACATTTGCCTTGACTGAGGTAGCTCAGTTGTTTAGTGTGTCATCCCTATATGGTGAGGTTTCAGGTTTGATCACCAGTCAGAGCACATACAAGTATACAAGTATCAACCAATCTCTCTCTCACCTCTCTCTCTCTCTCTCTCTCTCTCTCTCTCTCTCTCTCTTTCTCTTTCTCAAAATCAATCAATAAATAAAAATTTTAAATACTAAAAAAAGAGAGACTTGAAGAATATCCTATATAATAAAAATATGCAAATCAAGTGAACAGCAGAAGGACCAGTTGTTGTGACATGCACTGACCACTGGAGGCAGATGCTCAATGCAGGAGCAGTCCCCTGGTGGTCAGTGCATTCCTATGAGGGGAATGTAGCTCAACCAGAAGCTGGGCTCACAGCTGGTGAGTGCAGTGGTGGTGGCAGAAACATCTTCTGCCTTCATGGCAGTGCTAAGGATGTCTGACTGCCAACTTAGGCCCACTCTCCACAGGGAGTGGGCCCGAGCTCTCAGCCAGACATCCCCCAAGGGCTCCTAGATTGTGGGAGGGTACAGGCTGGGCTGAGGAACCCCCCTTCTGAGTGTATGAATTTTGTGCACCAGGCCTCTAGTTTATATATAAGGAGATATGCCATATAGCATATAGTGAAAAATTGGAAGCAACTTAAATGCATATCATTTGAGGAATAGATAAGTAAGTAATGATGGTGAACCCTATACATGTTAAGCTTATTTAAATCTTGATTTCCATGTATTGATACAGATATAACTTAACAAAATATTAAATGAAAAAAGCAGAATTGAATATACAGTTTATGGACATTTTAAAAGCTCACAAAAAACTATTTACCAATTATGAAGTCACACACACCTAGTAAAACTGGAGACAATAGATGGGCAGGGTATTTAAGAGAGGAGCTATTTTGGAGAGTGAAGAAGGGAAATATTACCAGGAGGTGTTTAAATGTTTGCCAATTATAAGTGCCTTCGTTTATTTTTTTAAAACAAACAAACAAACAAACAAACAAAATCTGTTAGTATTTTATAATTCTGACTGTGGGTATTAAATGTGTGTTATATTATTTTTAAATATTTTTCTGTATGTTTGAAATATTTTAAAATAATTTGTATTAGTAAGGTGCAATGGGAAATGTTATCACCCTAATACTTTAAATATGACCTATGTATAACTTTTTAAATTTTAAGGCATTAAAATTACTATTTTGGGAGTGTTTTGAAATTTTACTTCAAGTTTTCAGAATGATTGTTTGCAGGGGGGATGTTAGTTCTTCGTTTCTCAAATTGTTGAATAAAAATTATATGGGAAAGAAAATTTGTCATAAAACACTGATAATTATATCAACAAAAGCATTCTTAGCTTATTATAGAAATCTCTTTCACGGCCCATGTGGAAAGAGTTCCAATTCAGGGTTTGGGTTCTGAAGAAGGGCTGCACACAAATGAAGAGCCCTGAGACTTGAAGAAATTCAACTTGGTGATATGGGGGGGCCAGGCGGTAGTCCAACTCTAGTGGGAGAACTACTCCTGCTCTGGCCCTGCCATGCCCTTTTATTGAGGCTTTGGGGAAAACATCTTAAACGGAAATAACATAATAAACATAATAAACAGAAATTTACATGTAGCCCTTAGGCAGGAAATAACAGAAACTTACACGGGACAAACAAGGTGGAGGCTGCTTCAGCTAACAATGTCTCAACTAAAGGTTGGAGCAATTAAGGTTGTTGACCAGCCTTCCTGGCTTCCTGTCAACATCTCTTTTTTAGTGAAACTGATTTATTTTCCAGCAGCTTATAAAGAAATTCATTCCATGCCTCCAACTTCAAATCTCATCATGAATTAAATGATCAGGGGCCACTACCAATTGATAGTATTAGTGGGTTAATAAAATTAAATTCACCCAAATCGGCTTTTCAAACATGGAAGTGCTGTGTGAAATGAGGTGCACCTGTAAATTCCAAAGTGTAACTCGGGCTCTAGGGATGACAGACCCCTTTGATCTTGTCACAAATTGGCTCCTGGAAACCTGAAGGCCTCCTGGACTCGAGTCTCCAGGGACGTTATCCCTAAAGCATCTCAAAACAAATAAAGTGGCTGAGACAGATGCTGGGCCCAGAGACAGAATGGCAACCATTTCACAAAATTAACCCCCACACGATGTGAACAGACAATTCTCCACATGTAATTATGGCTTTTGTTATTTTTTCCCCCCAAGAAAGTATACTATACTTTGGCTTAAATGCACCAGATAGAGGTAAGTATTCAGCTTCGGCTGGCAATATTTCTGATCCATATTTTAATAGATTATCCTCAATTGGCCTCCTGGAAGCATTTATGCTGACCAGTTTTGAAAACCTCTTTGTCAGCCCTCACCCTTACCTGCTAACGCCCAGCTCTAATGGATGAAAGTAGGGGGTGATGATAATCACTGTCTGCCCAGTCCTGAGAGCAGTGCCTGAGTCTGCAAAACAGTCTGTCTAGAGAGGTGGGGGGAAAAAAAAACACACAAAACGGAAATAAGGAATGTAATTCAATGAATACTTGGGAACCAAGCTCGAGGGTTTCTTTTTAAAGGAGAAATGATATCAGAAGCAGGATTATGAAAAGAAAGAGTTAGTAAAAATAGAATCTTTGTGAATTAGAATAGCGAGGCCATTTCAAATTGAATTACACAGGATCATGGCAATTAGAATTGGAAAAGATCTCTCAGTCTTTCTCTGTCAAAGCGTGATTACTCCCAGTGGTACATTCTCCCGAGCTTAGTCCGGTCTAATTTTAAATGATCCAAGTGATGGAGCCTCCTTGGCTTCTCCTGGGATATCGCTTCACAGTCTAAAATAGCTAACTGCTGGGAGAGCCCTCCTATACATGTTCTTTTATTTCTTTATTTCCATTACTCTGTTTTGTATTTCCCCAATCCACCTTAACACTACTTTAATTTAATTGTAAATAGGTACAATCTACATTTAAATGATTAAATCCAGCTGAGTCTGGGTTGTTTTGAATAGGCTAATGTCGCTCTAGCTCTCTCTCATACTCTCTCTCTCTCTCTCTCTCTCTCTCTCTCTCTCACACACACACACACACACACACACACACACACACACTTATATATATATGCATATGTACACACACAAACATACACACATCTCACATACACAATTAGAAAATATTAAATAGCCACAATGTGTTTCTGAGAAAAAATAACGAAGATGCCTAAGTTTTAGGACATTCACTGATATAAACAATCATAAAAAATCAACAACCCAGTAGGGGTTTTGTTTGTTTTCTAATCCTCACCCAAGGATATGTTTTTAAAAACATTGATTTGAGAGAGAGAAAGAGACAATGATGTCAGAGAGAAACATCAATCAGTTGCCTCCTGAAAGTACCAGACTAGGGATTGAACCTGCAACCTAGGTGTGTGCCCTGGTCAGGAATTGAAACACACCTTTTGGTGTATGGGATGACACTCCAAGGGAGCCTACTGTTTTTAAATTGATAATAAGGCAACAAACAATAAACCCAAGTGTTATTTCACTTTACATTACATTTATTGTACATAAATTAGATAATATGGCCTTTTTATATAGTGTTAACTGTAGCTTGTATGGTATAAATAATATAGGAATACAAGATGGGAAAATTCCATAAATATATTTATAGAAATTATTTTATTCAAACTTTTTTTTGCATGCATTGAAACAATAGAGACTCATACTCATTCTTGTACTAAATTTGGTTTGAGCTTTGAGTAAGTTGTAGAGCCTGGGGGAAAAGCTTGGGGTGTTCTAGGTTAATGGAGGTTGCTTAAGGGTATTTAAATTTGATCAAAGAATTAATATAGCTTTACATATCCTTTCCAAATAACTGCCCTAAAGTGTTTTTCACACCTGTCAATCAACCAACCAATATCCAATCAGCTAGAAAAATGAGAGCCATGGAAAAGGAGCAAAAAAATATTTTAAAAATTGAGTCTTCATTACAAAGATGGAATTTACCATTTTCACAGGTGTAATTTTTTATATTATCAATTCATACAATTTTTGAGCTGGAGGGAATCTTAGAGCTAGGAATCTTTGCTACATCACCATCATAATTTGCTGGAATCATCTAGCTCAGTGATTCCAGTCCTGGTCTACAAAAATTACAAAGTGAGTCAGTACAGCAATTTAAACTTTTAAATTGGTCAGTTGGGTAAATTTTAGTTAAATATGTGGACTGAATAAGTTTAAACATGAAATTCCTTCAGAAATCTTCTTAAAATTACAACAATAATATTACCAAATTACAAAAAAAAATAAAGAGAATGTGAGAGAAGACAGTAGCCAAGGAGACATGTCTGTGAATTTTTTTATTTTTTTATTTTGGAAGATGAAAGTAAATGGAATGGTAACAGACTAAATTGAACAGGGGAAGCTAAGAATAGCTAATGATTTTTGAGCACTTATTATATGCTAAGAATTATTATAAAAGTTCCATATAATTTAACCCTTACAACAACACTGTGAAGTAAGCATTATTAGGTGATGATTCTGAAGCAGAGCAAATTAGTAAGAAAGCTGCTATGAGGTAGGAATCCAGAGGACATAATTCCCATGTCTGTGCACAGGAAAAAATTAATGACAAACAAACTACATTGTCCCACAAACCCTCCCCACCCCAAAGGCTTAATGCTTGGGGGCACCTTCACAGTGAAAGAAGGAGTGAGGGGGAGGGCTGAATGATTGGTTGAAAGACCATAGCAGAAAAACTTAAACCACTAGCTCCCCTTCAACGTGATAAATGAAAGAAAAATTTAAGCATTCAAGTGGTTTGAAAGATTGCAGGATTTTTCATGGCAGAACTGAATCTTCTTAAAAAACATACTTATAATAACTGACAGGTGGGTTTCCATAAAATATCAACTGGCCACCCAATACCTACACAGTGGTGGCTAACTGTCTGCAAGTTCTCCCCTTGTACAGAGAGCTTACAATCAGATTTTAATCAGAGTCATGCTTGATGTCTATCTCTGTTGACTGCTTTCTCTCTTGCTAATAGTTTGATTTTTCTCTTGCTTTGTTGTGTATCATTTTTCACTGCATATAGAAGATTAATGGAGACTGAGGAAAACTTCATTTGAATGCCCATATGAAAATAAAAATGAACCTTGACACCTACCTCACACCATGTACCATATATACATCTTAAGTAAAGATGAATCATAGACCTAATTATAAAACAATTAAGCTTTTACAAGAAATCATAGGAAAATATATCCATGACCTTATAGTAGCAAAGATTCATTAAAGAGCACAAAAGGCACTAATCATGGTTGAGGGTCACATTGAGCTGCAAGTGGCCTCATGGGCATTTTTAGGTATCAGCAACATGCAGAAGACATTGGGACCAAAATCAAGAACCACCAGACTGCCCCTTTTTGCAGCCACTTCCTCAGAACCAGGATAGAAACTGTTGTCACAGCAACCCGGACTTTCACGGCTCTGAGGAGGCAATCACCGCTAAAGGGAGTGATGTCTCATGTGCAAATGGTACGGGCATGTGTACATATCCTGGTGTTGTCCTGGGATGACCACAGGGTAGAAGGCACATTTCCTGGAGAGATCTGAACTGGCTCTACCCTGTTCTCCATCTTCTCCTAGGGAGATGAGGGGGGATCTGGATACATCCCATCCTGGGATCCTAAACAATGGCTTACTAATAATAAATACTTGTTGGAAAAGTGTTTTAAAAAAAGGGCACTAATCATAAAAGAGCAGCTTGATATATTGAAATGTATTAAAATTAAGGAGCTTGGTTTATCAGAAGACACCATTAAGAAAGTGAAAAATAGCCCATCTGGCATGGCTCAGTGGTTGAGCATCGACCTATGAACCAGGGATTTACCATTGGATTCCTGGTCAGGGCACATACCCAGTTGTGAGCTCAATCCCTAGAGTGGGGCATGCAGGAGACAGCCGATCAATGATTCTCTCTCATCATTGATGCTTGTATCTCTCCCTTTCCATTCTTCTCTGAAATCACACACACACACACACACACACACACACACACATATATATATTATACAAAGTGTCCAGGAGACTGGGAGTTTGACCACTTGCCATGATGTGCACTGACCACCAGGGGGTGGTGTGGAATGATGGAGGCCCCAGTCAGCAGCTGGAAGGAAGGCCCTGGCTGGCAGCAAAAAGGCCCCGATTAGCCCTGATCACTGGCTAGCCTAGGGACCTTCCCCATGCATAATTTCATGTACTGGGCCTCTAATACCACACACACACACACACACACACACACACACACACACACACTAGTGGTGGCCTGGTGCACAAAATTCATGCACGGGGGGTGAGAAGGGGGAAGGGTGTCCCTCAGCCTGGCCTGTACCCTCTCCAATCTGGGACCCCTCAGGAGATAACCAGCAGTTGGACATCCCTCTCACAATCCAGAACTGCTGGCTCCTAACTGCTCGCCTGCCTGCCTGATTGTCCCTAACTGCTTCTGCCTGCCAGCCTGATTGTCCCTAACTGCTCCCCTGCTGGCTTGATTGCCCCTAACCACCTCTGCCTAATCCCCGAATCTGGGACCCAGGATTCCCTCCTCCAGCAAACTACAGGCACCTGGGATCTGGGCTTTCCTACCTCGGGTCAGCCATAGGTGCCCAGGCCAACTGCAGCCACAGGGGATGGTGGGCAGGTGGCTTTGCCTGCGCTGTAGCCACAAGTGCTGGCACCTGGGTAGCTTCTCTGTCTACCAGCCTGTAACCAGCCACAGGTGCTGGTGCCTGGACCACAGGTGGGTGACTTCTCCGTCTTCCCTGGAATGCAGTGTGGGCGACTTCTCAGGCTGGCTGCAGCCTGGAATCATGGAGCAGGCGGCTTCTTCATCTCTCAGGCCACACCCAGCCTCAGGAGCTGGGCCCAGTTTCCCCATCTCCCCCAGGACGATGTGAAGCTTCTGCTGCTGGCTGTGACCTGGGATGACAGGGCAGGCAGCTTCTCCATCTCCCAAACTGCAGCCAGCCTCAGGCACTGGAGCCCAATTTCCCCAACTCCCACAGGCCTGTGGTGGGTGGGGGGTGGGCTGCTTCCATCTTTTCAGGTTAATTTGCATACTCACTCTGATTGGCTGTTGGATGTAGTGGAATGATGTTAATTTGCATGTTTCTCTTTCATTAGTGTAGATATATACACTATACAAGAAACTTGTGAGAATGTGCAAAGAACTCCTTCAAATAAATAAGAAAATCTAATTTGTAAAAATTAAGCAAAAGACTTGAAAACAAATATCAAAAAGAGTATATGTAAATGTCCAATAAGCATAGGAGAAAATATTCAACATCCCTAGTCATCAGAGATATGTAATTTAAAATGACAATGGGATATTACTGTAAAACCACCAAAACAGTTAAAATGAAAAAGACTGTCCATATCAAGTTTCGGTGAGGATTATGAGCAATTTGAACTCTCAAACTTTGCTAGTTGATGTGAATATAAATTGAAGTAACCACATGGGGAAATTCTTTGGCAGTATGCACTAAATTTGAATACATCAGCAATTCTATCCATGGGTATATACCCAAGAGAAATGAGTTAAAATGTCTACCAATACACATGTAAAAATATTCATAGTATTTCTTCATAATAGCCTTAAATTGTAAATAATCAAAATCCCCATCAGTAGGAAAATGGATAAAGTGTAAGTATATTTAAATGGTAGAATAGTAAACATTTATTAAAAAAAACTTTTAAAAAGAATGAACTACTACTATATGCAACAGCATGCGTAAATCTCAGAGGAAATATTTTTAGTGAAATGCAGATGTAAAAACATATAGATTACACGATTTAACTTATATGAAGTTTAAGTGTAGGTCAAGCTATCTATATTCTTAGAAGTTAGAATAGTGATTACCTTGAGGAGGCTAGTCTGATCTGTGAAGCTGAAAATGTTTTCTACCTTGATCATGTGTTGGTTACATGATTTCATATATGTGTAAAAATTCATCAAGTTATGTATTGAGTATCAGTGCACATTACTGAATATCCATTCTTCTCCATGAAAAAATTTGAAAGGCTAAAAAAAGGTTAGGTTGTAGTATCACAACACATTTGAAGAACTCTAAAATAGAACAAAATGAAACAAAAGACCATCATTTACCCCCCAGAAACTTAAAAGAGTAGATAGATAGGCAGATAGACTGAGTGATTTCCATGAAATAGAAGGAATGACAAAGAACAGAGAACAAGAAATAGTGTTTGGGTTTGTTGTTGTTGTTTGTTTGTTTGGGTTTTTTTTGGGGGGGAGTGGCAGGAACAGGAAGACAGTTAAAATATAAAAATTACAGAGAAAATAAAGTTAAGGAAATTCTCTAGAAAGCAGGACAAAAAATTGGGAGATAGCACAAATTCTAAGGTTTTTATTTATTTATTTTTATTTTTATTTTTTAAAATATTTTTTTATTGATATTTTACAGAGAGGAAGGGAGAGAGATAGAGAGCTAGAAACGTCAATGAGAGGGAAACATCGACCAGCTGCCTCTTGCACACCCCCTACCAGGGATGTGCCCGCAGCCAAGGTACATGCCCTTGACCGGAATCGAACCTGGGACCCTTCAGTCCGCAGACCGACACTCTACCACTGAGCCATACCGGTTTCGGCAATTCTAAGGTTTTTAAACAACATGGTCACTCCAGGCAAACACACGAAGGCCATGGCGGTCCTTACCCTTCAGGATCTCACTCTGACTTGGGGAAGGACCTGGCACATTTTTCTGTGATGATTATGCTCAGTGACTGCAAGACTGCATTTTACATTTTTTTTTAAATGAAATTATATCAACTCAGTTTGGTGACAACTATTTCCTCAGCTAAGGTTAACAACTATAATTTTATGAAGAAAATTGAGAAAACATGTTAATTAACCTTTACTTAATTTTGTCTGGTAGATGAAACAGTTCAACGCCTAAGGTCTATATGAAAGGGAGAGAAGAACAAATATGATCCCTTGTGGTTAAACCAACAACAACAAAACAGCAAGAGAGGGGGGAATAGTGACCTTTCACTGGGTTACAGTACTTTTTGTCATTTAATCTTTTGTATTTACATTTTAGAATGCTGCATTTCAAAATCATGTCTGCTTTTCTACTTTCTTAGCTAAATTAGGAAATTCTAGAAAGTTTGGATAATATAGTAAGGCACAAATAGAAAAACCAACCAACCATGATTCTTCTGCATGGAGATAATAACTAACTGATATTTAGTTAAGAATTCTTATACGTTTCTTTCTTTTTCTTTCTTTCTTTCTTTCTTTCTTTCTTTCTTTCTTTCTTTCTTTCTTTCCTTTCTTTTTCATCATATATATATATTGTGGACATATATATATATTTGAGAGACAAAATTGAAATCATAAGCAAGCCTGAACCTATTTTTATTTTATTTTATTTTTTTAATGTACTTTATTGATTTTTTACAGAGAGGAAGAGAGAGGGATAGAGAGTTAGAAACATCGATGAGAGAGAATCATCGATCAGCTGCCTCTTGCACACCATCCACTGGGGATGTGCCCGCAACCAACGTACATGCCCTTGACTGGAATCGAACCCGGGACCCTTCAGTCCGCAGGCTGACGCTCTATCTACTGAGCCACACCGGTTTTGGCTGAATCTATTTTTACTTATTAATCTATTGTGGACATCTTCCTATACACATAACGATTTTAAATTCCTAATATTTCTTAATATGGATGGTTTATAATTTACTTGCCATTTTCTTATTGTTGGAAATTTGTTTCGATTTAAAAACATTATAAATGATATAAATTATGATAATATAAAAATATTTGTACATTTTAAGATCCTGATTCGTATTTCCAAATTGCCTTTAGAAATGTTATCTAAACTTACATTCACACTGGAGGCACTAGTAGCTGCTTCATTGAACTCTAGCCAAATCTGGAAATTTCCCTTCTTGTAAAATCCTCAACAACACAGGGGAAAAAATAGGTAATGTTGCTTTTTAAGTTTGAAATGTATGTTTCTAATATTGTTGAACATCACTTAAATGATTTTTGGCATTTTAATTTTCTTCTTTTATAATTTCTCATTTAGGATATCTCCCCCAAGTTTCAATTGGGGTTTTAATCTTTCTTATTACTGTGTCAGAGCTTTTAATAAGTTAAGGCTATTAAGATAAATACATTTCAAAACTTTTCTCTTTTGTTGTTTTTGTCTGTTTGACAAATTACACATGTCTGAACGAGCGGCTTATGCTACCTCAGGCCCGACCATGTTTGGAACACATAGCTGGAAATGGCTTCAGCAAATCAAGAAAGGGAAGGAGGCTGGAAGAAATGGTTCTCATGGATAAGATGTATTTTGGGGAGTTTCCCATATATTTGTATTATGTAAGGAGGGTATTAGCAGGATAAAGGCTCTCTCAAAAATCTACTCAGAAGTCAATTCTTTGTACCATGATAGCAATCTTCCTTATGCAGGATAAATAACTCTTTTGGCTAAACATGGATAAAAGCTTTTGCTCAGTACGGCATAATAACTCCAGGAGGCTCACAACAGCAAAACTAAGGCTGTCTCAAAGTGTCTTATTACAATAAAATCAAATTTAACCTCTTAAACCCAAGACATAAATCACTCACTTTTCTTTTCTTTCAAACAGTTTCTGAGTGTATTATCATAAATGCTACCCGTCTGTCACAAGACTGATAGCTCTCAGTAGCTTAAAAATATGAATAAAATTGAAAATGTATTTAAATATGGGAACCATGATAGCATTTTGTAGAGAGGTGACAATAATAAGAGGTTAAGGCAAACAAGAAAAGTCCTTAGTAATAGGAAAATCAAGAAAGCTTTCTTCAAATTAAATAGGTTCCCAAATCAGTCTCACCAGAGTTGTATTTCCACCAAACATAGTCAAAGGCATTTATTGGCCCTGATAGTCTATAGCTATGACAAATAGAATTTACCTTGTGAATTTTTATATTAAAAGTCTGTATCAAGTTGCAAAGCTTAATTCAAAACTGCACAATCTGAGTTTATAGTTCCTTCCAAATGATACCTGAAACCTTCATTAATATTTACCCAACAACATAAAAAGTAATATCACCTAAATTCTAAAATATGCTTTTAATCATTAACTAGCAATAATAAACCCAGAGACCTTTTAAAAGGTCCAAGTCAACTTCTTTCACATAAAAGAAGTTTCATCCAAATTTTAGAAATCAATTTGTATCTCTTTTGCATTTTCTGGTTTAAAAAACATAGTATTACATGAAACTCTTTGGTTGCATCTCAAAGATATATGCTAAATAAAATTTTAAAAAAGAGCCAATCTCAAAAAGTTATACATTTTATGATTCTAGTTCTATAACACCCTGAAAATGACAAACTACAGAGGTGGAGAAGAGATTAGTGGTTGTCAGGGCGTGGGGTGGAGGTGGGTGTGACTAATAAAGAGATAGCATTAGGGTGTTCTTTTGTGTCTCTGAAACACTTCTGTATCTTGATTGTGGTAATAGTTCCAGAAATCTGTACATGGGATAAAATTGCATAAGAACACACACACACACACACACACACACACACACACACACACACACACACATACAAATATAGATATAAGTACACTTAAAAACTGGTGGAAACTGAACAAGGTCTGCAGCAGTCATCAGTGCTCTCAACCGAAGCCAGAAATAGAGATGGGACTATACCAGCAGAGACACTGTCAGTTTCAACTAAAAGGAAAGAGAGAAAGTGGGACAGATGAAGAAAGGCTGCTGGACTTCTTGGACTCTGTAGGAGGAGGCCACAGAGCTACTCAGCTATGAAAGTGTGTTATCCTTCAAGTAAAGGGAAGAATGACCCTGAAGGCACTTCAGAGATCACAGGGCTGCCCTCCTACCACAGGCCCTGGGGCAAGGCTGTTGCCTCCTTGGTTCCAGAGGGCAGGCAGAGCCCCTGCAGAGAGCCTGGAAGCCAGGGCATCAGCCACAGAGAATCCTTCTTGATCCTGAACATCTAATGGAGTTTTACTTGCTAGGATTTCTGTGCTTCTATTTTATCAAATCCAAAAAAAACGATTAGAAGACAGGACAGTGGATATTTTGGTAGGGGGCTGTGTTAGTCTGTTCAGGCCACTATAACAAAACAAACAAACTTTAGATGGAGTAGTTTAAACAAGAAGCATTTATTTCTCACAGTTCTGGAGACTGGGAAGCTCAAGATCAAGGCACCAGAAGATTTGGTGCCTAGTGAAATCCTATTTCCTGATTTATAGACGGCTGTCTTCTTGCTGTGTCTTCACAGGGTGGAAAAGGGAAGAGAGATCTCTGGGGGTCTCTTCCGTAAGGGCATTAATTAATCCCATTTATGAGGGCTTCACCCTCATCACCCACTCACTCCCAAAGGCCTTGCCTCCTGAAACTATTATATTGGGAATTAGGACTTGAACATATGAATGTTGGAGGCGGGGGTAGGGGTTGGGGTGGACATATAAGTATTCAGCCCATTAAAGAGAAGAGAAGACAATGATTGGAAGTAGACACAGGCGGGCTTCTGGGTTCCTGGACATGTTTTATTTCTTTTGTGTGTGTGTTTTTTTTAAATATATTTTATTAATTTTTACAGAGAGGAAGAGAGAGGAATAGAGAGTTAGAAACATTAATCAGCTGCTTCTTGCACATCCCCACTGGGGATTGAGCCTGCAACCAAGGTACTTGCCCTTGAAAAAGATTGAACCCAGGATCCTTCTTCAGTCCAAGAGCCAACGCTCTATCCACTGAGCCAAATCGGTTAGGGCATGTTTTGTTTCTTGGTCTGGGGCTGATTAAAATAATATATTCACTCTGTAAAAATTCATTCAGCTGTACAGTTATGATCGGTGTACTTTTTTTTTCCTGTGCATTTAAATGAAAATGAAAGTATAACTCACCAAAATTTGTGGGATGCAGTAAAAGCAGTGTTAAAAGGGAAATTTTTAGTAGTGGATGCATATATTACTAAAGAAAGATTTAAATTTATAATTTAAGTTTCTATCTTAGGAAACTAAAGAGTAAAAAGCAAATTAAATCTAAAGTAACCAGCAGAAAAGGAATACTAGGAATTAGACC
Source organism: Vespertilio murinus (assembly GCA_963924515.1). Classification (NCBI taxonomy): domain Eukaryota; kingdom Metazoa; phylum Chordata; class Mammalia; order Chiroptera; family Vespertilionidae; genus Vespertilio; species Vespertilio murinus. The sequence continues at coordinate 58,637,823 of OZ004705.1, forward strand.
AGAAATCAATGAAATTAAAAGCAAAACAATCAATAGAGAAAATCAACAAAATCAAAACTGGTTCTTCAACAGGATCATTAAAATCAATAAACACTTAGCAATGCTAAATCAGGGAGAAAAACAGAGAAGACAAATAACTAATATGAGAAATGAAAGTGGAATCACCACTACAGGTAGTGTGGGTATTGAAAGAATAATAAAGGAATATGATAAACAACTGTATGCTCCAAAATATGATAACAAAGATGAAATGACCCTGTTTCTTGAAAGACATGACCTACCAGAACTCACACAAAAAGAATAGACTCTCTGAGTAGGCCTATATCTAATAGAGAAATTAGATTAATAATTAACATTCCAAAACAGAAAACACAGCACAAATGGAGACTTGTACCAAAATAAGGAAGAAGCTATACTAATTCTGAACAATCTCTTCCAGAAGATGAAAGCAGAGAGAAAAATACTTCCTAACTCATTCAATGAGGTCAGCATTACCCAGATACCCACACCAGATAAAGACATTACAAAATAAAACTATAGACCAATACCTTTTATGGACACAGATGCAAAGATCCTCAACAAATTATTAGCAAATTAAATTCAACATTGTAAAAAAAAATTATACACCATGACCATGTGGGACTTACACCATGTATGCAAGTTTGATTCAACATTCAAAAATCAGTTGATGCAATCCATCACATTAAACAGACCCCCAAAAGCCACATTATCATATCAATAGATGCAGAAAAAGCATTTGACAAAATCCAACACCCATTCCTGATTTTAAAAAAAAGAAGAACTCTCACCCTAGCTGGTTTGTTTCAGGGGATAGAGGGTTGGCCTGCGGACTAAAGACTCCAGGTTTGATCTGGTCATACTCAAGCTGCAGACTTGATCCCCAGTGGGGGATGTGCAGGATGCAGTCAATCAATGATTCTCATCATTGATGTTTCTCTCTCTCTCCCTCTCTGAAATCAATAAAAATATATTTTTAAAAAAGAACCCTCCATAGATTAGGAATAGAGGGGGAATTTTCTCAACTTGATAAGGAATATCTATAATATACCACCAGCTAACACACTGGTGAGAATCTCAAAGCTTTCCCACTTTGAGAGCAGAAACAACTAAAATAAAAACGAGATATCACTGAAAATCAATCAGAAAGGCCAAAACCTACAACACTAACACCATATGTTGGCAAGGATGCAGAGCAATAGGAACTCTCATTGCTGGTGAAAATGTAAAATGGTACAGAGAGTCTCGAAGACAGTTTGATGGTTTCTTATAAAACTAAACATGTTTTATCATACAGTACAGCAATTGTTTTCCTCAGTATTTATCCAAGTGAATTGAAACTTTATATTCACACTGATACCTGCACGTGGATGTTCATAGCAGCTTTATTCAGAATTGTCAGTACAGCATGCATTATGTCCTTCAGTAGGTGAGTTGATGAATAAATTGTGGTACCTTTAGACAACTGAATATTATTCAGTACTAAAAAAAGGATCTATCAAGCCATTAAAAGACATGGAGGAAATTTAAAAGTCTATTACTAATTGAAAGAAGGCCACAAAGATTCTGTATGATTCCAATTAAATGACTGACATTCTGAAAAATACAAAACTATGGAAACAAGGAAAAGATCAGTGTTTCTAGGAGTTAGGGAGGAATAAATTGACCAAGCACAGAGGATTTTTATATGACACTACAATGGACACATGTTATGATACATTTGTCCAAATCCATAGATTGCACAACACAAAGAGTGAATCACCTCAAGGATGGGGTTTAGGTGATAATGATCTGTCAGTGTAGGTTCAACCAGTGTAACAAATGTTCCACTGTGGATACAGGAGCAAGTTGTGCCTGTGTGGGGGCAGGGAGCATACTAAAACTCTGTGCTTTTTGTTCAGTTTTGCTGTGAACAAAAATTGCTATGAAAAAGTATTTTAGTTTTTAAAAAGTAGGTTCAAAAACTTTTTCATAATCACATTTAGAACTTCCCTACACAGTGAAATGTCTGAAAACTAGAGAGAGATGATTTCATTCAATTGCTTTTAGCATCATTAACACCACTTTGTTCTCCCTCTCTCTCTTTTTTATTTTTGAGTCTTGAGGCAATGCTTATTTTCATGGCAGAAATATAGAGAAATATCTTCTCTTGTTACTTGTGAGTTTAATATGCACGTTTTTCCATTATAATACAGATTTCCATTTCATATTATTATAATCCTCTATGATTTTTAGATTTTTAAAGAAAAACATTTTTCTGTCTTAAAAATAGTGCTGGGGTATTTCTATCAAGGCTCTAAAATATATATGCTAATAATTATTTTCTAATACCTTATTTAGACTAGCATGAGTATAAAAATACATGTAATTTTACTTTACCACTACATAATACATTGTGTTTAGATTATATAATGAAAAACATTTTTTTCACTGCGATTTTTTTTAATTATAGAAGGAGTAACTCAAGTACCAGAAGGAAAACAGTACGAAGTATATGCTATCAGGTATATTTTCTGATTATCTGCAGGTGGTAATGTTTGTAAAGAACGAGGCAATATTTTCTTTAAAAGTGTTCATCCCTGAGCAAGCAGATTTTGCTGTCTCTAGTCTGCACCCCCTTCTAACTGCACCTGTTATATTTAGAGATCATGTTGCAAATAATTATATAAGGATTTACCTTGAGATTTTATTGATATGTTATGAGTGAAAGATAATGGATCGGTCACTGTATATAGATTTAATTTAAAAAATTGTTACCAATAATATTTTCACAATGAACTCCATGAAGAATGAGTAGAAATAGATTTTAAATGACCATCTGATGTTTTAAGACTTTGTTCTCTAATAGATGATATTCATCAAATTTACTGACCTTATTTCCAATTATTTTCAACCTCACCATTCTCTGATTTTACTTAATTGTCCATCCTCTAAAGAATTCCTATAAGTGGTCCTAATAACTATCTTTTACTTATCTTCCATAATTTTCAACTACTCTTCTATGCATTACTTTCTCTTCTGACTCTAGGGATAATGTGCTCCATGATTTGGCTCACCTGCTCAGGCCTCTTGAGATATGTTTGAATGTTGTCATAGTGATGGTGCACCAGTCAAAGCCCTATTGGGAATGAGATATGGCTCAAAGGCTGAGACATATGTATGGCAGAATGAGTTTAAGTCCTGGTAGTTGGGAGAAAATAAGAGGTAGATAGAGGTACATATAATTACTTCCTGATGCTGACTGGCCTTGGAAGTCAAAATTAACTCACTATTTCAAGGAATAAATTTTGGTTTTATAGCTTATCTCTCTATTCAAGTAAAGGGTAGTCAAAATGCAGGCCTCAGAAATAGTGCTGTGTGTCTGGATGTTAATGAGCCTAGAGCAGTGTGTGTGTGTGTGTGTGTGTGTGTGTGTGTGTGTGTGTGTGTGAGAGAGAGAGAGAGAGAGAGAGAGAGAGAGAAAGAGAGAGAGAGAGAGAGAGAGAGAGAGACTATAATGTTCTTAAATAAACTAAACTGAACATTGGGTTCTGAGTCTTCTATTTATGGAGGTAGTTTGGGAGTAATTTGGGGGAATAATGATTAGCAACCTCCTTACATTAAAGCACCCTTAACACAGGACAAATAATCCAGCCACTTCTCCATTTTAGATCAATATTATGAAGACATGCCCCCCCCCCAATGTTAAAAAGCTAGAAAAATGTGATTCATTGAGAATCCGTAATTAATGGTATAGTAACCATTTCACTGCTGTGGGCTGGCATGTAGAAAAAAAAATCTCAAAATCTTTAATATAGATTTAAATCTAGGGTTTTCATTACAAACTTTTAGATTCTAAACATGGTATTTTCTAAAATGTCAAAGCCATTCCAATGAAGTTCTCAAATGGCTGCAGAGGAGGAAAGAAGAATCGTTTATTGATTAAAACTAAGGAAAAAAGAGAATCACTGGCTTCAAGGCTAAGGTTAAGAAAGGATTCAAGATTACAAAATGTATTTTGAGTTACAAAATGTAAAGGATTAACAGACGACATAGGCAGCGTTTTGAATTCTAATTTCAAGGATTTGGTGTGAAATCTAAAACTAATTATTTAATATAGAAGAAACATTACAACCCAGCATTTTACCCAATTGGTTCTTTGTGACTCACTTTCCAGCCAGACCCTTCGTCACTCTTGTTAGCCTGGTGCTAGGTTTTCTATGTCTGGAACAGGCCCTCCACAAATACTTAGGGATTAGGAAAATGGAAGGTTAATGACTGGACTGGGTGTAATTTCCTTGAATGGGAGAGCAGTGCTTCTCAACTGAAGCCTGCATCAGAATCACCTGGAGGGCTGGTGAATTAGCCATCGCTGAACCCCCGCCCCTGAGTTTCTGGTTCGGTAGGTTTAGGGTGAGACTAAGAACCTACATGTCTGAAAATGTCCCAGGTGCTTCTTAAAAAAAAAAAAAAATATATATATATATATATATATATATATATATATATATATATATTTTTTTTTTTTTTTAATTGATTTTTTACAGAGAGGAAGAGAGAGGGATAGAGAGTTAGTTAGAAACATCCATGAGAGAGAATCATTGATCAGCTGCCTCTTGCACTACCCCTACTGGGGATGTGCCCGCAACCAAGGTACATGCCCTTGACCGGAATCGAACCTGGGACCTTTCAGTCCATAGTCCGACGCTCTATCTACTGAGCCAAACCGGTTTCAGCCCAGGTGCTTCTCAGTCGTCTCAACCTTGGCTGCACATTACAATGACCTGATGCCCAGATTTCCCCCAATCAATAATATCATAACCCACAGAGGTCATGACTAGGCTTCAGCATTTCTAGAGCTCCCTCGTAGGTTCCAATGTGTGGCACCGGTTGGGAAGCACTGCTCAGTCTCATGGTGGCTCTTAGCTCAGGCTACACACCAGAATAACCCGAGGGAGTGCTTTTTTAAATTGAAGTATAATTAGCATACCATAAAAATGACCTTTTAAAAGTGTGCAAGTCAGTGATTATTTATTCAAACGTTTCTGCAACCATCACCACTATGTAACTCCACAGCATTTTAATCATCATCAAGGGAGACCTCAAACAAAGTTCAGGTATATGGGTTCTACTCTCAGAGACTCTGATTTGATTGGGCTGCTGGGTGAAGGCACCAGTATTTTTGTACATGCCTCAGGTGATTCTAGTGTTCGGCTAGGGTTGAGGACCATGGTTCCTGAGTTTGGTTACAGACCTTCCAAGACTGTTTTAAGGAGTTAGTACCTATTCGGGAGTTTTCACTGTTGTTATTACAGAAGAACTAGGATGCATTCTAAACCCCTGCCAGTCGGTTACATTTGGTCAATCACAATACAGAGAAACGTCATGCTTGATGTATGGCTCTCAGAGCAGAGAGCTGGGTGGCCTTGAACAGATGGGCGTGGAGGTGACCCCGGTGGTGGGCCTGGCCTGCAGCAGTTCCTGGCGGGTCCAAGCTGGGTTTATGAGACCACAGGAGTGTCTGGAGGACTCTGTGACCTTCAGTAGGACTCAGCTGCTGGTAAATTTTTAAACATTTGCTTTTTTACTTCCCAGGGACCTGAGGTCTGATATGGTTTCAGTGTCGGCCTTTTGTTGATTAAGTCACAGAACCAGAGCTGGAGTCCTGGCTCCTGCAATTTCTATTTGTCTGATTTGGGATAAAATCTCCTGAGCTACAGTTTCCTCTTTTTATAATAATCTCCTCTCCCCAGAGATATTTTCATTATTAAGGTACATAGCATATTGGAAATATTCTTCTTTGCAGGATGGATTCATGGGAAAGATCATGAGGTGTGTTTTTTTTTTATCCCATAATCTGAATTAAATTCCTTGGCAAAATATGAGCATGTATAATCCATACAAGGGGAAACCAATAATGTTAACAACAATAATAATTATACCTGACTCTCCTTTAATAATACCTTTACATATTTTTGTGAAGATCAGATGGTATAGTTCACATGAAAATGCTTTCTATACTTTGGTACCATATGCATGATTATGCCTTAGGATATAACTGGACGGAGAGTCATATAAAAGGAAGAGAGAATATATAATTGATAAAGGAAATTGATTTCTTTTGATATGTAGACAGTTTGAACATTAGGACCTAAGGATCAAAAGGTTGCTACCCTCTGTGGACCATTTAAAAGCAGCCATTCCTTAAAAGTTAGATGAAGAAACCTCATTTAAGTGTTTTAGGGAAAGGGAATCCTAAATTGGCAGTAATTTTTTTAAGAGATATTTTTTGTCACTTTTCTTGCTTACCCCCTTTATTTTTGGCCTTTGCCTTTACACAATTGCATCCATTATGCTCTTTAGTTCATAGCACTTATTCTATTCCTTCAGCCCCAAACTTGATCCCATTTTCCATCCTTTCATAGGATGTTTCATAAAACATCCGTTTTAGGTTTGCAATGTGAATTCTTCAAATCTGTCTTCTGTGCATTTGTGTATATGTATATATGTACCTGTAAAAGTGTTGTTTGATATGTGTGAATTTTAAATTTACATAATTGCCATTGTGTCATAAATTTGTTTGCTTATTTTACTTAGCAGTATGTTTTGATTTTATTTTACAGTGGTAAGAACAATTACATGAGACCTACCTTAACAAATTAAGTATAATATTTTGTTGTTGACCACAATAGAATATTGTACAGTAGATCTCTAGAACTTATTCATCTTGCTTAATTAAAAGTTTATGTCCATTGATTAACAAATTCCCATATTCCCTATCCCCCTAATCCCTGGCTACCACTGTTCTATTCTTATTTGATTAATTTGATTAATTTAGATACCTCATATAATCAGAATCATGCAGTATTTGTTTTTCTATGATTGACTTATTTCACTTAGCATATTCATCAAGGTTCAACCATGTTGTCATATACTGGAGAATTTCTATTTTTAAAGGTGTAACAGTATTTCATTGTATGCATATACCATTGTGAGATCCAGCCATGTAAGTTTATGAAGATCTAATTCATTTCTTTTGACCCCTATGTGTTATTCCATCTTAGTCAAATACTCCAAATTCCCTAGTGAGGGACCTACATGTTGCCTCCAGCTCCCATTGCTAGAAATAATAGTACAGTGTTCCTCCATATGTGTCCTCTTATACATCACTGATCAGGAGAGGAGTCCAGGAATGACATGCTTGTTATCATTAGATCCCACTACATTGCAATCCAAAATTATCATATTAGATTTGCTCCTAAACAGTTTAGGGTCCCCATTTTATTGCTATTTCTTTCTTTAAATTCAGCATTCACATTTTTTCCCAAATGAATGCTATCAAATAATAGTGTTAAGTTCAAGGACTATACAAGAGATTGGACATCTCAATTATAATGGCTTTTCATCATTAAGTTTTCAGTGATGCCTATTCATGCCTTTTGCCCATTTTTCCGTCTTGTTTCTAACTTTTCCTTGTAAATTGTTGAGAATTCCTTATATATCCTAGAAACTAATGTTATGCCTGTTATAGATGTTATAAAGGTCTTCCAGTCTGTGAGTCACATTTAAATACAGTGTACAGTTGCCTTTGCTCAATAGGAAACTTGAATCATTTTGGTGGAATCAAACTCCATCTCTATTCTCTTTAGAAATTGTATTTTGAGGGTCTATTTTAAAACATCCTTTTTTACCCAGAGGTCCCAAAGGTTCCCTTGCAGGTCTGTTTCATTACTCTATTCTTTATTTGTCATTTGTTCTTTCATGAGTAACATGCTGTTTTAACTAGCATAGTTTTTCTTAATATACACAGTAGTTCTAATATCAGCTAAGTCAAACTACTAATGAGCTTGTTCTTCCTTTGCAAAATTGTCTTAGCTACTCATGGGTCTTTATTATTATTCTTAGAAGCAGTTTACCCAGTTCTCCCAAAATATGCTGCTGAAATTGTTATAGAAGTTGCATTGAATTTGTAAGTCAATTTGTGAAAATCTGTATCTCTAAATTGTAAAGCTACAACATCCATTTACAAGGTTGGACTTTCCACTTATTAAAATCTCTCTTAACAGAATTTTAAAACTTCCATAAAAAATATTATTGAGCCAGCTCCTGGATGGCTTTTAGCTTTTGTGTTTTTGTAAATGATATTTTATTTTCTATTGCCTTTTCTAATTGGCTATTGCTGGCATTAAAATAGTGATTTGTTTCTAATAATAGTTTGCTTCTCAATCTTACTGGCCTTGAACTCCATCATTATTTCTGTTATTTTTTATGTGACTGTTGTATAATCTACAAACAATGGCAATTTTGTCTCCTCCCTTTGAAATTTTATTCTCCTTATTTGTATTTATTGTCTGATTGTATTATTGGCTAAAATCTCCAGTACTTTGTTGATCAGTAATATTCAAAGAAATTAGTTTTTTCACTTCCAGACTCAATAATATTGTGATTTTGAAACTCAATGCCATATCTTTGTGGTTAAGAATATGGTAGATATTACCATAAAGCTTTTATCTGCCTTTGTGAGGAAGGGGCTGGGGCAGGACTTGACTGAAAGGAAATATATAAAAAGTTTAGCTAACACAAAGTCAGGGATTCATTATACCAAAAGTTGGGTAATTATAGTAAAAATGCATTTTGAGTTTATACCTAAGAGATTACTACAATTCAAATTAAATTCCTTTACTTTCCCCCTCCCCCATTCTCTCACACCTTAAAAGTGCTTGTGGCCCCCTCTGCATCTAAATATACACAAGCTCTTTCATGACATGTGTCCACTGGTTTTTGTGGCTCTTCCTCTACCTATCCTTCTTTCCCACTTTATTTTAAATATATTTTATTGATTTCAGAGATGGAGAGGGAGGGAGAGATAGAAACATCAATGATGTGAAGAATCACTGATTGGCTGCCTCTTGCACTCCCACACTGGGGATTGAGTCTGCAACCCAGGCATGTGCCCTGACTGGGAATGGAACCATAACCTCCTGTTTCGTAGGTCGATGCTCAGCACTGAGCCACTGCAGCTGGGCTCCCACTTATTACATAGCACAACGTAACTTCACTCCCAGATGAAAATAACCCTTCCTTTTTGGGAAGGGGGAAATAAAATATCCAAATAACAAGTGTGACCAGAGAGAAGGCTGTGAGCATGCTCACTGGTAATTTTTATCCTTGCTGCTTGCCTGACTTGGCACATTGGGGCTTGCCATTAGGTATTCAGGTAAAAATGCCTGAAAACTTTAATTCTTTTGGCTCTATATCCTGTTACCCTACCAGCCTAACCATGATTTGTTCAGTATGACATCTACCTCCTCCACTCCTGTGCCCTATTTATGTAATCTAATGTCACTTATTTATTTATTTAGACAGCTGTATTCCACTGCTGATCCATTTTGAAATTATACTTAACTAAGCTGCTAGTGTTACCCAGTTATTTGTATAATTAGGTTTTAGATCTAATTCAAAGGTTGTGCATTTGTTCTTTTCGATATTTTATTCTGATGCTCTCGTTTATGAAGAGTTTTAGAAACGCTTCCCTGTTATCCAACATACTATTCAGCGCTCCGATCATCTTGTCATCTGAAGGATTTGATAGGAAGGCCATCAGTGTGCTCATTCAAACCTTCAATAAATATGTCAGAAAGGACAGGGCCAGGAAAAGAACCCACAGGCACACCACGATGAAATTTCCTTCAGCTTGACATGGAATTAGCATTCTTAGACATGACTCTTCCATTATTGATGAAGTCACCTGACTCCATTCCACATTTCTGCACATTATCCACGAGGATTTTATAAGAAGCACTGTCAGATTCCTTGGCCACATACTCACACACTGTGCAGGGGCAGCATTTCCTTGACCTACCCTATTAGTAAACCTCTGTATCATTCAGTTCTGCTTGGTTTCAAATGACCAGAATGTCTATTTAAACTCGATTACACCTAAGCGATAATTTGTAATTTCTCCTACTTGTACTCCCTATAGCACCAGAGTACTGGTTCTCCCCAGCTCTCTGCTCTGCCATCCTCCATGTACACTCCATGTGGATGCTATCTCTCCACTACTGGAATCAAGATGGCTACCAGCAGCTGGAGAGTTTCCCCCCTAAACAGTTGCTCTAACATCCTGGAACTGAGTCTCATTGCCTCTGACTAGATCATGAGCCCACCTCTAAACAAGACCCGTGGAGAAGGGATGATCTGGGTGGCCAATTCTAGGACAAGTGCCCACTTTTGAAGCTGGAGCTGAACTCTGCTCCACTAAGATTACATGAACTCTGAAGACCTCAAAGGTAACAATGCTATCAAAAGAAGAATAATGAATGGATATCTTATTTACCTAAGAAAATGTCTTATTTCTCAGTGTAGGTTTCAAAGTATCTCCTAAACATATTCTAATCCACAACTCAAGGATTATTCATGCATATCTGCATTTATATAACCAATTATTTTATTTATGCATAAGCAATTAAATATCTGCAATAATAAAAGAGAACTATGCTAATTGATTGTACCTTCACAATGCCCACCAGTCAAGTAGGAGTGAATATGCAAATTAACCCTAACAAAGATGTATATGTAGGCACTGAGCAGCCAGGGGTGTTCCGCATCACCCCAGATGCTCGGGGCCTCTGGGCAGATGGGAAGGCCGAAAGGCAGATCCAGCCACAGTGAAGATGTTTGACTGCAGCCAGGGTAAGGAAGGCCCATTCTTGCACAAATATTCATGCATCAGGCCTCTAGTATACGTATAATATGATGCAGTTGGAAGAAATTCTCTTCTTGAATAAACAATGTATCATGAGAAGTATATTTCTATAGAGATGATAATGAATGTTCTCTATTCTGCAGCTGTCCAACTGACTTCAAACCTACTCACCACAGAAATCTGGGCAAGAGAGTTCTCTACAGAGGGGGTAGCATGTATGCATTTTATGGCGAGCTGTCCTGTTACAAATAGATAATATCTTGGTCCTGATTCATTTGGATGGCAATGGTAATACATGATTTGAAGTACCAGTATAGTGGTCTTAAAGCAATAGGAAATGTCAGGGTTGAAAGCTGTAAGAATAAGAGCGATAGTTTGGCTTTAATATAACTGTTAGAACCTGAGACTGAATGACTTTTTCAGAGATGGATTCTCCAAATGTGCCTAATGGTATAATTGGTTTGTCACCAAGGCACTTTTTCAGGCACTTAATTTCTATCTGTCGCAATCCCATACAAGTCCATAGAGGTCTCACCTTGCACAAAGCTGCTAATGAAAGAATACAGCAGTATACACTTGGAGAAGATGCTCTTAGGAAAAAAAAACTCTAAGGGGATGATTTTGAAGGAGAAAACTTGGGAACTTTCATATCATGAAGGTGATCTAGAATCCTTTATAACCAGACTCAATGTTTACGTGAGGGCCCTTCAGGTCTGACTCCTGATGAGAAGAGTTTTCCTAGGTCTCTGCTGTCAGGCATCTCAGAAAGAAAGCCAACAGCAACAGAACTGTACTCCCTGCACTTGACCACCCTAAACAATACAAGACGGCCTTGGCCTGAGCTACACGTGCTCTATACTTCGCAGGTAGTGTCTGTCTCTTTCCTGTTCTTATCTTCAAATTACCCTGTGTTTTGTGTTAGGTGAACTTGATGTCATATCAGAGTAAATCTCTGGGCAGCAGCATAATCACCACATCTTACACTGAAAGGCATATAGCAGGCAAAAGAGCAATAACAAGAGGATTGTCAGTTGTCAGGAATATATTAAGCTTTTTCTTAATGTACTAGATGTAAAAATGAAAGCAAAAATCTGTCGCAATTTTTTTTTCTGATATAATAATGCATATTTGAACATGAGGAATCACCCTCAGAATGTAAGGAAAACAATGGTATTTCAGGAACAATGGAGAAAACCAATAGAGCACTTTTTTTTTGACAAGGTAAAGCCAAGCCATATAAACACAGGAGGGTTAAGGCATCCTAGCACTTTCCAGACTGATCAATAACATTAAATGCTGCAGTTAAGTCTGACAAAATGAAACTAGCAAGAACATATCAATAAACACAAAGAACCTGATCGTTACCACTCCTACCATGTAAAGAACAACAATAGAATTGTAATTTATCTGAGAGTCCTACCATTAGAAAATAGGGCTGAGTCTTAATTTCCTTTCCCATTTTCACAATAAGAAAGTCAATCCAGTGCTCCAGGCACTATTGCATTAAATCTTGTTATGAAGTCACTGTATAGTAGGTTTTCCTTCTAAGAAATTGATAAATTCTTAATGAAGAGCATGGAGACAGAGCCCAACATGAATGGGTAATTCGTTCAAATACGGTTAACTTTGTCTTTAGAGTTTTCCTTTTTCCATATTACATAATGAATAATGTTCTTTGGAATTTAATTTTTCTGACACTAAAACATAGATTCCTAGTAAATCATTCTTGATTCTAAATTAACATTCTTGAAAAACTTGCATTTGAAACAAATAAAAATGAAATAACGGAACTGCTTTTAACACCTGTATTTTAGGTGAGGCCAAAAGGCGAACAGTGCCCACTTAGGAATAATTTTAAAAAATCGCTCGGCTCTGTGGCTTCTACTTCTACAGCATTCTCAACACTTAGGAACTATCAACATTCTCTGTGGTCTAGATCCATGGGAGAGTAGACTATAGAGCTCTGACACTAAAAGAGCCCCGAGACGTCATCAGCATCAGCGCTACACAAAACCATCCAGATGTCTGGTTGTCAATTCGAGGGATCAGTTCCTTGCCCTTCAGTTCACCAAGTTTCCATTGAGCACTTAAAAAGTACAGCATTATAATGAGAAAGCTAGAGAGAGGAGAGGTGCAGAAGATGTGATTCGAGTTCTAAAGATGTTTATTACCTACGAGGTATTCAAAATATACACACATGAGCTAAATAGTCAAGATCAGTGTTTTGTGATAGTATCTATCAAGCTACTTGTTAAGTAGGTTAAATTAACTTTAAAAATTTGTTTTGGGATTTTGGTTCTAGCTAGTGTGTACTCATATACAATATCACTGAAAGAGTGTCATAATCTGAGAGATGTGCAGTCTTTAATGAGCTGTCCTTAAATGAAGAAAGCCATTGGAGAGTGCTCCTGGAAAGTTAAAAAGATGTGTTTTCTGGACCTGAGTGTATGTGTGTTTTAAATTTTATTTATTTATTTAAAAATTTTATTTATTGAGAATGAAAGGAAGGAAGAAAGAGAGAGGGAGAGAGAGAAAAAAAAACACATCAATTTGTTGTCCCATTTATTTATATATTCATTGGTTGATTTCTTATGTGCCCTGATTGGGGACTGGAGCCCACAACTTTGTCATATTGGGCTTACACTATAACCAACTGAGCTACCTGGCCAGGGCTGGGGTGTGTCTTTTTGTAGAGATAACATCAGAGCACTGCTCAAAGAATGGCCACTGAGACGTTCCATACAACTTCCAGATGACTTCTAACTGGATAATTGGCACCTGGCGGGCAGCCCAGTCTGTGCAGCAGAAACAGCAATGGAATAAGATAATTTACTCATAACAAAAAGATCACTTGGGGGAAACAAACAAAATAGAATAAACAAATGGGAGCACATCAAACTAAAAAGTTTTCCCATAGCAAAAGAAACCATCAACAAAACGAAAAGAGAGCCTACTGAATGAAAGAAGATATTCACAAATGATATAGCTCATAAGGAGTTAATATCCAAACTATATTAGAAGCATAAACAACTTAACTAAAAACACAAACTATCTGATTAAAAATTGGGCAGAGGATCCCAATAGACATTTCTCCAAAGAGGACATACAGATGGTCAAAAGACATATGAAAAGATGCTTACTAATCATCAGGGAAATGCAAATTAAAAACACAATGAAATATCACCTCACACCTTTCAGAATGGCTATCATCAATAAATGCATAAACAAAAAGTGTTGGTGAGGATGTGGAGAAAAGGGCACCCCCATGCACTGCTGATGGGTTATAACTTGGTGTAGCCACTATGGAAAAACAGTATGGAAGTTCCTCAAAAAGTTAAAAATGGAATGACCATTTGATCTAGCAATCCCACTTCCAGGCATTAATCAAAGGAATCCAAAACATAAATTCTAAAAGATCTATGTAATCCTATGTTCTTGGTAACATTATTTACAACAGCCAAGATATAGAAGCAACCTAAGTGTTCAATAGTAGATAAACATAAAGAAGAGATGGTACATATAGTATATAATGGACTTAGCAATTAAAAAGAGTATTTTACCATTTGCAACATCATAGATAGATGTAGAGGATATTATGCTAAGTGAAATAAATCAAAGAGAGAAAGACAAATACCATATGGTTTTACTTATCTGTGTAATCTAAAAACCAAAATAAATGAACAAACAAAAAAGAAACAGATATAGGGAACTGATGGTCATCAGATAGGAAGGTAGTTGGGGGAGAAGGATGAAAAAATTGAAAATAGTTATTATAAAAATAGTTATGGGGATGTAAGTACAGCATAAGGATTATAATAAATAATATTGTAATAATTATGTATGGTGTCAGATAAGTATTAGACTTATCAGAGTAATCACTTCATAAGATATGTAAATGTCTAATCACTATGTTGTACACCTGAAACTAATATAATATTGTATGTCAACTGTGATAGAAATCAATAAATCTGAAGATCACTTAGAGAATAAAATGTATTGGGAAATTTGACAACCCAATAAAAATGAAAAAATAAACGGTATTTAGAAGAAGAAAGGTGAGTGCCTTGAGAAATTCCCAATGGTGTTTTGAATGAAACACAGCTACAATATAAGGTTTAAATTAAACTAAATTAAGAAAAATAGCTAGATATGATTACATTAACAAGCATTTCTGTTCATCAGTGTCAGCCCTTCTGGATTGTATCTGAATAAGTGACATTTAATCTATGTTGAATGAAGAGTCTTGAATTTGCTTCATGGCTCTGGTTTTGGTATAGTGAGTCCTTTGCTTTTGAGCATCTTTTTTTTTCCTATGTCTTTCATTGCCTGATAGAAACTATGGCTCTATATTTTAGTTGTCTTTATCCATGAAATTTCCTTAACTATTTATCACTTCATACCCATAGACTTTAGTCTCCCTGTAGAGTGGGTGGTTGACAGTATGACTTTGAAGTTAGGCTGCTGTTTACCATTTGGCTTACCTTAGGCAATATATAAGTCTATTTCTTTAGTTGTCTATTTGTAAAATGGAAATAATAAGAGACTGTGCCTCCTGTATGGTTGTGAACATAACAGTGATAATGAAAGAAAAGCTAAGCACAATGCCTGGTTTACAGTAGGCTCTTTAAAACATTTGCTATTCTTTTAGTTAAAATAAAAATAATCATACTAATTTTATGGAACATGGATGCAAAGTTAACATTATTGTGCTATGGCCTAATATAATTTTTTCTTTTTAAAAATATATTCTTATTGATTTCAGAGAGGAAGGCATAGGGAGAGAGAAATAGAAACATCAATGATGAGAGAGAATCATTGATTAGCTGTCTCTTGCACACCTCACATTGGGGATTGAGCCTGCAACCCAGGCATGTGCCCTGACCTGAAATTGAACCGTGACCTTCTAGTTCATAGATTGAGGTTCAACCACTGAGCCATGAGGACTGGACCAATGGCTTAATATTATCATTGAAACGTCTCTGCCTCACTGTCCCAGTTGTCAATAACTAGTTTCAAGTGGGCTTCCAAATTGTTTCAGGGCTTTTCTAAGTCCTTTAAATGAGTTTGATTAAGACCTTGACCTGACTTTCAAGGACTTATCTCAGGTTGACCTTCATTTTTGGAATGACAAGAACTAGACCAGATCTGCAGGCAAGAGGTTACCTTTTATTAAACATTTATCCTTTGCTCTTCTCTTTCTTCTATAGAATTTTTTAATTTTTATATTTGTGGTGTTTATAGTTTACATGTTTCTCCCAGTAGATTGTAAAGCCCAGGGGTAGAAGAATCTTGCTTCTATTCACAGATGTATCCGAATTGCCTAGTAAAGTTCCTGGCACATAGTAGAAACTCAAAAAAACATTTGTTGAAATGGATCTATTGCTGTTACCCATGTTTCCCCGAAAATAAGACCTATTTACAGGTTTCCTTCTGAGTGAAATATAAGGCATCCCCCGAAAATAAGGCCCCCAGGCTCTGTCTCAGAATGAAAATTAATTTACCATAAACTGGTTGCTAGGGCCACCCCAACTGGCATCTAGCAACCAGTGACATTACGGGGAGTCCTGATGTCACTGCTGTGTGAATGGAGAGAAATCAGTGTGGAAACTTTGTGAAAACTAAACTGCAACAAGTTGTGACTTGGGTGAAGAATTCATGGGAGAAAATCACTGACAGTTGCATTGCAAATGCACTGCGAGCAGGCTACCTTGACAAGAAGGACTCATTTAAAGACAGTGCTATTGCTAAACATGAGAGATTTGGTCCACTGATTCTGAAAGAAATGGAGTCACAAGAAATTCACCAGGAAATTCAGGAATTGGATTGTTATGATGATGTTCCAGAAGATGATGACATGATTGTCATTGAATAAATGAGTAAATTCTTGATACTGTAGGATTCAGTTTTTCTGGTTTGTGTTGACAACTACCGTACTACCATACCATATACAGGTAATAAATTTCCTTTATTTTCATTTAACAATAAATGTGTACCGTATTCTTCTTCATGGAAAAATAAGACATCCCCTGAAAGACCTAGCGCATATTTGGGAGCAAAAATTAATATAAGACTCTGTCTTATATTCAGGAAAACAGGGTAGTTATAGTGCAATGAGCACCACAAAGATGTGAAAGTTCTTTATTTCAGCTTTCCTGCTTTAACAGTGTTCATTCAATAAGTGTGCATTAATTAGGGCTGTTATGTACTTATAGCCTTATAGTTTTTACACGTAGATATGCCTCTCACAAAGAATACAATCTCTATCCACTCCTGAGATATACATACTAAAGGTTTTCTGGTTGAGTGCCAACTAAGTGTGCCTTACTTTTGGCTACCGAGGTGCATACTAACTAGTTGAAGAGACAGGCCAAGTACAGAGAAAGAAATAATTACGAATGTAAGGCTCTTTATAACCTGTGCCTCAAGAGTGATGGCAAAGGTGCTGCCATTGAGGTGGGCATTCGGTTTTGCGACAATGTTAAAGAAAAGGGTTAGAGGCAAGATCTCATATCAAGATCTATGAGACTATGGCAGGAACTATGAAGAGCAGAAGGTATTAACATGGAAAAAGGAAATGTTCATCATGGACACTTCAAACATTTATTCCTCAAAAATGGACACAGTCTCTGCCCTCATGGAACTTAAATTCTATTGGAGTTGGGAGAGGTGACTGAATTAATTAAATAACTCAAATGTAGAACTTCTTGGAAGCACCTAACACAGTTAACACATGTTATTTAAAATGTGTATAAGGGGATTTAACTAAGATGAAGGAAGTTATGGAAGGCTTCCTTGAAAAAGAGAAGAGGCAATATGACTTAAAAACAGAAAATATTCTATTTTGCTTTTGTGTTTCCAAGCAATATACTAGACACAAAGTACATATTTGTTGAGTGAATGAATGAAGGCAGGGGATCTCAGAGAGCCTTTCATGTTGAGTAGAGGTTATGAAACTTGTTCCAAATGAAATCCCACTCTGAGCACACTTCTACCAAGCTGGTGGGACAGTACATTTCAATCATTGTTTTGCTATCTCCCATTCTAAGAGCACATTAGAGTCTGGGAAGCTTACCTGGGTCCCAGAAAGAAAAGAAAAAAAAGATTCAATCTCTGTTATCTATTCCAGTTTAAAAATGCTGACAATTCAGATTCTCTGGGTCCATAATAGCCTCTTAAAGTCCCGTGACCTTCTGCTGTTTTGAGACACATTGGCATAGAGAAATTTTTGCTAAGACTTTGAACATGGTCTTACTTCCTGGAGAGACCGGAAAGCCATTGCTTTTTATATCTTGCCTCCTTTTGGGGGCGCTGCCACGGGGGAAACTTTCTGTTCCCTATCTCTGCAAACTCTAAGACCTTTTCTGAATCTAAAGTGATCATCCTTCCCCTCCTCTAGTTGCCTTCAAAGTTTTCAGGGAACATAGGCCTAAGGAAGTGCCTTGCAGTCACTAGTAAATACAAATTTCCCCTCTAAGATAGCTGAGTGAGAGCCAGGAGGCTGAATGGAACTGTCTTTGTGGAAAGGGGTAGGGTGAAATAGATGAGGGAATTCCCAATTAATATCTCAAGGTGTTTTTCTGCCTCACTTGGTTATTTGGAATATTTTTATAGACATTCACGTTTTCAAGTGGTGAAATGATTCTTCTCACAGCCATGGGCAGGATGGACTTAAAGGAGAAGGCTCTATTGGGAAACCAGTTAGAAGCTGATTGCCAAAATCTAGACATGATGTGCAAGAACCTGGACTGTGGCAGTGACAGACATTAGAGGCATAGCAACATGCTAGTAAGTGATTAGATATGGAGATTGTTTGAGGAAGAGGAGGAGACAGACAAACACGAGTTTTCAAATCTCAGTGAGCAGAAGACATTGCTTAGAGGGATGGATGGGAAGGGAAACTGAATATGATTATATTAAAGTGTTATCAGGATAGTCATTGATGTGAAGATAGGGTTGTGAGGTGGAAGCTCTGAAAATAATTCAATCCTAGGGAGGAAAATTTTTTTCGACTCACTTGAAAAAGACAGTAGTTGAAAGTGTGAAAATAAATGAGAACTCAGAAAGAAAGAGAGGAATCCAATACAAGGCTGGGTCTAGGTGTTGATGGTATTTGTGCACTGGCAGCTAACATCCAGAAAGCAGTCTCATAAGGAAGAAATAATTTCTCCAGAGCATTGTTCTTGAAGCCTCAGGGTCACAGTAGGGTCAGTGAAATTAGAAGCTTTAGGGAGGACAGCAAGAATGAGACTGGCCAACTCCCTAAGACTGAATTAGGAAATTAATATTAAAAGTATTAGAGTAGGTTTCTAGAATCTTTGTGAGAACAGATTTAGTCATATAGTGGGAAGACAAATGAGTTTAGGAAAAAGCGATGTGAACAACAAAAAAAGACAGGTCTTGTAGAGCCATTCTTTAGGAAATATGGCAGTGAAAAGATGATGAGAAATATGACAACAACTAGAGGGTGCAGAATGAAATGAAGGACTATTTTCTTTCCATGCACATCAAGAAAAAGATCTCTTCTGGGTGGCAGAAATATTAGAATGATACTGTTAGAGGCAATAACCAGGTTTCTACAACATTTTGCCATTTGTAGATGGTCCTAGTGGCAGCTGTTTGTCCAGATGACTCAGTACATGATCAAATGCCCATTTTTGTGGCTTTCTGAAACATTCACCACCATGGCACACTCAGCAGATGACAATGGGTTCTTTATTCTCTGTTGCCATCATGGTCACTACAGTTGACCATTCCTGCCCAGTGGCTGTCAACTCTCTGCAGAGGAAATATGGAAGAGAATGTGGAGAGGAAATGCATATTTTAGTTTCCAAACAGAGTCTAAAGGGCTGGATCTAGACTATGTTCTTTTCAGAACTTGGATTTGAAATAGGTAGAGATGGAGAACAGCGCCACCGGAGTTATGACTCACTATTTGAGGCTTTGTTTAGGAGGGAAGTACATGTCCTGCTGCCAGTCACCAGGAAATCATGACTGCCTGCTCATCCCACCAAGTCCTGCAAAATTTAGCTGGAGAGTGTAAAGAGTCTGGGGGTGGAAGCTTCAGCACTGCAATGATTTCCTTGCCTAGATTCAATCTTTTCTATTTCGAGTCATGAAAGCACATATTTTTAGATGAATTGATAGACATACACACATACAGAGTATATATATATATATATATATATATATATATATATATATATATATACTTTTCCTAAACATTTACCTGTCAATGTCTGTAACTTAGCGTGCCTTTAAATAAAATCTCAACTGAATTAACCTAAAATAAAATGTTCTCTATACAAGTTCCCAAAAAAAGATGAACCCTAAGAAGGACCACTTAAATTCATTCCAGAGAAAATGAGGAATAAATGAGAATACCAGGTAGAGTTAGAGGGTTAGTCTGATGAACTGATTTCTATATAATATGAAGGAAGATTAGAGCTCATAGGGTTCTGCATTTTAAAACACATCACTGCATGAAAGCAGAGGAAATATTATTACTAAGAATTTTGTTCTGACGTCTGGTTAACACTTTCCTCCCTTTGTAGAATCCAGCATTTTGAAAGGAAAGCACATCAGTCCTTTCACTCATTCAACCACAACAAAAAGGCATTGAGGACTTCCCATGAGCCAGGCACAATGTTAGGCTCTGGACAAGATGCTGAATGAAAAGACCTCTCTCACTCACAGAGCTGAGAGGCTAGTGGGGGTAGGGAGAGCAGTAAACAAATAATGGCGCTGATTAATGTATAATTACAAACTGAGATAAGTGCTTTAAAAAAAAAGAATGGAGCCCTATAAAAAGCCAAGAATAAAGGACTCCAGGTGTGGGGTGCAGACACAGGAACACCTCCCTGAGAAAGAGCTGTTTGAGCTGAGATCTAAAGGACAAGGTTGTGTTAAAGCTAACGGAGAAGGGCTGGTGGGGAGCATTCCAGACCCAGAGAAGAGCATGGGCAAAGGTGGACCCCCACCTCGACACTCAACCCCTACAGGGGCCAAGCCCTGCAGCTCCTAGTTAAGGATTTGGTCTTTATTCCAAGAACAGTGGGAAGCCATTCAAGGGTTTTAAGCAGGTTGGTGACATGATCAGATCTGTGCTTTGAAAAGAGCACTCTAGCTGCAATGCTGAGAGCCAATTGGAAAGAGGTTGTCTCAAAGCCATTGTTTCACTGAGTAAATGCTAAGGCCTGCAGCTGTCACAATCACTTTCCTGTGGTCACCTGACCCTACTAATATTTTTCTGCACCCCTGAGGACATTTGGAAGCTATTTAATGTGGAGGATTAAGAATTTCTTGATCCCAGATTATGATTATGTCAACATTTGAGCTAGAAACACAATGCCTTTCTGTCTGCTCCAAGTTTTGATTGGCACAATGCATCACCGCTCTCGTCAGTGATAGTACAAACAAGGCCTGACAAACAAACTTCCACCTTTTATAGTCAGGGATATCATATTACTCTTCTCCTCCTCCCACCTCTGACATTGTACATGCTCATCATCTTTCCCACTTCCCTGTCTGCCCTCGGACTCTCCCGCCCTGTCCTGGTTTCCCATCATGCCTAGACCCTGGTCAGTTACTTCAATGGTGCTTTTGCCTCGGTAACTGAATGGGGAGGGCAGGGAGAGGACTGACAAGAGCAAGGAGAGCTGTGGATGTCGGGCAGGATCCAATCTTCCCGATTAGTCTGTTGCTTTGCCTTAGAAAGGCCTTGCTGCAAAGGTCCATGTGCCAAATTTTAACCAACCAGGGCTAAAACAACGAGGGAGCAATCGCCCTCAGGGGAAGCCTATGTCATCCCAGGTTATCTTGGGAGCAGTCCTGGAGCCAGAGAGGGCTGAGCTACAATGCTGAGTCAGCAGTCTCAGCTTAGGTAAAAGGAGGGAAGCAGGGGCAGGAAGCCAGTGGGTGGTCCCTGCCTGATGACCTAGCCCAGAGAACCCACCTTTCTCCCTACCTGCTGCAAAATGTTGCTGTAGAGCTGATGTACTTAGACGGCATCCATAATGTACCCTCCACCATGTGCAGATGGTTCTTCATCATTCCCAGCAAGTGGCCATCACTTGGTGTCAATAACGTGGCTGTATTTGTTATGTCTTCCTCATAGGGAGCCCAAGCAGACTCCCCTTTAACTGTCACTAACTTAAGCTAATTGTGGCCTCTGCCACCGCAGGGAAGGCTAATCCTTCTTGACAAGATGGCCCTTTTGTACTGTATGTGCCATCGTGCCTCCTCAGTCTTCTCCCACCAGCAGCTCCCTATTTCCTCGCATGGGTGCTGCTGCCCTGACTGTACTTCTTCGGATCTGTTCCGTGTTTGAAAAACACCATTCTAGCCAAAACCTGTTTGGCTCGTTGGTAGAGTGTCGGTCTGTGGACTGAAAGGTCCCAGATTTGATTCCGGTCGGGGGCATGTACCTTGGTTGCGGGCACATCCCCGGTAGCGGGTGTGCAGGAGGCAACTGGTCGATGTTTCTCTCTCATCGATGTTTCTAGCTCTCTATCTCCCTCCCTTCCTCTCTGTAAAATATCAACAAAATATATATATAAAAATATATAAAAAGAAAAACACCATTCTAAGACTCGTGTAATTGGCTGATTAAACAAGCGGGGCTCAATCAACTTTATTGTGGCATCCACTGTTTTTCAACCAGTTCCTTTTCCATCTGGGTACAAATTTGAAACAGACCCCCTGCAGCTTTTCCACTACTGGATACAATATTAGTTCCTTGGTTTGGGCACTAAAAATCTAATCACTGTGAAACTCCAGCCCATTCCCCTAAGCGTGGTCAAAATTACAAATACATGTCCAGTTTAGGGCTTATACCCTGCTCCTGCTCAGATGTGACTGAGTCTTTGAAGCCTGAAGTTGGGGGACAAGTTTTTTACTGTTTCATAGCACTGCCTCTTCTAACTAACTGCTGTCTCTAACCATTCCTGGGTGGGGCAAGGGTGGGAGAGACCACGGCAAATTGGCTGGGAAGTTAAATCAATTGATGACTTCTAGGCATCATAGATGTGCAAAGCTGAGTGTTGCTCTTACGTGGCACTTTTGCGGGTTTCTCTGAGACACCCTGCTAGTGACACCTAAACCAGTGCTTATGGAAGTGTGGCTCACAAATAACAAAATTATTACTACCTGGGAACTTGGTAGAAATTCACATTTTGGGACCCCTCTGTCCTAAGGAATCAGAATCTTGAGGAGAATGGCCCGGGAATCTGTTTAACAAGCCCTCAGGGTGGTTCTAATGCAGGCTAAGGTTTGGGAAGCACTGATCTAAACAGTGGCTGGTCACTTACTACCCTGGCAGACCCTGGGTTCTGGGCACATTGGACCTCCAGGCCTGTGTTGCTCTGTAGAGCTGAGTCCACAAGGGAACCTTAGGACACTATGCTCTCCCTACAGCTAATGACAGTGCTGTCCCTCCCAGCACATCTTATCATTTCTGTCCTCTTCAGAGGTCCCTGCACCAGACTGTCCACCTTAGACTTTTGGGAAGATGAGCACTTGTTTCTGTGCCACAAACTTCAAGAGAGATAGGTTCAGTGGTTCAGTTGGCTGGAGCATCATTGTTCAATACACCAAAAGGTTGTGGGTTCGATTCCAAGTCAGGGCTTACTCCTAGGTTATGGGCTCAATCCCAGTTGGGGTGCCTACGGGAGGCAACTGAGTGATGTGCCTCTCTCATATCAGTATTTCTCTTCTCTCTCTAAAAATTAATAAAAGCATATCCTCAGGCTCAGCTGGCATGGCTCAGTGGTTGAGCCTTGACCCATGAACCACAAGGTCACAGTTAGATTCCCCGTCAGGGCATGTGCCCGGGTCGCAGGCTTAATCTTCAGTGTGGAGCATGCAAGAGGCAGCCTGTCAATGATTCTCTCTCATCATTGACGTTTCTTTCTCTCTGATATATATATATCTCCATCCCTGAGTGAGGATTAAAAAAAGAGAAAGAGACATATGGCCAACTCCTCAGCCTTTCCCCAGCCTAAAGAAAGGAGTTTGCACCTCCTTATCATCTCCCATTGAGGTGGGTGATGTGCTATGCCAACCTAACTGGATTTAGTCTGTTACCATGTTCCACAAACGTAACCTAGCACTCTCCTTTGGGATATGGATGACTTTATACCTCTTTATCAGTCATAATTTGGGGGGCCTATTTCAAAAATCCAGGACAACAGCAGTGTTACATTTCACATCTTGGACATGACACCCAAAACTCAATCTTATAGGGTGGCTATCCTTGGTCCTGTGTGCTACTTTTAGAAATGCAGTCCAAGTGCGCATCAGTCGCATCATGTCACTGATCTACAGGGTGGGGCAAAAGTAGGATTGCAGTTGTGAATATGGGAAACACAGAATGTATTCTTATATTATTACTTACTATTTATTGCATTATTTTCCATATGAACAACTGTAAACCTACTTTCCCCCCCCCACCCTGTTTAAAGGATATACTGTCGAGTCCCTTAAACCATTTTCACTTTTGCTCCTGTTAAGTAATTTATTCTTAACTAGGTCTTTGTGCCAGTTTTAAAGTAGATTTATGCTTCTCTTCTATATTTACCATGGTTATGTGCCACTTCTGCCTTCTTGAATTCATATACTGCTGAGCTCAAAGAACTTTCCAGACATTGACTTGCCCAGAATCCAGACTACCTTGTCTGACTCTGCTACACACTTTCAGGTGAAATAAACACTGCTCTGGTTATTCTGAACATTTCCACTTTGTGTTGATCAGAATTAAGGAGAGATTACCAATTCCCTGGTCCATTCCTCTGCATGTGAGAGATGGAATTATCATCAAGGCAAATGAAGAATTTATCAGATGTCTGCTGTCACTTCATTAAATATCCCACAGATGCTCATTATGCATATGTGCTATTCACTCTCCTTGGCTGGGTACCCACTGCTTCTTGGCAATTGATTTCTTAACTGCTCTTTATTGCTTCTTCATGGAACTTACACCAGATCTTCGTTACTCCTTTGAAATTCAGGCACCATTTGTTATCATTACTCCCCATAGATGACTCCCCATCCATTTAACTAAAATAATTAATGTCAGATGAGATGAGCTCCTGAACTCTTTTCTGGACCTCAAAATCTCTCCACAATTTGACTCTTACTCTCTCCTTGTTATCTCAGAAGACATACCTCTTAAGCTTGCCAAGATAATGCTTCTATCTTTGTCATATTTTCTTATTCCCTTTGGGACTTTTATTTCTTTTGCCTTTTAATGTTTATTTCCTCAATAGGTCCCTGACATTAGCTAAAAAAAATTTTAAGTCTTATATCCCACAAACCAACCAACCAACCAACCAACCAACCAATCAACCAGTAAGAAAACAACCCTTAACTGACATATTGACCTAAGGGTGATCACTTTCTCCATTCCCCTAATAACTTTCCATCCAAGTTTGGACAATAATCTTCAAATCACAAAATCCAAAGGTCTTCTCTTATTTGTCATCTTCTTGGAAGCCCTAATATTTCCATCTTATACTTTATATTACCCCGAGTACGTAATAAGTTCTCAACATATATTAGTCCCAGTTATCATGATTGCATCAGCTTCAAAACTGACCTCTCTACTGCTAATCACTCTATTCCTTGTTTATTCCATTACCAGAATTCCTTTTCTAAATATCTTGAATAAACTAGCCTCAATATACAGTTCTACCCTATTGCCTAATGTTTCTTGACACACTATCCAATGTGGATGATACAAAATAAAACCATTTCCTCTTCTTCAAACTAAGTATTCTCATTTCTTCAAGTTTTTTTATTATGCTGTTTTCCCCCTTTGAACTTTTCTTGTCGGGTTCTTTATGTCATAGTGCTACTTATTCTTTAAGATCTATCACAAATGCTACCTCTTCTGTGAAGCCTCACCTGATTCCTTTAAATGAGTAATTTCCTTTTCATTTAAATTTTTTATTAAATGTATTGGGGGTGACATTGGTTAATAAGGTTATATAGGTTTCAAATGAACAACTCTATGATTCATGACTTGTATATTGCATTGTGTACCCACCACCCAAAATCAATTCTATCACCATATATTTGGCCTCTTCTACTCTTTACTATATCTCCCCATTCCCTTTCTCTGGTAGCCATCACATTTTTGTCTTGAGTTTAACTTCTATATTCCTCATATGTCTATGAGTTTAACTTCTATATTCCTCATATGAATGAAATTATTAGCTTTTTCTGACTTACTTCACTTAGCATAATAGTCTCAAGGTCCATCCATGTTGTCACAAATGGCAGTACTTCACCTTTTCTTATAGCTGAGTATATATGTACCACATCTTCTTTATCCAATCCTCTATCAAAGGACACTTTGGTTGTTCCCATATCTTGGCCACTGTGAATAATGCTGTAATGAATACAGGGGTGCATATATCTCTGTGAATAAGTGTTTTTGAGGTTTTTTTTTAGTAGATACCCAGAAGAAGGATTTCTGGGGCCATTTGGTAACTTTGTTTTCTATAGTGGCTGTACCAGTTTGCATTCCCAGCAGCAGTGAAGGAGGGCTCCTTTTTCTCCATAACCTCTCCAACATTTATTATTGCTTGTCTTGTTGATAATAGCCATTCTAACAGGTGTAAGGTAGCTTTGATTTGCATTTTCCTAATAGCTAGTGAAGTTGAACACCTTTTCATATATCTGTTGGCCATTTGTAAGCCCTCTTGAGAGAAGTCCTCTGTCCATTTTTTATTGGATATTTTGTTTGTCCTTTAAATTTCTATAGCCTATGGCATACATCACATTATATATTCAAATACACAAATGTGAATAATTACTAAATTTAAGGAGCATAACATCTTTCCAAAATGACATTTTTCCAACACAAGGAAAACAATATAAACTGCTCCACCTTTCTTGTCTTGTATTAGTTTAGACAAAGCACCATCTGAGAACTGGGAAAACCATAATTTTCTTTAATGTTTTGTCTGTAATTTGTAAAACAACAGAAAATATTCCCATGGACATGTTTAAAATTTTTCCCAGATGCCATAATATCAGTGCTGTATGGCAATGTCTTCATGACACTCACCGAACATCCAGATGCTGAAAGAGTCTGGAAGACAGGAACTAAATGATTAGCAATTTTGGAAATCGGCCCTATGTGGAAGTAATTTATATATGGAGGAGGAGGGGGGGAGAAAGAGGGGAAGGAGGAGGAAGAGAAGGAAGAAGAGGAAGAGGAAGAGGAGGAGGTAGAGGAGGAGGAGGAAGAGGAGGAGGAGGAAGAGGAGGAGGAGGAGAAAAGTGAATGATTTGACTCAGAAAAGAAAAGGTAGAGGCAGGAAATGTTAGCAATATGTTTCTGAGTGTCTAAAAAAAACTATTATATGAGTGACAGTGAGCAGCTGTTTCACGTTCCTACTCAGAGGAGGACAAATGCTTTGGGCTATTGCAAGAGAGATTACAAAGAGACATTAGGAAAAAGTCTCCAGACCTCCAGACTCTAGTTGGTAAAAAGTGCTGTCAAAGGAAGGGAGGAGAGACATCTTTCTACACTGGGGTCAGGAGGGCATCCTGTCTGGGAGATAAGATACTGAAGATAAAGCTCATTTAGGGCTTTTTATGCCAATGAAGTCATACATGTAGAGAAAGAAATGATTCTATAACATGGTATATGAGAAAGCTCTTTGAAAAACCTGTAATTTAGGAATCTAATTTATACCCAAGGGAAAAAGGAAGGTCCTGAGAACATGGCATTTTGGTTGCTTCTCTTGGATCAATTGCTTCCTAGCTTTGTGACCCTGGAAAAGTTATTTAACTGCTCTAAGGATCAGTTTTCTCATCTGCAAAGTGGGCATAATAGTTTTGCCTTCTTCACAGAATTGTGAGTAGTCACTAAGATGATGCCCAATAAATGTTAATTCTTGTTATTTTATTAGATATGGAGCACATTCTAGGTACTATGTTAGACATATTTCTAATCATTATCTTCTTTACTGAGCAATCATCCAAGCCCTATATAAAGCAGGATGATATGATGCCTGTTACCACAGTTACGTTCTTTAATTAAAAATGAAAGCCCTAGGTATCAAAGACCAGCCTGCTGAGTTTCCTTGCCTTTCCCAACCATGAGACATTTCCCTGATGTCTGCAGCACGTCTTTGACGTCTGGGATAGAAGACCAATTTGCCTCCACCCCCACGTGGCTCCACCTGTCACCAGTATTATGTGATCTTTATAAAATTAAACTTAGAATGTACCACCTTTTTTTCCCATTATGCTTTCAGCCTGAAGCCATTAAGCTTGCAAAGATGGTATCTGTTTAATAAAATGGACGGATATAGGAAAGAAAAAAAATCCTGTATTTAATGTCACATCTTCAAAACAATGTTTATATCATCTAATATATTCATGTTCAAGTTGAGCTATAGTATATTTTTCACCATCTGATGAACTTGTGATAGAGGGTCTATTGGTAGTCAGTAGTTAATACAAAAAGTGTATTTTTTTCTTCAGGGTCATTGCTCCTTTCTTCCTCTACCATTTACCTTCAAAAATCCATTTTCTCAAGGATCCCAGGGTGTGAATCCTTTAGTTCTTCTCTGTTTATATCAAGTGAGGAGATCATCATTCTAATCTTGGCAGTAGTTACTGTATATCAATATAGACACCTGGTAAGCTTTCAATTCCCATTTGAGAGTCATTTTCAAAGAACAGAATAATAAATATATTTATGTAGTTGCATTAGACCGTGTGTGTGTGTGTACATATATATTTCTTTTTATAAGGAAAGCTTAGCTTCTCAGATGCAAGGATAATGAGGCATAAGATCAATTCTTGGCAAAAACAAAGATTTCAGTACAGAGTGTTACATATAGCTTCATGCAAAAATATATTAATGACTATCTCTATACTAGTAGTAAAATTTAAAAATCCAAACTGTGGGGTTGGATTTATATGTCTGAATCAGAAGGAGTCATCATAATTGGAATGTTGGCAATATTTTTGGATGATAGAAATCAGTGGGACATGGCAATCTTTACTTTGAGTTATACATAAATATAGTTTAGGACTGGAACGAGACATACATGGTATATATGAAATCCTTAGAAACTATGAAAATAGTTCACCACTGTGAAGAGAAAAGGAGAAAAGGTTAAATTACTTTGGCTATAAAACCCCATGAAATGCAAAAATCATCTGAACCAACTTTGTTCTCCAGATGTCTTTAGAACTGCATAATGCAGTAGATAGAGAAGTATAGGAAGATGATTTGGGGGTGTGCTACAGAAACAGCAGTGATGGTGATAAAAAGCTTTCAATGATCCTGGGATGGACAAAGGAAATGCTATTGCATAGATTTGACAAAGCATTCTCTTATAGAGGATGCCTACAATGTCAGGTGTTTGAAGAAGACACACTTGAATTTGAGCCCAGCAGTACCTCTTACTCTCTATGGAACCTTGGGAGAGTCCTTCACCTCACTGAGCTTTAGTTTCCTCTGTAAAATGAACACAATAACACGTTGACTACTTGGGGGCTTAAATGAGATGTGAAGAAAGACCTTAGCATAGGATTGGGGCTCAGAGTAAAAGCTTGATTAATGTCAGCTATGGTGCCGACAAAGACGAGGGTGATAATGATGAAGAAGAGGAGAAAGAGAATAAAGAATAAAACAGCTAGATTCTATATCTACAGTCCTTGTTAAAAGAGGCTCCTGAGAGGAAACAATTATCTGGTGATGAAACGGGTAAAATATGTTATAGTAAAGCATGTAGATGCATTCCTTTCTTTGTCCTTGCAGAAGAATATTCATTGTAAAATTTAAACAGAGTTGTGTACCTTTTGTCAGAGTGGGAAAAGAAATTTTTTAAGCCTAGAATTAAAAACACACCTCAAATGTGCTATTAAAAAAATTATGTCCTGCCAAAACTGGTTTGGCTCAGTGGATAGAGCTTTGGCCTGAGGACTGAAGGGTCCCGGGTTCAATTCTGGTCAAGGGCATATACATTGGTTGTGGGCACATGCCCAGTGGGGGGGAGGGGGTGTGCAGGAGGCAGCTGGTCGATGTTTCTCTCTCATTGATGTTTCTAGCTCTCTATCTCTTTCCCTTCCTCTCTGTAAAAAAATCAATTATATATATATATATATATATATATATATATATATATATATATATATAAATTATGCCCTGCCTAGCCGGTGTGGCTAAGAGAGCAGTTAGGAAACCATTCCAGTTATCCACATGGGTAAGGTCTTTAGAATTATAGTAGGTGATAATTAGATATTGGATTGAGGTCAGGAAGGAATCCAAGAGGGCTCCCAGGTTTCAGGCATTGCTCCGAGAGTGAATGGCAGTGACAACCTCTAAGAGGAAATAGAGATGAAATAAATGAGTGCATCGGGGGAGGGGAGGGGTGAGAAATGATGTTTAATTCCACACTAGACATGTTGAATTGGAGGGTCACTCTGATTCTCTGAGGTGAAGATATTCAAGTAGTATTAGTGAGGAATACGGGTCGAGGTTGCAGATATGGATTTTAAAAACATTCACTAAATGATGGTAGTTGAAGGCGTCGCTGATGGAGGAGATGGTCCAGGGAGAGAACATAAATGAGAGAGTTCTGAGATTACTAACACTTTAGGGGTTAGCCGAGGAAGAGGAGCAAGCAAATGAGGCTTAAGAGAAACAATACGGATCAATGTTTGTTGTTCTTAAAAGTACTGATGACAAAATTCATATAGAGGAAGGTGCCCTTGTTAAGGCTTTTGCTGTGGTAAAAAGAGGAGTCAAAAGTTTTCACAAAGAAAATGTTACTTGAACAGAATTTTAAAGGGCGAACACGAGATTTTTTTTATGTAAAGAAGGGCAAAGACAATAAAAGAAGGGCAGAAGAAACAACATGATAGGCCAGAAGATTCAGGGAACATCAGGCCATGATGTTTTGACTCTGGGTTGGGGCTTGCAGTATGGCATTTTCACCGAATATGAGACTGTTGGAATATAGGAAGGGTGGCCTCTGTACTTGTGCCTGATACAAACCACCTGTTCTCAACTGGAGTGCACATCAGAATCCCCGAGAGGGCTTGTTAAAGCACAGATATCTAGGTGCCACCCCCAGAGTTTCTGATACAATAGGTGTGGGTTGGCCGTTAATTTAATCTAATAAGATCCCGGGGGGATGCCAATGCCGACTGTCTGGGCCCACACTTTGAAAACCACTGAGGATTCTGGGAAGAAGAGATGCCACACAATTACCCAGAATCAGCTTCTCAGGGTACGCCTTCTCTGTCAGCAGGGACTAGTTATAGTGGGGATATGGGATAGTTCCCACCACATGGTTCTCACTTCCCTCTCATTTTCTTGGTAGATAGATCCTTCTTATTTAACTTCAACTTATAGGAGTCTTGGAAATCTTTGAGGCTGAAGTCTCTTTGACTAAATAGGCTATTACTCACTCCAACTCCCGGGGCCTCCTCTGTCCACACACCCTGATGACACCTATAAGAGTAAGTGACTGTCCTGCATTTCTCCCATCACTGGCCACCCTGTGGAACTGAGGGCTGGATGAGATGACCAGGCTGAAGCTACCTGTAAAATACTTTGGTGGGTATTTTGTTGTACATTTTCAAGTACATTTACATCAGTTCATCATTTTACCCTCTTGATAAGCCAGCACTGTTACTACTGGTAGATAAAAATATATGAGCACAAAGAAATGACAATGTGTCCAAGTCTCAACTAGATAGTTCCTGATCTGGGGGTGACTCCAGTGTCACCACAGCCTCTCCTAGACACTGGTGACAGTTTTGTTAATTTCAAATTCATCTCTTCTACAGGTCTCCAGCATATTAAACACACAACATAATGCAAATACCCTAAAATTAATCAGGAATTGTAGTCCTCCAGCACTCTGGATTGCAGAGATTATGGCAGTTACATTTAGAAGGTCTATTACTCTGAGAGAAGGAGCTGCTTTGAACTCTCCTTTTTCCGCCCAAACCTTGAGATTAAGAAGTCTTGGGAAAGTCTCTGGTGTTATCATGGCATGGGAATAGCATAATTGATATGTCTGCAAGGTGAGTGCCAATTGACTACTCCAAGCCCCCCTGAGGTTGGTGCAGGAGAAGAACTGGGGATGCCCCTGTACCCACAGAGAAACACAGAAAGGATGAGCAAGGATCAGAGGACAATTTGTCTAAGGTCACAACAGAACTGGGAACTGGGTGGAGGGGAACTATGGGGGGAAAAAAGGAGGGGTATTTGCAATAATCTCAACAATAAAGATTGTGGGGGTGGGGGGAGAAAAGGATGATGGGGCCCTAGCTGGTTTGGCTCAGTGGATAGAGTGTCAGCCTGTGGACTGAAGGGTCCTAGGTTTGATTCCTGGTTAAGGGCACATGCCCAGTTTTGGACTTGATTCACAATAGGGGGCGTGCAAGAGGAAACCAATCAGTAATTCTCTCTTATCATTGATGTTTTTCTCTCTCTCCTTTTCCCTTCCTCTCTGAAATCAATAAAAATATATTTTAAAAAATGATGGGATGAGGAGAGATTAACCAGGGAACTTATATGCTTTTATGCATAGACCATGGATGCAGACAATAGTGTGTTGAAGGCCTGGGAGGGGCGGGTTTGCGGTGGATGGGTGTCAATGGGAAATGTCTACTTTTAACAATAAAAATAAATTTTATAAAAATAATGGTATCTTCTAATATTGTTGTGAGAGTAAATGAGTAAATTGATCTAAAATGATTAGACATTGTCTGGCACATGCTAAGTGTACAATAAATGCCACTGGTTAGAGCTGCCATTAATACTAATAGAGCTAATTATGGGAGGATGGCTTTGGGGGATGGGATGTACCCTCCGAATATTTGTCCCAGCAGATATCTGCAGATACCAGGCAGAAATCATGGAGAGGGTAAGCAGTGGGAAGAGAGCAATGGCACCAAATTGAGAATCCTCAGCTGGTGGCCTGCATGCCACCTGTGTACTGGAGAAGTAGTACAAGAGGACCCAGGACTTTAGAACAACTACAAAGAATTTATTTTCTGCAATCTCTATTTCCACTTGTAATATCACGAGACTAGTTCTATATCCTAAAAGGAAATATTTTGGGGTTTTGCCTTAGCAGAAACACTGAAGCTCACTCCCATAAATATTTCTACAAATTTTATATCTTTAAAACTGTTCGCTGATGATACATATATTTTCATAAACTAATAAGAGTCAACTTTGAGAAAAGTGAGCATTTGATAAGATCCACTCATTCATTCAATACTTATAGAGTACTTCATATGTCTGGCACTGTACTAGGCACTGGGGATATGTACCGTATTTGCCGGCGTATAAGACGACTTTTTGGCCCTGAAAAATATGCCTCCAAGTGGGGGGTAGTCTTATACGGCGAGTATATAACAAACTCTGTATTTTTAGTGGAAATGTTAGGGGGTCGTCTTATACGCCCATTCGTCTTATACGCCGGCAAATACGTATTTTTCAGGGCCAAAAAATCGTCTTATATGCCGGCAAATACGGTAGATTAATAGTAAGCTACTGTCACTGTCATCAAGGAATTTACAATTTAGTTACACTAGTTGGACATAATATGCAAAAGATTAAGAACCACAACATGAAATGAGTCTAAAGAAGCCTTTCAATATCAAGTGAATCTACACTTCTTGGCATGATGAGTAGCAATAGCTCAGTGGACAAATTTAGTACAGAGAAGAGACAAGAACAAAAACAGCATTGTCTCTCACCTCCCCCCACCCCCCATCTCCTCCACCCACTCGCACACACTCACACAACCCTGACAGCCTTGAGGTGTATAAGCATGTTGAGTCAAAGGCCCTGAAGGTCACCATGCTTTTGAAATGTAAGATGTAAAGGCAAAAAAAGAGCAATGCCCATATGATGAAGCAGAGAAATGATTCTTAACAAAGAAAACAGAAATTCTTCAAGATAAAACATAATGGAGAAAATGAAAATCTACCTGGCTTTATTTATAGGCATTGAAATATTAAATACATATATTGAATTCAGATGGGATAGGATAAATAAACAGATGGTACAAAAGATAAACTGTTGAGAGCCTATATGAAAACTACATATTGTAGTTTAAAAGCTGGATGAAACGTTGTTGCTAAAGATTTCACGAAGCATATGAGACAAAGCTGAGAATTTAAGAGATTCCACTTTAACAAAAGAAGTCTAAGGTAAAAGAAAAATTTCTCCTGCAATCATTTTTAGTACAAGGTTGATGGAGAATAAAGTCTTCCAGGAAGTCATTACGTAGCACTTAAGACATGTAAGTGTTTCAAGTCTCCAAGGCCAGATGGTATTCATTGTGCGGTCTCTGGAGGACTCGCACGTGAATGGCCATAGTATTGGTCAGGACATAAAATACAGCCTCAATGCTACGTTCTTACCCAAGCATCGGTCTTCAATGGGAGTTTTTCCTTCAACAAAAGTTGGAGGCTTGGGTTCTATCGCCCATTAGTGCAAAGGAATTACTTCTGGAAATGACAGAGGTGTTCTGTTCCTGGGAGACACAAGAAATTTAAAAACTTGGAGCTTCTTGAATTTTAAAACACTTGCTTCAAAGCCTAATTGAATCAACATGCGGTTATAATCTTGATATATTCTGAAGTAAAACGTAAGATCAATATTCAATTTAAATTCTTCCTGGGGAAGAACAACAAAATGGGGCAAAAATAACTTATCTAACACTACTTTCTAAAAGTGATTTATATTTTCTGTGCTTTCCCCCATATTTTCTATTATGAATATGTATTACTTCTTTAGTCAGGAAAGATAGCTAACACAAAGAACTATAAGATACCAATATTAAAACATTTTTTTAAGTTTATCTCCAGAGTATAATTCATTGTTAGTTTTACTCAAAAAGATTTAGGCTAGCCAAGAGTAATAAGAGTTAAGGTGACCACTTTGAGGTTAAGATTCCTAAAAGAGTCTGTAAAATAGATGGTCCAATATACCTGGTATAACATTGAACAGCCTAGCATTATTTTACTCTAGAACAGAGAAAAATTATTAGAGATTTCATTGATCCATATGAGCATGCAATGAAATCTAAGCAACTTCACAATTTAACCTATCTTGTTTAGGGGGGGGGAAGCATAGTGTATGAAATTAATAACCAGGAAAATTAGTAAAAATATGAGCTAATATTTCACTCTGTATAAAGCCCAAGTATAGAATATTGTGTCAAAAATTATAGTAGAAAAATTATAAGGTATGTATTTTATGATCTTTAATTATATTTGGTGCTATACGTATTAAACATTATTCTAGCCGTCTCTCTTGTAAGAAATCTGAAGCTGTTGAAAGCAATAGGTCATCTACAGAAGAGATTACATATAGTTCCCTGCTCAGCAACATCACACATACTCATGGGTTATTGTATGATGGGACCAATGACCAACTTACTTTGGAATGATCAGATATTGGCCACTAATGAAACTGGATGCCTGGTGAAGGGGACAAAATACTTAATAATTTATGGCAGATCTTTCTTTCCTTTGCAAGGTTTTCCTTTAAGAGAAGCTCCCGGTGCCCGGTCAGGAAGACCAGTAGATTTCCCAGGAAACTGAAAGCTCTGTGTAAAATAACCTTTATTAAGGGTGAGATAACATCTGTCTCCAGGTCAAAGCGATGGCACACTGTGTTGGAGGACACTGGTTCCGTTTTGTTCCCATGGGATTAAGACAGTCAGACACTTGGCTTTCAGTGACTGTCTGGGCCAGGCTTATACCCCAAAGCTTACCCAGGGACTGCTGTCAAATCAACCGTCTGGAGGGCAGAAGCTCATCCTATGTAACACAAATACTTCATTTTTCACTGATAGCCAACGCCAGCTAAGAGCTATTAGAACACTGAAAACTCCCAACAATTAATCTGGGGCGGGGAAGAAATAATTACAACTAATGTCTTTACCAAGGTGCTCACGTCCTTAGTTAATACTTAGATATTCCTATTAATTTGCTGATCATGTAGGAACTTCAGGCTCAGTGTACATGTTTAAAATTTGTAGAAGCTGATTAAAAAACAAAACAAAAACAAAAAAACTACCCTGTGACAGCTTTAATAGATTTAAAATGCCTAAGCAGCCCTGCCGATACAATTCTTCCTTTGCATATACAGCTTCTGAGAGACACACATTCTCTTTGTAGTGTTCAAGCAAGTAGCCTTGAGCTGGAAGAGAGAGTGAAGGTCAAATAAAAGGGGAAATCTTAAATGATTCAGTTCCATTTGGCACCAAGAATTTCCTATCACATTTACATCTATCAAAAAATCAGCCTATCTTTGCCATTTACTTTTTACCCGGAGTAAGAAATTAGAGTTTGCAAATTGTAAATACAGGGGGAAGGATATTTTAGCACGGTTTTATCACTGTCAACCCCGGGGTTTTCATAACTGAATCCTATATATTTTGAGAATGCCGTTACTGCCTCGAAGTGTTTACAGGGGGGAGTGGAGCAAGCCCACCTCCACCCCAAAGGTCAGAGAGAGAGACCAAACGGCCCAGGGAGGGACAGATGGAACCTGTTTGTGATTAAACCCTGAAAAAGATCAACTGAGTCAAGCCAGGGTGGGAGGGAAGTGAGATGCACAATCAGTATTCCCCAAGCCCTTGTATTCCCGCCCACCTACCCTGATGATGCCTTGGCTGGTAGCATGGATCAGGGCATGGACCCTCTCTTTTGGATCAGGGCATGGATCCTCTCTCTTGAGTGCTGTCGTTAAATCCTGGAAAAGTTCAGGATCTTGTTTAGTGACGCACTTCTGTTTATTCCTTTGTGCTTAGGGACAGACAAAGGCCAGGGGAGTGGACGCTGGGTTGCAACATGGCCCTATCCTGGCCGGCATTTTCAGCAGCTGAAGTCAATCAAGTTTCTGGAAAGTGCTAGGCAACTCTACCAAGTGCTCCCAACTAACGTTCCTCCGAATGTGCATGACCAGGCATATTTCAACGCGCTCTGCCAGGCGGTGTTAGTAATGCTAGCAATATGCAGCTCACTTTACTTGCTGACTGGCTTAAAAAAGAGAAAATTAAATACATTTCTCATAAGGATATTTTGTGGAATTTTTCCACATCATTAAATAAAATGCAGTCCTGGTTTAAAGGCATTTCCTGAGAGAAAACATTTCTTAACTTAAACTAACTGAACGATGGGAAACAGCCTGCCTGTGTACACCATACTATTTTTTTTTCCTGATTGCATGGAATGGGCTCTCCTATCATTCCGCAAGCTTCCCCCTATCATTGAACTGTTTCAGGGCCATCTGAAAAAATTGACTGCAAACTTTGAAAAGCGGTTCCCGGGAAATGGCTGGCTATTCAATTTTCTCCCCGTAGTTACAAAAGGCTGGATGGCATCAGAGATGACATTTCTGAAATAATTAAGAAAAATAATGACATGCTTCTTCGGCTAGGTACATACTTCCTTCGCAACTTCGACATAACAAGCCACTGCTTCCTGTGGCTCGAGTAAAGAAGAGAAGCTCAAGTCTGACGTTCGGACAGCAGCGCATGCTACACAGAAGTCCTGGACCAAATGTACAGCTTTCTTGTTTGCCCCCGGAGAACCTATTTCCCCCTTCTTCCCAAGCAAGGGGCGCCACATCCCCACGGAGGGAGGGCGTATATCCATTTGGAGTCTGGCTTTGCAACACCCACTTAATTACTTGAGATCCCCAGAGAGGTGAACTACCACTCGGAACTTCTTAGGTCCATGGATTCTGCATAGGGATTGAGGAGCTAATCGAGATTGGTGCTTCTTTTTTACTTTCCATTAGAATAGCCATATGAGATCATTCTCATTGTTCAGCAGACTCTCTTGGCTTCTTTGTCTCGGTCAGAAATTTTTCATTAAGAAGAAAGAAAGAAATTATTCTCACAGGAAGGTACCACACATCTTCTGTTCAATCCCAGGGGCCCTCTCGCCCATGTGAAGGCCAACGTCAGACAGAGAGGTAATGCCGTTTGGTTTCCATCTGAACCCTCACCGTTGTTTACACTGAATTCAGAAGCAAGAGTTTTAACTATTTGGTGAAATAAAATGGGGAGACATCTGCCTTACAAGGTGGCATGGGGGAACTGCTGAGCATACCCCGACAGAAACATAGAGGCGGGCGAGGTTTCCACCAGGTGATGGCTCCACAGTTCACACAGGAACGTTGTAGGAAGAGAAGGAACACACCTCCCACTGCAGATCCCCGTGGCTGTCATGTGGCTTTGTGAACTATGTCAGCACAGGGGCGTTTGAAAGAACTCTGGGATTGGGATGCCCCCAGAAATAAAAACAAATTTAGGCTGTAAGAATCTTAGTGGTTCTCATCCCCAAATGGCATAACACACACACACACACACACACACACACACACACACACACACACGGCAGATGTGCCATAGGGACGAGGGTGCCGTGTCTAAAGAGAAACATAGAACAATGTTCTCTGTGCCGTGTTGGATCAAATTCCCAGCCTCCTAACTAGGTTAGGACTGTGTCGCTGCTCTGGGCATTGCCTTGTGGCAGAGACTAACCTCCTGCTCCATTCCTATTCCCTGAAAAAATAAAACCTTCAAGAAGAAAGAATGTCCTATTGTTGGGGCAGAATTATTCCTCCAGCTTCTCAAAGAGGAGGTATTTTTGGCATCTGGGAAGAGATTGTGTCCAGAGGGGCTTCTTAGTTTTACAGCTGGGTCCACTCAAACCAGTCCAACGAGCCAGCATTACATAGAGGAGCCGGGCCAAACACAGGCACTTCAATCATGCTCAATTCACTGGGGCTCTGGTAAATGAAATAAAACCCCAAAGCTTGGCTTTTTATTTTTCTTAGGGCAAAGTCCATTTAGAATTGATATAATCGCTTGCTATGGTTACATATGCCACATTTATTTTTAAATAGCTCCACATCCCAAGGGCTCTTGATTTCCATCCACATGGCAGGTAGGAAGGCTGCAGGAAAATAATTTTCAATGCAGCCTACATTTTACGAGGCTCAAAAAAAAAAAAAAGCACATCTGGAGATGCACACCTAGGCTGGGAAGCAGCTGGGCCACGCGGTAAATTTGCCCTGTGCTTTGTGTCTCGCAGAAAGGTACCCCGCCAAAGACACGGCTGGTCGATGAAATCCATCTCATGATCCGTTAGCCAAGCTGAACATCCCATCATGGGACTGCAAACTGCCTCGAGGAAGAGGCCTTTTCCTACTCTGGGTAAATATGCCATGTACTCATAATCCTTGTGTCGGGGGGAACTTGTGTCCACAAGTCTCTAAATGGACTGATGGTGGCCCTGATGAAGAAGTCCTGTGTCTGCTCTCAAATGGCAGGTGGAAGTGGGTGTGATGGAGGGCGCTCCTCTGTTGGAGAGGACTCGGGATTTGCCTGGCCCCCGTCAGAAGCCTCAGCAAGTTGCAGGCAAACACTGGAGTGAGACACATGCTCCTCTGACACTGTTTGTGCACCTTTCTGCTTCCCCTAAGGAAGTGTGCCGCAGTGTGCCTAGGGTTACCCAAGCCTGGTGCTTTCCTCCTCTCCCTCTTTAGTCCCCTGCAGTCAGGTGCTGGCTCTCAGTCATCTGTGAATGCCAAATAGAATCCCACAGAGTCTAGCTAGTTTATATTTTGTTTAGTCCAGAGTTTGCAAACTGTGGCCTGCAGACCAATCTGGTTGGTTGTGTATCATTGGGGGGGGGGGGGGGCATTTAGCAAATTGTGAATTAGGTTCTATGTTTTACATAAATTCTCTCCTTCTTTCTTTCTTTCTTTCTTTCTTTCTTTCTTTCTTTCTTTCTTTCTTTCTTTCTTTTTTGTTAATCCTCACTTTTTTCCCACTGCTTTTCAGAGATAGTGGAAGGGAAAAGGGACAGGCAAGGGAGAAAGAGAGAGAGAGAGGGAGAGGGAGAGGGAGAGGGAGAGGGAGAGAACACACAACTGGTTGCGTTCCGCACATACCCCTGACAGGGGCCAGGGAGTGAACCTGAAACTCGGGTACAGGCCTTTGACTGGGAATTGAACTTGCAACCCTTCGTGAGCAGGTCAAAGCTCTAACCACATAGCACAGGGGCCAGGGAGTACATACATTCTTGCATTTATACATGGAGAGATTCTGCATTAAGATCTGCGTTCCCAGCTTCTGTGGAACAACTGGGAGTGCTGGCAGCACTGGATTTGCTCTCCTCACGGCAGCACTGGGCCTGAGCAGACGTGCTACTGCCCTTTGGATCTGCCGTGTTCTCTGGGTCGCGGCAGCCTCTTCCTCTCCTGTGAATCATCTGCCTTGCTTTTCTAGGCAGATGGTTTAATTGAATAGCAGTCCCTTGGAATAAATGATGCCACCGCCTCCCTTATATTCAACGACTGGATCCAATGCTGTAACATGGACTTTGTCAATATTTTTCCTTCCTTATCATCCGTGGTAGATGGCTTTCACATGTGCACTGCACTCTCAAGGGTGCTGTCAGGGTTATTCTGGCGGTAACAAGACTGCGAGATGGTTGCTACAGCCTGGGAAACGCTCTTCTCAGGAAAAGAAAACCAATACTTTGCAGGCTTCAGCAAACCTATTAGTGGTAACAAATTTCTCGTGACACCTCACAACAGGCTGTGACACACCTGTGTGGCGTGAGAGTGCAGCTGAGAACAGCTCTTATCGCTGGAGAAGGGAAAGCGTAAGTAAGTTAGAGAATTGTATTTATAAAGCATGACAGAAAAGAAGCATCAACAAGACCTTCAAGTAAATAATGTTAGACCAGGGTAAATACTAGGTTTACTACCTTCAATTCCATTTCCCACACTTATATTTATGTCCAGGGCCAGCCCACGACATGGGGAGAAATTGGCAGCCAGCTTTTTCTTGTGCCTGGGCTGGTAAGGAATCTCTACTATTAGACGCATTTCTAGGATTTAGGTAACAAAAGGGTATCTTTTCTTCAAGACTCTGGATCAGCCATGGGCAAACTATGGCCCGTTCGGCTGTTCTATCAGGCCTGTGGAGCCAAAAGAGCAGAGGGTTCTCTTGCTCTCCCCTCCGCTCCTTCACCAGCAGCCCAAGATGAGAGTGCCAGCATGGTCAGGTTGCTTTTGTTCCGGCCCTCCAGTCCAGTTTAAGAATCCATTGTGGCCTCGAGTCAAAAAGTTTGCCCACCCCTGCTCTGGAAGATAAAGAAGACCAACAGATTCTCTCAGATGTCCTCCTAGGACCTGAATTAGGAGTGGTGTCTTAGATTAGGAGTTCATACTAGGAGAGTGGCAGGGATCTTGGGTATGTGTCGAGCGAGGTGGGGGAGGCTGGGAGCTCAGCAGGGTGGGGAGGGAGAAGCACAGGTCTGCAGAAGGGGGCAATGGAACCAGATGAAGGATTGACAAGAGGCCTGGGATGCTGGGTGCCGACTTAGAAAAGAGACGGGGAGATGAGCTTTTGAGAAAGAAGAATGGAGTCGTGGAGAAATTTATGGGGGTTGGTTACTCCATAAATTCCTCCAAAGCTGGCTTTGTTAGTGATTTTGAAATTCACCAGTGTTACACCAGTTCGGCTAAAAGCACGGTTGATGGATTGCATGAGCAGCCAGTCTTCACCTGCAGGCCAAGTGAGAAGAAAGTCAGATGCTAGTCCCTAATATGGCGTGTGGTTTTTGTCTTGATCACCAATCAGGATGCTGCAGGATTTTTAATAGAGTGACTGGCATTTTGCCTGAGAGCAATAGATTATTAGAGCGAAGCACTGGAAGTCTGATGTTTCTAGGGATCAGATTGTTAGCAGGCACCGCAGATGAATCCGGCGGTTCATTTTTCTCTGTAGGCTGGATTACTCACAAGTTGGCCCGAGCCAATTAGGAGCCATCTATTGAAAATTAGTGATTCTAATTTGTTCCAATTCAAAGTGGAAGAATCTTGAAAGAAAAAGAAGGGATTTTTGAGGCTTTTAAAAACGTGGAGTAGGCTAATGTTTTCGGTCATAGCTCTTTAACATGTTTTGACCATGTCTCATTGGGACTGGGATTTCAACTGTCTGAGGCAGGCTCATTACTGAGGAAAAGTTAAAAATTGTCCTATGCTCAGAGAGAACAGAGGGAGTTAAAGCAGCGAACCACAAACTATGTCAGGAAAGTTTACTTTTCACGGTCATTGAATTAACGAAGGAACAAGCCATTGCCGGCCCATCTCTGTCTGTGCCACCCCGGGCCTCCCTGCCACCAAAGGAGATGCCCTTGTCAGACCAAAACACCTTTCCCACCAGAGGGGAGCTGACAGAACAGAACGCTCCTTGATCTGAAGAAAAGGCTGGACATTTCTCATTCTCACTTTCTACCCGCTCGCTTAAAATGTGGCAGTTGTGCTTCTGGGGTGTCCTTCTCTAGACACCAGGAGGAGACGCCATGGGGCAGAAGACACAGAGTGCCTCTCTGGAGGAATGGATAGTGGGCAGAATGACTCGCAGGGGGCCGCATCTGCAGCTGAAAAGAATGCAACACTTTTGGAAAAGAGCTCCACTATTTTTTTTTTCTAATTGTAAAGAGAAGGAGAGGAAAATGCTAATAGTTGCAGCTAGGAAATATGCCCGGGAGAATGGCCTTTATCATCTGCTTTTGAAGCAGGAGCCGAGAAAGAGATGAAGCCAGAGAGGAGCTAGAGGGCCCCGGGCACCAGGACACAATTGAGTCCTGAGGGAGAAACTTTTCTGAAAAGTCATTTCAGACTTGCTAAGTGATTTGGTAAGAATAATTTACATGGTCCTCTAAATGGTATATCCCTGTTTCATCTCCAGACAAGAATGCAAGGGATGTTTATAAAGATCCCAGCCTCTGTTTAGGGATGTCTAAATACATTCTGGTAATTAGCTTAACTTTGATCCAAAGCAGTGCTTTCTCCGGGTAAAATAAATAAATCGATGAAAAGTTCTGGAAACTCCCCCACTTTGAGATACCCTGCCTGTTAATATCAAACTGAATTATTTCAATGGATATTATTCAATGTGATATTTACTTTTTAAAATCTCAGGTCTGGCTGTCCTGTGAACAAATAATATTTTAATATCTACTATTAAGAGTTCAAAATGAAACACTAACTTATTAATGCAATAACTTTTTTTTTCTCATAAAACAAAATATAAAAGTGTTCTAAGTAAACTGCCCAAACTTTGGTAAAATTCTTATAGTAATCTGTACCTCAGCTTCTCAGTTATTGTTAGAAAGTCACATGGCACAAACAATAAAAAGAGGAGAAAAAGTTAGCCTTTC
The DNA here is from genome assembly GCA_963924515.1 of Vespertilio murinus. Taxonomy (NCBI): domain Eukaryota; kingdom Metazoa; phylum Chordata; class Mammalia; order Chiroptera; family Vespertilionidae; genus Vespertilio; species Vespertilio murinus. The sequence continues at coordinate 58,680,775 of OZ004705.1, forward strand.
ATGCCAATGAGTGAATTACATTCAACACCTCTTGCCATTTTTGCACATCCCTGTTCCTTGAAATCCAGATGAGAAAGAGGCAGAATTACTACTTAGCGGGAAAAGTATCATAGGCTAATATGTTATGTATATTGTCTGTCCTCTTGTCCCTGTTTCCTGGTATTTCTCCAGTGATGCTTCCTGTGAAATGGGCTGGTACCATATCAAACCTGGGGATCTGAAAGGAAATCTGATTCCTTCTGTTATAAAGGGAGAAACAGATATATTTAATTGTTTGATATGGACATTGACTTTCATTAATATTAAGCAAAGTCATTATACTGACAGCTTATATCATTTTAAAGGAAAATTTCAAAATACTTGCATCCTGATGTTCATAGCAGCATTATTTATAATATCTAATATCTGGAAACAGCCCAAGTGTTCATCAGTAGATGGATGGATAAAAAAAAAACCCGGTACATTTATATAATGGAATACTATGTAGCTGTGAAAAAGAAGAATCTCTTACCCTTTGAGACAGCATGGAGAGACCTGCTGAGTATTATGCAAAGTGACATAACCCAGTCAGAGAAAGATAAGTATTATATTACCTTTTATATGTGGAATCTAATGAATAAAATAAACTGACAAACAACATAGACCCAGAGATATTGAAGCATGCAACAGACTGATGAATTTCAAAGGGAAGGGGGTAGGGACTGGAAGAGATTAACCAAAGAATTTATATGTATAACCACTCATGGATACAGACAATAGCATAGTGAAGGCTTGAGGAGGGAGTGGGAGGGGGATATAAATATAAATTTTTTAAATCATTTTTAAAAAAGAGAATGCTATTTCAGTTTGTATAATCATAAGAATTTATAGAATAACAATCTCACATAAACTAGCCCTGACCCAAAGATCATAAATAAAATGTAGTTTAAGTAAGAAAATGTACTTACCTTCCACTACTTGGAGATAACAACACTTAACACTGTGAACTATTCCCTTTCAGACCTTTGATATGCACATAAAATGCCATTTTTGTAAAATGGGGATCCTGCTGTATGTATACATACATTGTACCCTGACTTCTCATTGAAAGTTATATTTCTTCTCCTACAACATATGCTATTTAAAAATTAACAGTAGCATTTTATAAATGAAAATTATACCTCTGTATGGTGGGGGAAATCAGCACAATGGGATGAGATGAAATAGAAAGCAACTCTCCCACTGTAGATCTCAGTTTTACCCCCCAAGCTTAAGAAACCATGGTCAACAGGTTTTAAATTTAATTCAATTTTTAAATTACAGTTTGCCTTTAAAATTATTTTGTATAAGTCTCAGGTTCAACAGTTTCTTGTAGACATCAGTGTTTAGTAACTGGGCTCTACTTCCTTATCCAATTAGCATCACACTAATGCAATGAGCACATCCCACAGGATTTTTGTTAACGAAAAAGGGCAAGGTCCCATGCTGTACTTCTAAGGTGATGTGAAGTCAGATCCATTGTTAATGTGATTGTGCAGGTGACCAACCAAGGATTCATATAGGTAAGTGCAAACAGCTCTGAAAAGTGTTATCATGGTCCAAAGGGTTAGAGTGGCAGCAATGCTGGCCCCTCACAAAGCAGGTGGCATCCATGAGACAGGCAAGGGATGGCATAAGTACCCCACAGTTCTTCCCCAGCATGCTCTTAAGTCTTGGGAGTCACAAATTCAGGTGCCTACTTGGCCAGTCAAGAAAACGGAATGACCAAAGTGGGAAGGTGTGAGAAACAGGTAGAAAATGTGGGAGATGGGTAAGGGAGTTGCCACTCAGACTGGCACTTTATGGAAATGCGACCTATTGTTACTCTTTGTATGTTTTAAGGAGAAATAAGGATCGTAACTTTTCGTGTGAATTTGCCCAATTTTTAAAAGGTTGGCAACTTTGTCAAAAATGTAACAATGCTGGACCAACTAAACGTGCCCACAGGCTGCCGTAGAGTGTGGTCTATTTTCCTACCATGTGAGGCCACAGGCAAAGGACAACCACTTCGTTAACTTTACCTGAGAACTCAGGAGGCATCTCTAGGCTCTGGAACAGACCTCTTCCCATCCATCTTCCTCCTGGCAGGAAGCCCGGCCACACAGCTAGGGACAGCTAGGGGCCACAGACACTGACAGAACATCCCAGTGCAAGTTTAAGCACAACCAGGAAAAAGATGAGCAGGGTCTTAGGCCACAGACAGAAAAAGTGGCCTTTTGAACTCCTACTTCTGCCACAGAGATCATGTCAGGGGACCCAGGGCTGCAGGGCTAGGATGGCACCTGTCGCCAGAGGGCCTGCCCCAGGCCTCCCTGAGGGAATGTTTGTTCCTTTGACGGGAACACTCAGGCTGCAGTAGGTAGGGCCACTCTGTATATGGTCTAATTATTGTTAAAACAACAACAACAACACACTACTTCCTGTAGATTTTTCCCATTCTAAAATATTCTTCCTGGAATCCAGTTCAGCCCCCTTTATTTGTGTTAGCAGATGCGCCCTTGAATGTGCCTGGTGAGTTTACTCTATCACCTAAGAGGCAAAAAGAAAGCAAATTCAATTTTGCGTAAGTGGTGAAAGAACAATGGCGTCAAGCAGCTTCGGGGCAGCACTTGTAGATGTTTTCCACAAGGGGAACTTCAGAATGTGCTTTGCAAAAGAGACAAAAGATTGCTAACAAGAGTCAACAAACCAGTTCTGAAGCTGATGTCCCATAAAAATGATGGCCACTTGGCAGGGTGTGGGTGCCACAAAGGGCCCTGGCACACAGCGGAGACCTCGGGTCCTTCTTTATGCAACATCAGTTCACTCAAGATCGCTTACAACTGATGTCTTGGCTGTTTGCCTACTTAACAGGGTGTCTTCTTATTTGAATATTGAAATGTGGAATCTAACAAACCTATCAATCTGTTTCTCCTGGTTATCTGCATTGCACATTGGTCAGATTTTTTAAAATATGTTTTTATTGATTTTAGAGAGAGATGGAGAGGAAAAGACATAACTGTGAGAAACATTTATCAGTTGCCTTTATTCACCCTGACTGAACCCTCCACCTGGGCATGTGTCCTGCAGGGAAATCGAAACTAAGAACAATTGACATTCCACCAACTGAGCCACTCCAGCCAGGGCTCAAATTAGTAAGATCTTTTAAAATATTTATATTCTTTGACATGGTAACACCATTTCCAGAAAGTTATTTTAAAGTAACAATTCTAAACAACAGCAAAAAATAGAAAACAAGTCGTAAATTTAAAATAAGCTAAATAAGTAAATTCAATAATAGTGGAATGGTTAAGAAAACTGCAGTTTATGATCTCAGTGAAATGTTATACAACCACTGCAATGATGATAAAGATTATGTAGTAACATAGAAAATACTTAAGATAAAGTGTTGTTAGGAAGGCAAGATGCAAAATTCTAAACAAGCATGGTTATCTATTACACAAGCCACCCAGCCAATGAACAAAAAAATCCTTTGTATAAAAAATATAAGATTAGGGAGAAATTCACTGAAAGGGTAACATGGCTGTGTCTACATGATATCACTTTTCCTTCATTTTCTGCATTTTCCTAAATGAGCATGTATTAATTCCATAAAGATAAGAAGTATAAACTTTTCTAATGAGGCTTAGCCCTAATGCTTTAGAAAATGATAGCCAACACCAAAACTAAGCAGTCTCTTCAACAAAGTGGATTTCCGGTAAAAATGAACAGGATTTTTCAAAGCAAAGAGCTTCATCCAGCTCAATAATGACCCCAAAGCACTGCTTCTGAGGAGGGAAAATAACTCCAACCCCAACTCTGCCTGCACTGTGCACAGAAACAAGCTAATCCTTCCAAGGATGGTTTACAACTCAAAGCAAGCTATTTTCTTATTTTTATCATAATCTCAGCTAAACCTTGTACAAGTGGTACAATCAGTCAGAAAATTAACCTTATTAAAATCCAACTACAGTATTAAATCGGGGATTTCTGTGGAAGCAGCTTCAGAGAGTTGAATGAATGTAATGTGAAGTGGAATTTCCTTTCATTTTGTACCTCCTCCCCTCATAAATCTCTGCCCTTCAATTTCATCAAGTGATCCTTTGTTCTGACATTCTGGGCAGGAAGTAGGGAGAGAACTGATCAGCTTTCCCAACACCTCTCTCGTGATTTTTGAATATGCATGTGTTTGAATACATCAAACACATCTGCTTCAAGACAGTCCATGCTAAGTATTCTCAACATGTGTGATTCATATACCACGCCAGCTCCCTTCCTCTTTTCTCTTTATGTAACAGCAATTCACACATACACACGGTAGAGTTTTCTGAGCCTGATTTTTTAAAATGAAGGAAAACAAATTTGCAACAGGGGTGTGCAAAGCAGTAAGATGGTATGTCCAAATAGCCATCGGGAGCGAAATAAATCAAATTCAGCAAGTGAGAGGAGAGATGGCAAAGAAAGAGGACCAAGGGAAAAGGAGTGAAATTCAGGCTGGAAATTACATTGTGGGGTTTTCAAAGGCTTTTCTGAGATTTCTCTCCTCTTCACTTTACAGACGGCCCTAATCAGGACACAAATATTTGTTTGGTTGTTTGCTTTTTGGGGCTTTGCTACCTTCTTCTAGACTTAATAAAGAAAATATTCAAAGAAGATATTTTACTATTGTTTTACAGGTTCTGTTTATATTTCTTTGTAGTGGGGAAAAGAAATAAAACGAACACACCAAAACAGCCATAGCTGTTGGTGCCATATTGACTTTTTCATCTTGTTTTGTTGGTGTCTGTGGTTCAGTTTCCTAGAAAAGGATATCAATATGTTGATAATTATTCCTAAGACCCTTCCATAGGGATATGTTTGAATTGTGTTTGTACGCATATGAATTAGTTGGGAAGTAGGCAAAGTTTATATTTTCTTCCCCCAGTCATTATTATCTTTCCCTTGTCCAAATTAAATACCCCACATGTTTTCCCCTGGCTTCTTTTCCAATTTGTTGGTTGTACCTTACTCTATGCTTGTGTCTTCAAATTTGCTATGGCTCATCCTGGAAGGAACAGAATCACTGGCTTTGAACATCTACAACAAGGCTTCAAATTTGGCTCTGGAAGGAATCTGAAAGGAATTGCCTTCTGTCTTTGGGTTTTAGTTTACTTGAGTGTTCAAAAATCAAGGACAATTGAATAAAGCTTAATTGAAAGGATTTCCTAAGAAATAAAGTACAATACCATTTATAGAAAATCATATTCAGTTTATACTCCTACCAGCAACACTCTTCAAGGGTGAGGATGAATGTCCTACAAATAAATGCTGCCTCAAAATCCACCAGTTCTTCACTTTCCTAGTTTTTAATTCACAAATAGATATGACCTTTACACTCTGGTTTCTTATTTCATTTAGAAGTCAAGAAAATAATTATGAAAGACTTTATTAAAAAGTCTTAGGAAAGACTGCTCATTCTATAAAAGCTGTTTCCTGCCTCCAGATTTCATCATTTTCATTGGGATCTGAAACATGATTCCAGTTACTCAAGTCATGTAGAAGTTTATCTTAATTGCCCACAGATTCCCCTGACCAGAGCATATATTTAAAACTAGTGGCCTGGACAGAAGCCCTCCTAGCTGAGACACTGCTGATCCTTACAGCCAATTGGCTTGGAGATCAACTCTCCCCAGTGATACCAACAAAAAGACTGCACACACAGCCCACAAAGGGATGCACCAAGACTGTCCACCTCAGGTAACTAGGAAGGCTGAGCTACTGGGCCTTGGTAGGACACCTAGCACACAAAGCTACTCCATCAACTCAGGGAAGCAGCTAAAATGCAGAGAAGAGGCAGGCCCCAAAGAAGGAAATGGAGGAAAGCAAAAGAATGGACATAGAGTTCAAAACCACAGTTATGAAGTTTTTCAAGAATTTCATAGAAAAGGCCAATAAAATAAATGAGATCTTTGAGGATATGAAAGGGATAAACTAGAAATAAAGCATATACTGACTGAAATAAAAAATATTATACAGAGTCCTAAAAACAGAATGGAAGATTGCAAGAATCAAGTCAAAGATTTGAAACACAAAGAGCCAGATGATACACCTCTGCAGAAGCAAGAAGACAAGAGAATCCAGAAAGTTGAAGATAGTGTAAGAAGCCTCTGGGACAACTTCAAGCGAACCAACATCAGAATTATGGGAGTCCCAGAAGATGACAGAGAGCAAGATACCGAAAACATACTCAAAGAAATAGTGACATAAAACTTCCCCCACCTGGTGAAGGAAATAGACTTACAAGTCCAAGAAGCACACAGAACCCCAAACAAAAGGAATCCAAAGAGGACCACACAAAGACACATCATAATTAAAATTCCAAGAGCAAAAGACAAAGAGAGAATATTAAAAGCAGCAAGAGAAAAGCAGGTAGTTACCTATAAAGGAGCACCCATATGATTGTCAGCTGATTTCTCAACAGAAACTATGCAGGCCAGACGGGAATGGCAAGAAATACTCAAAGTGATGAATACCAAGAACCTACAATCAAGATTACTCTACCTAGCAAAGCTATCACTCAGAATTGAAGGCCAGATAAAGAGCTTCACAAATTAAAAAAAAGCTAAAGGAGTTCATCACCGCCAAACCAGAATTATATGAAATGCTGAAAAGTATTCTTTAAAAAGAGGAAGAAGATAAAGATAAAAATTATGAACAACAAATACGTAACTATCAACAAGTGAATCTAAAAACCAAGGGAATTTAAAAAATCTGATGAACAGTATTAACTGATGTATATAATAGAATCAGAGGTATGGAAAGGGAGTGGACTGGTGATTCTCAGGGAAAGAGGAGTGGGGGAGGGGCTTTTGGGAAGAGACTGAACAAAACTTGTACATCTATGGATGAGGACAGTGGGGGGTGGGGAAAGGGCAGAGGGTAGGTTAGAAACTTGGTGAAGGGGAGCAATGGAGGGAAAAAAGAGGAACAATTGTAATAATCTGAACAATAAAGATTTATTTAAAAAATTTAAAAAAAATAAAACTAGTGGCCTGGTGCATGACATTCATGCATGGGGGGAGGAGGGAAGAGTTCCCTCAGCCCAGCCTGCACTGTCTTGCAATCTGGGACTGCTGACTCCTAACCGCTCACCTGCCTGCCTGCCTGATCACCACTAACTGCCCTCCCTGACAGCCTGGTTGCCCCTAACTGCCCTCCCCTGCAGGCCTGTTCTCATCCCCAATGACCTTCCCCTTCTAGCCTCATCTCACCCCAAACTGCCCTACCCCCTGCTAGTCTGATTGCCCCTAAAGGCCTCTGCCTTGGCCCCCACCAACATGGCTTTGTCCGGAAGGAAGTGAGATATCCAGAAGATGGTCTGTTGACTCAGTCTAATTAGCATATTATCCTTTCAGTAGTATAGATAGATTATATAGGACAAGATTGCTTAAATTGCGGGGGCGGGGAGCCTTTTTCATCAGGAGGAGATGCTCTTAGCAGACAAAAATATATAACCCCTATATCTGGACTGACAGCCAGCCATATGCACTATACTGCTGAATTGGTCATTAAAAAATTGAACCACTTTCTTACACCTGATACCAAACAGCTGTTGCCCTTAAAATCCCTCCTCAGCCCCCACCTTAGGTTCTCCTTTGCAGTTCATCCAGATTAGGTTCTGATTGGTTGGTTTATATAACAGTCAGTGTTTAAAACTCTGCCTCCTAGGCAGCCATTGGCTCCTCGCATTTCACCCAGATTTGTTTCTTATTGGTCAGTTTCTATGCCAGTCAGCATCTCCAGGCCTATCCATGAGCCTGATCAGAGAAGCAGGCTGATCAGCAGCCTTAGCAGAGGCCCGAGAGAAAGAGACACAGATGCTGGCCAGGCCTGGAGTGAAGAGAGAGACAAATGCTGATCAACAGCTGCCATGGAGGTTATGGATCAAACCTTGCTTCTATCTCCAGGCCTCTCTTCAGGCCTGATCTGCAGCCCCCTCAGCAGTTAGTGCTAGGTCGCCACGGCAACCCAGCACTGATTTCTGGTCTGTCGCGCCTTCAATCGTTTTGGATGCTATGGTCCCTGGGTTTTTATATATTAAGATAGCAACAGCTTCCAAATTTGAATTAAAAAATCCCATGGGGTTCCAAGTCCCCACTCGCATTTGGGGTTATCAGGAGGTGTAGAGATGGCCTCTAAAAGGTTAATAGACTGACACACTGGTGTTAAAATGAACCTAATGTACATGCTCCTCAATAAATTATTTCTCCATTTAAAAAACACACACGAAAATAAGGTAAAATAATTACTATAAACTGTGCTAAGAACATTATGCATTCTTTATTCCAATCTGAAGATCCCTGGCCTCTACGAATCCCTTGTTTTTCCTCCCAGGCCTCTGCTCCCAGGAGGAATCTATGTGTGACCCTAGCAGCCACCCCAAATCTTTATTGGTCTCCGCTCTTCAGTGATTTCACTGACATCCACCTCAAAAATGTTGTCACTTCTTTTTATAGTGACATTGGACAGACCATCTCTTTGTGATTGTCCTAAGAAAATGGAATTCAGCTAGAACACACACACACTCACAACCACCACCACCACCAACCCACAAACACATACCACACACATACACATTCTTTTCTTGCTTCTAAACCCAAATGCTTTTACTTCCCTTTGATTTTTCAGCATGCCTCTTTTAGGAGTAAAAAGCTACATTGTTTTAGGCAAGTTTCAGTGAGTGGGTCACTTCCCAGCCTTACTTCTGCATTGTGAACACACTCATGATAACAATTAATGAGAGGAAGGGTTTTTATGATAGCGCCTAGCATCCGGTTTTCAGCTCTTAAATTCTCCCTATATACGCACGGATCCAATTACCTCTGGGAGAGCTCTTATTAATCTCGGTGTCAGAGCTGTTTCAACAAATCTAACTGTAATAATGAAAAGTCATCTTATCACACTTTGCTCTCAGTAAATTTACCATTCTTTGATAAGGTTGCAAACAACTGGGAAGTAATTGATCTGTAATTAGTGTGGCAACCGCTGAAGAGTCTGTGCTGGGGTTTCATCATTTATCTGCCCAGCACAGCGCGTCCAGCTCCTGAACACTGAATTACTTAGCATTCCTTTCAAATACAAATGGTCTCAATGGGTTCTCCATTATTTTAAGAACTTTCTGAAGAGGAGGCTAACATTTAAATTTGTGATTATCTGTCACCAGGGCAGTGCTTAAAGGAGTGGGGAGTAGAGGGAGATCATTTTTCACACATGACTTGCCTGCCGAAGCCAAGCCTGCGCTATGAATGGAGAGAGACAGGGGCCCTTTGATCTGAACCAAACTCGCACAATTTATCTTTCCAATGCACTAAGGCTTTTGATAAATGTCAATTTGACAATTAAATTCTTCAAGGGCCACAATATATCACCATCACAGTGTCTATTTTTGAGGGTCGGTCAGCCATAACATCTCTCAGCAGACTGCAGCAAATCAGAGCGGGGAATGATAGCTCTCAGGCCCAGCTCTTCTACATATGGTATTTTTATCTCTTGCTAAGTGACAGAGCTGTGATTTTTTTTTTTTCTCCTTCAAGACAGAGCACAACTCCGATGGCAGAGCTTAAGGTCTGCCTTGCAACCCAAAGGGATTGCGACCCAGATCTGTTCCCTATCATTTCTCTGCTGGTTCAGGGTTGAGATGAACAACCCCTCTCCTGTCATACGCTCTCTTCCATATGGTATGTTAACACATATATTTTCTTCCTCTTGAGGTTCTTTTTTCTTTGCATCTTGCAAAAGGCAAACGAAGGCAAGTCTGTCCTTCTCCAACCTCTGAATTGGTAGGAGGAGCAAAAGTAGAACCACTGAGTTGTCGCTTTGGATTTTTGTAACGCCCAGTTTATCCTTGGATTACAAAGGTCACTGATAAGCCAAAGAGTGTGGACTGTAGTGGCAGGTTCAAGGGGAATGGAGAAAATTAATAGGAGGCATGAGGGTTTGAGGCAACATTTCACCTTTGAGACCATTCCAGTCTTTTTGCGTATGGGAACTTCAAAGGTGTCTCAAGCCTCCTATAAAGCTTGGATCCTCCTATGCATCCCTGAGAACTAAAAGAGCTATCAGATCATGAAGAAGGATGGGTCCCTGCCTTCTTAGGGTTTACATTCAACAGCACTTCTCTTTGCTCTTTTTGCTCCACAGAAATTCAACCCTGGCTGGGAGAATAACAATTGTAATGTGACATTTGGAAATGTTTCACATGAAAGATTATTTTGGACTCCGTGGCTACAAAGGGGTTTCTGAAGAGCTGACAGAGAAAGATGCCTTGGACATAGCAACAATACCTCTGCGATAGCCTTTCAAGCTCTTCCATCATCACAGACAGTGTCGCCACGGCCAGTGCAGCCCCACCACCTAGTCGTTTGGCAGGGATGTGATGCTATCTTTTGACAACAGTGGCATTTCAGTATGATTGTGCAGAAGACTAAAGCTCCCAGATCAGATGGCTGACCTGCTGAAAATACAGACATAAGATGCTGCTCTGATGTCTGCATGGTATCTTTTCTCAAGGCCTGAGGAGAATCGCTATAATCCGTACTATCTCTAAGAAAGAGTGAAAAAGAACCAACAGACTGAGTGTCTTAAGGGCATCTCACTGTTTCCAACACAGATTAATTTTTTGGATGGGCTATCATGCAGTATTGTCAATCAAAACCCTCCTAGAATTGTAATGTGACATCAGCTCTCAGTGCAGCTGGAGTCAGGAATGACTGAAAGTTAGCTACAAAAGACATGGAGGTCACTTCCCTGACTTTCAAAATGTTGGCAGCCTCAAACTTTTTGTGAAGGCCTGAGAACAATAATTATTTTGTAGTTGGGAATACCAGAGGATATTCGTCTTGTGCCTAAGGTTACTTCATGATGGCACAACTGGATGTAATTACACACAAAAAATGAATGCATTTTGTCAATACCATTTCAAAGTATAATTCTAAATAGTACTGACAAGCCTACATGAAATTTACCAACTGATTAAATAGCTTTTTATGACAGTCTTATAATATTTAGGTCTTTGCTCTACCATGTCTGTACATAAATACCTTTTAAGTTTTTCTCATATCTTATTGGATATACCTAAGAAATAAGTGGTCAGGTAAACTTCTATAGGCTAATTAACAATCTATTTTAAGTGCTGATATTAAGATATTCCATATATCATAATATATATTTTAAGAGATTGGCTGCCCAATGATAGCAAAGGGGAAGAAGAAAACTGAAAGATACACAAGGGATTGAGTTGCCAACATGGAGCCATCTGAAGAAAATGACTGAAGGGTAGCAGATTGTGGAAAAGCAAGAAGTTGAAGCTACTTCTTCAACCATGTTCCTGCTCATGCTAGTATCTGTTAGCTTCCAGTCTTCCGCAGTCAAGTACTCTGAGTAAATATACACCAGCAGCAAAGGAGACTTTCTTTCATTTGGTAGCTAAAAATGTTAATATGTCCACAGTTCTGATTTCTCATATTGTTGTTTTGCATTGGCATTGTTTTGTTATTATTTAAAACTTGACATTCAAGTTTTGAAAATGATAACATTTATGTAGTTTAAAAAAGAGAGAGAGAGATTGGCAAAGTTCTTTGTAATGGTATTACCAATGAAATAAACTTCTAAAATATCCTTCTCTAAATATTTGCCAATGATACATCTGAAGGGGTTAATAGCCAAAATGTATAAGGAACTCACACAACTTAACACCAAAAAAAACCCCCCAACAAATAATCTGATTTAAAAATGGGCAGAAAACTTGAATAGACACTTCTCCAAAGAGAACATGCAGATGGCCAACAAACTTGAAAAGACACCCAGCATCACTAATTATCAGGGAAATGCAAATCAAAATCACAATATCACCTCACACCTGTTAGAATGGCTATCATCTATAAATCAGCAAACAAGTGTGGATGAAGATGTAGAGAAAATGGAATTACCATACACTGCTGGTAGGACTGTAAATTAGGTGGCCACTTTGGAAAACAACGTGGAAGTTCCTCAAAAAATTAAAAATAGAACTACCATACCCAGCAATTCCACTTTGGGGCATTTATCTAATCCAAAACACGAATTTAAAAAGCTATATGTGCCCCTGTGTTCACAACAGCATTATTTACAACTAGAGGCTCAGTGCACGAATTCATGCACAGGTAGGGTCCTTCGGGGCGGCCTACAGGGATCCAGCGAAACCCTCAGTCCAACACCATCTGTAGCTCCTACCTGCTGCTTCCACTCATCCCAGCCCCACTGTGCTTGCGATGGGCTTGTGCCCAATCAGTCACAATCAGGAGAGGCTGCCACAGCAGCACTCACCAGCAATAAGCTCTGCGTCTGGCAGCCTCCCGAGGGGAGTGGTCTGCAGGATTGGGCTGAAACTGGCTCTCTGATATCTCCTGAGGGGTCCCAGATTGCAAGTGGGTGAAGGCCAGGCTAAGGGACCCAACCAGTGCACAACTGGCGCCAGGGAAGGACCGAGAGAGGGCTCCAAGGTGTGTCCAGCCCTATCTCACCCAGTCCCAATTGGGGCTGATCAGAGCTGGTCGGCTGGGGAGGGATGCAGGAGTTTGGCCAGCTGGGGAGGACCATAGGAGGATTCCAGGGCGTGTCCTGCCCATTTAGCTCACATTTAGCTCAGTCCCAATGGATAGGATTCTAGCAGCAAGCTAACCTACTGGTTGAAGCATTTGCCCCCTGGTGGTGAGTTAATATCATAGCAAGTAGTTGAGTGTCCTTAGCATATCATTAGCATATTATGCTTTGATTGGTTGAACAGTCGACTGGTTGACTAGATGACTAGACACTTAGCATATTAGGTTTTTATTTCATGTATACAATAAAATATTACTCAGCTATAAAAAAATAAAATCTTACTATTTGGACTTACAGAGTATTATGCTAGGTGATATAAGTCAGACAAAGCTAAGTACCATATGATTTTACTTATATCTAGAGTCTAAAAAGTAAGACAAAACAGAAACAAACTCATAGATATAGAGAACAAAGGTGGTCACCAGACTGAAGGGAATGGGTAAAAAAGGTAAATTGGATTAAGAAGTACAAATTGCCAGTTATTAAAATGGTCATGGGGATGTGAAGTACAACACAGGAAGTACATTCAATAATACTGTAATAATCATGTATGGTGTCAGGTCTAGACTTATTATTGAGTATGTCATAAGGTGTATAAATGTCTAATCACTATGTTGTACACCAGACACTAATATATTTTATGTCAACTGTAATTAAAAAGTAAAGCTTAATAAATAGATTAAATACCCTCTGTGTAAATATCTTCTGAAATACCACTAAATGAATCATGAACATTAAACACAAGGGAACCAGATTGAAAAAATAATTTATAATAGAGAATTGCATCATTTATCCCAAATAGCGCTTGGCTTGTATCTCCTGTTACCTAACACTCTCCTGTACATCACTGGATGAACTGCTTCAAGAACTGCCCAGCGCTTTGTCCTTTTCCTTTGGATGCATCACAGGCTGAAGGACAAGCCCATCCCAACCAGTGGTGAGATCTGAGGCAGGAGCACAAATGCAGGCCGACATACCATATGTCTAAATATTTACAAATTATACAGTATGTCTAAAAATTACAAAACTATCACTCTTTATTTTATTTTATTTTTTTATTAATTTTCACCCAGTGATAAATTTCCATTGATTTTTAAAAAGTGTGGAAGGGACAGGGAGAGACAGATGTTAGGTGTGGATTTTTATAGATGACCTTATCTGGTTTAGAAAGTTTCCTCCCATCCCTAGTTATTTTAGCATTTTTGTCACATGTGGATGAAAGGGGCCACATGCTAACCCGACTAGCTCTGGGAAGACCTGTGTGGGTAGCCTTGCAAACTCAGAGTTCTAAAGTAACCACAAAGCATGGTATGAAATTAAAAATTTTCAATTAAAAGTGATAGGGGCAGAAATAGAATATTGTGGACTAGCTTATAAGACACTAGAGGCCTGGTGCACAAATTCTTGCATGGGTAGGGTCTGGCCAGCCCACCCCAATCGGGGTCTATTGGGGACTGATTGGGCCAGCAGGGGTAGGGGCTGTGGGAGGTTGGCTTGTGGGTCTATCCCCATTAGGGCTCGCTGGCAGGCCACATGTATACAGATATTAATCATGCTCTTTTAACTATGATTAGAGAAAGCACATTCTAACCTCACTAAGAGTTGTATGCCCTGGGACATGGGACCTAACTGTGGGATCCCTTAACACGACCCACGTGGTTCAGGGCCCACTCAGGGTCCGGTTTCTGGAGAAGGCCGCACACTAAAATGAAGAGACTGGAAAAGAGTTAATTTGGGAAAATGGGGGGCCAGGCAGGAGTCCACCTCTTGTGGGAAGACTACCCTAGGCTCTGGCCTTGTTATCCGTTTTATTGAGGCTATGGGATATACCCATAGCCCTTAGGCAGGTAATAAGCGGATTATCATATCTGTAAGGATTTACACAATTACAAGATGGGGAAGTTGCCTCAGTTACCATTGTCTCAAATTAGATAGGGAGTGGTTGGCTCTGACCTTTCAGAGCTTCAAGGTTGACCATCCTTTTACATCTTTCTATTAGTGAGACAAAGATTGGTTTCCGGCACCTGACATCAGAATACAGTCCATCTTCCTTTCCTGAGAAATGCTATCATTCTGGAAAGATTGACAACTTGTGGCTGGGACAAATGTGGTCTGGAGGCACCAGTCCTTTGCAACCCCCAGCACTATTGCCTGCAACCATTATACCTCGCCTACTTTCCCGGACCTGTGATTCCTACTTTTCCATGGAATCTTTGCCTTTCTACCCAATGTAAGCAGCTGGCTTACGGGGAGCAGGAGGGAAGATTTTTGTGGATGACCTGCTGCTCTCTCGTACTGCCAGCAGTATTGCAATAAACACTCACATAGGATTTAACCCTGTCTCTGCTTAATTGGCCCAAGCAGTGACAGGCAGCCCAGCCGCTGATGGTGGGTAGTCATGTCCTAGGTTATCTTCCCTGACAAAGGTCAGTCTTTACCTTAACTGAGCCTGTCTATCGTCTTTTTGCATCTACGAGAATATAAAATTGTAATGTTAAAGTGATTTTCCTTTTCCTGGAACCCGCAAAGCACCACTCTGTGGCAACCACAAATCCTCCATAGTTACTGAGTTCATTGTTGACTGATAACTATCCTGCACCCACCTAACGTGTGAGTTTATCATTTCACTCTTTATCCCAGAGGTCTCCCCCCAGCCCCTGCTTTGTTTTCTCCCACTTCCCTAACCTATCACCAGTGGATTCCATGTGACCCACTTAAGGCTTTGCTGCTTTTGATTGTAATGCATAAAACAAGGTGCACAACCGCCATTCCCCAGGAGCATTATCTCAACCCATTGAGATTCTGCTTCCTAGCATTTTGTTTAGAGTTTGGCTCAAATAAAAAACAAAAAAATTCTTCACAGGTTTGCATGTTTCTTACCTTAACACATGAAAGAGTGGTGAATTTTGCCAAAATGCCTTTTCTGCATCTATTGAGATGATATGTGGCTCTCCCTGCTCCATCCCCTTTTTACTCCGTTAGTATGACACTGGTTAATTTTCAGATGTTAAGCCAACATTGCACTTCTGGGATAAATCCCATTGGTCACTAATAAAATGAAAATGGGCTCAGAATTTCAGTTTTGAAGAGGTTAGGCTAAGGATCACAGAAGGAGTGTATATTACAGTGGATTTAACTACTAGAGTATTCCAGTCTCAGTTGAGAACATGTCAGAGGCTTCACTAATATGATGTTACTATAGGATTGCATTGCTGGGAAAAACCTTTTGCACAAACATTTTGCTGAAGTGTCAAGTGAAGGACCCAACATTTTGCCACCCTGAAGCTACCTTTTGGGGATATTGACTTTAAACTGATTATTAAGAAACAAAAGACTCAGACAGAACCTTTAACCCTCCCCCTTTCCAGCCCAAGAGGTTCTGACAGACAAAACTGCATCCGGGAGGAGACTTTAGGATGTCACCTTAGCCTAATTTGAATTGAGTATGGTAAGTAAGAGGGCTGCAGAAGGCACCAGCTAGCTGGGTACCCCCTGGGTCTCATTGTTTCTGAGTGGCTTAGCAAGGATTTGTCTGTGGTGTATGTTTTCCTCTTCCTCAACTACCTGCTAATTGCCCATTATTATTTTGAAATCTAATACCCTGTCCCCTCACTTTCTCCTTTTTACAAAAATGTCTTATATACCAATTGTTTCATTGTCTTTGGAATTTTCATACTTATATGAATCCCCCATGTGCATGTATATTAAAAATTTGCTTTTTCTTTTGTTAATCTGTCTCTGTTAAATTAGTAGTAGTATTTTTAGCCCCACCCAACAAAGCTTGTAGATACATATGCATATAATTATGAATAAATACTTGTAAAATATGCACATGTTTTTCCTATTCTTCATTTCCTGTCTAATAATGTAGGCCAAGGAAGTATCTATGTGAATTAAAGCTAAACAAGTCTCTAACTTTATTGATTTGTTATTCCTTCTGAACTTTCAATAGGAAAAGTGACTAGTTTTTAAAATACAAAAGTTTTTATGAACTTTATGGTACCATTTGCAAAGCTTATGACCTTTAAATTAGACTTCATACACCCCTGACCCCCCACCCCCGTCTTCATAATATGACAATCTGAAAAGTTGTTTAAATAAGATATAGCTTGGAGTGTGCACTCTTGCAATGGCATTAATGGTGTTTTGTATGGCCTACCTGTGTTTAGAACTGCAGACCTAAGTTTTGTGTGGCTGTAAGATAGTACTTTCCTTTTACAGCTGTTGAAATCGCTATACCCAACAAAAGGATATTCACTGTTTCTTGCTAAAGTAACTTCATAAAATAAATAAAGCAGAACTTCTTGAAAAATAAGAAATGTTCTTTCCCTTTTCCCTGTTTCCACAAAAATGACAAGAGTATCAAATGAAGTGACACATGCATGCTCAGTGCCAGTTTCATCGCGGGATTTCGCTCTTTCAGAAATGCAGGTGCAGGTTAACGTGTCTTTAGATTTATATTTCGAGATGAAATTTTAACACTATAATACCCTTGATATATAATAAAATATAAATAATATTCAGCTTTTATGTTTCATACTGAAATTATCCCACAGATTTTCATCATTTATCATTCCTTTCTAACTATTCAAATCTATAACTCTGAAACAGATGAGATCTCTTTCATTTACTTTGAGATTTCAATTGTAGCAGAATTAATAACTTCATTCCTTGTCTCACTTCAGTGGTCAATTATAATATTTATTTGACATATTTTAACCCCCTTCCCAATTTCAACAAAAGGTTCTTTAGAGATAATAAAAGCGAACTAAGTGTATTATATTCACATTCACTGATCGTATTCCAGGTTTACCTATTAAAGCCAACGAGTCATTTGTATGTACTTTTAATAGAACTGCATTCTGCTGACAGTGCTTCCCTCCTACTTTCATTTTATGAAGAAAAAACCTTGTAGCAGCTTTTCCCAAAGTCTGTTTCTTGAAGCATTCGAGTTTTACAGGATATGATGGGTTTTAGCCAAAATTAAAGAAGACAGGATTTAATAAGCAAGTGTATTTGGGAGATTCTGGGTTAACATGAGGTAAAGAGTTGTCACCTCTTTGCCACAGAATTTTCATGGTGTTTGATATGCTAATGAAAACTGTGACTTTCTAAAAAGGTCATAAACTAAAACTTTCTCCAAATATTGGAGACCATAAAATCATTCAAAAATTATTTTTAAAAGATGAAAACAGGTCTTATCAGGTTAATCGTCAAGTTTCCTTTCCATTGAGATATTGAAATCAATCTTAAACACTTCAATTAAGAAATAACAAAATTACAAAAAAATACACAACAGGATATTATACAGCCATCAGAAATAATTCTTTAAATATTTCTTAATGGTATGGAATCATGTTAATGATATAATAATATTGAGTAAAAATAATACACAACTATACAAATTTTGGCTATATTGCTGAAAGTTATTGAAAATCACATAATTTGTTAGAAAATTATTGAAAGGAAATATACACAGAGAAAAAAATGGCCATCATTTTTTTTCTTCCTTGTATTTTTCTATAAATTTCACTTTTAAAATATTAATATGCATTAATTTTATAATATGAAGGAAGTTAGAGCTTCCTCTCTATCACTGTAGCATTGTCAGCCAGTCCATCATTATTTCTAATCTGAACTATTTTATTTTTTTTAAATATATTTTATTGATTTTTTACAAAGAGGAAGGGAGAGAGATAGAGAGTTAGATACATCCATGGGAGAGAAACACTGATCAGCTGCCTCCTGCACACCTCCTTATGGGAATGTGCCCGTAACCAAGATACATGCCCTTGACCAGAATCAAACCTGGGACCCTTAAGGCCTCAGGCCGACGCTCTATCCACTGAGCCAAACCAGTTAGGGCTCTGAACTATTTTAACTAACTCTTTATTTTTCCTTTACCTCAAAGCAATCTTCTATATCAGGGTTCAGCGAACTATGACACACATGGGACAGGACGCCGCCTGTTTTTATAAATAAAGTTTTATCAAACACAGTTATGCTCATTTTATATTTCTATGGTTGCTTTTGCTCTGTGATGTAAAGTTGAGGAGTGGTGACAGAGATTGTATAACCCACAAACCCTAAAATATTTCTATGTCACAGGACTAGGACTAAGGCAAATGAGGCCCCCAGGGTACCCTCACCGGGAGAGGCACTCACTCTCAGAGTAATCATGTGCAGTAGTGATCTGACCATTAGATGCTGAGGTCAGTTTGGGCCTGTGAGGAACAGAGGCAAAGAAAGAAGTACATATGCAAGGGATTAGTGAAGTGCCTGTGAAGAATTAAGGGAAGAAGGAGCAGGAAGAGGTGTGTGTGTCAGGGAGAGAAGGGGTGTCAGTAGGCCAATATGCAGGATTGACTCCTGTCAAAGGAGAGAGGGACACAGCATCCACTAGGCGCAGCCTCAGAGTACAGTGCTGTCCTGTCAAAGGCCCACCCTGGCCAATAGGGAGCTCAGGAGCAAAGCACAGTAGAGGAGACAGTAGAGGAGAGCCCCACAGTGAGCAGGAACAGCCAGAATGTAATACTCCTGCCTCAGCGTGAGCACCACAAGGGGTCCACAGGCTCCACAGCCAGAGGCTGTCAGCGGCATATATGCTTCCCAGAAAGTTCGTTTGAAGTGGCACCTGGGCAGCACACCTCCATGGCCACCACAGTGCTTCTTAATATTTACTTATGTGTTTGGGGATGTGTGACCAACATGGCAGTTATTTTCTCCAAATCGTCACCCCCCCACCCCCCCAACTTTTGGCTTGGAGAAGACTGACTCCATTTTGAACCATGGCAGTCAGGGATAGGTCACCCCAGTTCCATAGTGATGGAGACACAGATGGTTCAATCAGAATGACGTTTAGGACTTTTATTTAGTGGGTATAGTTAGTGGAAGGTTCTATCTCCTTGGGTGTGAACAAGGAAGCAAGTAACCCTGGTTGATGCTGGTAGTTTGTATTAGTCCAGGATGAACTCAGCTAAAAGTAACCTGGTAGGGTTGCTGAAGGAGGAATGCGTGAGGCCAAAGTGGTGAGGGATTATGAATTTATTAGGTCATCTGGATACCAGAAGGGCTGAGCCCCAAAATGGCATCAGCACCCAGGGACCAGAGGTTTTAAAGGACTCTAGGTGAGTTTTTTTCTGGGTGGAGAATTCTCTGGGCAGGCCCTGAGGGGAAACATAATGGTCTTAGCAAGTGGAATGTGGCCTAAGCATAAGGGAATGTGGGTTGGGAAGTGGTCTGAAGTTCGGTTCCCAGGGGAGAAGGTATTGTTTCAATGATTTGTTTCAATGATTTGAACAGACCTTAGCATTAACCCAAAGCCCCTGACTACAGTATTTGTTATCATTAGAGAAAAAGAAGATTGGACAGGAGAGTTGGCTGACATTAGTTCAGTGGTTTTGAGGCAACATCTCCATGAGTCACACATGGGCTTCATTATCACAGCAGCTTCATCGTCACAGTTCATATTCAGCACCTGGGAGCAGGGGAGGGCGTCATTGCTCTTCCCATGCCTTCCTTCCATCAGCGATGACAAAGTGTCATTCTCAGACACCCAAAACCAGGACTGGGTTACACACCTACTTCTAAACCAGACCTAGGACCCACCTTCCCTGAGATCAAGGAATCACTGTCACACACAAAACAAAAGGTGGGTCCTACCCAGTGTGGAAGTGCCAAGGGGAGGGAAATGGCTCGTGGAAGGACAACAGCAGAACCAGTCGCTTAGTGATCTTACCAGGCCAGAGAGAAAAGGCTAGAGCTGAGAAATCATAGAGAAATGGAGCCAGGGCTGCAATCAAACCACACTGGCGGTTCACTCTGCCTAAGGAGTTTTCTGTTAGCGAATCAGTCTCACCTTTGGTGGTCAGGTCAGTTCGAATGGGCTCTCTCTTTCTTACAATATAAGGCTCCCAATTGTCTGAAGGGAAGAGAAGTTTATTTTGAGACTTTCCTAAACAGGGTAGCAGAATTGAAATAAACTAAGGGGGTTGAGTCATATTAATTAAGATACTGTTGGTTGTAAGTTAACCAAAAAGCAAAACCAAACAAAAACCAAACAAAACAAAACAAAACACCCTAACTCAAAGAGACTAATAACTAGAAATGTGAAAGGGCAGACTCCAAGAGCCAGCAGCTTAAGGACATGATCCAGCACTGAGATTCCCTCTGTCTCTCCACTCTGCCATCAGCATCACCTGCAGCCTAGGGCAAACATGGGTGCCATTCACAATAGAAGCCACACCCACCAGGAGAAGAGAAAGCACAGAGTCTGGTTCTTTCAGTTCCATAGGTTCAATCTGGGTCAACGACACATGAGGTAAATGCCTGTGTGGAGGAGCATCAGGGATGAGATTTGGGAATAGTTGATATGTATATGTGCGTATATGCACACATGTAAGTACAGATAGCTAGTAACCAGTTTCTTCAGTTTATAATAAATCTAGTCTTAAGTACTGATTTCATCATAATTACATAAATTAGTAACTGCTATGTGTTTATCACAAGCTTGTCATGCTTCTAAATTTCTTTGCATGCCCTATCTCATTAATAGTAAATCCTCACATCTGCAACAGCCTTTTGAGACTTTTTATTTATTTATTTATTTTATCATCCCTGCTCTACAGAGGAAGCAACTGAAGGCAGAGAAATGTTAAGTAATTTGGACAAAGTCACGCAACTAGTAAGTAGCAGAGCTGATATTTCATTGCAGGAAGTATAAGTATAATTTTCCATTATACTCATATACATATATGATTTGGATCCTTGATTGATTACTCTTACCCAGAGACTAATACTCACTCTTTTTGGTCCTACAATTCACAAATATTAATAAACTGTTATGTTTTGGGATCTCAGAACCAAACACTTTTAAAAGGAAAGATTCCTCAAAAGTCATAGCACTTACTATAGCAAGATATTACAGTGGTTATGGTTATACACTATAATAAAGAATTAGACTATTTCTTTTAAAAGTCAGATTATCTTTTTGTTCATTTTATTGAGGAACATATAGGAAGATTAGATGTTTGTTTTTCTACTGGACTGTATT
This sequence comes from Vespertilio murinus, assembly GCA_963924515.1. Taxonomy (NCBI): domain Eukaryota; kingdom Metazoa; phylum Chordata; class Mammalia; order Chiroptera; family Vespertilionidae; genus Vespertilio; species Vespertilio murinus. The sequence continues at coordinate 58,702,442 of OZ004705.1, forward strand.
CTCAAAGGTTTTCAAACTGCACACACCACCTCTAAAATCATTCTGACCAACCCTGGCCAGTGTGGCTCAGTTAGTTAGAAGGTTCGATCCCTGGTTGGGGGTGCATGCAGGAGGCAACTGATCTCTCTCTCTCTCTCTCTACCTCTAATCAATAAAAACAAATTAAAATTATTTTTAATCAGCCCCTCCAATCTTAAAAGGGTGAAAATTAAAAGTAAATATGAATAGAAGTTCTAATATTGTCTTCCTTTACCTGAGTGAATCATCTTGGGAACCCCTTGGAGCACACACACTTCTAATGTGGATATCATTCTCCTCATTGGCACTGCACCCCAATTCCTTTGTGTCACACTCTCCCAGTTACGCTGGACCTCCCTGAGCTACTCTGTTACCATATCATAACAGCATTGAATTATGGGGAATATGATTTGGTAAGGTAGTCGGAGAAAGAACCAATGAAATAACTCAAAGCAATGGAATGCTAGCTTATGTGGCAAGGGGACTAGGAATCCAAGGCCATTTCCAGATGTTGGATTTATTATCCTAGGTGTAAGAAAGGGTCCACAAAAGAGGGACGGATACAGCTGGTCTTCAGGATGGATGGAATTGGATTGAGAGATAGGAGAAAGAAGTGAGGCAAAGGCCTGGAGGGAGGATTAAATGTGACCAAAACTGGGGAAAATTTGAAACCAGCCCAACTAATAGACCCCACCCAGGCTAACCTTGATGCTCTTAACTCCCTCTCCCACTAAAGTGATTCAATTGTCCTGATTCTCAGGAGGTCCAGCGGCTGAAAGCTGTCCTCTCAGGCCCTATTTGTCAAGATAACTAAGGACTGCCCATTGTCCCCACAGACCAGTTCGCTGCAAACTCCCTTCTCAAGCCCTTAGCCTCTGGCTGGCTTTCTGGCTGTTTCCCCGAGTGATCAATCCTAAGCTTTCTCTAGATGGGACTAGATTGAGTAAGCCATGGAGGGAAGAGAGTTTTAGCCAGGATCTGGACCTCCCTGCTATGGTAAGCAATTCAAGTTAATGCTTTCAAGTTAACATTTTTTTTTTTTTTGCCAGTAAACTATGTATTGTCATGTGCTAGATGCAGTTTTCATTTAAAAAACGTGTGGTGGGCTGAGGTTGAAACAAGATTCCAGTGAGACAACAATTTTCGCAGCAAACCCCACTTGGGATCATGCCTTGAGAATGTTCCCTCTCCCGGGAGGAGGTCTGAAGGAAGATCACCACGAAGGGAGCAAGGATGGTGGGTGGTGTGGAAGGAAGTATGTGTTAATGGACTTAAAAATTAATTGGCATGTGTGTGGCTGGAGGAAAAAATGAAAGGAACAGATGTGGAAGAGAGGCCAATTGCCAGCTCACAGGGATGGATTGCCTGTCTTTCTGCCAGAGCTCGATCCGAGCTCCTGGGAGAAATGGTTTCACTACCTTAAGGTCTTAATAGAACATTAGTCAGGTCTGTGGGGACTGAGTTTTTGCCAAGGAGACATCACTCTAGACCAGATTTCAAGGAGGCAGCGGACGCACGGGGCTACGCAACTTTGTCCACGGTTTTCAGATCGACCACTTGTGTGCTTGGATTTTCGCTGTAAGCATCTTAGTCTCCCTAATCTTGGTCCCACTGTGGCCTCTCACACAGTTAGTATGACGAGAGGACTCAGACCTATTCCAGCTTGTGAAGAGGACCGTTTCTCCCCTGCCCGCACTCCCCCCGCAGAGAGCCCTGCGGATACAAGGCAGGCTTCGTGTGTCAGGGCCCTCGGAGTGAATCACAGAGGTCACATGCTGCAGATTTAGGGAGAAGACTTTGGCTCTAGTTTCTACCATTTTCTGCCTCTTCTTACTTTCTGACTGGGAAGAGGGCCGACACTGTTATAAGGGTTCTAATTGACAGACTGGAGCCTTAGACCTTGGGCCCCTGAGCTCTCTAGGGTCGGGGGCTCCATGGAAGCCTCTGGGGCCAAATGCCTCTAGACACGAAACGTGTGCATTTATGTAGAGTTTCCCTTGTGAATACGCAGTGTCTGTACACAGCCGAAAAGATGATGATGAGGGGTTCTGACCATCTCTCCGCATAAGAGATATGAGGCCCTCAATTAAGAGTGCTTAGTCAAAGGGAAACCTTTCAAAGGCTTTATTTCTTCACTTAACAGAAAAAGACAAGGCTAAGACTCATCATGACCTCTTCCCTGTTGCTACAAATCCTGAGGATGGAGCACCAGGTCCATCTCACCCATGTACAATACAACTTTGAGCACACTCTCTCCTCCGTGATCCTTACCAAAACTATCCACACACCCCAGGAGGCTTATAATCCCCCTAATCTTTCATTTCATAGTTTTTAAAAAAAGACAATGCAAAGCATATAAGCATCACCCTCTGGCAGCAAAGTAGCACAGAGAAGGCAGAAATGATAACCAAAAAATGTCCAAGTGCGTTTACTGACTACCTCTTATCACAAAAAGATAACAAAGCAATATCTCGGTCCCAGCTGGACTCAGAAGAGGAAACGCTCACAAAAGTTTTACGCCATCTCCTCATTTTCCCCCCTAATTCTCATTCTTCCATCACCATGGCAACCCACGTTATAAAAGCAGGGGAAGAGATTTGTGAATCTAAGCTCCTTGACCTTCAGACCACTTTAAGTTTTATTCTGAGTTTTTGAAGTGCGTACCTTCCCTAACCTGTACATTGCAGGGGAAAGACTTCCTATGGTGGGAAGTGGGAAAGAACACAGAAATTCTGAATGGTTAGCTGGAAATAGCAGGGGAGCCATCATGCTAATGACTGGCCACTCAAGGCTGTTCCACCAAAGGAAGAAAATGTCAAGCCCCTTCACTGAGAATGGATGGGGCAGAGGACTAAAATGTTTATGACTCATCCAAGTTCACTTCAGTCCTGTTTGAATGTTAGTTCTTATCATTAAAATTTACTTCTGCATGCATCTTAACTGTTATGGATAAATACAAACATCTGGGAGAAGTAATATACATATATGCCCTAATTCCCACTAAGATAAAAATGACTGACTCCGATCACTTCTGAAAACAAGAGTTCTCATTTTTTTAAAATTGATTTTAGAGAGAGGAAGAGAGAGAGAGAGAGAGAGAGAGAGAGAGAGAGAGAGAGAGAGAAGGAGGGAGAGAAAGAGACAGAGAGAAACACAAATGTGAGAGAGATTGGCTGCCTTCCACCCCGACCAGGAATCGAACCTGTCACCTTTTGTTATATGGGACAAAGCTCCAACTAACTGAGCCACACCAGCCAGGGCAAGAACACCAATTTTAAGCCAAAACTAAATACAATGGAGAGAAGAAAATCAAACCAACTAGAAAAGTTAGTAGGCAATGGGCACTGAAAACGCAAAAGTATGGCATTTTAACAGTTTGCTTTTAGATGTATGAATTAAACTTGAGTCTGGAGTGCTCTGGAGATGTGGAGTTTCAGGGATGCTCTTTGCCCTTACAGAGGTGCTTACACAGTGAATATGACAGGGCTTTACATTCTAAAGCATGTCTTGATTCTGGGTGAAGTAAGGAGCTCAAATGGGTCTCAGCATTAAATCATTCCTGGTATGAGGCAAGCCCATTCAATGTGGTTCCCAGATGCCCCTTAACAAGCTCTAATTTGAGCCAGGTGCTCAAGCATGGCCCACTCCCTGTACCCGGCGAATTCTGAGCCGTTGCACGAATGGCACATCCATTTTTCTAAGCCCAAAAAAGCAGCAGTCGTGCATTATTGCCAGCGGTAATTAGCAGCCCTGCCGAGGGCTGGCCCTGAACGTGCCTGGTGGTGCCTCCTCTCTCTCTCTCTCTCTCTCTCTCTCTCTCTCTCTCTCTCAGCCACATTTGTTGCTGCCCACAGTCAAAGAGCTGTTTTTTTGTTTTGTTTTGTTTTCTGGAGTCCTTTGAAATCTGAAGAGGGATTTGAACCCCAGGATGTGAATGACAAAATGCACTTTGCACCCTTGAGAATTCTGAGTGTTCTAACCATGGACACAAGGACACAACATCCCAACCAGGAGGGTTATTCTGCTTCCCTCAGAGAGGGATTCTTGTGGACAGGCTGCTGCTCTCAAACAATAGTGCAAAACAGAGAAACAGGAAAACAAGATCAGCCATCCCGGAAACCCAGAGGAGACGAGTAGGGGGTGAGGAGGGGTAAGACAGCAAACATATGGAAGAGTTTTCAGTGAGGGAGGAAGGAAGCCAAACAGAGGGGCCATTATTGCAATTTTCTTGTTTTCAGCCTTAAGAGATGCCCAGGAAATACTTCATGCTAATTCTCTTTTCTAAAAACCTGAAAAATCTTTCAAAACCAGAGAGAAATAAATATGGCTTATAACTAGTTTGGCTTTTCCCATGTCCTTCAATATAAACTGCCTTTTTTTTTCTCCAACCAGGAGTTAACTAGTTCAAAACCATTACATGAGTGATAATTTCACTAAAATAACCGGGAAATATTTGCTGTGCAGAAATCCTCATAAATTAAACACTGCATGGGAGCATGTTACACAACACCGGATTCATTCACTTTGGAACGTTCTAGACACACAGAGGATACCCTCTCTTAAGAAGAGCACTCTTGGATTTTATTAATGCCCAGGGTGCATGTTGACCAATAATATTTCTTTCTTTCTTTCTTTCTTTCTTTCTTTCTTTCTTTCTTTCTTTCTTTCTTTCTTTCTTTTTGTCAGTAGCATTCTCTGCAGAGAAGCAATTTAGCTGAGAAAAAAAGAAACAGATCAGAATTTAAAGCAACTCTTTTTATTGTCATAAGGCTTATATGGCTTCTGATAATAAGCATATAAGCATAGTCTAAAGTTTTCATGGGAATAAGTGTAATGTTCTCCAGCAAAAGTTGTCAAAACTCTCAGCCATCAAGGTGAACATTGTACTATTTCTATTATAAAATTGTTTTAATCACTTAAGGTAGATAAGGTGTTGAGTGTTTCTTTGGATCCCAAGACAAGCTGATAAAACAAAACAAAACAAACAAACAAACAAACAAAAAAAAACAAAGAGTAAAAAATAATCTCAGGTAAAGAGACCCCACAACCTCTTCACACACAAGTTTGTGAGCTTGCGTTTGTGCACCCAGGGTGTGTCAAGAGCAATTTTAAATTCTCCCCAAATGAAAATTAAAGGTAAAAAACTGAGAAATGTTATCTTAGCAATAACTACTTTTGAGTAATAATACCACCTTTTAATACACAGTGTTGCTTGGGGAAAAAATCTCCTAACATAGTCTTTGTGTTAAATTTAATATATTATAATTATTGTACCTATTATTTACCCACCTATCAGGATCACAAAAACCATCACATAGTTTGCCATAATCAAGAAAGAAATGTATCATTATGACAGTTATGAGAAGAATTTGGATACTCACAGCGCTGGGGCTATGAAACCCATTGTACTTCTCCAAATCCTTGTGGTATCAGAGTGAATCCTTCTGGAGGCTTCATAAAGAACTACATCAACCCCCGTAACCGGCATCAGTGAGGCAGGTGCAGGAGCCATGCAGAAACGTGGGGGGAAGAAGGACATTGCTGGAAACCACTGAGCCCAGACCTGCAAAGACAGCTGGGAGAGGTGAGCTCACTGACGAGGGCCTGTGGGAGGCATCAAGCCCACCTGTGGGGCTGGCAAGGTGAAGGAGGAACCAGCATTTAAAAATCAGTAGCTCTTACAAAAAAACAGAAGTTCTGGCTCTGCTTACAAGATTAGACAACCTGACATCACAGGGCCCACATTCCCACTGGGAAATGCTAGGCCAGAACGGGGGAGCCCAGCCCCCTTCACACTCAGAAGGCATGTGTTCTGTCCGCAGGGTCTCCCACACCTTGCCCGTCTCACTTGCATCATTGTCCTGACTCCGCCTTACTGAGTAAGAAGCCCAAACCACTAACTTGGGCATGAACAGGTGAAACATCTCTACCACCTGATAGCAGAATGAGAATGTGCCTCAATGTCCTTCAGCTGGCAAAATGCTGCCCTGTCTCAGGTGTCCTCATCTCCTAGGAGTCTTTCCTGCTCCTCTGGTGTCCTTATGCCTGCAGGGCCCAGTTACTGCACTTCCTTACAAAGATGGCTTCATGTGTTTGCCACCCACAGTTTGTGTATAGCCCCTACTCTCTGCCACGACATTGGGGATTCTATAATAACATGATCCCCAAAGACAGGAAAAATACAAGATGAAATAGGATAAGGGCCATATTCATGTTCAATTAAGGAGATTAAGTAGGACTTCTTGGAACAATGGACATGTAGAATACTTTGGGAATGTTGTCCCAGGAAAGATGAGGCACAGGATGCATTCCAGGAGGAGGAGACAGATATTGGAGGAGCATTTAGGGATCATTGAGTTTACAGGGTCTGAAGCATTGGGCATCCTCAGTGCAGAGCTGAGGAGCAGGCACTCAGATGAGTAAATGAGAACCCTTGGAGGTCTTCGAGTTGTCCAGCAATGTAATCAGTGCTGGACTATTGGGGCAAAGCAGGAGGAATTGAAGAGGAGGGACAATGTGTCAAGGAGCACACATTTGTTGAATGTGCCAGACATGTGGTATATGCTTGTTTCATTTTTTATCATCACAACTCTATAAAGAGGGTGCTAGGATTTTCATTTTATTTGCGGAGGGCAAAGCTCAGACACAGCTGGTTAAGTAAACTGCCAAGCTCTTCATCCCTGTATCCTTAATGTCTTGCCCAATAAGTGTTGTATGAATATAAACAAAAAGGAACAAGTGGATGGAAGGAGCCAGTACTGAATCGGTTCTGCCTCATGCTATAGCCATGGTCTCTGCCTTCCACTGGTTGAAGATTTCTCAATAGGCAAGAATAGGCTTATAAAGTCCTTACTAGGGAGACAACTGAACTGAGGCTGTGTGCAGAGTGAATGGAGGGCCAGCAAGAGAGAGCTGCTGAGCAAGAGCCACACGACATTAATGAAGTCCTTACTAGGGAGACAACTATCCTGATTGGTCTGAAACTAAGGGGTTTGAATAATATGAAACTTTGTGATAAAACTGGGAGGGTCCCAGGCAAACTGGAACTATTGGTTTTATAACTGGGATCCAAGAAGAATCATACATTACAAGGTGATGAAGTAGAGGTATCGGGAAAAGAAGTAATGTTGTAACTGGACAGCAGTGGTCCTAAAATGGTAGCAGGCATCAGGATCCCCTAGAGGGCTTGCTGAACAGAGTGCTGGGCCCCGTCCCTACAGATTCTGATGTGGGGTGGAAGTGGAGAGTGCATTTTTAACAGGTGCTCTGGAATCACACTTTGAAAGATGCTCTTTTCAAGTTTGCAAAGCTCTCCTGCAGGCCTCAGCTTATTTGATCCTCATGATGACCTTGGGCAGTGGGCCGGGACCACTGTGAAGGTTGAGGATGACTGCTGGCATGTGGAGCTGTATGGTCTGAGACCAGGGAAGAGATAAAAACAGTCGATGGCCCAGACACTGCCTTGGAGTCCAGTCCCTGGGGATTTATCTGTGCTTCCTGGTCAAGAACAACCATGAGGCTTCAGCACCGGATACATCCTTGTACCCCAATAGAGCTTTTATGTACCGTGAATGCTGTCCTGACGTCCCTTCTTCATGAAGTCAGACCTTTCTAAGTAAACAGAATCACGAAAGTCCTGCCCTTTCCTACCATGTGTGGAGAAATTGGCTTCTACTTCCCCAAAGCTCTCTTCTAGAAGCAGCTCCACTCTGGTGTTTGGTTATAGGAGAGGACCTATTCGTTTGTAATTAGCAATTTTCCAAAAGCATCTCAAAGTCTGTATCTGACTGCCTCTGCTTTAAGCCAGGGGTTGCTGATCTAGCTTTTATACTTAACAATTGAAGATGCCAGGTAGATATAGGCTACCAACATTCACACAAGAGATTAGAGGGGAAAATTTATGTTTATGTATGTTTTATAGTTTTCAAAGTACTTTGATAGGTCATGTTTTGCTTACTCCTTAGAAAGCACCTCCAAGTATATTCATTCCACATTTTATAGATAAAGAGGATAAAGTGACATATCTTAGGGTTATCACCTAGGAAGCAATGGCATTAGGAGGCACTTCTACCCATTATCTGTCTCTACCAATCAGAAATGCAGGAAGTCAAACCAGATGCAGTACTTCATATGTACATCGTGAAACATACAGAATTCTTTCATACATACATCTGAGTGTCAAGCTTGTGAAATAGGCAGATGCTAGCCATCCCTTCGAAATCATACCATTGTACATGCCCCTTTCTCTCCTGGAGCTCAACTACTTTGTATCATACATTTCACATGTACATGTTTATTTCTTCCAAATAGATAGGAAGTCCTACCAGACAGAGTCATGCATTCCTTCCATTCTCCCCAAGATCCTAGAACAAGGTGATGTACATAGTAGGAGCTCAGTAAGCATGTGTGGAACATTCAATGACTATTACATAAGAACCTGGTCTTCATGCAACTCTATAAGCAGAGGGACATGTGTTTTAGTTTCCTGTTTCTGCTGTAACACATGACCACAAATCTAGAGGCTTAAAACAATACCAATTCATTATCTTTTGGCCCTGAAGGTCTGAGGTTGTAAATGGCTTTCCTGGGGCTAAAACCAAGGTGTTGGCAGGATTGCATTCCTCCTGGAGGCTCCAGGGAAGAGTCCTCTCCTTGCCTTTCCAGCTTCTCCGGACTGCCTGCAGTCTTTGCCTCATGGCCCCTTTCTCCCCTCTTCAAAGTCCACAATAGGGACTAGAGTCCTCACATTGCCTCACTCTGACCTCTTCTGCCTCCCTTTTCCAATTTCGATGGCCCCATAACTACCTTGGGTCCAGCTGAACAATCCAAGATGATGTCAGCTGACTACTCATCTTACTTCCATCTGCAACCTTCTTTTCCTTTTGCCATGTCACAACATACAGCTTTCAGGCTACAGACAGCTTGGGCTGGAAGGGAAGCACTACTCTATCACACTAAGGGAGGAAGAGGGTAAAATGTGTTCAGAAGTTTGTAAGATACACATAAACAAAGCTCACTAAAAATGTCTGCTACCACTGCCTACTGTTTGAGCACTGACAAGGGTCAGGCTCTGTGCGATGGGCCTTAGGTATATTTTGCTCATACATTTCACCCTCACATTTACCTAGTGATATTAGTATTAATCCCATTTTCAGATTAGGCAACAGAGGCAAAGGGAAAATACTTAACTTGTTTAGGATCCATAGAAGTGCTCAGCCAAAATGGGGCTGGCCATGTCATACCATGGCACACCTGCCTCCTGGGCTCCATCTCAGCTCCTCGGGTCACACACAGTCTTGCATTTTAGTAGAACCCCTCTCGGTGATAGCCAGCCCAGAACCCGCTTAACTATACAAAGAGTTGCCTGGCAAAACCCTTCAGCAGGTAACTCTTAGGGGATTTGTTTTTCCTCTCATTCTTGTTGTTCAAGGAGACAGATGATAATTAAAATGTCAGAGCCCTTCATGCTTCTCTAATCACCATAACTACTTTACTACAGGTAATAGAAAGGAAAGGAGGAAAGCGATGATGCTGAGAAGGGGCAAAAACTGGAGGAACAATCACCCTCAGCCCAGGGAGGACCAACTGCAGCTGATCTGGGGGTGTGCGCTCACCCCTGGGATCTTTAGGGAGCTTTCCCACTCAGCCCTCCTCCCAAAGCCCCATCCCTACCAGGAGCCAATTCCCAGCAGATCCATCCAACAGCTTGCTAATTCTATCCCATCTCTCCAATTCAGTTAATTTCCAGTTTCAGTAGCAGAACACAGCTGTCAAGATCTGCAGCTGTGTTCATTGCCACTCTGTCCTTCTCTCCCTCTGCTCTCTCCAGGTTAACTGAGTGGATCCATACAACCTCCTCTAGGGGAACGAGAATAAGGTCTTGGACAAAGTGAGAGAAGAAAGGAGAAATGAATTTGTAGGAACCTGAGAGTGTCAGCACACTGGAGACAATGGAAAGAAATGTTCCCCACCCTCCAAACAGCTTCACATCGAACAATCTCCCCAACACCCATTTGCTCTCTAGAACAGTCAGTTCTTCAATTTACTGGGACCAGGAAGCACATTTTAAAGTTCCCATCTGTTGTGAACAGTCCTACTGTGCACAACTGTGACTCACCGCTGAGTGCAACAATACCCAGACTGGCCGATACCCTTCTCGGGAAGAGCACACGTCAAGGCAATGTCACAATATCACATTGTGTGGAAATTCCCACACACTCTCAATTTCCATATGTATCTCCTTGACTAAGCCACAATGTCCTAGAGGCCTCACTGAGAAAGGGTGATCTGCACAAAGATGTGGGGGGCAGGGTAGCCTTGTAGATTTCTAGAAGAAGAGTATTTGGGGCTGAACACTCTTTTGGAAATGGCCTTTTGCCTTATTTTACCTCCTTGGAAGGTGGGAGTAGGGGTTGAGTTGTGTGCATGGTGAATTTCTCCTGGAAAAACCGGACCAGATGCAGGAGACAGGGTGACCAGAGTTGAAGGAGTGAAGGTGAATGAGGAAGGGAGGGCCACAGGCCATGTTAGGCACTGTAGGCTGCTGAAGGATTTTTACCTTTCTTTGCTAAGAGTGAAATGATGTACATTGTAGGGTTTGGAGCAAAGCAGTGGCATGATCTAGCTACAGTGTTAGGTGGGAAGGGCTAGAAGCAGGGAGACCCGGTAGCTGCTGAAATAATTCAAGAAGAGATATTGGAGGCTCAGACCAGGATGTTGATCCCGGAGGACTGCCAAGAGATGTTTTGAAGACAGAGAATGATATGATGCAAGGGGGAGAGAGGGGAGCCAAGGATAGTGCCATTGTTTTTGACCCGAGCCATCACCGAGTTGGGGAGGCATTGGGTGAAGTAGAAGTGGTGGAAAAGAATCAGGAGTTTAATTTCAATGTGTTGAGATAGAAATATCCAACCGACCTCCAAATAGACATGAGAAATGCTGAAAGGCGGTTGGATGTACAAGTGTGGAGTAGGGAGAGACGCCTGAGCTAAAAATATAAAGAGGGAATTGTCAGCATGTCAAGCTATGGGGTTCAATGAGATCACCAACGGAGTAAATCTAGAGAAGTTACTTCAAAATGAAGAGATCAGGAAGGAGAGGAGGGCAGGGTGAAGAAGGGATAAATGGGAAGGAGGGCGGTGACCTGGAAGCCAAGGGAAGAAAGGGTTTGAAGCAAGGATTCCGGCAAATCGCCCAGCTCCACCTTCCGCATTTGTTAAATTGTGGTATTAATACCTCATGTGAGGTTATTGTGAGAATTCTAAATAAAGTCAAACCGCTGAACAAGTATGTACTAAGTGTCATCACTGTGCTAGGTACTTGAATTTGGAGAACACATGGTTCCCCATCTCAAATAGGAGGTTACCTGGCCCAGTGCCAGACCCCTCAAGGTACTCAACAGACAACATTACTTTTCTGCTCAGAAGAGCAATTGTCTGTGTATGGTCCACGTGGATTCACACCTCCCTCCCTCACTTCTTGAGACCAATTAACGTTATTTAGCGCTAATTAGTCAGTGTGGGTAAGCAAGGGAATCTCTCCCTTCCCCACCACTCCAACCATCTCAGCCGAAGGCTCTGATACTGCACAGAACACGTGGACTTCTTTCTCGGCTAGGGAATAGAGGGTCCACTTTGGGAATTAGTAACTAGCCTTACCTGACTCACCACGAGCCTTCAGAGCCTGAGGACACCCCAGGGAGGCCAGCAGCCCAGCCTCACCGTGTACACAACTCAGCCCCAACTCCCCACCTCCCAAGCCTCAAAGGAGATGCAATACAGCAAAGGGCGGTTTAGAAAAAGAGAAAGGGAACCAAGGAAGGGTAGGTAGCTTGATGTGTGCAGCCTAGAGAGCAGGCCTACAGCTTTACCTGTGGCCCATGGAGGGGATGGTGTGGTGCTCACTGCATGTATGCCCTCAGCACTCAACACGTACACCGGGGTTTATGTATATAAGACTCAATCTTTTATTTTCCCCAGGCCAACCAACCCCCTCCTTTGCTAGCTCGCTAGGCGAGTATTCCAGCAGCCTACTGTCAGGAACAGCACCTTTCCCCCTTTCCCCACCCTCTCTCCAATCCTCCTGTCCGCAGGCCCCACCCGACACTTGGGTGCCAGGGCCCAGGTACCCGAAGTTGCCAAAAGTCCTCAGAGGCCAGGCAGGCCCCCCCCCCCCCCCCCCCCCCCCCCGCGCGGAAGCAGGCAAGGGGAGCGGGGCAGCTCCCCAGCTGTGTCCCTGGGTCCCTCTCTGCTGAGGGGGGCCGCCATCTGGGCTGCGGCCGAGAGAGAGCCTCCTCGGGCCGGCTGTTTTCTCCACAACGAGGGGCGACATTGCCCAGGCCTCCAGTCTCTCCCCCAACGCCTTTGTTTTGATCTACCAACGTCTGCGGAGTTTCTTTGGGGGCCTTGTCACGTTCACAAAAACAAATGTAATAATAGGCACTTGAAAAGGCTCGTCTGTCTTGATATTTTAATAAGCGTTTGATTCTACTGGGACCTCTGAAGCTTTTAAAAGTTTCAAGTTAATAAAGGGAGTAAAAGGAGAAAAAAAATAGGAATTGTTTTTAATTGTTATTACACGGGATTAACCAAGCCAGTTGTGTATAATTAGACAGTAGCTACCTTGCATCGTGGCGGCAGTAAATGGGCCCCCGGGGGGGCTGCCAGAAGGCTGAGGTGTTTACAAGGCGCTGGAGATGTCCCCACCAAGCACACGGTCCCCGTGGCGGCGACTACTGCTTTCCTAATGGATGTGTTCATTACAGCCGGAGACTAATACGCGGATCCATCATCTTTCTAGCGCAGATGACTGAAGGGGGGGGGGGGGATGGCAGTGGCGAGTGCACAGTATGATTGCTTGGTGAAATGATTAAGCGAGCCCATGAGTATGCAGCCTTTTTTTTTTTGGTTTTATTTTCGTTGTCACGACTGAGAGGAATCTGAAGAAGTTAAACAATGGCCAGAGGAGGGGATAATTAAGATGCTGCTACAAAAGTTGTTTTTGCTCTTAAAAAAAAAAAATACCTCCAGCTCTGAAAGGAATGGCGTTCTAGGGCTTTGTTAGGAGCTGATCTATGATTTTAGGGAGTTCATTCACCGATTTAACATTTACTGAGCGCTGTCACCTGCCAGGTACTGTCTCAGTACTGGGGCACACTGGACCCCTCTTCCCAAGTGTTCTCCAACTGGGACATCCCTCAGAGCCACCTGGGATGCCTCCCAAAGCTCTCCCTGAGAACCCCACCTGAACTCACAGGGCGGGGAGCATCTCTGCAGTCTGACCTGGCATCTGATTTTGAGGAAGAGTTCCAGGGATTCTGAGGTTTCTGATTGGAGTGTGTGAGGCATATAATTAAGCAATAAAATATGATGAGTGCTATGAGAAGGGAAGTGTTGACGGCTCTGAGCTTCCAGCCTGCATTTTTTATAGCGGGGATAATCTTGTCTGTCCTACATATCTATCTTGGATCAGGATTCCCAGAGCAGACTGAGAAGGCACCTATAAGCAGTTTATTGGGGAGTGTTCTTGGGGATATACTCATTGTTTGGAGTGAAATGGACCAGTCTCTGGCTCCTTCCTGTCAAGGATGTGACGTGGGGCAAGGCGGCTCTCTCCAGTGCTGGGCCAGTTTTTGGAGCAAGTCAGCTGACAGCCACCAGCCAGCACCTCCACCGGCACTCCCGCCAGCTGGAGGAAGGAAGGCCTAAGTCCTGAAGGGGGGTCTGGGTGGCAGGCCTCAGCTTGCTCTACAGCAGTGTTTCCCAAAGTGTGATACCCGTACCCCCAGGGGTATGGGAAGAGTTTGGTGAGGGTACGTGTTGCACCGGAGTTTGGTGGGGATATGCACTGCACCGTGCTTAGCTGCGCCTAATTCTACGTTCTCATGAGTCAAGTCAAGACAGTCTTGTGAGGCGTGAGATGGTCCGGTGTGCAAATAAATGTTATTTATAATACAACTTTTATTTATATTTTATTATGAATAATTTTATTTTTCGTTTATTATTATTTTGTGTATGTACCAAAAAAGAAAAAATAAATATATTTTGATTGTTATTAAAATGCATCCATTTTTTTTTGACAAGGGGTACTCAGCATTACGAAAATTATAGAAGGGGTACACATATGTCAAAAGTTTGGGAAACACTGCCCTACAGTATCCTGCAGACATCAATATTGCAATGGAGATTGGGAAGTATTTCAGAAGATAAGAAGTTTCTCACTTGCGATTATTAACCCATAAATAAATTTGTTCTTGACAATGGCTTTTGAATTTTACTTATTTGTCCTGTGAGAATGGTCTGGCTGTGACATATGCCACCTCATTATTGCCAGTGTTGATCAGGCTAAGCTAGCTGCCTGGGTGAGGGCACTGTCTTTCCCCCAAAGCTGCCAAACCTGCACAGTTGTGCTAAGAAGGTACATTTCCAAGGAGAGAATGGCGGATTGCTGAAGAGACACACGAGGCTGCGCTCTTCTGCTGCACCCTTTAAACAAGCTCGCAGTTTCCACTTACCGTCATATTGCAACTGCGTAAAAAGCGATGGTTCTTTTACTTATATTTGTTAAATGCCTCTTGATTTCCCCCCTAAGGAGGAGCTGCTGGAGTTGCTTCACACATACAAACAAAGACCTTAAGCCCTGTGTTTCTTCATTTCGGCACAGAAACGAAGGGTTAATTGAAGTGACCTTTAAGATGTCTCTGGCTCTCACATTCTGCGATTCCCCAAGTATTTATCTAGACACGAATAGGCAAAGTACAGAGACCTCCAAGTAGAAGGCCATTTTAAAAGAACAGTGTTATAAGAAATGAATTATTAGAAAGAATCACAACAAAGCCAGAAGGAGATTTTTCCCATGTAGTTTCTCTAGTGCCACGCCTTCCTTGCCTACACTGTAGACCAGGGACGGCCAGTAAGAGGTAATGCACGACCGCGGGGAGTCACACATGGAAAGGAAACATTGCTTGAAAGGGTAAAAAGTTGAAGTCTTCTCCATTGTCTTGGCTGGACACATGTGAATACTCCATCCTCAAATCATGTTCACCAGTGATTCTGAGGTCATCAAGCACTCGGGATGAGAAGTATAATTTTAAAAAATTATATTTATTTAAAGAGCCACCTCTCATCAAGGTGCTCCATCTCTCAACATGTTCAGAAACATTTTGTATAAGAAATGCTCCATGCAGCTTCAATGGAGCCTAGAACTCCGTGGTCTGGGAATTGCAACCTGCAGAGAAGCTTGCTGGGGCATACACAGTAAGCTGACACACGAATAGTTGGCGCTAGATAGGTACCTGGACCTCCAGCATGCCGGGAGGGAACCCAGAGAGCAAGATGGAAAAGAGTGTTCAACATATGCACTTGGCAAACACGTTTTTTTGGGACTTTGCACTTCAACTACTTTGCACTTCAATTAGACAGACAAATAGATATTTATATAAGTACAGGTTTATATAACATTTTCACATTTTTCCTCCCCTTTGGAGCTGAAGAGGGGCCATCAGATCAGGACACCTTGCCAGCCCTGGAACCAGATTTCTTTGGGGACCCGAAAGGGAGCCAAGGAGGTGGGGCAGCTACCAGGATTGGGAGACTAGGAAGGATGAAAAGTCGTAAGATAGTTTAAGAAAAGATAAAAGAATAACTTTGGAGCACAGTTGGCCTGGAGGAATGTTAATGGCCTGCCTTTATTGTGTTGTACAGAAAGTGGAATACTGAGGAGTCGCAAACAGTACTCATCCCCGTGGTATAACTGTGAGGCGTAACAGGAGGAATTTAAAAAAGGAAAATTCGAAGCAGGCATTAGAACAGAGACAGAGCTTACATATTCCCAGGGGAAGGTGAGTACACGGAAGGCATTTAAAAAATTGAGGTTGAATTAAACTCTAGGAAATACTTTCCATTGTCAGCAACAATTCTGTGCTGGCCCACTGGGATGGGGTACATTATCTAACAAGACATTTTCATTTCTAATTTCTTTAACTCCATGCAAAATCCTTCCTGCATTCTCCGCAACTCTCAGGTGTTTACTAAGTGACATAACTTAATGCCCTCCACAGCCTTCCCTAACTTACTATCCATGCACTCCTCCAAATCAACAATAAACACGTGAAATAACATGGATCCCCAAACGGACCCCAAAGGCACCACACTGTTAACCTCCCTCCACTCCAGGAGACCAGCTGACACTGTTGCCTGCTGCTTAGCTGGTTTTGTAAAAATCTCCAGCCTTCGGCGGCCCCTGCTAACATAAAGAAGAGTCGAACTCCACGTCTGCTTTTTCCTGGCTAATTGTGCACAACTATCACGTTGGGGGCCTGGACTCATGGGTACAAGGACTTGGGGTAACACCAGTCCACTTGATGGGAGGCCCAAGATTGGGCAAGGAAGTAAAAATATACATTGTTCTTTTAAACTCAATTGCACTGCCATTTTTCAATTCTATTGAGAAATGTCAATGTTCTTTCCCACCGTCTGGAGGAGGCAGATTAGACCAGGTGTCTCCACACAGAGTGGGTTCTCACAGTGAGGCTGTGTGTGTGTCATAAAGCTAAATGAGGAGCCAGTTTAGTCCGCCACCCGCCTTTGCTTCTGCTGGCCAGACACACTTCCCCATATGACAGTCTTATAAATAGCTGCTAAGCAGCTGGTCCTCTTCTCACCCCCTGACTCCTTCAATTCCTCCACCAGGAGTCCCTGACAGTCATGCAGCTGGGAGCTCCCCGTTTCCCCTGTCCTCCCCTCTCTACCCTCCACCTCTGACATGTGGCCACCACCTCAGCTATGTCCATTACAGCTATTCAGAGATTAACTCGTGTGGGATAAGGGCACACGGAGATGGGAACTGGATTGGACCACTGAAGCAAGCTGTCATCCAGCTAAACAAGGGGATGGAACGTTGGGAGAATCGATAGTGGGGCTCCAGACAGCACACAGTACAGGGGCCAGATGGCTGACCCAGCAAAAAATCCCAGGAGTCATTCTGGAATTAGTCAAACACTAGACATATCCATGGGACTCTGCTATGCCTCTCTCTATATATAAGTAAATATTTAGAATAGTGTTTGGGCAAATAAATATAAGATAAAATGCATTTTTACTACCTTTTCCAAAGTACCAAGAATGTGTTCAGAGTTCAAATAAGGATAAGATTTAGGATAAGGAAAATATATAAAAGAATTAAAGATTTGGAAGACAATGTGTAATAAAGAGGTAATATATTAGAAGTGGTGTTTTCTTCCTAAATGCTGTTGGCTTTTATGAAAACCCAGAGTCTACCTTATAGGGGATCAGAGCTGTAGGAATGGTCAAAACTAGTCCTTTGACAAGGACTAATTGAGTGCCAATATGTGTCAGGCACAGAGATGCAAAAAGATATCTCCTGGCCTTCATCTGCCCTCCGCTGGTGAGACGGCCAGGTAAGTAGAGGGCCAGGAAGTAGATGCTGTGGAAGGTAGAAGAGTCCATTTTACTTTTGGGATAAAGCAATGTGGATGGATGAGGATGTATAGGGACTTGAGGAAGTCAGGCAGGAGAAAACAGTAGGTGTAGGAAACAGTAAACAGGGTGTGGCATCACAGATCTTGAGTGTTACCTGAAGCATCCGTGCCGCTTCTGGTTTATCCCTCTAGGGCAGAGGTCGGCAAACTCATTAGTCAACAGAACTAAATATCAACAGTATAATTATTGAAATTTCTTTTGAGAGACAAATATTTTAAACTTAAACTTCTTCTAACTCCACTTCTTCAAAATAGACACGCCCAGGCTGTAGTATTTTGTGAAAGAGAGCCACACTCAAGGGGCCAAAGAGCCGCATGTGGCTCGCAAGCCACAGTTTGCCGAACACCGCCCTAGGCTAACAGGAATGTTTAAACCTTTCCTTGTTTAAATTTCCTATCAAAGAGTCATTCTTGAACCATGACCCCATCAAGATAACCCCCCAAATACTCACTGAAAATGCATAAACATGCCTGGCACTGAGACACCCTTTCCAAAGGGATTAAAGTTTTGGCCCAACTAAGGTTGGACCAAGACCCCTCCTGGGTTAACCCACCCCTAAAGATCATTTGGATATTTCCTGAACAGGGCAAAGGCCCAAGGACAGAGACCACTGGGAAGGGGAAGACAGATGTGTCCTGAAGGACTGGGAGGGCCGGTGGAGGCACAGATAGAAGGTGCTGGGCAGGAGCTGGCAATACGGCCAGTTGTCCCATATCCAGGAAGTCCTCCTGACCCTTCATCATATATTCCCATCGCACCATGTATCTATTTGTTCTTCCTATCCCTGTGGTCACTCTGTGATTGTTAAAATCTGTCTCCTCTTCCTTGAGAACAGTCAGCAGAATGGCTTTCCTTCCTGCCAAACCTCCAACTCCTAGCACCTGCCTGGCACATACTCAGGAAATTACTATTTCTTGAAGGCTTATAAGAGCAAGTGCTTACTGAGAAGCTCATGTTATGCAATTTAATCTTCAACAACCTCTTGTGAAACAAATATCAACTGATTCTATCTCACAGAGAAGTAAAATGAAGACTCAAAGGATGAAGTAAGTTGTCAAATGCTAATGAGCAGCAGAGCTGGGATTTGAACTCTGATACTCTGAGTAGAGAGCCCATGCTTTCCCGCCTTGCATGGGCTGGGAGTGGCCACAGGTTGGGTCTGGGTGCAGGAGAGGAAAGCAGAGTGGCTCAGAGAAGGGAAGGCAGAGAAAGCAATGCATAAAGGTGCAAGGGGTATGAAAATCCTTTCTTTCCTTTAGGTGGAGGGGCCCAATGTTCTGGTTTCACCTAGATCACCTCCATCTCAGCTGTTTAGAGAGTGTTTAGCTCACAAATGAGCCTGGTCTTCCTTAGCAGATGCTGCCCACCCACTGGGACTGGTCTCCCCAGCCATGCACTGCTGAGTTCAAGCTGTTAAATGTTTCCTCAGGTGTCCCCTCAACAGCAGGCTTCTCCAGCTCCCCACGCAGGTGTCCTTGCTGTCACCCCTGACCTAGATCCTGTTCTTGGGAGCACAACAGGTGAGAGGCCAGGTGGCTGGGATTTCAGGGGTCATATGGTCCCTGAGATACACAGGAGGCAACACTAAAACTGTCACCACATGCTTAAATCGAAAGTGTCCCATAACCTTTCAGAGCCTGGGATTTAGACGGTCCCTTGCAAGTCTGATTCATTTTCTATTTCAAAGCCATTTCATTACCGGGTAGTCCTAATGTGATGCCAAGTAGATAATATTTTGTCATGTCTTAAAAAGTCAAACTGGCTTCCTCAAAGTGGTTTCCTCCAATAAACCAAACACCTGACCCCTGCTAAGTGCTATACATCTGTTGTATCATTTCATTCTCACACTAACCCAATGAGTAGCTCTAAGTATCTCATGTTTACAGAAGAAGCAACCAAAGCTCAGAGAAGTGAAGGCTCTTACTCAGTGTCCCCAGGGAATAAATGGTGGAGCTGGGAACTGAACCTAGATCTTTCTATGTTAGAAACAAAAATCTTGGCAACTAGATATTCTGGGTTAATAGCCCATGACGGCTGCCAGAATATACTATATGTGTAATTCCCCTCCCCCCATTTGGCACTTCAAATAGTATTTTTGAACAGTGAAATATTGTAAGGAGTTAATATGAGAATTTCTTTCTTAACCAGCACGTTTATTGTTTAATGAATCTCTCTCCTCTCTCTCTCTCTCTCTCTCTCTCTCTCTCTCTCTCTCTCTATCTCTCTCAAATAAGAAACCAAGTTAAAATACCCATCTTGGGCTGCATTCCTAATTCCAAGAGACCTAATCTTTATCTTCTTAGAGCAAGATGCAAGGGAAATAAATAAATAAAAAGAAGGGGGATCAACATTGTCTGAATTGTTCCATTTTGGGAATTTTTTTTGGGTGTTCAACTGAACAACAGCTTTTGTCTAAAACATTAAATGTGACAAGAAATTAATCCACATCATGATCTAATTATTTTTAGAATTGTGAAGAAAATGTTAGGTGTCTCCACCATTTAATTTTGAAAAGTGTCTATGGAAATGAACTTGAATTACCTTTCATAAAGATTTTTCATTTTCTTGCCATCCTTAAATGGCATTTTTAATAGTCACTAATGTTGCTACTGCTGTCAAGTAAGATCACTAGTATATAAGGAAGGGTTTCTTACAAAGCCTGACTTTAAAGAACAGGTGACATGTGATGGCCTGGGCTTGTTCAAAGTGTAATTTATAAAATTCATGAATCAGAATGCAGGGGTGAATGAAAGATTCTTAACGTCCTTTATGTCTCTGAAGGACCAACTGCTAAACAGGAAGATATACCAAACACAGGGAAATTTCTTGTGGGGTCTCAAAAGCAACATTAATCTCACCCTTGAAAAGTAGACTAAAAAAAAGCCAAAAATCATTGAAAACTGATTAATTTACATGGAATTCTTTAAATGAATTACAGATATTTGAATCAGGAAAAATATTTTACATTTTTATAACAAATTTTCTAGAGAGTTTAAGGCCCATCTGTCTTTCCCAAAATATGTTCCTCAATTGTGGTTTCCAGTGACCTGAATTCTGAGTGCTGACATTGAAGTTTGGGGGAGAAGCATTGGATTCAGAAGACACAAGTCAAGCAAGAATGTAATCTGGGAAGGAACCTGCTTAAGATGTCTATGCTCAGAAAAGTGTTAATCCCATCACTTAGTAGAGAAAAAGTCACAGGTGAACTACAAGCTTTGTACCACAAGGAGAAATCCTATTGTGGATAAAGAGTGAGGGGAAGGTAACAGGAAAGGCAGAAAACATGTGGCCTTAAGGAGAGGCTCCTCAGTGAGTGGTAAGTGGTAAGTGTGGAACCTCCAGTGTTTCAAGAAAGAAAGGGAGGAGCTCCAGAGATGGGGAAAGCCAGGAGATGCTTAAAGTTATTTACTTAGCAAATATGTGGGCCCCTCTGCTATTCCAGATTCTAAGTTCCATGGGAACACATGGCTGTCTGTGATCCTGAGCATCCATTCTCCTGAATACCACCTGTAAACTCCAGGGAGACACCTGTTCATGTGATTTGTCTGAGGTCATCAAAACAAATGGCCACCACATCCAAATATCATGCAGGTCTATATTCGGGTGAGAGATGGAGGAGATGAATTCTCCCTCAGCAGACAAGGAGGATTTCATCAGCAGAATCGCTTCGGTAAGAGAAATGACAAATGGAACTTGTTAAATTTGTCCTCTCACAAAGCTTGAATGCAATGGATTCTTACACAACAAAGCACAATTTTCTAGGTGTTCATTTCCTTCTCTCTTTCTCCAGTTGGAGATACCAGAGGTATTCACTCACACATAAGCATGACATTCACAATAGTTACACATGGGTGCCTCTTTTACTCTGGAATTTGTATGTATACATAGGTCTGTCTATATGTAACAGAGTGAAGCATGATACTGATTCTTTACATTGACAGTTGGGAGAAATTTAATAGTAGAGCTGCAAATAGTTTTTAAAATAAAAATATATGATAAAGTTTATTTTAAATAACATTAAATAAAAATCTAGGCTTTAAATGATGTTTATTTAAAAGTTTGACAATTATAATTTATATTGGGCCTTTTAATTTTAATAAGATGACTAGTAAAACATATTTTAAAAGAAAAAAATGTTATTGTAAAAAGTCATGTAACATAAAATTTACCATCTTAACCATTTTAAGAGAATAGTAGTGTTACTATACGCAACTTATTGTAAAACAGATCTTTAGAGCGTCTGAATTTTGTAAAACTGAATCTCTTATCTATACCTACTGAACAAAAAGTGCACTCTTTTTTCTTTCTTCAGCCACTTGTAACCACCATTCTACATTCTATTAAAAGAAAAATAATTATTTGAATGCTTAAAAACAATTTTAACTTTAAAATTTTAAGCTTTACTTTTATGAAAATAAATTCAAAATTTGTATGTATACAATTGTATCTTAATATTTTAATTATTTAGATATTACTCTCAAAAGAACACAAAACACATGAAAACAATGTTGACTATAACATCTTAGTGATTTTGCCAAGATAAAGGCCAAAAAATTGGAATAAGTATATGATAGTTTATGAGTTATGTACATCTTCATATTATTCATTCACATATCTCCAGTTCATCAACAGAACACTCAGACATATGTGATTATTAATTGTCATTTTTGACATTTTGTCAGCTTTAAGACATAAAGGCTATAATTTTATTAGTCTTTTCCAACTTCGTCTCTTTGAAATATATTTGTCAAGTAAGGAAAATAGAACACATTTTGTTTAATAGTTTACTATCTCAAGTAGTTAAGCATATGATATGTGGGCCTCTGTATGTGCTCATGTCTTGGCCCTCAAAATATGAGCTTGCCTGTTGCATTTGCAATCTTGACAGTTGGGGGAAATTTAATAGTAGGACTTCAAATAGTTGTACAAAATTCAGATGTTCTAAAGATCTGTTGTGCAATAATTATCACCATATTATCATAAATTTTAAAGTGGCAATAACTTGTTTTGTTTATAACTGTGAATTTCATTGAAGTACCTTCATTGATTATAACTAATTGAGCCAGAGTGTGGGCCACTGGACTAAAAATTTATATAGATACATACTAAGTGCCATGGACAGCAAGTCTTGCTAAATCTCAGACTCATTTGTAGTATGGAGATGATAATAGGACCTGCCTCGCAGGGTTGTTGTGAAGACTGAAAAAATAATTCATGTGAAGCACTTAGCAGAGGGCTGGCAGAGAGCATCCACCCAAGGAACAGAGGATGGTGGTAGTAATACATGTAGTAGTCTTTGTAATAGTAGTGGTCATGGATGTGGCAGGTGTTATAATAGCAGTAACAGTAACTGATATGAATGTTCAGTAACTGTCTATGGGCTCAGATGGTCAGGAAAGGTATCATGAAGGAAAAAGAAAGGTATTGGAAAGGTGAGGGACTTGAAAGCCTGCGGTATTTTATTTTATTTTTAAAAAAAATATATTTTATTAATTTTTTACAGAGAGGAAGAGAGAGGGATAGAGAGTTAGAAACATCGATGAGAGAGAAACATCAATCAGCTGCCTCTTGAACAACCCCCACTGGGGATGTGCCAGCAACCAAGGTACATGCCCTTGACCAGAATCGAACCTGGGACCCTTCAGTCCAGGTTCGATGCCCTATCCACTGAGCCAAACCGGTTTCAGCAAGCCTGTGGTATTTTAAAAAGATGTACCAAGGAGTTCATGTTGGCTAAAAAGAATTTTAAAAAGGTAGAGTTGAGAACCCATAAGTCAGTAGATGGAAGCAGTTCAAACGGGGACAGGGTGATATAGCCAAATGGCATAGTTCACAATGGAACTTGTTTGCTGGTAAAAAATTCGGAATAGTTACAGTCAAGCAGCAACTCAGGAAGCAAAGAGGACTAACTCTAAGGCCCTTTTGCCAGCCTTGAGGCAGACTGGATAGGAAATAATTAATAGCTGTGGCTTCAAAGGGCAATAGGGGATGCAAAATCCTTGGGGAAGAGCCAAGTGTCAGATAAGGGAGAAAGTTACAGAGCACTCTGAGAAGAGTATAGAGCTGAGCTGCTTTTCTAGACTATGGCAATTCTAAACAGCAATATAGAAGAGATGAACAAAAAAGTATCAGACAGAACGTCAAAGCGTCAAAGTCAAACTTCAGAGGGAAGGCAGGGGAGGGTTGTGAGTGGGGGAGTGGGAGGAAGTTGGGGGGGGGGAGTTTAAGAGATCAACCTAAGAACTTGCATGCATATAAGCATGACCAATGGATACAGACAATGCTGGGGGGGGGGGTTGAAGTCTAGGGTTGGGGGGCAGAGGCAGCTGGGAGGGGACAACTGGAGGGAAAGAGGGATATATGTAATACTTTCAACAATAAAGAATTAAAAAGACAAAGAAGAGCTGATGGTATCAGACTGAGGACCAGGGAGTTGGGCCAGGAGCAACAGGTGATGGAGCAGTTCAGCAGGCTGTGAAGACGTGAGTTTGTTGGTAAGTCAAGCACTGTGGGACTAAAGCTTGCTGCTCTGACTGATGAAAACAGGGTGATGAGGTGCTGTGAGTTTATTTTTATAAGTTTCCTTGGAAAGGAATAATATATCATCCCAGTTCTGTCACCAAATATATATAAACTTGGATAAATGACTCAACTTTCTGTGTCCATCTCTTCTGTTAAAATATAAACTCCGTAATATTTGCCTTGTCTACATACCGGTATATAAAAGCCTAAGCAACCGAATGATTGGAACTACCAGTCACTATGATGCACACTGACCACCAGGGGGCAGACACTCAACTCAGGAGCTTCCCCTGGTTCTCAGTGTGCTCCCACAGCATGAGCGCCACTCAGCTAACCAACCCTGTTCCAGCAGCCCACCAGCCTGGCAGCATCCACTCACTCCCTCAGTAGTCCTGCAGGTCCAATCTCCAGAGAACAGGCCAGGCACAGATGGACCAGCACCACTGGTCTTCTGGAAGTTGGTCTCAGGCACCACAGCCACTTCCCCTCCCTAGATGCTGTGCAAGGAAGAAATTCGGCCGCCAGGTGGCTCCCGACAACTGGCGTGATCAACAGGGTGGATCCAGAACCTAGGCCAGCAAGGGCATCCCACCACCCACCTGGAGGGCTGATTGCATCTCGGCACACCTCCCCCCCCACCCCGAACCCCATCCATGCACAAATTCATGCACCGGGCCTCTAGTGTATCAATAAAAATAGATAGATGATCGATAGATAATGAATTTGGTGGCTTGGAAATTATAAGGTATGATTTTAATACTAATGTATCAAGTTAGATTGGATTTTCAGTTCAAGTATTCCAAATATAAGTAGTGTTGTAAATATGTAGACACTTGGAGCACCAGTTTCACCTACCTGCTGAATTTTTGTGAGACACGCCGATTCAGGGCACTTGTCCTAACAATAACCTCAACCACTGGCATGTTGCAGGTCAAGCTGGATAAAGAGGCACATGAAGAAATGAGAGAATGGATTGGGAATAAAGAAGCCAGGCCAGACACCGGGACATTGCCCCCTTGAAGCCAACGAAACAGTGGTGGTGAAGATCACTCTGTAGATAGGCTGCCATTTCCCACAGGAGCCACGGCTCCCTTACATGCCACACAACACCATGGTCTTGAGGAAGGAACCAAGAAAAACTTAACAGGATATAAATTAAATTAGCATCATGGAAGGTTCTGAGGCATATTTGGGGGGAAATAGTGATATTACTTCCCTGGCACTAAGAGATATTTTTTTTTGCCCTAAAGTTTGGCTGTGTAAGCTTTAGTCATACATCTCTCCAGAAAGTTGTAAATCACTGTAGTTTCTCACGTGTTAATGCATCACCTTGAATGTTGACAGGCTGGGCATTTAATTATCTGAGGACTGCTGTACTTTCTTTGCTTTTGAGTAATGAACTGGATTCTGTACCAACGTGTGAGATGCTTACAGCTTCTCTGAGACAACGGGGACTCTTCCTTAAGTTGCACAGGGATTTAGCTAGTCACTTACACCCCAAGAGGGTAAGTGAAGCAATTATCTGGAGATTTCAGGAAAACCACTGACTCATCTTAATTATCTGGATATAAGTAAAATCCAATTTCAACAAACTTTAAGACACTGTTCTAATTACTTCGAATATTGTTTGCAAGAAGTGCCTATCATTTGGGCATGAGAGCCCAGCTGTATAGGCACTTATCCTTGTAATGGTGTCCGTTATAATCAGATTTAACCCGCTGAATTATCTAGAAAATGGCCTAAATGATCACTGCACTTTTTTTTTTTAATTTGTTAAGTATATAGTCCACTTTGAGTAGAGACAAGCAGAAAACGCCTCTATCAGTAATGAATTTGGGTTTGCAGACAATGAACTTCGCCACAGTCAAATTATGGTTCTTGCAAAAACAATGTATCCCGAATTCACTGGAATGATGGCACCAGTGGGTTTGGGCTCCGTGTCCCAGTCAGTTTTGCATTCCAGTCTCCTTGTTTAGACCAGCTTGCACACAGTGTAGTTCAATTGTTCCTTCACATTGCCGTTCCTCAGTCTGGCCCTTCATATGGGCTGGTTATATGAGCTGCTTCAGTTGCCAAGGTCATTGCTCCCAGTGCCTGGCCTTCCCCCTGGCCATGTTTAGTACCACAGGAGGGTATGACCTTACATGTGACCTTACATTTCCACACCATTATAAAGGCTTTTCCTACTACAAGACCATAAGAAGCTGAGCCCCGTTAAGATATAGAAGAGCAACACATCAAAGGATTACCTGGAGTTCCAGCATAGTGTGGTATGCACAGAAGGCGCTTGAATATTTGCTAAATACATGAAAACATTTATGGCATGCCCCATATTCAAACACAGCTGCCAGAGGTAGCTAAAACATTTCTTCCTACACAATTATAGTTGACCCAGCTTTCCTTTTTCAACTTCAAGCCTATATTTTTTGACTACCCAATTGATATCAGTATCTTAAGACCCCAGAGACAGCTTAAAATCAACAATTAAAAAGCCAGCATGGTAGGCAACCCCTAAAATGGCTCCCAATGGTCCTGCCTCCAGGTATTCTTGCCCTTGTGCAATCCCCTCCTCATGAGTTAGGCTGAACCTTGTGACTTGCTTCCAACAAATATAACAAAAGTTATAAGATATTAACTATGAAGTTGGTACCCAAAAGACTCTTGCTCTCTCACTCTGTCTTTCTCTCAGTCTTTCTCTCTCTCTTCCTGAGCCCTTGCTTGGGAAAGAGGGGTGAGGGGGTAGGGGAAGAAACCAATGCCATGTTGTATGGAGCCCTGTGGAGGGGCCATGTGGCAACGAACTCATGTCTTGGCTGACAACCAATGTGGACCCGAGGCTGCCAACAGCCATACAAGTGAGCTTGGAAATGGGTCCTTTGAGACATTTCAACAGTCATGTGAGTGGCTTGGAAGGGGATCCTCCCTCAGGAAGGCTTTGCGATGACTGCAGTGGCTACCTTGGCTGCAGCCTCGGGAGAAACCGGAAGTCAGAAATACCTCGCTAAGCCATGCCTGGGTTCCCCACCCATGGAGACTATAACATAATAAATATTTAAGCTACTAAATATGGGGGTAATTTGCTGTGCAGCACAGATAATACAGACAATCCTGTGTTTTCCAGAGCATTATAGCAATCTGAAAAATGGCATCCTTGCTCTATACTCTACTGTTTCTCACTACAAATCCAATCATACCTTATGAAAAAGTATTTTATGGGTCCTTTTTGTTC
Source organism: Vespertilio murinus (assembly GCA_963924515.1). NCBI lineage: Eukaryota > Metazoa > Chordata > Mammalia > Chiroptera > Vespertilionidae > Vespertilio > Vespertilio murinus. The sequence goes on from OZ004705.1 coordinate 58,729,709, forward strand.
CAAAAGAAAAATTCCAAAATCCAACACAGAACCTCCTACGTCCTTTTGAATCCAGCATTTACCTATAGCTTTTCAACCTATCAGTGCCCCCACTCTTATTAGTCTCTGTTCCAACTACACCAAATTACTAGGATTTCCCAAAACAGATTTCCTCTGTTCTGTCCTGGCTGTTCTCTTTGCTGAAAATGCCCTCTCCACTTCACCCCTTACCCTTGTGGAGAACTGTTACCTGACTTTCAGCCCCCAGCCCCCAACATGCCTCTCTGTAAAGTCTTCTCTGAGACAGGCACAGGGAGGCACTCTCTGCTGTGCTCCCATGGTTCTCTGCTCACCTACATCATTCTCTCTCACTGGACTGCAGGAGGAAACTTGATTCCTAGAGCATGATCATTAAAAGCACAGGATTGAGAGCCAAAATGTCTGAGTTCAAAATCTTGACCCTACCTATTTAGCTGCAAGCCTTGACGACGATCTCTACTTCCTAATCAATAAGGTAAGGATATTAATACACCCTAACTCTTGGGTTGTTTTATAGTTGAAAAAGATACATGGAAAGTGTTCAGCATATTGCCTGGTGGTACTAAGAGTTCAATACATGTTATTATTTGTATATATAATATAACCACAGAGACTAGCACAGAGCAAAATTTCAATATGTGTTTCATGATTCTCGGAGAATTCTTTGCATTTCCATTGGAAGGTAGGCAAAGTGTAACTGTTACTTAAAATGGTAGCGTTTCAGGAATCATGGGCACCTGTTTTGTCTCCTCCCAAGGTTGGCCCTGCGTGTTAACATGAAAACAGTGAATCAATTAGCAAGTAGGAGAGAGAACAAGATTCATTTATTCACTGGAAACTATTTTGTCAAGAGTCTGAGAATGAGAAGATTTCACCATTAATGTGATAAAGCCATTGTAGTCTTGAGGATGAAAAAACCCTTTCCATTTTTTTTTAAAAGAATTGCCAAAGAATCAATTTGAGGGGTCTGTCATCTTTGACAAGTTCTCTCAAGCAACAGGCTGGTAGCAGAAGGGGCATAGCCTGAGGATTCTGAGGAACAGGATTCTAAACTCTACTCTGAATGCACTGGGGTGTCTTAGGGTAGGACACACTGATGCCACCTGTAAATGGGGGAGAGTAACAGCCATCCTCCCTATTGTATAGCATGGTCGGAAGGAACAAATGGGCTCTTGTATGTGAAGACAATATTTGAAAGTTTAAGAAAACAGAAATGCATAATGTGTATATTTTTGGGGTTCCCTATTTAGATAAGAAATAGTCAAGCACGTGTACAGACAGCTATGGGAGACATAATTGACTCTGCTTATGTAAATGTGGTGTTTTTCTTATAAGCTTTCCAAAAGACTCAAAAGGAAGTCATAAGACTAAAAGTCATTTTAAGGAACTTTTTTTTTTTTTAATTGGAGTAAAAGTGATTTTTCTTTTTTGGAACTAACAGAACATGACTTTAAAAAAGAAAGAAAGAAATCCTGAGGGATCCAACATTGAACACAAAGGAACTAAACATTAGGAGTCAGGAGCTAGCCTTTCACTTGGTACTGGAGTTCTTGCAGATGTCACCGGGCTAGCTAGCTCAACTTGTAAATATCGCTAGGTCTCCTGATTCCCACAGGGTCTATTTGGTATCTGCCCAGCATCACTTAACTTGTCTTAAAAGGGGCAATCCATCTGATCTTCTTCAAATCACTTGTAAGTAGATCTTTGGAAAAAAATTAAATTCACAAGACAATGCTAGGCACACCAAGTAAACATGGTTATCCTTCAAGGGTGATTTGTTGCAATAGAAAAAAAATAATGAAAGATAATGGCAGATAACCAAAACGGTCTACATATTAAGTGGGATGTTCCAATCCCAGAGGTTTCTTCCTTGAATATCTCTCAGAGATAAAACTCACTCTTCACATTTGAGACAAAAGTAAATAGAATGTTGCAATGCTAAGAACCCCTGCGGAAATAAGGAAAAACAGGGTTAAGGCCTTCAGACCTAAGAGAAAACCTGATCTGACGGAAAATAGACAAACTTGTGTAACCCGAGAAATAAGAGCTGAGAGCTGATCCCAAAGAGGCCACTGAGTTCCCGTCAGCTCCCTTAATCTGTTCAATTACACAGCAGCATCCTAAAGGGAACGTGTGTGTGTGTGTGTGTGTGTGTGTGTGTGTGTGTGTGTGTGTGTTTAAACCAAACATCACTTTAAATTAACTTACTAGCCATTGTGTTTTAAGTTCCAATTTCTTACTCTTCATTCTTTCTTCTATACTGAATTATTAAAATCTCCAACTGCTCTACAATCAAAAATATTTCAGAAAGCAGTGATGCCAAAGATGGATTGACTAAAGTGAAATCAGACAGAAGGGAAGATATTTTGAACATTTCCACGCTTGGTGCATTGTATAAGAATATGGCAACAAGTAATTAAAATTGACTACTTGCCTTTTCCCCACAAAACCCATACTAAGCTCAGTTTTGGCCCCATTACAGCCTAATTCCTACCTGGAAGGCATCTAAGTGAAATGAAACATGCCACTATATCTATAAATAGTCTGATTTTTTTCTTCACTTATATCTTGTTCCATTTTTTATATTTATAAGCTATGGTAAGATGATAACATAAGTAAAATTAGATTTTAATTGGGAAAGCCAAATTAGAAAGTCAGAATAAAAAGAAAAAGTAGATTAACTTTACAATTAGAGAAAGGAAGAGGGGCTTAATTTTTTTTATAAAGAACAGATTTTATTAAAAATATTACATAAATAGACCTGTATGTGTAGCCAGCCATTGAAATTTTGACCTGTATACTTTTCATTTACCATCATCTCTCTATCTGCACCCACACAAATAAATCTCACAGAGGCAGCAGAATTTTACTCCATCTGCCTTTGTGCATGTAAACACACACACACACACACACACACACACACACACACACACACACACATGCACTCCTCCCTCCGCCAGGCCTTGTTACCTTCTGATGGGTGATCTCTGAGCAGGCTCGCTACAGGACAACAGTTTTGATTTTTTTTTATAGTGAAGAAGGGAGAGGGAGAGAGAGAAATATCAATCAGCTGCCTCCTGCACACCCCCTACTGTGGATGTGCCCGCAACCAAGGTATATGCCTTTGACTGGAACTGAATCTGGGACCCTTGAGTCCCCAGGCTGACGCTTTATCCACTGAGCCAAACCAGTTAGGGCAAGGACAACAGTTTTTATACAACTTCTGTCAACTCTTAGCCCTGACCTTCACTTTACTATACCAATGCAGGCGCCTTCTCATTCCATTCAGTTCAACAGTTGAGTTCAACCAACACTCACTGAATTTTCTCTGTGCCAAGCACTGTGCTACATGCTAGAGCAAAATTGGTCCCTGTTCTCAACAAATGCATGGACTAGTGAATCCTTTAAAGTTCCTTCATAGAAGGGCCTTGTATTCCTGGTAGCACCAAGCAGAATATTTGTTAAATATTTCTTCTTTCTTCCTTCCTTTCTTTCTTTCTTTCTTTCTTTCTTTCTTTCTTTCTTTCTTTCTTTCTTTTTTGTCTAAAACAAAGGCGGGGCAGGGGTGGGGGGAGTAATTGTTTAATTGGAAATCAGTTCACATCTTTTTTCTCTATGAAAAAAAAAAGTTATTAATGGTGGTGGTGGTTACATGCCTGGACATACAAAAGCTTACTTAACTCCCAATGTCTTTTAAATTCCCTAAGATGGCAAAGAAAAGTACAATTAAGAGAAATGCACTGTTTTAACTGTATGTCACTTCAAATATGAATTCCATATTTTTTAAAAATTGGAACTAACTTTCGGAGTATAGAAAACAGATATTACCTTGTTTGACCCCATGATATCAGAGGCTTATTGATCTCAGTTTTTATAAGTTAGGAAACCAGCCGCCCACAGGCAATCACCTGGTGAGGAAGTGGTGGTTCCAGGACCAGGATCCTTCTGACGCAGGAGCCCATGCTCTTCCCTCCACCTGAGACTGTCTCAGGACACCTCTGGGGTGATATAAGACATTGCATCAAAGCATGGAAGTGTATTGAAAATCAGAAATAACATGTTCACTTAGAAATTCCCAGTGTCCCTGGTAAATTTGATTTCTTCCTTGTGACTTGGAGAAAGACAAATTTATCCTGAAGCAATTTTTCTGGAAATGGGTGAGCAGCTGGTTAACCGTAGAGTACTAGGGATACAGCCTTACCTGTTACTAGTTTCATTTCTAGATAATGACAATCTTTTGAAAATTTCCCTTCAATGTACAGATTTGGAAATCAACATACTGATAAAGCAGAAAAGAGAGGAAGAAGCTGCTACTAAAATAAAAGGAAATGTATGTCAAGACTGGTCCTGTTAGGTTTGGACATGAGTCATCTAAATTTTGGTTTGTTTCTTAAATGAAAGAGTAAAAACAAATATCTTAAGACAGTAAGGCATTAGTTGTGTAAGGATTACATATTTTTATCAAGCTTTTTATGCAAAAGATTAGATATTCAAAAGAATCAGACCTAAGTAGATTTTATTTCTTTGCTAGGGTATAAAAAATGTCACCAAAAAATGAGTGACAACTCATAAAAACTGATTTTTAAATGGAAACATTTGAATTCCAGTCCTGGGTTTAAGATAAAGAAACAAAAGCATTAAGACCACAACCTGCTAAACTGAGTGTCAGAAGCAAATCTGTTATGAGCAATGCAGCACCTCCTGATGTTTCTAAGTTCACAATACATCCTCTGTTTGAAGGCTTAGTCTTGCCCCCTTCTGCCTAACTCCATCCCACTTATAATACACACATAGTTTATTACTGCACCAAGCAACGGTAACATATTACTTTTACTTTGCGAGTAGAATATTGCACTTTCCCACATGTAGCTGAGCTGCAAGCTTTTGTTAGCTCCCGTGGGAAATTTGTGGTGGTGTGAAGTGAACTCCTGTCACCACTCAATGGATTGCAAAAATAGCGGAGCACTTGCTAAAGACCTGGATCATATCATGAAAGATTGCACTGATCAAATCAATATCTTCAACAGGAGTTGTTGTACCAGCCTTGTTTCAATGTGTGAAATGGATATAGTGTGTTTAAGGACATTCAGTGGGCTAGCCCCTTCCACTGTATTCCTGCCAGCTAATCCTTCGGCATGGATTTCTATAAATGTAAAGATCACAAGGGAAGTTTACCCAAACACCTATGTTGGCACTTTGTGAGCACTAAACTGACCACACTGGATGTTATTATGAGGGGAGGATGTTATAGGGACCCGCAGACCTAAATTCAGAGCCAGGCTCTGTGGTTAAGTAGACATGTGACCTTGGACAAGCTACCTAACCCTCTTAGCCTTGGTTTCTTTCTATGCAAAACCGAAGTAATAATGTGTGTGTTGCAGGCTGAGATGGAGCAGACACAGAGCAGGCACCCCCTCTACATAAACTCTCTCTCTTTTCTCCCTCATGGGCAACACTCTCTTTTCTATTTCATGATCCACCTGCTTCTCATCTCTATATTAGCCCCTTCTTGGGTACATCTGTACATTTATAGGTGTTTGTGCATGTGTGCGGAAACATGTCTTTATATGCATACCATTAAATATTAAACCTAACAGTGCTTTTCCCTGCACTGCATCTAGGAATTTCAAAATAGCTTCTCTTTCAGCATTATTTAATACCTATTTTTATCTCCAGCTAGTACAATCAATAAAAAGAAATATGCCTTTTAAAATGTATTCCTGATTCCAAAACACGTAAAGGGAACTTGTAATTACAAAGGAGAGTCAAAACGAGTTCCATTTACTGACAATACATGGAAAAATTAAGCATCTGAAAAATAGAGCATCTATTACAAATTCTAACATTTTAAAATAAATATTGAATTATAAAAGGAAAAATTTATAAAATTATACGTGGAAAAATTTATAAAATAAAATACTCAGAAGGAATTTTAGAGGGAACAAGTCAGCAAAGTCTAACTGAGGGCCACACTCTCCATTTGCATGTGAGTTCCGTTTGCCCTCAGGATGTACCAGGAAGAAGCTGGGGGGGGGGGGGGGTAGAAGTGGCAGGGGGAGGGGGGCAGTCTGAGGACCAGGCAGGTCCTGCTAGAAGGAATCCTGGGATTCCTCGCTGTCTTGGTAATATGGCTTTAGAACTTTACTGCAGTCCTTAAGCCCAGGTGTGAGAGCATAGCCATTTGAAAAAAGTAGAAACAAATTTAGGAAGCCGAAAAGCAGCCAGGTTTGAAAAACTGGTGCCAACATGCAGAGAGTTTGCCCGGGGCCTTCATCCTGATACACAGCTCTGTTCACCCCTCAGCAAGCAGGCACTGTGTTAGGAGCTGCATCATAGAGACCCTTTGAGAGATTTTTGTTTATTAAAGGTACCAGTGGGCCGGTGTACAAAATTCGTGCACGGGGGCAGAGAGGGGTGTTCCTCAGTGCAGACTGCACCCTCTCCAATCGGGGACCCCTAGAACGATGTCCGACTGCCGGTTTACAGGGATCAGGCCTAAAGTGACTGTTGGACACCCCTCTTGCAATCTGGGACTACTGGCTCCTAACTGCTCACCTGCCTGCCTGCCTGATTACCCCTAACCACTCTGTCCAATGGCCTGCTCACCCCCAAATGCCCCCCTGCTGGTCTGCTCACTCCAAACTGACCCTCCACCCCCCATCACTGTCCTGATTACCTCCAACTGATCCCCACTGATGGTCTGCTCACCACCAATGGGCCCCCCCTGCTGGTCTGCTTACCCCCAAAGGCCCCACCCCCCACCAGCCTGATCACCCACAACTGCAGTCCCATCCTGGCCTGATCACCCATAACTGCCCTCCCCTCTTGGCCTCTACCTCGGTTCCACCACCATGGCCTTGTTCAGAAGAATGTCCGGAAGGTCTCCTGGAATGTCTCCCAGTCTAATTAGCATATTACCCTTTTATTAGTATAGATACAGGCCTGGTACACAGGTGGGGGGCCAGCTGGTTTACCCTGAAGGGTGTCCCAGATCAGGGTGAGAGTTCTCTTGGGGTGTGGGGCGGCCTGGACGAGGGGCCTGTGGTGGGTTGCAGGCCGACCATGTCCTCATGGGGTTAGGGTCTCTTCTGGAGGGGCGTGGCCAGACTGGGTGAGAGGTTAATGGCTGTTTTCAGGCTGGCCACACCTCCTGCAGGGTTGGGGTCTCCACTGGGATGCCTGGCCAGCCTGGAAGAGGGGCTGATGGCTATTTGCAGGCTGACCACGCCCCCTGGCAACCCTAGCTCCCAGCCCCTCCATGAGCGGAGGCTAGGGCCGGCTGGAAGCAGGTATCTGGGATTTATTTATCTTCTATAATTGAAACTTTGTAGCCTTCAGTGGAGGCCAGGGATGGCCAGGGTGGGTGGGAAGCTTGGCTTCCTCCATTGCCAGGGGCTACCCAAGCCTCCTGCTCACTCCAGCTCCTTGACTGCCACCATCTTTGCTGGGGTTAATTTGCATACTTGCTCTGATTGGCTGGTGGGTGTAGCAAAGGTATGGCCAATTTGCATGTTTCTCTTTTATTAGATAGGACTAGAGGCCCAATGCATGAAACTTGTGCAAGAGTAGGCCTTCCTTCCCCTGGCTGCCAACACCTGCTTCCCTCTGGCACCTGGCACCGGAGACCTGGGTTTCCCTCACTGTCCCAGCTTCATCCAGAAGGTCGTCCAGATCAGAAACTAAAATTGTACTCCTGGCTTTAGTCATTCAAAAGCCTGGGCCCTAGAGTGTCCTGAGGAGAGGAAGTGACAAAAAGAACTTTTTTTGTCCTCAGGCTAGAGAAATACCCCAGGCCAGAGAAGATGGCATAGAGAGGGGAGGAAGCTGTAAGATTATAGATGGCGGTGCTCTGGGAAGAAGGGCCTTTGGCTCCATCTCCCAGGCTAAGCAGAGTTCCAAGGTGCTTTGCACCATCTGAGACCAGAGGGCAGCTGGGCCCCCTCCCAGGGTGTGACATGGCTGTGCAGGGAATCTAGGTAGACAGAGCAGGACCCACGAGTGTCTGTCAGAGATTTCCATGCCTCAGCATGGCACATGGCATGAAAAGAACATGGCACCAAGACATGGAGAGAGATTAGACCTCAGAGGCCAGGTGAACAGTATCGAAGGACTGAAGACAGGGACAGAGGGCAGGTAGACTCATTTGCAGAAACCCGAGTGCAGACCCTCCATGGACCAAAGCTCTTCTGACCTCCCACCCTCTCTCCTGACTCCCTGTGCCTTCTGCAGATCACAGATCCCATCCCAGAGAGAAAGCAACCCACCACCTTAGACTAATGGAGGTTACATCTCAAAACCAAGTGAAAAGTCCAGAGATGACACTGGAGAGGCTGCCAGAGAGAGATCACCAGGCTAGGAGGAGGAACTGGGATCTGGAAGGGGCAGGAATGTCTCCTCTGCTGGAAGTACCACCTCCTCTCTTCCTGAGCCCCATTTACTAAAGGCACATTTCTGTTTCAGTTTTGAAGCTGAGACGGGGGAGAAAGCATGTCAGAGGGAATTGGGGCCTTTCATTCTGTGCACCGCAGTCAGTACTGGAAGGAACCAAGCCGAGGTGTTTAAAATGAAGTGCAGTGCTCAGCTCACGTTCCCTCACATTCAGCAACTTCAGTAAGCTCACGCGCCTTTCACATTTGTTCCTTACACCTGAGGGTGAGGCTCTGGGTTTTCTTTTCTCCGCTGTTCAAACGCTGTGTTTGGAGACAGGCACGAAGTTTCCATTCCAAAGCAGTAGCAGTGGAGAACGGAGCCGGAGGCACGTTGAGGCTTTTTGGACGGGGCTCAAGCAATGCCAGGTTCCCCAGAAGGCAGCCTCCGAGGAGCTGCGGGCTCAGACCCTCTGTCCGACTGGAGCCAGACAGAGCCCGAGTCCCAAGGGGAGACTGGCTGCTCCTTCAGACACTGAACAGCTGTGCTGAGAAGACTGGGTCCAAATAAAGCAGGCTTTATTTTACAAGATGGCCCGGGTGTCGGTCACTGGTTCTGAAGACAGATGACAGGTGAGCCATCGATACCCCAAGAAGGAAACAGGATTGACTGAATTTTAAGCAAAAACCTTGGAACCACGAAAACAAATACGTGAAGAGCTGGCCAGGGGCAAGTCAATAAATATAAAGGGAAAGACACACTTCCTGGAGTGGTTGCCAGAGGTTAAGCTTGATTACTTTGCATGTGTTCTAAGAGAGTAGGCATGCAACACACTTCATCTTTTTGCTTCTAACCCACACCATCTCTGGCCTGCAGAGGAGTGCTCTCATCCTGGAGGCACTTTGCCAGGCCTGGCAGGTAAGGGAAATGGATTCCTTCAGGACAACCTGCCTGTCCTATGTGGGCACTATGGCATCACTTGCATTGTCTGGGGATTCCTCTCAGGATGAGGGAAGGAAGATGACAAGAGCATCTCCTTGGCTTTGTTTCATCCTCTTACGCCTGAAAGTGGGGCATTAGAAGGCCCAGATCTACCCAGTAATATTTCAGGGACACCTAGTGCCTCCTATGCCTGCTTTCTTCAATTACTCCCAGATGCTCCAAATTCGTTTAAATAAATACAGCCTTTCTTTCCACTGTTAGATAGAAAGAATTTCATATGAAGGTGTAAGTGACTGATATCAGATTCTTCCCCCAGGAAGGGTTTTGATAATAGAAAAACAAGAGGGAGCACGAGTTATTATTGACAGCTGATGTAGTGCCTTGGGGGAGAGAGGGGATACTGTGTTGGGGGGAAAGATAAAAAAAGGGGAAGAGTAAGGTTGCCAGAAGTTGATACTTCATAATTTTTCAGAGGACGAGTTTTAGCTAAAAATAATGAAATGGCTTTGCCGAGCCAGGTGGAGGTGTCATTTAGAATAATCTACCGGTTGAGAGATTTAAGATGTTCTATGTTACTAACAACAATGTAGGTAGAACACCCTACGAATGCTTGTCCTTCTCCAGCTCTGACTTTTGGGGTTACCCAGTTGGAGCATGTCACTGATCTCACATCTGCCCAGCACAGCCCACCACAGAGCCTGGAGGACAGTGGCGGGAAACAGCCAGAATCTCCTTGGACTTTTTCAAGTGGACGACTCAAAATGTTCTTGATCAAAAAGTGTTTTCATCATACATATCCTTATTGGTCAAAAAGCATTTTCTTCATAAACATCCTAACCCTTCCAAAGGTATGTTATAAATTAAACATGACCTCAGTAAGAGTATTAGCGTCTCTTTTACAGACCTAAACAAGCTAATTTTTAAATTTCACCTGGAAAAATAATTAACAATCAAAATAACTTGGAATTTTCAGGAAAACCATTTTCCATGGTGGGGGGGTTGGAAGCCAGGTTTAATATATATTAGAATGTAATATAAAGCCTCAATATTTAAACAGTGTGGTGGTGCTACATAAAAAGATAGACCTTTGGAAAAGAATAAAAATTACAGGAGAAGCGCTGAAACCAGTTTAGCTCAGTGGATAGAGCGTTGGCCTGCGGACTGAAGGGTCCTGGGTTCGATTCCAGTCAAGGGCATGTACCTTAGTTGCGGGCACATCCCCAGTGGGGGTTGGGGGGTGCAAAAGGAAGCTGATCAATGATTCTCTCTCATCAGTGTTTCTAACTCTCTATCCTTCTCCCTTCCTCTCTGTAAAAAAATCAATAAGATATATATTTTTTTAAAATTACAGAAGAATAAAATACATATGGAATTCAGTAATTGATAAAGATGGATTTTTATATAGAGTATTGGAACAAGTGAGTATCACGAGCTAAAGGATAAAATTGGATATTTACTTTATATAATTCACCAGATTTATCATTTAAATGTGAAAAAATGAAACCCCAAAAGTACTAGAAGAAATCATTGGAGAATTCTTTTATAACCTTGGTTATAGAAGAGGCCTTTCTAACTGTATCTAAAAATTCAGAATCCATAACGGAAGAGAAATTCAGTGGCATTTTAAAAAATAAAATCTTATTCATGCAAAATTCGTATAAAAGAAGTCAAAGGGAAAAATAATTATAACTCATATATAGACAAAATGCTAGAAAAGAAAAAAAAGACTACAATCCAAAATTAAAAAAACAAATGACATGAATAATTTATAGAAAAAGAAAGATATAAATATAAAATATAAATATGAATTTATATAGATCGATATATAGATATATAGATAGATATAGATATAATATCTATCAAGATTATCAGTATCTCTCATAAGAGAAAAGCAAATTAAAGCCAGACAGAGAAGCCATTTCTCCTTATGAGACTGACATCAATCTGCAGGTTGGACACCACACCCTGTTGGTGAGGCTGGAAAACTAGAGAGAGCTCTAACTCATTGTGGTCAGAGTGCAAAATGGTAAACACTGAAGGTAGGCAATTTGACAGTACTCTTCAAAATAACAGTGCATCTGCCAGACTTCCACTTTCAGCCATAATAGTATAGTACAAACTAAATGTACTCTCTCACTTTAAACAACAACAAATATTGGAGCAAAAAGTAGCACGGTACAGTTGTAATAGTAAATTTAATGTGTCAACCTGACTTGGCCATAGCATGCCCAGATATTTGCCAACCATTTTGGATGTGATGGAATTTCTGGATGAGATTAACATTTGAATCAAGTTGAGTGAATAAAGCAGATTTCTCTCCTTAGAGTGGGCGGGCCTAATCTGATCAGTTGAAGTCCTGACTAGGACAAAAAGGCTCTCCTGAGTAAAAGGGAACACCACCTTTCTGACTGACTTTGATGTGTGTATCTGTGTGTGTGTGTGTGTGTGTGTGTGTGTGTGTGTGTGTGTGTGTCAGAGAGAGAGAGAGAGAGAGAGAGAGAGAGAGAGAGAGAGAGATCTGATGGAGAACCCTAAAGTGAGTTTATGATTGCCACCACCTACTACCAACTGCCTGGAGACAGTTTCCAGGGTACAGCCCAGAGAGGGAGGGCCCACAGAGTGTGCAGACTTCCTAAGTTGAGGAGACAGAGTTTAGAATCCAGAGAGGCCAGGAAAGATAGACTTTCCAGGGCAAATGACCAAGGAGGTTAGAGCCCTCAGAGAGAAATATTCAGAGATTGCAGTGTCCCCTTGAATCTTCATCCAAGGACTCTCTTGACACATGAGTTGGTCTCAGTTCTAGGTGACTCTCGTGGTAAGAGGATCTTGCAGGTTTTGGTTCTTGACTTTAAAGATACATTTTCCACATAACAGGGTCTCTAAGCCCCAACCCACTACTTCATTTGGTATATAACCTGAGAAACAATGATTTACTCTTAAGGAAAATTTGAGTGGGTTGCACTCAATGGAAGACATGTGTTTGTTCCAAGTATGTCATCCTTCTAAGGGAATTTTAGAGGCTACTTTGTCTACCTGCTACTTTTACCTGGTGTACACTTCATCTCTGTGCAAAAATACAAATCAGATGAAACAGTAAGACTACTAAATTTTTTTAAAAATATATTTTATTGATATTTTATAGAGAGGAAGAGAGAGAGACAGAGAGCTAGAAATGTCGATGAGAGAGAAACATCAACCAGCCGCCTCCTGTACACCCCCAACCGGGGATGTGCCTGCAACCAGTATACATGCCCTTGACTGGAATCGAACCCGGGACCTTTCAGTCCACAGACCGACGCTCTACTACTGAGCCAAACCGGTTTCGGCAAGAGTACTAAAATTTTGAGTCAGGATACTTGTTTTAGCCTTTAGTCTGTCATATAACCTCTCCGGGTTTGTTCTCATCTTTATAAAAGGAAGTAGCTCAACTGTGTCATCTCTAAAGACCCTTGAGTTTTAGAATTCTATAAAAATTTCTGCTAATACATCACAATGTAAAAGAATTTACAGCACTCAGAGATACGGCATAATCGCAGTGGTTGTAAAATATATAGTTAGGCTACTTAATTTTACAATGAGATTTAATTAATTCTCCATTCCCACTGTCAAAAGCCCCAGTGGGATAATTGTCTTTGCAAGTCCTGCAGCACTTTGGTACCCTGATTGGACACGATGGATCCCAATTTGCTCTCATAGCAGCAGGGGGGAAAAAGCCTTGAAAAGCAGCAATACTTTATTCACTAGAGAAAAGAACAGTTAAGCAGGTAAGTGCTGCTTAACAATGGGAATTCCTTCTAAGAAACGTGTCATTAGGCGATTTTGTTGTGTGAACATCATAGAGTGCACTTACACAAACTAGGTGCTAGGGCTTACTATTTTAGTTGTATGTGCTATGTATACTCATACGACTGGCAGCACAGGTTTGTTTATACCAGCCTACCACAAACACGTTAGTAAGGCACTGCACTATGACCTCAGGACTGCTATGACCACTAGGTGACAGGAATTTTTCAGCTCCGATATAATCTTATGGGACCACCGTCATAGAGGTAGTCTGTAGTCGACTGAAAGGTTGTATGTGGCACAGGACTGCAGTTGCCATGGAAAAGCCACCTCCACCCTCCTTGTCACAGCCTCAGATGCCCTCCCAGAAGAGCTGTGGCACCAGGTGCCAGCTAAATGCCATGGGAAGGATTTAGCCCAATGGATAAATTTTGTTCCTTCGGCTGCCTCAAGCAGGTGGCTCCATCTGAAGCAAATGTTACGAATTAGGCTTTTTCATATGGCCTTGTTGAAATAACCAGGACCCCTAGGCCCCCCAAGCCACTGGGGAATGTCTGACTGAACCACAGCTTTACTCATCTCTCAGCCGCAGCCAGCCTTCAAACGTAAACCTGAGTTGTCGGGGGCACCAAGGGGAGCTGCCACCCTCCCTGAAGGCACTTGGCTCTCAAACCAAGGAATGTGTTATATGAAAAAATAAGTGCTTTTTTTCTTAACCATCTGTGAGTGAAAAACATTCTTCATAAGTTTAACTGTTTCGAATTGCCGTATGTCACACACACACACACACACACACACACACACACACACGCACACGCCTTGTTTTGGTGCTGGGATCAAGGTGTTACTATATAGACTTTGGACTCTCCTTCCAACCTTCTGCTTTTTCTTTCAAGGAGACTATAGGTAAAAAGCTTCCAGGTTCGGGCCTACCCTGAAACAGAGCAATTTTAATCTCAGTGGGGGTGCTGTGGCTGACTTTTCTGGAATTTCAACCATCTGCTGCAATTCTTCCTCTCCCCTTTCAACCATCCACTTAAACTGCCCCCATGCTGCCACAGAATCATAAACATCTGAGGCCTCAAACCATGGCAGAATAGGGCAACGGCACTTATGTAGTTGTATTTTATGAGAGGGATGGATGGTGGAGAGGAAGGGGAAAAGGAAGAAACTAAAAAAAAAAACAAAAAAAAAAAAAACCTTCTGAAGTCAACCATCCTTCATTAACTTGGAATAAGACAACTGATTGGCTTCTTCCAAACACTTTTTATCTGGTTGTTTGCTTGAATTATTTTTTTTTCTGGAAAAAAACTAATAAATCAGGGCTTTTATTGTCTAACGTTCATCATTTCTCTTGCAAAGCCATTAGAAGATGAAGGAAAAATCCGTAACAGCACCTACAGCCGGAGCTCTTTTGGTCTAATCCTACCAAGGTGACTGAGGAATTGTCAATGAATGCAGTGCTAACCCATGGAAGTCAATATTTCCTAAGTCTGAGAGGAAACCCTCTTATGAAGGACCTTTAAGCTGATTCACAGGTATTGCTACACAAACCTTCCTACAGCAAGCCCTGAGCACTGCTGTTTGCCTACCCGACCAAGCCCCTTGTAGGCACACACGTTTTTCTGTCTCGGAGGAATGAGAGTGATTCCATTCCTCCTAGACTGGGTTCTCATTTAGTCATGACAATGGGATCCCATTCTAGACAAATAGATCAAAGAGACGAGAGACTTTTGGGAGAAGAAGCTGTTTTGAAAGTGATAGCCTATGTTCACTAATTGATGGATAATATCTTTAAAACCACCCTAATATCTAATTCTCCTTTCCTTCCCGGACATGGCAAACTGTGTCTTCCTTCCTCCCTTGAAGTGAGCCAAAGTCATGCAGAGTTTTGGGCAGTGAAAGCTAAGAGGAAGTGACATGTGTCACTGCAGGCCGAACGATTTAACCACGGAGTAAGACTCTCCAGCCTCCTCTGTCCTCACCACCACAGAATCTGAAGTTCTTTTTGAGGTGAATGGCTTCTAGCAGCCTGCATCCTCAGGCTGAGTCAGCAGTTCTGCTCCAGACAGGGAGCATGAGCAAGCGATGTATTGTTTTAAGCCATGAAGATTTGGAGGTTTGTTAGTACAGTATAACCTACTTTATCATGACTAATACAACTTTTCTTGCTTTTGAGAAATAGACACAAGATACAAGAGCAATAAATAACCCCTTTTCCTACCCTGGACACTATTCTGTTAGAATTTGACTCTTGGGATTGTTGCTGCCATCTTGCAACTGTGAGGGGACAGACTGCAAAGCAACTCAGGTCAGAAGAGGGACAACACATAAAAACCTAAAGACACTAGGCCCTGGATAATATCGTAAAACCACAAAATGAAACCCGTGGGAGTCTGTCATCACTCTGGTCAGTTTGGCTCAGCGGACAGAGCATCAGCCTGCGGACTGAAGGGTCTTGGGTTCAATTCCGGTCAAGGGCACATGACTGAGTTGTAGGCTCAGTCCCCAGTGGGGAGCCTGCAGGAGGCAGCGGATCAATGATTCTCTCATCATTGATGTTTCTCTCTGTAGATCCCTCTCCCTTCCTCTCTGAAATCAGTAAAAAAATTATTTTTAAAGAGTCTGTCATCAACTTCTTATGTGAGATAATAAACATTACATTGCCATGCCCCTTCCAATCATATGTTCTCTTATTTGCAGCCAAAAGCATCTTCCCTGGTACACCACAGAAGAAGTTATCTATATCTGTCCTTCTCTCTGTATCTTTCTTTGTTTCTATCTATCTATCCATCCACCCATCCCATCCCATCCATCCATCCATCCGACAATAAAATAGAACCCTTACTTTTCAGGCCATGCCAGCCATGGGAAACCAAAACAAACAAACAAACAAACAAACAAACAACAAACAAAACAAAATGACGCCCATAATTTTAACTAAACCCATACACAGATCTCCCGGGCTCCACCAAATCCCCTCAGGGATTACTGGTGCTGCCCTCCTCACTGACCCACTTCAGGAGGCCACACTGACTCCTTCTAGGTAGCACCGGAAAGTTGAGGGTCATCCGTGCTACAAGGCCTCTTTGTTGGATACTTTTAGTTTTTTATTTAGTCCTTTTACAAACATGTTCCCTGTGTATAGGCTCTATGCTGGGCCCTGCAGTGACCACAGGGAATTACCCACAGTCACTGCCATGAAAAGGAGACGGGGCAGCTGGGCAGGGAGGTGAGGCAGACAAATTAGCAGAGCCTGCCACTGTGGTCATCTGCAGATCCCCTGCAGCTTCTCTTCGCATTCTCTTTGGACACCATTCTGCCCACCACATCTGTGCCAATGCAGGCCACTCCTGTCAGCAGGCCCTGCCTGCCCCATATGCTCCAAACCTTCACGGCCAAGGAGCTGACGAGCTCTGACAGTGGCTTTGCTGTGACTGCTGCCCAGAGGTGGGTTAGACCTTCTCTTTAACTCTCAACTTGCCGCCTTCTAGCTCGTGATTGCTGCAGGACAGACCCTTACCTGCAAGGTGGCTTCCCAAGCTCCACCGCAGGATTCAAAGTCGACCTTCAGCTCTGCTTCTTGGTGCCTGGCTCTGGGACCAAAGATCCTTTCAAAGCTTAAAATGGAAGGAACCCATCCAGAAGCAGGTGCTTAGATGGCGTATCTGGTACAAGATGATTTCTAGGGAACAATGGCTATGAATGGGAGGCAGAAAATGCAGGATTAGAGGAAGAAGTGAAACTGGTGCAAGAACAACTGACCACAGCCAGCCAGGTGCATTGTCCATCAGAGTACACACTATGTTGTGCTGAAATGACCAGGCCTTCATACTGACTAGGTCTCCATCAGTCACCACATGAGAGCGGCCCTAGGAACAGGGTGACCCTGAGCAAGGCATCCTCTGCCACTGAGACAGACCACGGACAAAGCTGACAGTGGGAGCTGCGTGTCCACTGTGCTCCCCACAGCTGGGCGGCAGTCCTTCCCTGGGAGGCACACCACCCTGTTCCCTGAGGTCCACCCTTTGGGAGGCTTGGATCCATTCTCCATAGGAGAAGGCCTGGGGGCTGGTCCGCCAGGGTTCCACGGGCCTCTTTGAGGAAGCGGAAACCAGTGGACAATTGCTGGATCCCAGATGGGTCACAGCCATCATATGGTGGATTCTTGATGGGCCCACCCGACCTTCTGAAGTGGTGGTTCTGACAGGACCCACACCTGCACAGCCCGCCTGGTTGTTTCGTGTCCTGTGCTCAGGGTGAACAGCTGCCCAGGTTGCACAGGACTGGGGGGTGGCCCAGGATGAGGGGCTTTTAGCGCTCACACTGGAAAGCTGGAGAAGTCTTGGGCAAACAGGGATGTGTTGGTCCTCCTACCCACGGTCAGGCATTCTGTCCCTACGAGGGCCCCATTAGTATGCTAGGAGTTGTATTTCAAAAAGTTCTCCACTGAATTATATATATTATATATTGTATATTGTATATTGTATATTGTATATTATATATTATATATTATACATTATACATTATATATTATATATTATATGTTATATGTTATATATTATATATTATCTATTATATTATTATATATATTATGTAATAATTCTCCACTGAAGGTAACATGGCTTTGTTCGAGGACCCCAGGAGACTGCATTACTGTCCTCCCACTGGGATTTGCCATACATTCTTTTTGAGGGATCCACCCGGATATTCTTATTCCATGTGTCAAGGTCCCAGGTTTCACAGCCGGGGCCCTGACCTTGGTTTCACAGACCTGTCTGTCTCCTTGGCTGAGCCCTCTGACTTGGGGCCGGGTCCTCGGCTGGCCGCACTCTCCAGCTGGAGGTGCTGAGAGTTCCGCTGCCCGCAGCAAAGAGGCCTCCATCCCCGACCTGACCTCCAGCCGCTTCTCCCCTCAGCTGTTCCCAGTCTTTCTCTGAGGTAGCCACACCGCTCGGCAGTGAGTTCCAGGTGCCTCATTGATTGCTCTCACCAGTGCACTCCCTGCCGCGAGGGCACCGCCCCAGCCACCACGGAGCCACGTTTTCACGTTGGACCACCACCCGGAGCCACAAAACAACGGGGCCCCAGTCGCCAGCCAGGCGGTGAGGGGTGCGGCTTCCAAACCTCACCTTGTCACCCCCTGCTTTCTCAGAGTCTTCCCAGTCCCAGGGATTGCAAGAGTCGGTCACTGAACGCGTTGGGGAGCAAGGAAATGAGCCAGGGGTGAATGCCTGGACATAGAAGGGGAGGAGACCGAGTAGGTCCGAGGAAGGAGCCGGCCTGCGCTGCGGGCCTGGCAACATTCAGCTGACCGGGTGCGGGCTCGGGGACGTGGAGGCTGCGGGCCCAGGGCGGGCTCCCCGGAGGAGAGATGGGCCCAGTGGGTCCTGCAGGTGAGCCTGACT
Source organism: Vespertilio murinus (assembly GCA_963924515.1). Classification (NCBI taxonomy): domain Eukaryota; kingdom Metazoa; phylum Chordata; class Mammalia; order Chiroptera; family Vespertilionidae; genus Vespertilio; species Vespertilio murinus. The sequence goes on from OZ004705.1 coordinate 58,748,227, forward strand.
CTGAAGGAGCCGGAGGCAGGGAGGGCGAGGGGGCGGGACTAATAACTGACCCCCCCCCCAGCGTCACACCGCCACGGGCAGCACGGCGCATGTGCGCTCCATCCACTGCGCCCTCCCCATGGGCATCCCCGCTACCCACTGAGCCCTTCGTCTTCCCGTTGGAGGAGGAGCAGCGGAGAAGGCGGGGAGGACCGAAGAGTAACTGTGGGTGGATCTATCAGGAAATAAAAAGAAAAGGCTCTGCAGCAATCCGAGGAAGAGAAACATGAAAGCGTGTCCCCCTCTCCAGACACCCTCGTCCGCTATCCCTTCTTCCCCACCTTTCTGAGCCCAAGGCCCAGCCTGAAAGCATCTGCGCTGGGATTTTTTTTTTTTTTAAATCTCCTAGCTGAAACCGGTTTGGCTCAGTGGATAGAGCATCAGCCTGCGGACTGAAGAGTCCCGGGTTCGATTCCGGTCAAGGGCATGTACCTTGGCTGCGGGCACATCCCCGGTAGGGGGCGTGCAAGAGGCAGCTGGTCGATATTTCTCTCTCATCGATGTTTCTAGCTCTCTATCCCTCTCTCTTCCTCTCTGTAAAAAAATCAATAAAATACATTTTTTTAAAAATCTCCTGGAAAAGAATCAGACATCCCTGGATGGACCTTTCTTCAGATTTCTGCCGGAAAAATGTCCACTCAGACGAAATTCGCTCGGCCTTGTATTTGGAAAGCCAAACCGGAAAAGAGAGATGTCTTAGCTGGTTCCATAGAAGCCAGTTCTAGAAATCCCACCGCTGGCCCCACCTCCCGCTCTCTCCCCCATCACCTCCCGGGGGTGCGGCCCGGACCACCCCGCGGGGACGGGCAGGGGGCGTCCGCCCTTCGGCCTGGCCAGCCACGCGAAGGTGGCGGGGCCGCTTCCCACAGCTCCGCAGCGCCGCGCGCTCACACAGTCACGAGCAATTTAAAGTGCAAGTATTACTCTGAAAATGCTCCCTAATTAATAAATGTTCTACATTTTTATGTGGGAATGTTTAATATTTAATTTTTCAATAATTTTCTCATTCATAATTTATTAAATTTATTTTGTGGCTTGTATTTATTAAAAATTGATATTCCTATTTCTTTTACTCTGATGTTAGATTATTTTTATGCAAAGTGAAAAAAATTGATGCTTTTAAGTCATAGGACTCTTTTTTTCCCTTTTTTTAAAGCCTGTCGACTGCAGCATATTAAGGCTCCAGTATCCTAGGCCTCCCAATGTTATCCGTGACTATTGCATTTGTGTAGGTCAGGGGATCAGCAACCCTTCTTTAGAGTGGACTAAGGTGTTCGGTGTTTCCCCCCAATGATCTGGGAATGGAGGTTATTGCAGCGTTAAATTTCGTGGTCTAGGAATGACACAGACTTGGAACCATGCTCCTGAACACTCAGACCCTGAATCAAGATGGGTTAAGTCGGGGATTGCTGGCTCTCGGGGGTTGACAGCTTGAGTGTGTTAAGTTTCCAGTCAGGTAATATAAAAGAAGGGAGGGGCTGGTGGAGAATACTAGGCGTGGAGTTGCCGGTAAATGCCTCAACCATTTAGAACCAAATGTTTTCAAAGAAACAGAACATGCCAGCTGTCTGTGCTCTGGATTGTGCAAGTTTGCAGCCTCTGCAAAGAACCCTTGAGACTTCAACTGAAGTTTAAATATAGGGCCATATGTCCTCCCGGCTGGAGAGAACGCTGTTATTAAACTCCTTTTAACACTGTGCATCGAGGCAGCTTGAGTTGTGATTAAGGTCAGGAGAGCACATGTGTGTTAAGTGGATGGGGATACGAGGGTATATCCGGCAAGCACACGGCAGGTCCGGTTCGTCCGCCGCACACATGTTTATTGAGCATTTACTGCGGGAGAAGCCCACGAGGCCAGGTAAAAAGAGAGGTGCCAGGGATGAGAAGGGCACATCAATGAGAACGGGAACCATGAACAGAAAGAAAGCATGACCTTTCTACCCAGTAGGTCACAAAAATTCTATGCACAAAAGCCCATCAAACAGGGCCATGAACTGTTTAAAAATGTGATACAAAGTCGTTAATGTCAAAATCTACCACTCATCACATTTGACTTTTTTTTTTTTTATGACAACTTGTGAATCTGCTTTCTCAGCCCTGCTAGAACCGAGGACAGAGTCCACATTTGCTTTATCTTCATTTCCCAGTATTTGACCCCCATGAAGATGGGCCGGGATGCATTAATGTTTACACCCAGAGCATCTCTAGCTTTTAAGCCACAGGAAGAGAGGCCGGGTGTCCTTTCCGTCAAGATGTCTGCCAAGGAGCCTAGAACAGTGTCTTGCAGGGAAGGTGCTGAATATGTGCTGATTCAATTGAGGAGGAACCTCTGGTCCCCAATCCTTTTCCTGACCCAGGCCTCCCATCCTGGCAATGCTGATTGGGTCTCCTTCGGAGCCAGACCCAGCTCACTCCTGCTCAGTGTCTGCAGCATGTTGATATAATGCATTAAAACATTTCCTCAGCCAAGTGTTTTACACAACATAAAATATTTTCCTATGCTAATGTTTCCTTTATTGCATTTTTTTTTACAAAAAATTATCACACATTCCACAGATATTCAGCAACACTGACTCAACTGAAACACAAAATAAAATTCAGAAACACCAAATATAGACATTCTCTATGGAAAGAACTGATTTTTTATTGAGGAATAAACTCCACAATGTTACCTTGCAGCACAGTCTTTGCCTAGGGGTCTCTTCCATCAAAGGTGACAGTAGCGGGGGGACTTTACAGGTGGGTCAGCTTTACTGTCCCTTCATCTGCTGACCCAGCAATCGGGATAGAGAGAGTGAGCATTCCAAGTTTAAGCTCCTAGAAGAGGGCTTACCTTGTAGCTCCAGGGGTCCTGAAAGCAGACAAATGCCACACATTGCACAGCCCAAAATGAATGGACACAAGGAGGACATGTAGACGCAGCGAGAGCTTCTCAGTGGAAAGAAACACTTTTCACCGGAGGAAAGTGGAAGCGGCCTCATCCCGGGGAAGGACCAAGCTTGGGAAAAGGCGAAGTGGAGATGTTAGAGGAGATCTGGACATGGAGGTGAGCGTGTGAGAAGGAGGAAGTGTAGGGGGGATGTCAGGTAGGAAACTGGTGATGGGAGGTCACGTGAGGGCACCTCCATTCTGGGAAGTGAGGCCACAGCTGTGTAAGATACTCAGGAAAGACTTAGAGTGACTGCACAAAGCTCAACTCTTATAATCCCCTTTGCAACTCCAAACCACACCAGTTTGGTCCTCCTGAGTCAGAGGCAGAGCCCAGGAGCCTGGACCCTGGCTGACAGGGTGAGCAGCACTCATGCGTAGAGGCATCGCAGCTGACCTTCCAAAGCATGATGTATTTTCACGCCTACCTGGCAGATGAGGAGACCAAGGGCTGGGAAGTTTAAGTAGCTTGCAAAATGTGGCCCTCCATAGTGAGGAGGAGACTCAGGACTGGAATCCAGGTCCTCTGGCCACTCACCAGTGGCTTGTTTCCATCTCTGTTCAAATTTCATCCTTTACTTGTGAAGGTTTCCCTGATCACCAAGTACAACTAGGAATCCTCACTCCACCCTAACACTCCTCATTCCTTTTCCGTGCTGTAACCCATTACCATTACCAAAACGAAATACTTGTCTGCGAGTTTATTGATCTCTCCCCCTTCCCCATGACAATGCAAGTTCACGGAGAGCAGAATTTGTCTATTATTCTGTAGTCTCCAAACCTTAGAACGGTGCCTGGCACATCACCCTTGTGAGTGATGTACCAGGTTGAGTCCTATTTGACAGGCATGGACCAAGACTTCTGAAATCACCTGTAGATCTTATTCATATACAGATGTTGATACCTCTGGTAGGACCTGTGATGCTGGGATTGCTGGTGTGGGGACCATGAACTGGCCATTGGGTGTTCTTTCAGCTCTGATTTGGTGGTGGAAGGAGATGGTCATAGAGGAGGGCAAGGTAAGGCCAAATGGAGGGGAATCGCTAAGAGGAATCTCTTCTACCCTTTCCCCCCGAAAATAAGACAGTGTCTTATATTAATTTTTGCTCCCAAAGATGCGCTAGGTCTTATTTTCAGGGGATGTCTTTTTTTCCATGAAGAAGAATACGGTATACATTTATTATTAAATGAAAATAAAGGAAATTTATTACCTGTATACAGTATGGTAGTTGTCAACACAAACCAGACAAAGTGTGAATCCTGGGGGCCTTATTTTCGGGGGGATGCCTTATATTTCACTCAGAAGGAAACCTGTAAGTAGGTCTTATTTTCGGAGGATGTCTTATTTTTGGGGAAACACGGTAGGTAATTTTTTTATATTCAGTAATCCCTCTTTGATCTCAATGTGCATCTTGAATGTGTGGTATTTCTAAACTGTACTTATGGACTTCTATCCCACAGCACTTTGACAGGGCACCAAGCCTCAGACCCAGCAGGCCGCCCTCACGAACACTTCAGAGCAGCATTGCCACTGAAAGCCTGGGTCAGGTCCTCAGCACACTTTCCCATCGAAAAGCCCCAAAGGCTGCCGCCTGAGGCACCAACCCTCCCACACAGGGAATTTCTTTAGGCTCTGTTTGGCAAACACGTATGTTTCTTACTTTGAGGCAGGCCATGCCAGCAGTTTAATTTAAGACATCAAATGAGAAGCAATCTGTCTGCTCTAACCTTTTGCCGGTGAAATGAACAGCCTCTGAGCCAGTTCTCAGAGAACACTCTCATTATCCTGGTCTCCGTGACATGGGACACACTGTCTCCTTTCTTGACTTGACCTTAACACATCACTGATGCAAAACATATTTCTAGTTTGAAAAATAGTCATCTAGAAAATAAAACCATTTAATCATCTCAGCTGCACTTTGGAGCCTCAGCGCCGTTGAAAATGTGTTTTACTTGTTTGGTTTGTACTGCTGACTGGTCCTTGCCTATAAAAAAATTAGAGAAATATTTCTGAGCAGAGAGGTACCCCGCAAAAATGTATTCTTTCCACTTAAAACATAAAGTCAGGAGGCATAGATCAATGGGAACATCGACTCTTTGATTTTGGTCATAATATATTCTTGGAAGCCAAAGGATAAAGGGAATTTTGCTTGTAACTGAAGACATGTGATCAAATTAAAGAAAAAGAAAAGAAAAAAACACAACACAAAATTTCCATAACTGTTTAAAATACCAGAAATGTGAAGTACATCATGGAGAGTTTCAGTGAAATGGGGAAAGGAAAATTAGGAACTATTTAATTTAATGAGGCGTTTTCACCAAAATATGGAGCTGCCATTGGAAGAGGTAGGACCAGAATCCAGGTCTTCTGGTTTACAAGCTAATGGTCTCTTTACCTACATTCTTCCCTGATAACAGTCCTGAACAGTGTGTATGCCTGCACATAACGATACATTACTGACATGAGGGCCTCGCTGCACTCAGGTCAGTTAGGATTAGCATCAACTACAACTAACAGTGGCCAGAACAATGTATATCTCCTTCACTTAAAAGAAGCCTGGTGGTAGGCAGACCTGGTAGATCTCTGAAGAAATGAGAGAACTACTCTTCTTTTTGTTTGATCTTTCGATTATCAATTCATGATTCAAGATAGACATTGAAATTCCAACCATTATGTCCACACCACATGCTAGAAGATGAGAAGAATGATAGAGGGAAGGGGGATTTTTCTTCTGCTGCCTGCCTCTCGGTCTCCCAGAATTTAGACTCCTACCTCACTAGCCAGAACTTGCCAGTTCTCCTTTGTTGCAAGGGAAACTGAGAAATGGACATTGTAACTCTACATGAAACTGGGGCTCTATTCCCGAGGAAGAAAGAGAATGTGGGTATTGGAAGGTCATGAGCTGTCTCTGTCACTGCAAAACTGTCTGCACAGCATTAAAAGTGCTCCTCTGGTGTGACTACATTTGGCCTTTTTAGAAGCAAGACATCATTAGGAGTTATGGTTCTGGTAGTGGTAGGACATCTTGAATTGGACTAACCCTCCCATGGATAATAACGCTCGGACAAACAAACAAACAAACAAACAACATACACTTGGAAGTCACTGTGGAACAACACAAACGGGCATTTATTAAAGGAATTCAAACATTTAAAGAAGGAACCCACACTCATTGGGCAAGGTCCACTTTAACATGATCTTTCCCCTGAGGGGAATCCCAGTCTATATGGTACCGGGAAAGGTTAGGAGTTGAGCAGAATGCTGCTCTCTAGAGATTAGGAGGGTGAGTGAAGAGTCCAAGAGATCAAACATTGAGTGAGGAAATCTTGAAAATAAAAGAGACTCAGAATCTGCATACAAAGTCTCCACCAATCCTTGGCTGACTCCTGCACACATGTGGGAAGACTGTAAACAGCTAAATGGAAGCCACAAGGGGAAGGCTGAAAGATTAAAAAGATACTTCAGCTCTGCCATACAGGTGAGAAAGAGTTGGGAGTTTAAGTCTCTCCAAGTTAGAGAGAGGGACTCGGCTGTTATTTTTTTGAAATATTTTTCTCCCCCGCTCTTTCCTTCCTTTGTGTGGGGTTCCAATTGCATATTAGGCCACTTGCACTACAGGCTAGCGGGGCTTTGTTCTCCCCCCCCCCAGTTTTTACTTCCCTCTCCATGTTTCACATTAAATTGTTTCTATTGGTATACAATCATATCCTATGACTCTTCTGACAACTCACATTTGCTCTTACAACATATATTCAATGAATTTTCTATTTCAGCTTTAATAATTTTCAGTTCTAGAATTTCCATTTTTTAAATATAGTTTCCATTATTTGCTGAAATTCCCTATCTGTTCACTCATTATGACCATTTTTTCCCTAAGTACTCAGGCATATTTATAATAGTTTAAGTTCTTGATTGCTAATTACAAATATCTGAAGCATATCAGGTCTATTTCAACTGACTGCCTTTTTTTTTGTCTTAAGTATGAATCAGATTTCCCTTTTTCTTCCTGTATCTATTATTTTTTTTATTGCACACAGGACATTGTCGAGCAGACATTGTAGAATTCTGGCTTTTGTTATCTTCTAATCATTTTTTAACTTTTTCCCCATTAGGCAGTTAGATTATTAGCCACTGACCTTGAGGCTTGTTTAGAGAGAAGACTCTAATCACCAACAGGAATTTTTTGCTCACATAAAAATGCCTGATGGACAGGGGTATCTTTATAGATCCTAAAAACATGAAAAAGGATAACAGGGATTCTGAACTATATTATGCCAATAAATTCTATGACAGATGAAATTTAAGAATCATTTGTGGGGGGAAAACTGTAAAAAGTAAAAACCCCAAGTAGAAAACATTCACACAGAAACACTCCAGGCTATATGATTTCACTAGGGGATTTCTTTAAAACATTTAAGAAATAAATAATACCAATTTTATACAAGCTTTTTCAAAAATAAAATAAATAATATGAGGCCATCATATAAAAAGGAAAATAAATGAGAGACTCTAAATGATCATGTCAATTGATTTCAAGAAATACTGAAAAGGATGGAAAAAATATCAGAGAAACCTAATGAATACGAAGTAATGAAAGCTACCAGAAATGATAACTATGAGGGTAGCCATTAAAAGATGAAGAAAAACATTTGAGCCCTGGCTGCTGTGGCTCAAGTTGATTGGAGAGTCATCCCATCTACCACAAGTTTAAGGGTTCTATTTCTGGCCAGGACACATACCAGGTTCAAAATTCAATACGCATTTATAATGAAACTTTCAGCGAACTAAAAACAAAAGAAGTCTTTTCCATCTTATGAAGGATGCTACAAACTAAGATCATACAAATCCTTCAACTAACATCATACTTAATTGTATGAAAGATTCAGTGCTTCCCCTGTAAGACTGTGAACAAAGGTGTCAGCTCTCATGGTCTATTCCATATTGTCCTGGAGGTGATAAGCTAGTGCAGTGAATCAAGTAAAAGAAATAAGAGGCGTGCAGATTGGGGGAAATGAGCATTATCCTTGTTATTGAGATATATTTTTAAATAAAAAAGTCATAGAACTTCGCAAAACAACTCCTATGAACTAATAAGTGAATTTAGCAACTTTGCTGGATAAAAATAAATTGTACTTCTATATATTAGTCACAAAGAACTTAAAAATGAAAAAAATGTTTAATTATATTTATAGTAGATTGAAGTGCATACGATATATAGGAATACATTCTAAAATCAGTATAAGACCTCTACTCTGAAAGCTATAAAACACTGCTGAGAATAATTAAAGAAGACTTCAATAGAGAAATACATCTTGTTTATGGATTAGAAGACTCAATATTGTTAAGATGTCAATTATCTTCAAATTTATCTAGACATTGAAATGAAATTCCAGTTAAAGTTCTAAAGGGCCCTTAAAGATGCTAATTTTAAAAGACCGACAACATCAAATGTTGCTGAGAATGTGGAATAACTGGGACTCTTTTTCATTGAAACTGGTATATTAAAAAATTGTATAACCACTTAAAAAAACCAGTTTGACAGTTTCTCATAAGGTCTATGTTTATACACATGTCCTATGACTAATAAATTTCATTCCATAAAAGTATTTGAACAAAAATATTTATAGCTGCATTATATATTATACCAGTAAAAAAAATACAACAACAACTGGTAACAACTCAAATATTTATTAACAGGAAAATGGCTAAGTAAATTGTGATATACTCATACCATGTGATTAATACACAATGGCATGGATGAATCTCAAAAACAATCAAGTGAGAGAAAGACATTAAATACAAAGAATATATACTGTATAGTTTTATTTGTAAGATGTTCAAAATAGGCAAAAATAGTATAATAGCAATCAGCACATTGGTTGTCTATGGTGGGATAGGGGGATAGGAGAAATTTCTGGTTGATATATATATACACACACACACATGTATCTCTATAGATACACACATACATTCTATATCCTGTGTTATATCTATTGTATAGTTTGTTTGGGGGTATTTGTTACAAAAGTCTACGCATTTGTCAAAATACGGAAAATTGTATTTAACTGCATTTTATTTTAGGTAAATTATACCTCAATTGAAAAAAATCTTGCTTTTTAAAACATGATTTTCCATCAGTTGGCTATCTGGTTCTAAGTGGTACAGTCAAAGTCTTCTTATCAGCACAGTCAGGATAGCTAGTCAACTACTTCATTAAGAACTTACTAAAAATTATTTTAAAAATATATGTATGTATTTTAACATAAAAGTGCATGTATTATATGTATATTCATTTGCTAATATTTTTATGTATAGCCAAAGCCTTTTTTCTTTGATTTCTTTGATTTGCATTCTTATAAACCATCTCCATAACATAACATCTATGATTTCTCATTTCAATGTCTTTAAGAAGGAGTAAAAAATTAAATTCATCTCTGAAGCAATCTAAATGCAAAGTCCTCCTTGGTTTTTATCATTTTGCCACAGTCTAAGTTTTGTGTGCCCTATAACTTATTTGAAAGATTTTTTGTGACTCTTTTCATCTGAATTTCCAAAGCATTTAATTTCGTTTTCATAGCAGAAGAATGGCAACTCTCTTTTTCCCTTTATTTTATCAGTTTTCATGATATTTACTTTAATTACATCATCACAATAACCATAAAATCTCGCATCTAGGCACTGATCAGATCCTTTCTCATTTAAATCCAAGATAATGGCCTCATTCCATACATCAAGATGTAATAAACTCACAGGAAGGGGAAGAAAGCTTTGTTTCTTTTTTTAAAATCTATAAACCTCTTACTTAAAGGGCCCTCACATCCCTTGTCCTCTGCAAAACTTTCACACCAAAGCTTTAATCCACAGGGCAACTGTGGCAATCCTCTCTACACTTTCCTGTCTATTTTCTTTATTTTCTCTGAAATGAGAGGACAATTGTTGGCTTAAAGCTCTTTAAAACCATTATTTCCTAAGTGGCCAATAAACATATGAAATAGTACTCCTCTAATTTTGGGGGGGAATGCAGATGAAAACCATGATACAATGCCACTACATGGCAATCCAAAGCAAACAGTAAGGACCTTCATGTTCTGCTGGTGGAAATGTGAATCAGTTCAACCCCTCTGGAAGGTGGCATCACCTAATAACATTGAAAACTTGTGAATACTAGCACATTCTCTCCTAGGTATGTACCCTGAACATGTGTGCTTGTCATGTACAATGACACCTGTACAAGAATATCTTTGGCAGCAGGATTTGTAATTGACCCCAATTGGAAACAAAGCACATGCTTTCATTAGCAGAGTGGATAAATAGTGATATGTCTATACAACAGAAATTTATGTAGCAACGAAGCTGTGTAAACTAGAGTTATACACAACAAAATGGATGGATCCTACAAACACTATATGTAAAAAAAAAAAAAAGTCACAAAACATTACATACAAAGGTCATATAAAGGTCAAAACCAGGCAAAGCCAAAAGACACCAGTTTTCTTAGACTCTTTGGTTAACTATAAGAATGAAGTAGAGCTAGGGAAAAACAGGGGCAGTAGCCTTCAATGGCATAGTCTACAGTGTTTCCCAAAGTGTGGTATGCGTATCCCCAGGAGTATGAGTTTGGTGGGGGTACGCGTTGCACCAGAGTTTGGTGGGGATATGCACTGCAACGTGCTTAGCTGCACCTCACTCTACGTTCTCATGAGTCAAGTCAAGACAGTCTTGTGAGGCGTGAGATGGTCCGGTGTGCAAATAAATGTTATTTATAATGTAACTTTTATTTATATTTTATTATGAATAATTTTATTTTTCGTTTATTATTATTTTGTGTATGTACCAAAAAAGGAAAAATAAATATATTTTGATTGTTATTAAAATACATCCTTTTTTTGATGGGGGGTACTCAGCATTTCAAAAATTATAGAAGGGGTACACATATGTCAAAAGTTTGGGAAACACTGGCATAGAATACAGTTGAGCAAATCCAGTCATCTAAATGATGATGCAATAATGAGAATGCCTATAAGAAAGAAAACTGAATAGATTGCTTTCCATGGGCATATTTAAGGTTAGATGATACATATGGGCATTTGAATGTGCGCACATATATGTAGACACACAGCCACACTATTGGAATATTTCAGGCTGGAGAAAGTGGCTCAGTGGGTGCTCACCTGCCTGGTCTAGTCACATCTCTATCCTCAGACAATGCCACACTGATGTCTTTCATCTCCAGAACTCTCAAGTGATGCAAAACTGGGAAAAGTACGAGAAGCAACCATCCATGTCTATAAGGTGAATAAAAAAGCCGAAATAAATGCTTCTTCTCGGATGTTTCTCTTTTCTTGGGCTGATGGCACGGATACATAGTTTTATTAGCCAAGCTGAATCACAGGAAATGCTAACTAAATTAGGGTTATTTCCTAGCAATTTTGAAGTTTATTTTCTGGGCTTGGTTGCATTCCAAGAACTGAGGAAGCTACATTGCTGCAGTTGTATCTACTACATATCTCAAGACATTGATATTGACTTTAATAAGCATAATGCTCTAAATAGGAAAGAACCTACTACCCGCCAATGGTAGAATGAGTAAATGAATTGTGGTTTATTCAAATAATGAAATAGACAGGCTGGACCCTAATTTACTGTTCATTTCAACTGTAGATGATCACGTTAACAGAGGGTTGTTTTGTTTTACTCAGAACTTCTGATACCAGACTTACGTGTATAATTGAAAATGAGAGGGACCCCTGCCGCTTTTACAAAACAGTACAGTAGCCCTTTGATTCTGTGTTAATGCCATGACAGTTATACCACAAGAATGCTCACAGCTGTCTCAGTACGACATGGACAGATGTTGGGTTTAGAATTCTAATGAGGGTCAGATAGGAACCACAAAGTTATGAACGTGATGCTCCCAGCGCAGGGGAGGGGAAGGAGAGACTAGTGTGTTCTCTGACCTCTGCCATGTACTTGGGCGTGGCACTGCATAAAGTCCGCTTCACCCAGAGCTAACCTCTACTACCAATGGGTTGGGAACCTTGCCTCTAGGTTTAGCAATTCTTGATAATCAGTTCAAAGTATAAAACAATTTTCCTTTTAAAAAGTCATACAATATTTGATACAAAATATAGCATATTCATAAAACAAATACTGGTGATGCCACCCTTCAATTTATGAAATAGAACTTACAGATTCAGGTGAAGACTTCCTTGTGATCCTGCAGTCCCAGCCCATTGCCTGCCACCCAAATTGGGAATGAAGTGGAACTGTCACTATTGACAGATGACATGATTCTATAAGAAAACCCTAAAGACTCCATCAAAAGACTATTAGAAACAAAGAACAAATACAGTAAAGTTGCAGGATACAAAATCAATGTACAAAAATCTGTTGCATCCCTATATATTACTAATGAAATATCAGAAAAAAAAATTAACAATTCCATTTGTAATTGCCACAAAAAGAGATAAAATACCTAGGAATAAACTTAACAAAGTAAGTGAAAAACTTATACACTAAAAAATACAAGATATTGCTGAAAGAAATTGAAGGACACACAAACACAAAATGATATTCCATGTTCCAGTATTAGAAAAATTAACATAGTTAAAATGGCTATGTTACCTAAAGCAATATACAGATTTAATGTAATCTCCACCAGAATCCCAATGACATTTTTTTTTCAAAGAAATGGAACTTAAATCCTCAAATTTGTATGGAGCCATAAATGGCCCTGAATAAGCCAAAGCAATCCTGAGGGGGGAAAAAAGAGGAAAAAGCCAGAGGTATCCTATTCCCTGACTTCAAAGTATACTACAAAGCTATTTAATCAAAACAGTATTGTATTGGTAGGGGGGGGGGGAAAGAGAGACACACAGACCAATGGAACAGAATTGAAAGCCCAGGAATAAACTCACACATATATGGACAATTAATTTTGACAAGCCAAAAACACACAATAGAGAGAGGAAAGCCTCTTCAATAAATGGTGCTGGGAAAATTGGAAAGCCACAAGCAAAAGAATGAAACTAGATTGCTATTTGACACTGCACACAAAAATTAACTCAAAATGGATTAAAGACTTTTATGTAAGAACTGAAACATATAAAGTACATAGAAGAAAACATAGCTATGAAGTATATGAACCTCGGGCTTAGAGATGTTTTTGTGAACTTGATCCTAAAGGCAAGAGAAATAAAAGCAAGAACAAATGAACGGGACTATATCAAACTAAAAAGCTTCTGCACAGCAAAAGAAACTATCAACAGAACAAAAGGCAAGCAACCAAATAGGAGAAGATATATACAAACAATACCTCCAATAAGAGATTAATATCCAAAGTATATAAAGAACTCATACAACTCAACAACAACCAAAAATAAACAATCCGATTAAAAAATGGGCAGAGGATCTGAACAGACACTTCTCTCAAGAAGACATACAGATGGCCAACAGACATAGGAAAAGATGCTCAACCTTGCTAGTGATAAGGGAAATGCAACTCAAAACCACAATGAGATACCATTTCACATCTGTTAGAATGGCTATTATCAATGAGATAAGACATAACAAGTGCTGGAGAGGCTGTGGAAAAAGGGGAATCCTCATTCACTGCTGGTGGGAATGTAAACTGGTACAGCCACTATGGAAACCGGATGGAGGTTCCTCAATAAATTAAGAATATAGCTACTGTATGACCCAGCAATCCCTCTTCTGATTATCTGCCCCCCAAAACTCAAAAACATTTATTTGCAAGGATATATGTATCCTATATTCATTGCAGCATTATTCCCAATAGCCATGGCACAGACACAACCTAAGTGTCCTTCACCATATGACTGGATAATTTGTGGTACATATATGCAATGGAATACTACTCAGCCATTTAAAATGTCAAAATGCTGCCATTTATGTCAACATGTCTTTTCTTTTTAAAAAATATATTTTATTGATTTTTCACAGAGAGGAAGGGAGAAGGATAGTGAGCCAGAAACATCAATAAGAGTGAAACACCGGTCAGCTGCCTCCTGCACACTCCCACTGGGGACGTACTCGCAACCAAGGCACATGCCCTTGACCAGAATCAAACCCAGGATCCTTCAGTCCACAGGCCAATGCTCTATCCACTGAGCCAAACCCAAACCGGTCAGGGTATGTCAACGTGTCTTGAGAGTATCATGCTAAAAGGCTCCTCCTCGCCCAGTTGGCATGGCTCAGTGGTTGAGCATCGACCAACAAACCAGTAGGTCATGGTTCAATTCCGGTCAGGACATATGCTCCAGTTGTGGGCTTGACCCGCAATGTGTAGCATTCAGGAGGCAGCCAATCAATGATTCTCTCATCATTGATGTCTCTCTCCCTCTCTCTCTCTCTCTCTCTCTCCCCCCCCTTCTCTCTGAAATCAATAAACTATATATTAAAAACAAACAAAAAAGCTCCTCTTCTGTGAAGCTCTTCCTTCCCAAAGCTGCAACTCTGTTGTGCGTGCTCCCTTTAACAGTGCCCATTATTAGACCTGTTGTACTCCATTGCTATTGCTTTTTTTTCAAGAATTTCTCCTTGCTAGGACATGAGCAACCTGAGGATGGCATCTTTATTTTATTTTATTTTTAAAAATATATTTTATTGATATTTTTTACAGAGAGGGAGAGGGACAGAGAGTTAGAAACATCGATGAGAAAGAAACATCCATCAGCTGCCTCCTGCACACCCCCACTGAGGATGTGCCGCACCCAAGGTACATGCCCTTGACCAGAACAGAACCCGGGGCCCTTTAGTCCACAGACCGATGCTCCATCCAGAGCCAAACCGGTTTCAGCAAGGATGGCATCTTTAAATACGCAGTGCCTGACATTATGTTTTTTACTCAATAAGTGTACTAATTTACTTTAAAAAAAAGTAAATGAGTACCGTATTTGCCGGCATATAAGACAATTTTTTGGCCCTGAAAAATATGCCTCCAAGTGGGGGGTAGTCTTATATGGCGAGTATATAACAAACTCTGTATTTTGAGTGGAAATGTTAGAGGGTCGTCTTATACGCCCAGTCTCTTATACGCCGGCAAATACGGTATTTTTCAGGGCCAAAAAATCGTCTTATACGCCGGCAAATACGGTACATTAATGACTAAGTGAATGAATGAGTTTTTAGGGAATAGGATTGTAAACAAACCACTTGTTTAAATCCTTGAGTTTTAATCTTATCTCAGTAATCACTAGCCAAACTAGAACCTCCTAAACCTGGTCTTGTTTATTATTCCCAGTCAGTCAAACCTACAACAAGTCCCAGTGAAACACACAGGGCGTGGGCCACTGCCGGCCTCACACTCGACCAACATCAGGGAGGTCACCGATTGTCTCTAAAAAAAAAAGCACACAAAAGACGCAGTGTTTTTGTTTCTCTTTTATTGCAACCCATTGCAAGGTCAAAAGATTCACAGAAATATAGAAACTACAAACTGAGTAAATTTCCTTTATCCACTCAAAAAGACATTAAAGACAAAGGACCAGAATTTCCACTACAGCAATATATTTCATAGCCTTTATTCTGAAAATACTGTTGACATTCTGGAGAGGATAAAAAGCCCTGCATTAAACGTGTTCACATACATTTATAACATTCTAAGCAAAAAATAAAATAAAATAAAAAAAATTCTATATTGCCCAGAAAAATCATTTTAAGCCTCAGTTGAAAGCATCTAATTAAGAACACATTCAACAACCACCACAGGATCACTCAGGGTAATGCTTTTTCTGGTTGTTTGTGTTTTTTGTTTTGTTTGGTTTGGTTTTTTTAAGATTAGTGCTTTGAGGCTAGTTATGACATTTCTAGAGATTTCTACAAATATACCAAAGCAGTTTTCCAGGTTATGTGGCATCAGGCTTTCTGGATTAGTCAACATCATAAAGAATAAGAGTGCAAGCCCCACTCCCCCCACCCGACCCAAGCTGAAGCATGTTATAGTGCTGCACTTTAGATCAAACATTGCAACATTAAAAAAAAAAATCAATTGTACACTTCTGAAACCATTTGACAACCAAATTGTAACACTCCAAAATTATAACAATTTTGAATTGAAATGGCACCATTTGTATCCCTTCTTTAATCTTTTCTTCAACTATTTAAAATATAGTGTGACATATATAAAAATTAAACTTTTGCTTATTCACTCAAGCTACAATTACTATTCATAAGGTCTTATAAATTAGTTTTGGATTAAAAACCAGTTAAAATATTATGATTTAAGACATTTTTTCAGTGGAGGGGAAATGAAAACAATACAGTTTGATGTGTAAGAATAATTACAGTTTATTAATAGTAAACAGCTTTTTTTCTTACACAAACTTTATTCCCTTAAAATTAAATTAATAACCCATTTAGTGACAGGAAAAATACCCTTGGTGGGTACTGACTAGATTTCCCTAACTGATTTGGATTAAAAGCAAAGAATAAAAATTAAAAAAAAAACATATCAGGAACATGTTGACATAATCAAAAAAAGCAGTTGTTTACATTTTTTGGAGTCATTATAAATAAGTGAATGGCATTTGAATGCAAAGCTATTTTTTGTTTCTTACAGATAGTCTCATTTTAGCAATATTGGGGCTTATAGAAAGTTAAACTCAAACTTTAGTATACCTGTTAAAGACCAAAAAAACAGCTAGTCCACACTGGGGAAGAATAAATAGCAAACTCACAAGCCAGGGTTTTATATCTAGCTCTACTGGGAAAGATAATCACTCTTTAGCATAAAAAGGCTCCCTGCTGTCCTGATTATAAATCTAGACAGAGGAAAGGTTATTTGAGCCTGAGACTCTACATGGATTAACTGTAAATATGTGTGAAATCAAAACATTCATTTACATAGATCTTTTCTTAACTGAAAGGTGTCGATTCTTAAACAAAGAAATGCTTATTTCTGACAAGTGTAAACAGAATCTTAAAGAAAAGATTTTATAATTTTTCTTAACTCATACATTAACCAGCAATAGATCTTTGCAGTAGCATACGAACTATTTTAAAATAACATGCATATAACCAAAAAACCTGCTCTACAACCCAAAGCAAAAAAAAAAAAAAGATTGTCTATTTATATCACTCATTAATATTCTATTAATGCGACTACCCCCAAATCTCAGAAATATAATTTCATAATTACCCAAATTAACAAAAATAATTAAATGATCTGTAGATTTTTTTAAAAAATAACTTCACACTATTAATTACATTGGTGACTTTAATGTGAATAATGTGAAGATTAGCTCCAAATACCATTAAAATACATCCAAGACCAGTTACTATCCATGAAATAAAAGCGAACACAATGTTAATGTAAAACTCAACTGAAATATTTAGTACTCAACAGGACGCATTTGTAGAATGATGAATAATTAACTTTTGTGAGCTGGCCAGGGGACTGTTACCTCCAGATAAAAATTTCACAAAAGGCTTTATCCTCTCTAGCCCCCAAGTCACCTACCAGACAGCAAGCTGGCCCCCCGGGGGGGACACTGAGTTAGCAGAGCCACAGAGGGCAGCATGCTCTCCCAGTGGCCTGGAGGGAGGCCCCGTGTCAGAAATGATGCAGAAAGAAACTGCCCTGGTGCGTGTGCGTGTATGTGTGTATGTGTGTGTGCATGTGGGAGTGAGAGAAGCCGGTTTCCAGGCTTCTGACTATTGCAACATCACGTATGTTCTGGTTGTCACAGCAGACGTGCACTAGTCTATCGCACTAGGAAAGAACGCAGTTGCCTTCATTTTAGGGCATCACCAAGTGGTAGGGATTAGAAGCTCAAAATAATATATTTAATTATTTTTATTCCACAGTAAAAACACCTATTAAAAAAAAAAAGAGAGAGAGAGAGAGAGAAATAAGCCTTTGAACTTAAAAATTAAAAAGTTTGTAGCGTTCAAAATCTTCAAGTTTTAAGAAAAACAACCAGCTCACCTGGGACTAAAACAGCAATTGCGCTTATGCTAGGCAGTATGCGAACGAGACACAGATATACACACTCGGGTACACACACACACACAGACACGTGACAGTTAAAACCTTTCCAAGAGACCACGCACCCCACGTCCGCACCCTCCCCGCCCGCCCGCCGAGCGGCCGCGTGGGCCTGAGCGCGGGCAGGGGCGTTAGGAGGAGGCCGCCGACATGTTGGGGGTCCAGCCCATCTGGTAGGCTCTCTCCAGGGTCCTCTTGCAGTCCTGGAGGACGGTGCTGAAGGTGATGTGGGGGTACTGCTGCACCAGCTGCTCCACCGTCACTTCATTCACCTGCAACCAGACAAGAGAGGCTGTCAGGCACCTGGGCCGCTGCAACCACCAACCACCAACCACCCCCTCACCTCCCTCCGTGCTTGGAGTGGCACCAGGAGCTCGCCCCCCCAGTCCTTCTCCTCCCTGTGGGGGCCAGGGCTCAGCCAGAGGGCACACGGCCCTTTCCTTCTGACCGCCCTGGTTTGCTAAATACCACACTCGCCCTTACAGGCTTTTGAGAAGACATAGGATATCAAGACATCAAATGTGTTTTCCAGAAGCATAAGTCACTGCAACTTGCCGAGATCCTACATGCTTCCATTGAGAATCTAACTGCAGCGCTTTAGGAGGCGAGGCTGCGGCAAGTGAGCCTTCGAATGTGCATTTGACTTTGTCATCAACCTGCCGGGCTTGTTAGGACGAGATTGCAGATAGAAACGCTGGGGGAAATGTTTATTTTTCTCCCCTGTAAATGTTAAGGTATTCCAGACTTCCAGCCCCTCCGCAGAGAAAGGGCTGAAGCTGGAGGAATCAATAATTAAAACATACATGGCTGGCGGGTCAGGGATGGCCCCACTAGACCTTAACCATCAAAGATACCACCTTGATTCTTGATTAGACAAGGCAATCAGACAGGCCTAATTAAAACTAACACCTGTACAATTGCCGTGCTGTGAAGGGATTAATTTGTCAATTATTTTTAAGCTGATTGCAGTTCATATCACAGAAGTAGACAGCTTCCTTCATCCTTTAGATAAATAAATGATTAACCCGAGAACCACAACTTTTAGGGGGCTTTATTTAAAATCTTTATCAAACACTTGGGCATTTTCAAATACATCAATAGCTCATTTAGAGACTAAGTACGCTGGTCTAAAGGACAGGACTCGTGGTACACACTTCTCTCCTCCCTCTCCTCATCTGTCCACCGCGGGGAAAGACCAGGACCACGGAAAAAGCCCTGGGATAACACGAAATCCTTGTTGTTTGCCTTTGTATCCTGCTTACAAGTATGATGATCAAAACATTCAGTCGTCTAAAATCATTATGAAATAATATGGTATTTTCTGGGTGATTTGGAAAACTGTGATATCTATCTTTTTTTTAAAAAGTAAATTTGAGAGTTGATGTTTCAACATTGCAGTGATGATAGTTAATCTTTGTCAGAATATTTCTCTATTCAAAATTTTCTTGTATAGAAATCAAATTTTATTCTAAATTCAAACAAGACATGCAGTTAATTCTTTTTGTGATATAGATATCATGTATAACATTTTGCTTTCAAAAATAAGAAGAAAATAATTGTGAATAAAAAGGAAGAACTGATATAGAGTTGAGAATATGAGTTGATGGTCTTAAGAGGATTTTTAAGAAATACATATATATATATATATATTTTTAAAATTTAAATTTATGTTCTAAGTCTTGCCTGTGTTGAGGCAGCTTATAACAGTACATCCAGAAGGCCATTGTGTCATCTCACCCTACCTCTCTAGCCTGTTTTTTAATACTAGCCACTCACCTGACTAAATTTCAGGTTATCAAGCTTCCAAGTTCTGTCT